>VDFB02373365.1:14389949-14859646 GCA_007258455.2 Sequoia sempervirens | reverse complement strand
TCTTTAATTTTATGTCTCTACTTTCTATTGTTAACTTTTCTATAAATATATCTCATTCCTTATATATGTATCGTTCTTTTTTGGCCTATACTTTTAATATTACCTATCTTTCTCTATGTTACTTTTTTCATTCATGTATTTTATATTAAATTAATTTATTATTTTGTATCTATTTTTTTCTTAAATCATTGATTATTTTATATTTTTTTTTGTCTTTTCTTTTTAATCTATCATTTATTTTGTAGTTTTCTCATATTGTCACATTAACACTCTCTCAATATCTATCACTTAGATTTCTATCTTACATTTCTTTAGTTTGTATGTGTGTTTATTTGTATTTATTTTTTGTATATCTATTTTAAAGATTCTTTGTTTCTTCACCAATATTTCTCTATTTTTGTTTCCCTTTTTTATTTGTCATTTCCTCAAGCACTTTTTGTAATCTTTATCTCTATGTTTGGAATAGTGGAGGAGGCTTAAATCATGGGTATGCTCTCCATGATCTTGGATTTGATTTCGAGGTTCAAATTTGCCCGATGTGTGTGGCTTGTAGGTTGTTGCATACATCCCCAAGGGACTAGTCTCACTCCAATGTGACACCTCTTTTTGACCCCAACTTGGTAGAATGTAAGACCAAGGTAAAGCGGGTTGGGCATTGGGTTGGGTTACAAGGATACCTTTGAATCAACAAAAAAAGAAAAGTAAATAGCTCATACCTTTTTGTCATCTTTGAAAGGAGTTTTGATTGTAATATTTTGATTAATTGGAGGCCAATTCACAAAAAAATCATAATGTGACCAACAATCCATTTGTATTAAGTAACATAACATCCTTCTCATTTGCCCTTTTGGATCAAAGATGTCTTAGAAAAAAAATTATCCCTATGACCCAACTCACCCCTTTCCAACCCCAACTTGGCAAAATGTAAGACCAAAGTAAGGCGATTTGGGTATTGGGTTGGGTCGCAGCAATACTCTTCAGTCAACAAAAAAGAAGGAAAGTTTATACCTTTTTATCATTTTTGAAAAAGGATTCGATTGGAATATTTTGATTAATTGCAGACCAATTTACAAAAAAATTGTAATGCGATTTTAGTGTACGTATTGATTAATACACTAACAATCCATCTATATTAAGTCACATAGCATACTTCTCCTCTACCCTTTGGATCAAAGGTGCCTTAAAAGAATTTCTATCCATATGACCCAGCTCACCCCTTCCGACCCCAACTAGGCAGAATGTAAGACCAAGGTAAGGTGGGTTGGGTGTTGGACCAAGTCACGGGGATACCCCTAAGTCAACAAAAAAAGAAAAGAGAGAAGTCCATAGAATTTTATTATCTTTGAAAGGTATTTGGATTGAAATATTTTGATTAATTGGAGGCTAATTTACAAAAAATATAATGTGATTTTAGTGTATTTGTCGATTGATACACCAACAATCTATTTGTATTAAGTAACATAGTGTCTTTCTCTGCCTTTTGGATCAAAGGGGTCTTAGAAGAATTTCTATCATCCTTCATGACATTTGCATAACACTATTACAAGGGGGAAATAGGTGTATTATAGAATCAACGCAAAACTGAAGAGGGATGAAAAAAATTAACTGAAATAGGTAAAACCAAAAAATTCTTTGTCATACGATTGAAATTTAGAAACCATAGCTTCACCAATAAAAAATATTTCTTTATTTTCTCTTCCCATGTGTCTTTCTATCTTTTATTTGTTATCTATTTTTCTCATCCTCTAAATTATCTCTTTGTCTATCTATCTTCCTTGCCCATTTCTATATTTTCACATTTTTATTTTTTTCTCAATTTCTTCTCTTTATTCTCTCGCTTGCTTGCTCACTCACTCTCTATTTGTTTTATTCTCTCCATCTATCTTTTATCTTTCTCTTTTTTCATTTCTTTGTCATTTTTTTCCTTTTTACCTTTGATTGTAGATTTGTCATTCTCTCCCTCCCTCTATTTATCATATTTTTTTTTTTTGTCGATTTCTTTTTTCTATAACCATTTGCTTGTTGGATAAGGTTCATTGAGCATCTCATGTAGGTCACATAATTTTCATTTACTTGTTCACGTGGGGTGCAAGTAGAGAGATTGATGGTTTGGACATATTCCCAGGGACTATGTATTTATAGTGTAATCTTTATTAACAAGATAATACATTGTGTGGATAGTTTTGGAGGCTTGATTTTTCTCTTGCACAGATTTTTCTACAATATATCTTGTGTCATCTTATTGTATGTTTGTCTATTCTTTTGCATATTTTTCACTTGTGAAGTTTTGTGGAAATAGTTTTATATTGATGCAAAGTTTTCTTCCTTTGGTATCAGAGCCTAGTTGTTAGGTTGTGGGTAGAGATCGCCTTAATATTGTTAACGCTTGGAAGGAGTATATTTTTGTGCACATTTTAAAAATAGTTCTATATGGATTTTTAAAAATAATTTTGTATGGTTACTTTTTTTTATATGATTACATTTAGTGATAAAAAAAATTCAAACTATGCCTTTTCTAACTGAAGGCTTTTGGGTACCAAGCCTTGGCCCAATGACCAACCAAACGGGCAATCACAACCAACATGTGGAGACTAATGCATTGTTCATTGAGGCGATAAATGAAAATTATTCATAAGGCCACTAGACAAGTCATTGAGGGCCAATGAGAACAAAACACATGGTTTATCAAGATTTTCATAGTAAGAAACATGAAAAGTAAAAAAGGTTGTTGAGACTTCCCTTGCGAACTTGAATAAGTTAAATTCTACATATGTAAATTCAAATGTAGGGAGTTCATGAGTTGGGCACCATGGCTTATTAAGCCATAGGGAAAAAGGGGCAGATTTGCATGGGGTTAAATGATTAGAATGAGCTCAAAAAAGGGAGGTCAGGCTGATTTCTAAGGAAATTTAATGACATGTTGCACAAACTTCTTTATGCCCTAAATACTAGAAATTGGACATTGTGCCCAAGACATCTAACCCTCTAGATGTTGAAACCTTCACAAAGAAACCTTTATTATTTACATTGAAGTCTTAGACCAAATCAAATATTTATAATTTAAAGGATTTTTTTGTTGTAGATCCTATTAGTAGTTTAACTTGTCCATTTTATGACAACTCAGACCAAATTGGTTATATGGTGAAATTGTTATTGAAATTATATGGGGAAGCTCCCTAAGATCTCAAACTCAAAACTATAAACATAATTTACATGTATACACAATGTATAATATTGTATGTATGATGGAATTGTTATTGAAATTATATGGAGAAACTCTCTAAGATTGAAAACTCAAAACTATAAACATAATTTACACGTATACATGATGTAAAAAAATTGAATGGAGTTTTCCATTATATATAAATATCTAATTGAATATGTATTTTCCTTGGTTGCTAGTATTAGACTATCAATAGTTAAGACTTGCAATAAGATTCACTTTTAAAAAAGGGTAATTTAGCATACACTATTAATAATCTTAGCTCCTTAAGGACTAAAGTAAAGATGTATATTTGGATTTAGACATAGCTTAGTAATGGTTAAAGTAGGGACATTGACTTATAAATTATGGACTTTAGATGTAGGAACATTTACCCTACACCTAAAATACTTGGACCCAACCATTGTGTTGGAATATTAAATCTTAATATATTATATATTAATAATTAAGTGAGGGTTATTTTATGATAAAAAGTTGCATAGATAATTGTCAGGTTGTTAAAAAGGAAGAGGCTTATTAAAAGCAGTACAAGCAAATTTTAAATCCTCTTAGATTTTTTTTCCACGTGATTGGTGATGCTAGTGCGGCACATCTTCCAATACCATGGGGACAGGGGGAGACTAGACCTCGTGACCTCTTGCCTGTAATAGGATGCTTTAGCCAATCGAGCTAGGCCCCTCACCCCTAAATCCTCTTAGATTCATCATAATATAGTATTGTATATTATTTTGTGAGTGTATCATGGTGTAATGTCAATTTTATGCTTTTCCATTTTTTAAGTTGTTATTAGAGCCACAACATTTGGAAGAGAAAGATGAATAGAAGAAATGTAGGTGGTTGTATGGGTGAAGTTAGCATGAGAGAATATGACCTTTGAGAATTATGTAATATTTGTTTTTAGCAATCACTTAAGTTATTTTTATAAAATAACTTTATAACTTAAGTGAGGGAGTAGGTGGTCATTAAAAAAGTACCTTAGTGCCTAAGGTGATAACTTAACGTTGTTTTAGAAGGCTGAATAGTCTGAAATACTTTCCTTGTGAGCAAGGACACCCAAGGAGGAATAAGATATTTTAATTTATTGAATTTTCTAAGGCTCATAAGGGGGGCATGGATTTTAGGAGGGAAAAAGAAATTCAAACCCTAAAGTTGCCCTAATTACCTCTCGATAAAAATTCATTTTGGCTCACTTTAACATCATTTTTTTGACAACTTAACAAAATGTTGCTAGAATGACTCTAGAGTACTCGGGCTATGTGTTGAGTACAAAAACCCTCATCATATTGGGTTGATTTCGATGGTGAGAGATCCACCCTAGTCATATTTTGAGTGGTTCCATCAAGGGATTACACAGTGCTTCAACAAAATTCTGATACTCAGGGTTTGATAGGTAAAAAAGAAGAAGATTTGTATGGTACTCTAATTTGGGTTTGTTGGTGTTAGTGTGTTTTGGAGTTGGCTTCATTTTGGAGGTGATTAAAGATGTTTTTGGGTGTGTTCTTGAGGTCTGATATACTTTATCAAGAATTTTGGTAACTCAGATTTCTCAAATGGGTTGAAGGTCGAATTATTTCATAGCACCATTTTCACTTGGCAAGTCATTTTGGGTATTTGTGCGTTGAAATAATCTCAACAGGGCATCCCCTTTCAAGTGTCCATTTGCATTTTTGGGAAAAGGCATGAATTTTAAGAGAAAACCACCCTTCTTAGAAATCGTGTCATCTTAGGGTTTTATGAATAAGGGTCTACTGATGTATAGATGCCTTATTCAATCATTTTCAGTATTGGAGAAGTTGGCTTAAGCGTTGCAATTCAGAGAACCTTCAGTGTTGTTCATGTGAGGCATGTTGAGTAAGGTTGATGTGTGTGTTGATGCCATTTGCAAGGACATTAGTAGGCCTAAAAATCTGCAATATAGGTTTGAGATATATTTGTATTAAGTTTGATTTTTGGTCTGTAATAAACTGATCATATCATATGTTATTTCTAATGCAAGCAATGTTATTTCTATATATGTCGTTCTTTATTTGCAATGTTTTATGATTTGAAATGCATCATGAAAACAATGAAAACCTACAACTAAACACAATCAACAAACAATGAGTTTCAAAAAAAAAAATTAGGGGTGTATGTTACATGTGTTCATGTTTCAAAACTTTTAATAAAATATTCAAACCCCTCCCTTTTCTCCAATCACAGATATTGAATAAAATATCCCTCCACACAACTATGAAATGGTACATCATATTAAATTGCATGCTTTGAAGCATAAAGGAAATCGACTCCCTTAGACTTTATGCTGAGATGACCAAGGAGATCATGAAAGATAGGACTAGGATTTAAACTTTGTCTGGAGGCATTGATTCTTCCCAAGAATAAATATAAGAAGTATGATGCCCCTTTTTATTGACCATTGCAACTCCAAACAACTATTAGTTCCATATTTGAAATCCCTTAATGCTTCAAATTAAAATATCAAACTCCTTTGATTAACCAAATTTTATGACGGCTATGCTAGAAATAGTATGGTACTGTCTTCATTCGATTGTAGCAGCTTATTTTTACAATTGTAATAACCTCATATATACAACCCTAAAATGTGTCCTGGAACAAGACTTCACAGATTTCAACAATCTAACCGTTGAAAACCAATGCAAGAAATTTGAATGATCTCTTCTGCAAACAACTAAGATAGGTCTCCCACTACCAAAACTAGTTTACCCTTAGGGTTTCAACTCCTCAAGAAGCTCTCCAAAATATAGTCAAAAATTAAACCAAGCATAAAACCCAAAATGAGCTTCCAAATCCACTTTATACTCCTCATTGCTCCTAAAAGTGATTTTATTTAAATATTTTACTTTTTTGGCACATTAGTCACTTAATAAATAATTAATTTAAGTAATCATTTAACTATGCTTTATTTGAAACTTATAATTAATTATTTCTCGCACAACCAACTAAAAATCTGGAAAATATAAAAACCCAATTAGAAGTGACATTTGAAGGTGCCAAAATACTTTGGAGCTCCTTGGAAACATCAAATATCCTTCTTGGCATGACTAACAGTCACTGAGTAAGCCAAAGCTAATTTTAATGTTGAAATGACCAAAAATAGGGACATTATAGGAAGTTTGATGAGGAAATTTTAAAAATGGAAAGCCTTTTGGTATTTCAAGGTCGAGGTATTGATATGTCCTTATGATGGGTACTAGGGTAGGGAAAGGTTGAAAGTTTGACTTTGAAAGACTGAAGGTTTTTGGGGTGCAAAAAAATGATATCAGCACTATACAATGATGACATTAGCAAGGGTGGATTGGGTCCCAACTTTGAAAATTGGATGGCGTCAACATTGTACAGTGATGATGTTCACATCAAGGGTGTTAGAGTTGGATAGAAGGATATGCCAGTAGGACCAAGTTCAGAACACCCAAACACTTAAGAAATTCTTTTGGACTGATGGGGATTGTGGAAACAAAGCATGAGTGAAATGGTAATTGGGGATGGAGAAGTTTGAAGGCCCAACACTTAGAAGGATTAAAGACAAACTATTAGAACTCGAAGTTGTGGGGGAATGATGGAGATGGTATGAGGATCAAGGGATGCTTGATACTCTGGTGTCAAGAGAAAAATTCAATTTCAAAGGAATAGGTTTTTGAGGTTGGAATTAGATGGTGTGATGACCAAATTTGAAAGCTCGATTAAAGAGACTAAATTTGAAAGCTCGGTTAAAGAGACTAAACTTTGATACATTGTCGGGGGTTGGAGATTAGGAGTGTTATTAGAGAGATACAAAGGGGAACAAGTTTGACACTCTAGTGATAGAAAATATTATAAGGCATTAACAAACTTGACATGACAACCATGACATGTCTGACAAATTGATAGGTTCTACACATAAAAAATTTCAAGGGTTTAAATTGGATTGTTGGGATTAGGTGGACGAAAGTGCAAGGGGAATGGAAATCAATATCTCGAAAAGTAGACAAGACCATCACTTAGGCAAAAGAACTCTGACAAGCTAAAACTCCAACAATACATAGGACTTAAGGAAAAGACCCCTACAACTTCAATACTTAGAATTTTTTAGACTTTTTGAGGATATTGAAGCATGATGAATAGGCAGGGAACATTCTAGAAAAAATTGACAAGGTAAAAACTCACTTTAACTTTTTTAGATTGGTTATGAAAGGTGAGTCACACAACCAACAACATCACAAGGAAAAACAAAGCCATACCTGTAAAAATTTACATACAAATGGTTGGGTTCCAAGAACTCACATTACCCAAACAATTTTCAACGCCTTCTTACCATGTGCATTTTGAGCATATCCTAAAATCATCACAATTCATGCCACTACATTCTCCTCAAGGATTTTGTCAAACAAATGGCATGCATTTTGTGTTGTCTTATTTGTAATTTATGTCATCAAGAACACTAGTAGCAGACACATTCATCTCAAATGCAAAATCGATAATTTCACCACAAATACCCATTCCTAATTTTGGTGCCTCAAGGGTTGTAGATGCTTGGAGAAAAATAAGAAAGGTCTACTATCAGGCTGAAGATATTCTAATTCCATCCCTTGAAAGAGTTTTCTAACCCCATCACCCTTTTCATTCTATGCATATCCTTTAACATTGCCTTATACTCTTTCCCTTCTTTGCATTTTTCCAAACAGATTTTAGATTTTAGCTTGCAGAAGATCTAATCACCATAGATGACCCAAAAAATTTCAATTTCATGGTTGAAAGTGGACTAAGTTAAGATATTGGCCATAATTTTGAGGTTTTTGATCTACATAAAAAAAAAAAAAAAAAAATTCCCTTATTTATGCATGAATCAACTAGATGGTTGAGTGGATAGTTGACAAACACATTTTTGTTTTGTAATGGTGAAATTGATTGTTCCATCATTGAAATAATTATGCACATATTACATTTCATCTTGAATATTGTAGTTTATTGTTGAAATATTTATTTTTCTCTTAATGTTCATTTTTTGTATAGAAGCTACAATTGTGTATCAATTTATGTTGCTAGGGCTAGGCATGTTTCAATTTTTGCCATATAAGAATTTTTGTTTTTGATATTATGTATATTGGAATAGGGGCTCTAAACTTCAAAAAAATCGGGTGAAGGGTTGGTAACAAATATCATTACAATTATTGATACCACGTTTTTAGGGTTTGCTATATATTGTTTCAATTTAAATTGTGGTGATCTAGGCATTCTAAATAATAATGTTTAAAGCTCTCAATTTCTATTGTTTTTCAAATTTAAAATCATTTCTATTGATTTAATAATAAAATCATAGTCACTCCTCTTCTTATGGTCTCACTTGGAAAAAGGGGTATGCAAGAAAGTTGATGCCCTCTTTGGCAATTAAATAAAGAAGAATGCTTTTGAGAAAGTTCTAAAAAATTGGAGCTTAATACAAATAAAAATGTATCTCTTGAAGTTATTGCAACAATTTTAAATAGCAGGGTCACAACTGCAACCCAAGTAACACAAGCTATCAAAGAAAATATATGAAGCATTAATCTTATTCTTCTTCTAGGAAAATGAATAATTCTAGCATGCTTAACTGTTAGACAACACAAAAATTGAAAATTCCTTTCCATTACAAAATGCAATGGATGGTCATAAGGCCTAAATGCCACTAGATCCACCCTCATAAGGGATGGAACACTTAACTTTGTTGGGGAAGTAAAACACAAATGTGGACAAGTGGGATCATAAGAGATGCAAGGGTAATTTCATTTCAGCTTTTATGAAGGAAATAGGAAACTAGACAAACAACTAGACTGAATTGATGGTGTGTTATGAAATTCATTTGGAAGCAAGTAAGAAATAAAAAAAATCAAGTAGAAGGTGATTTCCAAATCACTATCCAGATTCCATCTAATTAGTCAAATTTGCAAACACAAAATTGTACAAGCTACAAATAAGGGAAGCAAATCAACTAGAAAATCTCATCTTCATCACTCAAATTTTTGACCAACTACTCAAATTCCAATGTTGTTGTTTCATGTATAGAATACAAAATTAAATATTTTTACAGATGATTTATCAAATCTTGTTACATGCACATGCAACAAGAAGAAGCAATACTAGTATGTACAACCACCTTTAAATCATAATATAAATATTTACATGGGGAGGTGTTATACAATGACATAAAAGTGCCTTATGTTATGAGTGGATTCAATTTTTTTAAAATAATACATGGCCAACACATTATTAAAAAACAATAAAACAAAATTAAATGAAATATAATTAATAACATTGAAGTATAGCTGACATAGTAAAATGAAAAATGCAAATACGACATATAAATACACATAAAGAAAAAAAGGGTAGAAGATTGGATACAACACCATTGTACTAAAGATATACTTCGTCAAGATCAAGGTCCCAAGGTTGCACCCAAGTGTCCAATTGTAGGCATAATAAAAACATAAAAAACAAAGATACAAAATTAAAATTAAACACAACTAAAAAGTTGCTAGTCTCATTACATCTAATCTTGTAATGAACTAATTGTCGATTTGGATGTTCTCTACTAAGAGTGATATTATGGTTTGTTTGTATAGTTCTTGTATCTAATTATGATCACTAACTATTTCCCTTTTTCAAATAAGGTGTTTAAACCTATGACATATATCACAGGTCATGACTCATTTGATATTTTGAATTATCAAATTATGAAGTGCTACTCTTTTGCTATTTTTTGGTTATTTTATGCATACAACATTTATATTATGATTAAGTTTCTTTATATTTTTTATTATATTTTGTATGTATGTACCCAAGTCATGGTGAATCTAGGCTCCCAAAATGGCAAATCCTTCACCCCCATATTGATAACTTAGCACAACATTGCCAAACTGTAAGATTGAAGCATGAGATAAAGTACTTATTTATGTCAATCCTTATCAAAATACCAAATCAGATTCTTTGTTAAGGAACTTAATTCTTTATAGACATTCATTAAATGACTATGGTGGTACTTATGAAATTTGACAATTTTGTGGCAACTCTAGTCTATTGAAATTTTGCTAAATCCTTCAATTGTGCAAGCTAGGGTGTGAAAATCATGTGTTAAGGGCTCCTAAAACCTTATTCTCTACCTAAAACCGTAGCTCTTGTCTAAACTCTTGCACTTTTGTTATGTTTTGTCAATAATCGGTTACTAGAATCACCTACCACTTAAGTCATAACTTGAGGGTGTCTTTCCCGTTTGTTAACCGACCCCATGTGTTAGGTAATTGAGTGATCCCTTTTTCTTGAATATTTTATTATATCGCTCTAAGGTCTCAAGTCTTCCTAGGCCCCATGGGACACACCAACATATCACATACCTTCTTCAGTTCGGGGAAGCTTTTGTTTTATCGCTTTCTCTCTTTGAGAGTCCTCAAAATAATGATGTGTCCTGGTCTTTTAATTAAATCACGGGCTGATGTTTGCATGCTAATGTTTTATTTTTATTAAGCCCTATTTTATCGTTCATGACCGAGTCCCCCTATTTTTGAGTTGCCTTAAGTTATTTTTAAGGAATGTGCAATATTTCACAGGAGCTCTTCACTTCGTGGAGCCCCTTTCCTCTAACACATTCACCCTCACAAGTTAGTGAAACGTTGACACATTTTCAAACACATGAAAATTTCATTGCAAAAGTTAAAGCCTTCGCAGGGTGATGGTGAGCTAATCTTTTTCTTCTTGCAAAACCGCGAAGTGGTGCCAACTGTCGACACCATGTTGCTTTGCAGAGAATTCTACTATTGTAGATGATCTTATTTTGTCTTCTTCTCCCTCTACGAATCCCCAAAATGGTGGCACGTGTCTGCGTAACGACAAAAAGAGGATGTCACTTTGCAGAGGCAATTTCAAATTTCCACGATCACTATTGATCTTGAGATCCACGATCCACATTCAAACTTAGCAAATGTCTCTCACTTGTGCATTCAAGCATGTGAAAACATTAATGGCAGATGGGATTGTTATTTACCAAATTCATGATGGTTTGGGGTAAATTCCTTCATTCAGTATCATTCAAACTGCAATAATGTTGGTGCAATTTGTTGCGATTTTTTGAGGCAAGCAAGGGTTTTCTCAACAAAATTAGGGCTTCCAGCGATTTCAAGCAAGTAAGTATGTCATACTATATCTCTATGATTTTTATGGTGATAGCATATAAATTATCAAAATTCAATAAGCAAAGGAAGAAATTCAGGTTTATAGAGGGTATATGTTGCCAAGATTTTTCAGAAATCCCTCAGAATTGTAGTGTCTGTAAAAAACTAGTATCCCTTTCATAAAACCTACATTGAGAAATGGTTGGAACTTCAAGGGGTCACAAGAGGGGTTTGGATGAGGACATCATTGCTTAACTCCCAAGGTCACAAAAAAGATCGAGGGTAGCTCTAGGGTTAGGAATTATGACTGATAGGCTTTTCGATAAGAATGAAAATTGTAGAGACCCCATCATTCCATCTAAGGTGTATGCACTTTTCAAGCATGCATACTAAAATGCCTATGCAGACAGGCTAGTGTGCAACATATAGAATTTGGGATTGGGGAAGATAGTTGTGCCCAATGTATTCATCAATGTGGAATTGATCAAGGCAGTTTCCAAGGCATACAACCCTGACATAAGGGCATTATACATAGTGGATGGGAAGAGTCTTTTGCCTTTGGATAGAAACCACATATGCAAGGTCTTTGATCAAAATCCTAATCCTCAACTGCTAATCAACTTGGGTTCCTTGGACAAAGAGTACCAGATGAACAAAGATAGCTACAAGGTGAAGTGGTTGCCCTGCTTTAGGCCTAGAGGGCCATGGAGGGAGTTGCAAAGGTTTTCCAGAGGTGATCTTGAGCCCTTTGGCTATGATATCTTTAAGGATTACTTTATCAAGACCTACTCCTCTCTATGTCAGGTTTTGGGGCTGGACAACAAAATCCAAATGCATGTCAGTTGATGGTCCTTGCAATTGACATCCAAAGTAGGGATGTCAACAAGCCATATAATTATGCATGGTATGTTGCAAATGAGTTGCATAAATCCCTATGCTCATTAAAGAGGGATTCAAGTGTGTTGCATTTTAAATACTACTCATTGTCGTGCCATATCATTTTGTACAGTGGAGTGCAAGTCTAGTCTCCAAAGCTACAGGTCATGCCAAGAGACGGGCAAAATAGAATATTGCCAATCCAGGAATGGGCATACATATGGGATAAGGATAGTGACAAGTCCAATTATTCATTTTTTTAAGAATGTTTTGTGAGAACCTTGTTGTAAGGTATTGGCTTTCCTATGGATTGGGGCCTATCAAAGGAAATAAGGAGATTCTTGAGGCCAAGGGACCTCACTCTAGAGAAGAGGATAGATCATAATTGGGGCAATTGGTTTTTCAATGTCGATTCTACTTTGATTAGAGTTTATGGAACCCCTATAACACCCCATGTGCTACCTAAGAGCATGCTTGACAAAATTGTCTTTTTAGAAATTATGTGGCGATTGATTGAGTCTGATAAGACTCATTTCAAGAACAACAAGAAGCATGCCCTCCTTCTAGGTACAGTTGTGTTTTCAGATTTTATGGTTACATCAAGGGAGGGCATGGAGCTGATATATGGCAAGTTGTTGCCCTACAGGATGAAAGTGGACAAAGTAAGAAGTTGTGATCCTGAAAGGTTCATACATGGGCGGAGGACAATCTACAAGCTATCCTTCTATCTCCACGATTTTGATAGTGTGGAGGATTTGATTTGGAATTGCTCTTTTGAGAGCTAGGCTACATAGAGAAGGGCCTTATGGGTCAAAATATAGATTGCAGAGAATAAGAGGAAGAAGGTCGATCCTTCTTTCCAAGGGTCATTTTTGAACATTAGGGACCCCATAGTCAGAATGATGACTATGCTAGACAATTCCAACCATTTTCTGGTAAATGTACCTACAACTATTCCAAGCACTTCAAAGCTATCTACTTCTAGAGCTAGCATACCATCAAGTCCTCAACCAATCACACCATTGCAATAGATAGATCCTATAGTTGGACCTCTAGTGGATTACCCCATTGGTCTTGATGAATTTAATGGTGAGGCCCTTATAGTATAGGAGATGCAGCCTCCTCCAAGGGTGCTAATTGAAAGACCCACAGATGGCAAATTGGTCTCAATTTTGAAATAGGTGGGCAAATTATGGATGATATTGTAGTTATTTGAAACACAGACAAACAAAGAACACTAAAACATAGAAACAAAGAACAGAGAATTCTTTAACACAAACACACAACCTTTATTTCTCTAATAACTAAATCAATTACATAAGAACTCTCTTTATAGAGGTTTTGCATACTCAATTCTAAATATAGTTCATGCAAGCATTGAACTAAAATAGTGTCTAAATTCAAAGTGGTTTTTGCCACCAAGAGCCCGCATGAAACTCAACTTCGATGGGGCCTCGAGAGGAAATCCAGGCCCTTCGAGGGTTGGCTTTGTCATTCGAAATGATGTCGGGATTGTGGTTGGTGCAGCTTCATTCAAATTGCCATGGGGAACGAATAATGAATCCAAGTGCTTGGCGTTGTTTGAAGGTGTTAAATTTTGTGCTTCAAAAGGTTGGCATAACGTGGACTTCGAACGTGACTCTCAGGTTGTGGTTAGAACAGTATTTGCTAACTTTTCTCCTAGTTGGAAACTAATGACGTGGATTGAGGCTATACATAAGGAGCTTGATAAAATAAAACAATTCACTTTATCACATGTGTTCAAACAGGCAAATTTAGCACCCGATCTCCTCTCAAAATTCGAGATTGACCAAAATGAACAGGCAATCTTTTCAGTGAATACTAACACATGGTTTGGCTTGGAAGAAATTTGTGCGGCTGAGAGAATGCAAGATCGAACATAAATAAGGCTACGAACGGGTACTTTTTGTACCTGCTATGTTTTACAAAGCATGCTTGTGTTAAGGTTTGAGAAGACAAGCAGGATGATCACAACAATAGAGACGTTGTAGCAGTTGTCAACAAGTTTAAGAAAACAATAATTGCAAAGAATCTCCAGTTATTTTTGGTTCATGTAATAGAATATAGAGATGCTCTGGAAATGTTTCAATTTAGGAGAATGACGGAGCTTGGTGCAGGCATCATTGCTCTGCTATGAATGAAATCAAATCTCTATAACTTTGTTTTTTCAAAAGTAATGGAAGAGAGCCACCCTCTCTAGTGGCAATTTCCCAAAAAAAAAAAAAAAGATTGTAAAAATAAGACTAACAGTTACAATTCACATGCAATTACAAACAGTTACTAAAACTAATTGTTTATTAATAACTATGCATGGCATCTTCAATGAATTGCATGGCAGTGAGGCTCATGCATCACTTCCCAACATACTCCCCTTTGATGCTAAGACTCACAATATGGTCTTGAAGTTTTGTAAACTAAACCTAAGTAACTCACAAGATTACTTTCACTTTAGTCTTATAGACCCTCTTAGTAACCTTCTTGTAGAAGCTAAGTACCCACTTACTCATTCCTTTCTCTAACATAGAGAAGACTCATAGTCTCTCAAATTACATGAAATCTTTCAATGTGCCAATCATAACAAGCAGTCATCAGCCACTTGACTCAAACCTTCAAACTTTATTTGGAAAACTATTTCTTTTAGCATTCCAACCATTAGGCTTGTACAACCTTTTGAACATATCTGTAACTTTTTTCCAACTAGATTCATCAATCCATCCATAATTAATTTTTATACAATCTTTCTTGGATTGTCCATTCCACTCTTTGTTCCAACATGATTTTTCATAATGATTCTTCAACCGCCTATTAGCTTTGATATTTTGATGCCCACAATCCTTTTCTCTACTCCGATACCAATTGTAGTTATTTGAAACACAAACAAACAAAGAACACTAAAACATAGAAAAAGAGAACAGAGAATTCTTTAACACAAACACACAACAGCGTTTATTTCTCCAATAATTAAATCAATTACATAAGACCTCTCTTTATAAAGGTTTTGCATCCTCAATTCTAACTATAGTTCATGCAAACATTGAACTAAAATAGATTGTCTAAAAATAAGACCAACGGTTACAGTCCACATCCAATTACAAACAGTTACTAAAACTAATTGTTTATTAATAACTATGCATGGCATCTTCAATGAATTGCATGGTGGTAAGGCTCATGCATCACTTCCCAACAAATAAGAGATCCCAAGCTTGCAAGGAATTCTTACAAGATGACTCGTTTATCACCACACAGGAGTTTAAGGACTTTTCCCTTAATAACAAGGGAGAGGAGTTGCAACAAAGAGTCTTAGATAGGAGCCTCTCTGAGAAGGAAAGGAAATAAATAATTGAGGAGTTCTGGAGGAATATCAAGGTTGAAATGGAAGCCATGAGTCCCTAGAGAGGCAGAGAGTTGGTAAAGAATGCATGATGTTTGTTGTTGCCAAGATGGGACATGTCTTTTGTTGTTGCATTTGATGCAATCAAGAGACATGATGGTGACAATCTAATTTTTGAACTTAGAAGAGCAGGAAAAGGCCTTGTACTTTGGATCAAGATTTCACCCAAGGCATGAGACCTTAGCAATATGGTCCATCTTCCCTGAGACAAACAAATCCCAAGTGATAAATGACCCCAATGAGCTCTTTGGTAGTCTCATTGTGAGGAGAGTAGGGGATACAAGTGCTACATAGGTAGCTTCACTAACAGTAAATGTAGCTCTTTTTACTAAGGCCATAGTCAAGAAGTTGCAAGGGGATCTAGATAAGGTAAATACCTTAAATCAAAAGTTGCAACAACTAAATATAGTTAACAAGCAATTGGCCCCTCTGCAACAAATAAGTGATGCCTGAGCCCCACAAGAAAAGAATAATTTAATCCTTGAGATCAAAGGATTAAAGGAAGAATTGAAGCAAAGCAAGACAAAAGCTAGAGCAACAAAAGGAGTTGTGAAGAAGGTTTCAGACCTAATTGACAACATTTTGGGTTGCAGGCTGTTAAGAATTATTTCTCTACTGGATAAGTTATAGGACAACTACACCACCGTGGGGAATGCATTTTCTAGCCATAATCAAACATGGATGAGGTTGAGATGCTTCCAAGTCAGTTGGTCCCATGAGGTTGAGTTGTTGAGCAAGTTAGACTTATTGGATGATATAGTTAGGCATCATAGTAGATACAAAGACCTAATGAAAATGGAGTTGATTACCTTTGAGGGTTTTTAAGAGTTCTAGATGTCCTTGATTTTGAATGAGGAGGGTGCAATAATGCATTACAGGGAGTGGAAATTGAGGTTTGCAAATCTTCTCACTCCCATGTATAGTAAGATTAATAAAGGAGAGGTGGATGCAGATCAGTTAAACCTATGCATTGATGCACTTGCAAAATTGGGATACAGTTTGCTAGGTTTCCTTGACATGGTGTCAGTTTTGATTGGTAATGACTAGAAGTCGCATATGGAGAGAGTCAGCTAGTTTTTGCCACTAACAATGGACACATTAGCAAGACAGAGTGAAGACATGGAAGAATAAAGTGATGCAACTTGAGTTGTGTTTCAATCGATCTTCAACAACCAAGTATAATTGTTGCATGGGCTTGTCAGGCAAACAATGTCAGATGTGTCATGTCACTTGCAAAAAGCAATATTAAGTTCACCTCCCATACGCTAACTTCAATGCTTCAAAGATCTCCAACTACTTTTTGGGCAGTTGTTTCCTTTTGTAAGAACTTTTGTCCTATGTAAATAGTGTCACCGCTTGGATTTTTGTCTTTTAGTGACTAAGTGGTGGAATGAGGCTTTTTGCTTGTTGCTTCCCTTATGTCTATAAAAGGGAATTTCAAGCCTCATTCTAAGGGTTCTAATTCTTAGTCTTTGTAAGTCTTTGTATAGAGTTAGGTTGTAGAATTAAGCCCTCTGAAGTTCAGAGAAGAAATGTTGTATTTTGCTCTATAATAACAATAGATGGCTCAAATACTCAATGTATTATGCCAAATTTGAATACCAATCTATTGTACTCTCCATATTGTAACTCATTCTCTCATGAATCAATATAATCAAGGGTTATTTCTGGTTCTCATATCATATTTTGTGTTATGGATTCTTGAATTGTTAGCTTTTGTTTAAAGAATGGATTAAAATTGCTTTCAGTTTACTCATTAGAGATTGTGTTGTTACAATAAGGATTAATAAGTAGTATAATAGCTTCATCTTTTGTTGGTTTCTTAGTATAAGGTAGTGAGGTTATAAGAAACCAAAGGATTGGATTGTTGTAGGAGCTTACTTCATCTTCTAACTCTGTAATGGATAAGGCACTGGCCAAAATGATTCACAGAGTTTAAGTCTAAGGTAGAATCACAAACCAAAAACAAAATCAAAATATACTTTTATTGCAATTTATTGTTTTATTCTCAAATCCACACTAACAAAGTAATATAGAGCATATAGAGTTTTGAAGATGATTTAGCCAGTCAGAATCACCTTTTATAAGATTAGTGTGAAGAATATGTTTCAAAGGCATCATTACAAAGAAATGTTATATGTTGAATGATGTTATAGGGGAAACCACCTTGGTTTTGTAGAGCCTAAAGTGCAGAGGAGAAAACTATAAAATCAATCTCATATTCTTTGGTCACTAACCTAGGGTTTCTAATCATAAGATTAGCTAACATTTAGGAAAACCTAGACAATCAGTTGGAAACACCTATAGACTAATAGATAGGAATGTAAGGTATAAGAATGCATGAATACAACGCTAGAATATGAAACATAGTAATTGTGGATGTAATTGTACACAAAAACAACTAAGTTGATTATTTAATGATGCAATAAATTTATATGGACATGCATCACATAGGGGGAGAAGGGAAAGGAAGACATAAGAATGCTAAACAAAATGATACACAATAGTAATATGTGAGTAATATAAGAATGTCATGCAACATGATATACACTAGTAATGAATGTAACCCCATTCCAAAAGAATAAACAAATATTTTTATGGAGTTAACTTGTTTTCTTATGAACACATACCAAATATGTGAGAAATGGGTGGTTAAACACAAAAATGTTAGGGCATAAGCTCTTCTAACATGAGACACAATGCTTGTGAGTCTAATTTTACAACAAAAGAGTACATTGGTGTCTTTATGAGGTATTCAATTTTATTGTGTGTACTACACCTATGGGAAATGAAATGTAAGGCTTTAGGACCCCTAATCTCAAGAATAAAACAATCTAAGCAAATCAATGAAAATATCAATCAACCTCCCCCTTCTCTCTTCCCTTTTTAGTTTAGTGACCCAAATGTAGTTATTTGAGTGCTAGGGAATGGATTTCCATGACAATATGATGAGCGAGGAGTCGTCATATTGGATCAGTGGTATTGCAAACTACAATACCTAGAATGCAAGTCCATACCAAGAAACGAGATTAGAGGATATGGTAAGGTGCTAAGTTTTTGAAGGTATGTATTGTTGGAGTTGATAGTGAACCCCACAGCTCCTAGAAATCCCTACAACTAAAACACCTATCATAAAAGAAAGATCAAAGAAATTGATTTTCTATGCAACTAAGAGAGAAAATATTGAATCCATAAGAACATCTAATATGCCTTTTGTATTGAATGAATACATGTGAATTGTACATTACAATGAATGTGCAAGCTCTATAAAAGCATTGCACATGTAAACCCTAGATGAGGATTTGACTAGATAGTGACAAGTGTTCTAATCTCATGCAATGAGACAACTTGTCCTAAATTTAGTTTAAACTAATAATAAAAAAAGCACTCCTAAGTTTAGTTTAAGTGAACTAAAGTAATAAGGGACTTAATGAATAATTAATTATTAAGTGATTATACTACTTACTCCAACACCCCCCCTTAAGATTAACCCAGGGAGAAGCTGCAAGACCCTAATGTAGAATGCAATGATGAATCCATGATGGGTCCAAGATACAAGTCTTGATGAGGTACCCATGTACAAATAAATGAAACTCTCATAACTAGAGAAAAGGAAAAAACCACATGGGAAAAACTCCTCTCCAAAAGAGATAAAAAGAAATGACTACACTAGTGAAAAAAGGATAGGAGGACTCAATGTGACCCCCCAAGGACTGCTTCTTTCATGCAAGTAAAATAGATGTCCACCCAATAGAAGAGAGAAAATAAGGATATGAATCCCCCCATAATGAAGTAGCTCCTGGACCAATGATGAACGCTTGAAGATAGAATATGATCCATTGTCTACAAACAACATTTCTCCCCTTAGAAAGAAATAGATCCACTAGTGATTGGAGAAGCCAATCCCAAATAATGGGTGATGTTGGAATCCAAATAAAAATGATGTGTGCCTCTGAAAAGTGCTCACGTGTCCACATGTTGGAAAGCGATGATGTCAACCCAAAATCCTATGAAGACTGATATAGAACAAGTTACAAAGGCAATGAATATGGTGAGCCAACAATGATGATGTGGTTCTCAACAAAGAGGAGATGAATGTCCTCAAAGCAATCCTCCATATTTGCAATATAAGACTCTACAAACAAGGATGATATGTCTGCTAGATATGAATCCCAAGTAGTCGTGTCTAGAAGATGATGAATGTCTTGTTGTATTGAACCAATAGGGGCCAAAGATGTAACAATTTCATACTGATCAAGAACAACAAAAGATGATGTAGTCTCAATCTAAAGAGTGGAAACATGAAGACAAGTCTTTGAACCATCAAAACATGCAAGACCTATGATATACTCAAGCTCCTCTAAAGTATCGTCATCAAGGGGTATAGAATATGCATCTGCAAGAGGGATGAGACAATCTATAGTAGGATCCTTTGGGTATGGAGAGATATAATGGTCTCCACGAATCTCCCAAAGTCATGTCCAAAGTATGTGGGGACACTCAATGTCTGATACAACATACATAGTGCCAAGATCAACACTAGAACATATAACCCCTACAATATGATCACTGATGATGCCTCATGCTAGTAAAATCCCTAGTGTGTTTGGTGTAGGTATGAGTCCATACAAATAAGGCAAAATATCAAGCCACCTAAGATGTGTCAAGATGTCATTTTGCCAAGACTCATAGTTATCGTTATCCAAGTTGATCAAAAAAGGACCAACAAAAAACCCATGATACTCACTCAAATGATGATGCAGTTAGAAGATGAGATGCAGTTATAAATTTATGTTTATAAGAGAAAATCGAGTTGTGTAGTTGAGTCAACTTTGATAAAGGAACCAAATTGTTTTGTTCATTAAGGCATGTAGAGGATAAGATCACCGAGCAATAAAACAAGAAATAGACATGGTAGTTGTGAATGTAAGACCATATTAATAGATTGAATTGATGTCTCAAGTGTGTAACTCACATTTTGTGGGCATATATCACATATTGGTAAGATGGATATTGTTGGAATCATAGAGGAAGGATCCAATTGAGGATTATCCAACCATGTAGCTCAACACAAACATTGACAAACTCACATAACATAGTTTAAATACTCACCAAATTCACAACACGCAAGAAATATGTTGAACATAACTTTGTTGAATCGAAAATACATCAAGATACTCTTTCGTAAGGGCTTACAATCAAAATTAGGCATTACCTTGAATTACAATAATGTACTATCCTATGTAAGCATGTGGTCTCTCAATCATAATATTTAGGTGTTATTCTTCTTTTTGATGTTCTTCATGTTCTTTTGGGTTAAACTCCCTTCTTTGGTTTCCTTGACTTAGCTCTTGTCTAACCAATTGTAGCCCTCCCCTTTATGGGAAATGTTGCTCTTTTTATAAAGAAGGGCAAATGTAGCAATATTGCATTGACCAAAGACATAGTAGAATGCCCCATGCACATAAAATATGGATCATGGCCTAATATTAAATGATTTCACCTCTAATTTGCCTTGGAATTGGATGCCTTGTTGTGAAATGTGTGAATGGTCATTCTTATGTGCAATAGGATGTAAGTGACCAAATTTAATGCGGCCTTAACTCTAAACCTTTGTAGGACCAATAATGCCATAAGTGGCTTTATCTTTTGGTGCAAGATTCAAATTCATAGCACATAATCAAATAAGCCTTACTTAAGATGGTGTGACAAGCCATAACTTACAATATTGCCTCAAATAAAAAATTAAACATGTGGACATGCTTATTACAACATTAAGATGCTTTGTAGGAAGAAGTGGAGCAACTTTGGCAGATTATTGGAGATTGTAGGTTCTTTTCCCTCAATAAAGAAGACAAATGCACCTAGGTGGTCACCCCCTCTGGCTCCTTTTTGGTCAAATCGGCCTACTCCCTATTGGATCAAAGGAATGAGGAAAATAATTTTAATTGGTTTATGGTTTGAAACAATAGATTACTCCCTAAGATAATTGCTTCTAGTGGGATGCTACCCACAACAAAATCCTTCGTATAGACAATCTGAACAAAAGAGGATTTTAGATGGCTAAAAGATGTACGCTATGCTATAAGGAGGAAGAAACAGTTGATCATATTCTCTTTCATTGTGGCTTCTCTAGAGATGCCTTGACCAAAGTGTTGCATAACCTAAGTTTAGATTGGATCTTCCCTAAGACTATAAAAGATTGTTGTTACCTCTTGGCATAGAAGTTTCCCTTTCTCTCATATTGTGCTTCTTGAACTCTGGAAACAAATTCCTCATGTTGTTTCTTAGGGTATTTTGAAAGAAAGAAATAATAAGATTTTAGGGAGATTTCAAAAAGCAACAAGGATGTCTTCCATAGTATTTAGATTAACCTAAAGGATAATATCAATGCCTTGCATTTTAGTAATGCCAAGAATAGGTCCTCTTATCTTGAAATTGTTAAACCAAAACTGGGGCATCACTCAAGATATAATTAAGTTTGACGTGGGAAAAACTCTCTTAAGAAAAATTATCAAATGGAAATTGCCTAGTAAAGATTGGATAAAGCTTAATTTTGATGGTTGCTCAAATGGTAATCTTGGTGAAGTTGTTGCTGGAGGTGTCATTAGAGATGGGCAAGGATTCTTGATAGAGGGATTTGCTAAATATATTGGGAAAGAGACAAGTAATGAGGTGGAAACTAATGCGGCTTGGTGGGGATTAACTAGAACAAAGGATAAGTGCTACTGTAATGTCGAAATCGAAGGTGATTCTAACTTGATAATTCTTATTTTTCAAAGGAATTCCCTCTCTCCTTGGAGGATCGCGAACATGATGGATGACAATAAAAAGTATAAGGGGGTTTGCTAATACCAAAATCAACCATATCTTTAGAGGGTAATTCGATTGCAGATGCTCTCTCTAACGAAGGTTTGTATTATATGGATTGGAAGTATTGGCTCTATTCTAATTTCTCGTGCGTAGTGAGAGAGAAGGTATCCATTGATAGGCATAATTCAAAAGTGTCCAACTATGTTGATAAACTATCAATTGAACCTGGAATTGAAAGATGATGTGGCCGCTAGTTGGCACATTTGCTATTGGTTTGAAAAGATGGTCGTCCATTCAATGGCGATAGCACTCTCTCTATTCAGTGCTCTTAGTGACTTGCACTATCCTCTCATGCTTGGTTATTTAATGATGCATTTCAAAAGATTGATTTGGATTTGTTTCTCTATTTCTCCCGTAGGTGATATTAAGTTGCATGATTATGATGAGATTATAATAATCTTATAATTACAAGTGAGATGGGGAGAAGTAATTATGATTTTGATCCTCTTGATGATATTCGCTATGACAAGTGGTGGTTGATGGGACTTCAGATTGTCGTCGTTTATGAGAGAAGGTGGCAATGCTATATAAAGATTGTCGTAAATTATTTTGTCACCTATTTCAAGTCCAAGAATAGTAATAGAAGATACTCTAGGTCCTTTTAGTGTGGCTTTGATAGTAACAAAATAGTCGAGAGTAAGATGGGGGGCCCTTGCAAGAGAACTGGACCTCAATCTTGTGAGGCTCTCATGCAAAATGTGGAGCTTTGGGGGCTCTTTATGAAAGGGGGATGCTCCCCTTTTTCAAAGCCATGAAAGGTTTTAACAACAAATTGACATCTAGGGATCCCATATCTTGTTTTCTTGCATTAGATGTTCTTTCACCCAGGGATTTCATGTCTTTTATGCATGCTACTATTGGTTTGCTAATGCTTGTTGTAGGTTCTATCAGGTTGTATTCTAGGTGTTTTTTGGCATGGGCCCCTATTGTTTGTGTGGCTAATATTGGTGTTATTTGTCCTATTCTATGCCTTCCTCTTACAAATGTTGTTAGCCTTGGTGTTAACCTTGGTGGTTGCAAAAATGTTCGTCCTTGTTGTTTTGTTGGGTATTTTGTCACGTGCTAGAGCAAATGGTTCCTTGCCTCTACTTGTAGAATCCAACATGGATTCTCTTCCACCCTTTACTCATAATATTTTGGGTGACAAATTTGTGTTTAAACACCATGTTGTTGGTGTTGTTTTTGGGGTTGTTAATGATGCCATAAACCTTCAAGTCCTTGTTCTAACTACGAGGGATCCTTCTAGTAATCATGTTGCTCATGTTGAGAAATTTTTAGCTTCAAGTTCAGGTCATTAGTAGTCCTATGCAACCATTGCAGGTTTTGGGGGTGTTGCATGTACTTGCAAGATAAATTGTGGCTACTCCCTTGTGCACAATCTTCCCTTGTGATGTTTTTTGGACAAGATGTGCTTGAAAATGAAGGATTTTCTATGTGACATGATTTGGAGATTTAACAATTTTTTGCCTTCCTTTCTTGATTTAACAATTTTTTGCCTTCCTTTCTTGATTTACACAATTAGGTCTTAGACTCATGAAAGGCTCTCATCAAGGGCAAGATCGAGCTCTTCCCTTGTGCTAGGGGCTTCTTCATTGTGTCTTTTGCCTCATTAAGGGATAGGTATTTGATGATAGGTTATGGATGTTGGGACATCATTCCCTCTTGGTCAAGCCTTGGTTTATGTCCTTTAGACCCCTCTCTAAACCTCTCAATGTTAGACTTGTGTGGGTTTGGCTTCTATATCTTCCTCTCCAATTTTGGGAAGATTCCCACTGAAGCCATTGATATTGTTATTGGTCGTTTCTTGAAGGTTGACTCTATGAGTTTTTACATGGGCCACTCTATGTTTTATCAAATTTGGTGGACATTGATATCTACAAGCCACTTCATGGGGATAATGTATTGATGGTGTGGAGGATAGGCCTTGGACTCTATTAGGATTAGGGTGTCTCAAAATGTTATTATTTGATGTAATTATTATTTCCTAAGTTAATTTTCCTATCAAATATGTTGTCACTTTGTGGGACCTACCGGTGATGTGGCATCCTACATGGAAGGTGGCATGTAAAAGATGTAAGCTACTTTTGTGGCAGTAGGCATCCACTTTGGAGGACCTATATTCTAGGCTAGATTGATGGCATTTGTCATAAGTTGCTGTGTCATGCACTCTGACAAACTATGACAACTACCTTATCAGGACTAGTGAGTTATTGGCAGTTGTCACTCTTGCATGTTGTAGGAACCTTACATGTTGAGGAGAATCTCTTGCATGAAGTCTCACGCCCTGTATGTTGAGAGGATTGATTTTGTTGCATAGTAATTTATGACAGATAGCCTACATGTTGAGCGTTTATGATAGTTGCATAGGTAGGTTAAGTTGGACATCTTGCATGTTCTTCATCTTTTGTTGCATGTATGCAGTGATTATGGAGGTGACACATGGTAGTCTTGGGTGCCTATCTTACACATCTCTAAATTGGTGATGCTTTAGTGCATTTTTATGATAATAGGTTGAAGATTGTTGGCATGCCATTGTGCTACCAAAATTACTCCAAATTCTTGTTGTAGTGTGAAGACTCCTAAAGAGCATTTCTCTAAGATTTGTATTATAACTGAGTTGTTACTAATAATATAATTGAGCTACGTGTTTGGAGTGTGGGTTTTTCCAGAAAGGGTTTTCCTCGTAATCACTATGTTATGTTTGCATAGTTTATTTGTTTTATGTATTTTGAATGTGCATCTATTTGTAGTTGTAACTGTTTAAGGTGTTAAAAAGAATTTTTTGTAACTCTCCCCTACTTAGATTAGTGTAGGAAGTTTTTTGCTCACCCGGCTTCCTTTTAGACTCAACTGCTCAACTATGAGGGTCTCCACTTTAGATGTAGCAGGGTTTCTCAACATCCAG
Organism: Sequoia sempervirens; assembly: GCA_007258455.2. Lineage (NCBI taxonomy): Eukaryota > Viridiplantae > Streptophyta > Pinopsida > Cupressales > Cupressaceae > Sequoia > Sequoia sempervirens. Next base: position 14,834,222 of record VDFB02373365.1, on the reverse strand, counting down.
TGGTGTGTTGGTATTTTGTTGGTACTTGGGATGGTGGTGGTGTTCTCTGTTGCTTTTTTTGTAGTACCCCTCCATTTATACTTATGTTTTCTGCTGATACATTTTCACACTGTTAGACTATGATACTTTGTTTGGATATTTTGATCATTGGTTTTGAGCGATAGTGGATTTATTCTGTGATATGATGATACATTGTATGGTGATTACTGTTTTTTGATATGCTTTGAGGTAGCGTAGATGTTTATTTTCAGTTGATTATTGCTATGTACATGTTTATGATGGACTAACAGTTATTTTATTCGTCAGTCTGATGTGACATGTATTGGTGTGGAGAATGGAATCGCATCAATCGCTTGCAAGTGTCCTATGATATCCGTGATTTTCTCCGCACGGTGTGTCTGTTCAATGGTTTTTATATATATATGCATGTTATTTGCTTGGTTGCAGGATTGCAAGTACATGACACCGACTCCACCTGGTTACTCAAGTCTGAGCGTGTCAAGACTCAACGGATACGTTGATTGGGAAATAGTAGTTTGGTTCACCCTAGTCTAGTCTATAACCCGGTCACTGTACTTTGTCTGTTTTTAGTTTGAGTCATAGGTTGTCTTGCATTCTTTTGTTTGGTTAATTGTTTGAAAGGAAAAATGTCAATTTAAATAATAGTTTATTTTGTTTTATTTACTGTTATTTAAATTAAATTTTAAATGTTAAAGAAATTAGTTTTGTAAGTTATTTAATTAATTAATTAGTTTGTTTGGTTAAATGGTTTGATCATAAAGATTAAATTTATTTAATTAAATTAATTAATTAATTAAATTAAATTGTTTTAAATAAGTTAATAGATTTATTGAAATTTAAATATTAATTGGAAATGGGAAAATTAAATAAAATTAATGCATGCAATTTGAAATTTGATTTTTAAATTTAAATAAATGAATTAAATGCATGCAATATTGGAAGGCAAGATTGCCGAGAAGTGGTTAATAGATATTTTGCACTTCTCGACAAGTGTGCCAGTGTAATTATGATTTTTGGTTGAGGATTTTGCCGGATATGATCTGGGATTTGGAAAAATACAGAGGTTGTTCAATTTCTTCACGAGAAAAATATCTCAGCTTTTGCAAAAACTTTCTGTATTGTGTTAATTTGGTAATACTGTATATTTGTGGAAGATCCCTTTGCTTGGAGGATCTTTGTGGTTAGTTAAAGCTTTCTTGGATTTGGGGTTTTCTTTGGAGAAGCTTTTGGGAATTGTACGCTATAGGCAAGAGGATTTCTCCTACAGGAAGCTTTCATATTACAGGTACTTTTCTTGTTTAATTTGTTTCTTTTCTTTAAAAAGTTAGAGAAAAGATTTGTTTTGTATTTCCTATGTTTTTTTCTCGGGAATTTGGTAAAATTTTTATTTAAAAAGTAGGAAAGATTTATGAAGTATTTTAGATGTGAAAGAAAAGAAATTCTCTGTTGTTATTTTTTTTAAATCTCTGTGAAAATTGTGAAAACAAGAAATTTTTAGAGAAATAAATAGGGGTAAACAGAGATTAAATTTCAAACAATAGAAAACCTAGATGAAATTTACAAAACCATTGAAGGTTTCATGATAAAATTTATCTGTTTAATTTGGAGAACAATTTGGAGATTTATTTTATTAAAACCTCTGTTATTGTTTTTATATTTTTTTTTTTTTGGAAATCAAATTGTTCAGAATGAAAATTTTTCTTCCAATTTCCTGTTGAAAAACAAATGTACAGATACAGCAATTTTATTATTTTATATATATATATATATATATATATATATATATATATATATATATATATATATATATATATATATATATATATTTATATATGTATATGTATTGAAATATATACATACATATACATATACAAATATATATACATATATCAATGATAATGTGTATTTACAGTGGTTGTACGAAATTCACAATGAGCGAATTTAAAATGAAACGCCGTTCGCGATTATTAAAATCGCCGGCGATTTTTATTTAAATTTTAATGTTTTAAAAAAAATGTATAGTGGTTCGGCCAAGCAGAGGGCATAACCCTCACAGCTCCCCCCCATGGAAGCGGTGAGGGCAGGCAGCGGCGCCGCCCACACAGCCGCGCCCATGGTAGGGTTCGGCTGTGTGTAGGGCAACCAACCCTGCCAAAAATAGGGTTAAGTATATTTCTTTATATCTTTTAATTTATATTTAATATAATATATTTTATAATATATATATTATATATAATATGTTATTAATATATATATATTATATATATATATATATATATATATATATATTAATTTATAAATAAATGAATTTTATTTATTAATATGGAAATTTCATATAGTTAAATTAAATGGTATATATTTAATTAGTTAAAATGATTATTTAAATAAAGTCATTTAAATGATTATTTTAATTACTTTTTTTGGAAAATAGTATGAGAATGTTTTCTTTTAAATTTGAGTTTATTTAAAAGAAATAGTTGTATTAGATAATTGATGATTATTTCAATATATATGAAATTGTGAAAGTAATAATTTAGAATATTTGATTATGTAAATTAATTAAGTTGATCTTTTTCATGCAAAATATATTTGACTGATTGGATATAGTAAATCCGAATAGTAGATGTGTAATTTTCTTGATTTGCTTTTAATCATGTTTCTAGTTGGGCAAATTGGGAATGTCATAATTGTTCAAGTCTTCCAGACCAATTGTAAAAGTGGGGATTGTGATTGTTAGAGTTAAAAGTTCTTGTGTTAACTAAAGATGTGTACATGGATTTGTATGGTGGTTTGATACCTGTTTTATGAACAATGATTGTTGTTCGTTATGACATGTTTGGTCTATTATATTGATTTTGGTTATATGTACACCTTGTAAACCTTAGTCAGAGAACATAGATTCCTTTGTTATGTTTAGGGGAGTGGCTTTTTGTAAGGGCCGACACACAAAGTGGTGTCAAGGTAACTTACAAAGAGTTAGTAAGTCAGTGATAACTAAATGACACAATAGTTAGATTAAAACTCTTAACAAGATGTTTTTTCCTCGCTTATGACTCTTGAGCTAGTTCAGTCTTGAGTATAAGATGAGAAGGCCTGGAATGGCAAATCGGTGTCTTGTTTCTTCAAAAGACATTTGATTCCGCAATGATTTGCAATGGGGCCGGGTTTCGTAAGAGGTTATCAGGGTAACCCATGTTGGGGGCAAACACTAGGGTAACCTTTGCAATATTGTGATGACACTCCACCTAAAGTAACAGTTAACCTTGTATATATAGTACATTCGATTGTGTAAAATCTGGAAGCAATGTAACCATTAGTTTGTTATGTATTAGTGTCTAGGGTTAGTAGATTATGTTTAGGTATCCATATTACTATCTCCTAGCACGGGGGGTGGACCTACGGGTACCACATGGTTGGGTGGAACATGCACCTTACTCCGTTGGGTCCCCAGTTTTGTGATCATGGCATCGAGAGCTTCATGGACGGAGAGCTCGCACTTGGAAATTTATGTATACATCTTCATTGTAATTTGCAAATCTTGTATTTGATAACATCCCTCAATTGTATATGAGGTGAAAATTGTAAATGTAATTGTAATTATTATTGAACTACCTCATCAGATGGATGAGTATTGTATTATTTTTATCAAATGCAATGTATGAAACATGTTAGTACTTTATGATATCTTGAATGGAGTTTCAAATGAAATGCAATGTTTATCTTTATGTTAATTAATATGTGCAATGCGAAATACTAAAGTCGACTATGGAAAACTCAAAGTAGTGTAACGTCGCATAGCTTAATGAATGTATGCAACTAATTAACTTAATATTAATACTTCAAAAAAAAAATTATTACACTTTTATACACTATTGCAACATTCCTTAGGTTATTATGACGGGGCATTACATTTTTGGCCATTTGGGTTGTTCTCCACATTTCTTGGAGTACATGACTATTTTTAGTAAGTGCCTATTTTGGCATCTGACATCTTCCCTCGTCATTAGTAGCTTCTTGGTGTGATCAGTTTTCGTTTCAGATGTATCTTTGGTGCTTTCCATAAAATGGTTAGAATTATTTTAATATTTACACTAAAGTTATAAAGTAATGTTTTAATATTACTTTAGTGGTAAATATTATAAAGTGAAAAGGTTATTCCCACATTGGAGGCCTAGGGGAAATTTTAAAAATGTTTTTTGGAAAAAAAAAAAAACAATGAACAAAAACGCTTTTTCAAAAAAGCAACGGAAAAGCTACAAAAGGAGGTGTGGGGCTCTCATTTGGATTATTTAAGTTTGTACACATAACATGATGTTACTGGAGTGAACAGATAAGTTCTTTTGAGGATTGATCGAGGACGAAAACCCTGATCAAATCACTAGTTTTAGATCTAGGAGATGGTCCCTAGCTAGTTGGAGTGATTTCACACAGGAATCACCTTGGGTTTCAAAGTTTTCATTGTTTTGGGTTTCAGGAAATGAAGATATTCATAATATTTTGAGGTGTAGATTTTTGGGTTGAATATTTGCTAATATTTTCTAAGTTTTGGCGAGTATTTGTGATATCTATAGATTGATATTCATTAGTCATACAATTTGAGGTTTGGAATGATGCCCTAGTTGGGTTGTACCACTCATATCTTCTTGTGAAGGTTGCTAACAATGTCTGAAATCATTCGAAGATGTTCATATGGTGAATCTCATAACAAGGCAACTCTATTAAGAATATTTGTTGCTCCTTTAGACCTATAATTTATGAACAACAGACATGTAACCATCCTTTCATGCTTTTTCAGATTTGTAACACTCATTTAATCTCGTTATTAAGGTTGTTACAATGTGCCATTTGGGTATTGCAGACCTATTCTAGAGTTCCCTTCATCATTACAAGGGATTGGGTTGTTTTGGTTGGTGCTAAGTACAACTGGAAGGTGTAAATCATATTGGTAGCTGATCATTTCCTTGCATTTCAAGTGTTTGAATGTTGTTGGGTAAGTGTAATACTATTTGGTAATCCTTGTAGGTGTTCTAGGTGATTAAAGGGTGTTTGAAGGCCTCTCCATTTTTGTTTGACCTGCACCCTCTAAGCAATAGATCTACTACCACTTGCACAATCATACCAAACTTGGAAGTTGACATTTCCTTTCCATTGAAGACTATTTGGTTAAGTTGAGTGTGTGTGAAGTTGTTGGACAACTTTGGAAGGTATTCTAAGTAGCTTGGTAGGTTGTTCTTTAAGGTTTTCCATCGTTGATTGTTTGCAACAAGATATATTAGATCTGCGACTACTTTATCAATCATTCTTAGACCTGTCACATTTCAGCCTGCAACTTATGTCATGATTTCTTGACTCGCTATGATCATCCCAACTCCTAAAATCGAGGTACTCCTCTGATATATTGTAACAACTTGTCTAATTGAATAGCATTTTAAAAAAGGGTGATATCTTGTGCAATTGTTTATGTTGAGCACACTTATTGGTAAAAAAATTAAAATAAAAAATAAAGTGTGTTCTTACACCTAGGAGAAATAAGGGGTTCTTGCACATGAAAAAAGATTTTATTTAATTTTAAAAGGTAATTTGATGGAAAAGGTGATTAAATGTGTGCACATAATGAATTATTTAATTTAAAGAAAAAATGATTTTTTGAAAGAAGCAACGAAAAAGGAAAGTGTTTTTTGAAAAACGCAAAAAATGTTTTTTTTCAAAAAGCAATGAAAAAGAAAAAATCACTTTTCGAAAAAGCAACAAAAAGAAAAAAGTGCTTTTTTCAGAAAAAGCAACGAAAAAAGTATAAAGGGAGGTGTTGGGGCTCATTTGGATATGTTGAAGTCCTCTCCTATTGTTATGTTGTCAAATTGGACCTGTGAGTTCTTCCATAATCTCTTGAGGACAAAAATCATCATTTGATTTCTAGTTTTGGATTGAGAGATAATCCCTAGCTAAATTTGAGTGATTTCATTTCAAAGAATTTTGCTTCAAATCGAGTTTTAGTTTTGGATGTTTATGAGATTAAAATCTATTCAGTGTTTTGAGGTGTGTTTGGTGAAGTTTGAAGGGATTCTTTTAGTATTTTGCTTGTGGGTGTGTTTGTATGCTCCATTTCTAAGTTTCCAAAGCATTTACAACAATATTTCAATTTTGATTTGTCCAAAGTACAACAGCAAAAAAGGTGTTTTCAAACTTGTACCAGCCTTCTAATTCATCCCTTCAAGGTATTGTGTTCCTATTTCATATCTGGTTTATTGGGTACATGTTATTTGGTGCTATTGTGGGGTGTTTCAATAATTCTTTACATCAACACTTTATATTAACAATTAATCCTCTTATTTTGGTGTTCACAATGCATATGTAACCTTGTAGTGCTTTGGATGGTTATATTACCAAAAGATTATTTCTATGCACTTTATTTTGTAAGCAGTGGATGGTAGTATCACTAGTGGGTTTAAATTTGTTATTGTTGATTTACTTACCCCACTGAACAACTGGTAATATTGTATTAGCGAGCCACTAAAAAGTGGAAGAAGCATGTTAAAAGTCCTCAAACATTGCATAAGCATTCCCACTAAAAAGTGGAAGTGCCTTGTATTCACATTGAATACGCAAATGATTTATTTCTTGTATTGTTTATGCATCTCACTGAATAAGTGATTTGGTTGGCTTGCGGCCTAATGCTTCTTTCCAACAAGTTGTAAATTAATAAATTGTAATCCTGATACTATATGTTGTTACCTTGCCCAATCCAAGATTTGGGTAATCAGAAAGTGGAAAGAAAGTTATTATGCTTTCATTTACTTTGAAGTTAACATATTTTCAAAAAGATATTTGAGGGTGGTTATTGCAACACCAGTAGTGTGGCTTAACAGAGGGTGTTGGAAATAAGCCACACCCGGACCGATGATGGGTTGGCCAAAGAGGGGCCAGTAGCTTAGTTGGTAGAGCACTCCAAAAAATGAAAGGTCCTAGGTTTGAGTCCTAGCTAGTGTTACATCCCACCCTAGTGACTTATATACACTCTTATTTTTGCTTGCTTTAAGAATGTTGAATGTTGCAAATGTTGCATATTTATGCATAAAAGATGGAAATCTTACGGTTTTGCTATGAAAGCGCAATGGAATATGTACCATGTTTATTCCTAAATGTTCATACTGTGGTGAACTTATAAAGGAAGTTTATATTTTACAGTAATTGAGAAGATTGAAATATGTTTTGATCATTAATGAGATGATAGTCTAATCCTTCTTCGTTTGTTGGAGTTGGATACAGGATAGCGTTCCGCAATGCTCGGGAGCAGGGAAGTATCATTTGAGTAGAGAGGTAATGTTGTATGTACCCTGGAATCGCCATCTGAGCTAAGGTCGGTCTCGGGATCCTGAAAACCCTAGAAGTATTGGTACCATGTCGTCGTAGGTTATCGAGCGAACCTTAGAAGCGATTTTACCATTAGCGATATTAGGGTTTGTAAACCTGTTCTTTTATTCCTTTTGGACACCGACTTTTGCGTAACCTTGGTTTTGGTTTCGTTGTTTCCGGTAACCAGGTCGTTGGGTGTTGCCTTACTTGGTAAGTTTATAAATATATATAATAATAATGATAATAATAATATTATTATTATTATTATTATTATTTATTTTGTTCCTTGTAAACTAAATAATGTTTATATTGAATATTAAAAGGATTTATTTTTATAAATAAATATGTTTCTAATTATTGATGGAGATAGTAATCTAGTCCATCTTGAGTTGGACGTCTTTATAATTAAATTAACTTATATATTTATCATCTCGTATTTGTTCTGAGATGAGTTTTGCCGTCTAAACTTTGTAAGCAAATATTCTCCATGATATCGATTGAGAATAATTAGCCACAATGGAATGACATGGGTTGAACTCCAAGAGATCATCCAAAAATGGAGTTGGTTGAGTGCGTGGGAAATAAGGTAAATCGCGCGGCTTGTAAATTCAATCGGGGAATCTCCATAAATCATGTTCTGCCGTCATGCGTCCTTCAGGGGTAGTGGCAGACACAAACGCCTGGGAATTTTCTTTAATCTCGTTTTTGAATCCCTGAAATCGCGTTCATGGAAGGCGTGGAGGGAAGAAAACGTGAAGGTAGTTTCAATAACTACCTGGGACGATCATCCGAGAGGGAGGATATCTTTTGTAAGTGTTTTCTTTTTGGAACAAGAGAGGATACGGGGTGAAGAAGATACGGAAAATAGAGGAGAGGAAGAGTTTTCGGAAAAGAAGAACTTATCTCCTGAAAATAGTCGACCAAAAGGGGGGCGCGGAATTCATAAAAGGCAGAGGCGTTTGGAGGAGAGGGCGTAACAGTTGAAGACTAATTGTGTTGGCTTCATTCGAACTCGTTATTGATCCAGGCTCCATTTTATAGGCACGTAAATTACTTATTTTCTTTCCTGATAAGAAGTCACGTATTGTGAGTTATGCTATGGAGCTAATGCGAACTCTCATAGGAGTTTTGTAGACTCAAGTAATGCATTTGACTGAGTAATATATACTTTCTTTCTGTCTGAGTTTTCCAGAGAAAGAAATTTGGAGTGTAGATAATGAAATTCTTACTTCATACTTAGTCCATAAATTTCTGGAGAATGTGTATGGAATCTTTTTGAAACACCTTTTGATATAGTGAACTAAGATAAGAGGAAAGTAAATTAAAGGAAGAAGTTATGCTAGGTCTATTGCTGGTTGTCAGAAAAGAATAACCAGTAAAGAATGAATTGTTTTCTTGCCGTTGTGCTTTTTTCTGATAGACGTATTGTGTTAAGGGTCTATGGCTTGTAAAGTGCCTAAACTTCTTTTAAATTCTATTGAAAATACTATTGATTTATAATGTATGAATTTGGTAGTATAAATGGTAAACTCGTATAGAGTTAGGTGAAGGGAAAGTTGATTCCCTGAGTCATGACCTATTGAGCAGTAGGGTCTGGAAACGGAACATATTGGAAACAAACTGTAAACTGATAGATGTTAGTAAATATACGCTGCTAGCAATCAACATCACCTTGATGACTTATGACAGCTTCAAAGTATGAAGCCAAGGAGTATAAAGGGTATACTTCTTTATGAAATTATATGAACTTAAACTTAGCATAATTAACTCAGAAGAGTTAGTAGAGCTCATGTAATGACTGTATAGTCTGTAGCTCATACTTAGCCCTCGAAGACTTTTTGTTAATTCGTCTTTTATATCTTTTAAGCAATAGCTTAGTATTATTTTATTGTTCTACTAAAACGGGTGAGACAGTTGGTCTTATAGGGTGTGCAATCCTTGCGGTAACCCTAGCCCTATAACTACTGGACTCACGTGGCAAGTAGCCTAGAGGTGAGATTGGAGGTTAGATGAGACTTGAGTAGGATATTATTTAATGCCCTAGGACAGGTGTCCAGACTTGAGTAACTAACGGAGAAGAAATCTCCAGAAGCCCTAGTTAAAGTAAGCTTTTCCAAGTTGAGTAGGATGGGTGAGTAGCACAGTAGTGCAATGCTATGGCCATAGTAGGGCAGATGCCACTGACTACCCTAACACTCACATGTAACTCAGATATCTAGCTAGCCAGAAATGTCGGCTTAGTAGGAAGGATTCCTTAGTAGTCAGGCAGTGCCAGTTAGATAGGGTTCAACCACCAGAGCTCAGATGGCTATTAGAGGGTTAGTCCAACATCACCTTTCGCAAAAAGGGCAGGGCCCCCTTCCAGTAGGAAGGTGTGCGCGGGGGACTGAATAAGTATGTGGTTGGAGGTAAAAGCACTCAGATGATGCTTCTCTCAATTCTTCAGTTGGCAAGCCGAGTCTTGGAAGACGTCGAACAGATGAGGACTTCTTAACCTTACTCTTGTACTTGCTTTGTACTTATTTTGAAATGTAAACAGATCTCTCATATTATACTGTAATGTAAACTTGATTACTTTTATCATGGAAATTGTTGTACTGTAATGTTCAAAAAAAAAAAAATGCTCTCAATGATGCATAGATGATTATTGTTTATTGTACTTTGATTTGAGTTCTATAGCAAGTTCATATGAGTTGTAGCTCACCAAGTGGTATCAGAGTTGGTTTTCTTGCCAACTTGTGGTAAACTAACCCTTGTTTCCAGATTCTTCAAGTGCTTGGCTTTGGCTAACCAGTTGTATAGCATTTTTTTGTGGCTTTGAGTCTCAACAGGGGATCATCATTCAAGGCATTGTCAACAATTGTGAATCATGGCCTCATGCAATGAAGAAGAATTGATGAAAAAACTTTATGGTGCAAGAGGCTTAAGCACTTGCCTCTACCTAAGGATGAACTACTATGCATCCTAGATACAGTTGAGAGTTGCTTTGCAGAGATAGATCAATTTGATTCTATAGAGATAAACATTGTTGGAGTTCCTACAATGAATAATTTGGTCAAGTGCTTGGCTTTGGCTAACCAGTTGTATAGCATTTTTTTGTGGCTTTGAGTCTCAACAGGGGATCATCATTCAAGGCATTGTCAACAATTGTGAATCATGGCCTCATGCAATGAAGAAGAATTGATGAAAAAACTTTATGGTGCAAGAGGCTTAAGCACTTGCCTCTACCTAAGGATGAACTACTATGCATCCTAGATACAGTTGAGAGTTGCTTTGCAGAGATAGATCAATTTGATTCTATAGAGATAAACATTGTTGGAGTTCCTACAATGAATAATTTGGTTAAGTCAAAGCTCTTAAGACATCTAGAAGAGGAGGTAAGACTTGCAATTACTTCCTATGTCAATGAAATTATGAGAGTAATGGCTCCTCAAGACCCTTATGATAGTAGTATCATGAAGGAGGTATTTCAGTTGATTGTGGGAAGTTTTTGAAGTTTGGTGATACATAGAGTCCTTTTTCTAAGAGGGTAAAAATCTTGGAAACTGTTGCAAAAATCAGATCTTGTGTTATGATGTTGGATCTTGGGTGTGAGGATCTTATTCTTGAAATGTTTCATCTTTTCATGGGGGTTCTTAATGAGAATCATTCAGGAAAAGTCATGTCTTCCATGTAGGCCACCATGATTTTGATTGTGAATAAAAGTGATGAAATCTCCAAATCACTCTTATCTACCTTGATAGTTGGATTAAGGCAAGAACCAAATACTTCTGCAATTGCACATAGTTTGGTTAAAAAGGTTGTCAACCAATGTGAAGAAAAAAATGAAACCTTATTTGCCTATTGAGGTTGAGAAAGAACTTGTGATTGTAGAGCATAACACAAAGGAAGAGCTTGAAGATGAAGAATCATCAAAAAATTCTTCTAAAAAGGTTGAAGGGGTATTTCAAGAGGTATGTATTGCTAATATCCAAAATGATTTCTTAGAAGGACTTGACTCCCATGATGACACCATCAGAAAGGTAATTGATGAAGGGTCATATGAAGCACCTATTACAAAAGAGGGGGCTGAAATAATGATGATTCAAAATGAGAATGTTGACTTTGAGGATGTTGTTGCTTTCAAATCAACAACTACTAATGAGCACATGCATCTCCTTAATGATGAGAGAATCAGTTTTGGTTCTAGCTCAAATTTGTTAGATTCAAAAAAAATTGAATGTGAAGTCTATTTAGAGATTGAAGATGAAACATATGATCTCTTATTGTGTGAAGAACCAAGTGACTTTGCTGATTTTGATCCATCACCTAAATATTTCCAAGGATTAAAGAATCAATTGCTAGTCATAGAAGCGAATATGGTTCAAGTTTTGTCTAGAGTTGATGACACACACAAATTTATTGAAGACCTCACTTGGAAGGCACAAGTTAAGGAGAGACAAGGAGACTCTAAAGGAGGAGCCACTCTTGCAGACTTGCACAGTTAAAAAGGCTTTGGAAACAATGAAGTTGGATTATTTGCAGTAGTTACTTTTAGACATGGATCATATTTTCAAGTTAGTTGAAGAGGCTCGTGATGCTTTGGGAAGAAAGGAGGACGAGGTTAGTAAGCTCACCATTGAGCTTAATTCCATGAAGCTTTCATTAGAAAGTGTCCAAAAGATACTTCTAGAAGCAGAAGATCAGCTTTATGTGGCCAAAACAATTTAGGGAGCAATAGAATGAACAATGAGCTAAAGAAATAAAGCATGTAATTGATGAGCTTAATAGTCTTCAAGAGGTGTTTGATTTAGAAGCTTTTCCAAAGAAATCGGAAGTTGCATGTGCAGATTTGGATCAACAAGATGGGTTTGAGCAAGAGGAAAGGAATAAATTTCAAATTCTTGATAATCCTCTCTTTGAAATGGGTGTTGAGTAAAATTACGATAATCCAATCTTTGTCGTGGAATATGAAACATCTAGTGACAATATCAAGATATGGGATCTTGGTGAAGTTTCCAAGCATGAAATAGAGTGTAGTTTTCAAGTTGATTCGAGATCATATCATGAGGACGTGCCAAGCTTTGTGATTGGTAATCCTCCAGAAAGGCCACTTGATAAAGAATGTGTAAGTGAGGTTGAAGTTGAAGTTTCCACATGGGATGTGTTGAAACATGGAGACTACATCATGTCTAACCTTGAGGAGTTTCCAAAAAGTGATTTTGAGGTTGTTGGAATTTTTAGAATAGTAACAAATTATGCAAGTTCAGAACTTGTTTTGCATAAAGAAAGGTAAGAAAAGGGTCTAAACATGATTTCCACTTATTTGACAATTCACCTTTTGGATTAGGAGATGATTTGACATATGCTAATCCTTCTTTGAAATGGAATATGGGGATACCAATTGCTCCTGAACCCTTAGTTGGTGATTCTTTCATGGTTGAGTTGTAAGAATAAGTCAAAGATGTCACAATCCTCCATGGGATGCAGGAGGATGAGTTCAAGATGGATGTCATATTATATGATGGTTACAAAGATCCTTGCCTTGGAGGTGCAATTTTTTAATGGCAATTGGATGATTTGCTTGAAAGGCATTCTTTTTGGAGAAGATACCTTTAGTTTCGGCAAGAGGTCTACTGATGAGGTACACATGAATAACAAAGTTGTGTAGCATAAGCATGGTGGCGTTGCTTCATTCCTTCAACTTCATGATAGAGGTCACCAACAAAGTATGTGGGAAGGTTATGGTGACCCGAGAGATGCTCCATGGTAAAAAATAATTCAGATTTTCAATTTTGACTCTGTTGTTTTGTTGCAGATCAGCCACCTCATACTTTGGTTTGGTCACATTTGTGTAGGATGGCAAAAATTATCAGTCGAGGGATGGAGGAACTATCAATTGGAGTTTGTTTGGGAGCCTTTTTCAACCTCTTCCAAGGTGATTTTGAGCATATCAATGCTCACCATTCATGTCCTTGCAAGGAGATTGCATTTATGCAACTATTGTCGTACTTCAAGCTTGTTGATGTTGATAAATTCGGATTATGAGTTGTTATTTCCATGTTTGATCAGCTGCAAAATGGAGTGTTTTGGGACCACTAAACTATTGGAGTATGTTGGAAAGTAGTTTCAGTCAAAAAAAATTGAATACTAATATCATCATAAGTTTGTTTGGGGTAGAAAATCAAGTGACTTATGATTGTAATAATTTGTTTTGAGCTTGCATACAAGCTAATTTATCTTCTTTCAATGGCGAACATTCAAATGTTTTTCCACAACATTAATTTTGATATGGATGACTTGTGTGGATGGCTTGTTGAGGTATGTGCATTATCTCACCTCCAAATTATTTGATGATACAATGATTTGGGATTCAAGAATTTGTGAGATTGGTAGATTGTCTCACAAGCAAACCAAGAATGGTAGTTTGAAAATCTTCAATTACATCAGTGTAGAGCAATGAAATCATGGGGAAACATTCTTCAGACTCATTTGGGATTCTAGATTTTTTTTTATCTATTTGAGATCAATTGGGATTTAGTTGTGATTGCTTGAGGACAAGCAATCTTGGGGAGGGAGGATTGTAATGTCCTCTCTTGGAACATAGCCAATTTGTGCCTATTTTTCCTGTTTGCAAGTCTTTCAGAGGCTAATTGGTTAGATAGGGAGAAATCCAACATTCTTGGAGTAGCATTTGATCAATCTTGCAAAGCAATTGTTCTTGGGTTTGAGTTCAATTGGTTAGTTGCAACCCTTTGATACTTTCATAATCAATTTATGAATTTTTGGATGCTCTCTAGACTTCTTGGAGTAGGTTATTTTTAGAAAGTCACCAAGTCGATTTCAATTATCTTCCTATTTCCTCAGTATCATATTGATGTTAAATTTGGATTCCGATGTGTTTTAGGATTTTCCGCAACATGGGGTGAAATTATTAAATTATTCACTTAAGTAAAATGTTTTATCATTATTTTTTATAACTTAAGTGTAATATCTTTTCTTAAAGGTATTTAAATTCCCCTTTTGGATGCCTAGAAGAAATAAGGAGGTCTTACACACGAAAAACATTTATTTAATTTTAAAAGGGAATTTGATGGAAAAGGTGATCAAATGTTTGCACAAAATGATTATTTAAAGAAAAAATGTTTTTTTAGGAAAAGCAATGAAAAACAAAAAAATATTTTTTGAAAAACAAAAAAAAACAATTGATTTTTCAAAAAAGTAGCAAAAAAGCAAAAAGTATTTTTTCTAAAAAGGCAACAAAAAAGCTATAAAAGGAGGTGTTGGGGCTCATTTGGATATATGCTAAAGTTTTCTCATATTGTTATGTTGTTGGATTGAACTTGGGAGTTCTTTCATAATCTTTTGAGGATGCAAAGCATCATTTGATTTCTAGTTTTGGATTTGAGAGATAATCCCTAGCTAGATTGGAGTGATTACATTTCAGAGATCACCATTGTGCTTCAAATCAGGTTTCATTTTTTAATGTTGTGAGATGTAGATCTATTCAATGTTTTGAGGTGTGTTGGGTGGAATTTGAAGGGAGTTTTCTAGTATTTTGCTTGTGGGTGTGTTTGTATGCTCCTTTTCTAAGTTTCCAAAGCATCTACAACAATGTTTCAGTTCTAATTTGTCCAAAGTACAACAGCAAAAAGGGTGTTTTTAGACCTGTACCGATGTAACATCCCCTAGTTTTTTCCATATTTTATCACATGAAACTTCACCTGTTAATGTTAGCTTAAAGAAAGATAAGCAACTGAAAGCAACCCTTCATGTTTTGATCACCCAAATCTCAAAGTGGGCAAGGTGAGAGCATACAGTGTAAGGGGATCTGAGAACAATAATCTAAAAAGTTGAAAGTACAAATGATATTGGTGATAAGCCAACCAATATAGAAAATAGAAATGCTTAGGTGGCAAGTCAACCTCTTCCACCTTTCAACAGGCTACAAGGAAAAGTAATTGTAAAGTAAAATTCTTAGGCGGCAAGCTAGCATCTTCCAATTTTCAGCAGGTAACAAAGGAAAGCAACAAGACGGCAAGCCAGCCTTAATGAAACTAAAGAGCATAAATGAAAGAGATGATTAGTACTACTGAATCAACGTTATAATATTGAAATCTTTTACAATGAAACTGAGATATTATTAGCAACTTGAAAGCCCAAATGTTAGACAAAGATCTCCATATCAAATACAAAGATGATCATCAAGAAAATAAGGTAAAACATTGAATATACCAGGTCTAATACAAAATTGCAGTGTTCTAATTTTTGACTAGCAACCTTGGAAACCACCAAAATACCTGTATCTTTGTCAAATCACCTTTGAATAAGCCCAAACAGAAAGTGAATGATGCCTAGAGGCTAGGAATCCATGTTCAAGAAACAAGACTCCACCAAAAAGCTTTATTATTTATGCATGCTTCCCAATGCAACAATGACCAAAGAGCACAACTCCCAAGGAGGGCAACCAGCAACCATAAATTAGATTCTCCTAGAATTGCAAGATTCTAAGAAAAAGGGTGCCCACATACCAAGAATAGGATGAGCCAATACCCACAAAAATTCATCAAGTCACCAAAAAGGTATGAGTGTAAGCATGGGCCAGCTAAGTATGAAGAAGCACTCCAAAAAACCCTCTAAATAACAAAGAACACACCAAAAAGTCTCTAAAAGACATTAAAGCTACACCAAACTGAAAACACCAATGAAGCTCAATCTACAACCTCTAAGTGAAGAAGCAGTCACTGATCAGTTAGGAGTTGTCTTTCAAACTTGAAATTGATGAAGGAACTAGGAGGCATCTCAACCTCGAAGCAAGAGTCTGAATAAAATTCAATAGCCCTTCATTATGAAAAGATAATGGATACAAAATGAAGAGGCGGGGCACAATATATATAGATTTCCAAACCCATAAGTTTGAATTCTCTTTTCCGTCCAAAAGGGACGCCACATTTGGAGCAATATTCTATTTAATAAAAATCACTTTACTCCTTCAACTTAGGCGTCCAACTTCACTTGCAAAAATAAACTTTATAAAAATGTGAATATTACTCCACTTTGAACGACCACATGAATGACCAACTTTTAAGAACAACTTAAGTCAATGAGCCTAGCCATGGGGACCAAAAGGCACATTAGAAATATCAAATAATATAACTTAACTTGTCAACTTTCCAATTCTGACTCCAAGAAAGTTGGAGACACCTTTGCATATACTACCCTGCCAGAAATATAAATTGAATGTTGCATTGTTTTTGATAAAGGGAAAAACAGATTTTGAAGGGATCCGGAACCCAAATACAAAAAGAGCAAGGCTACAGAAAAATACAGCAAGCAGCCAGCAAAAAGATCAACTCCACACCAAGACCAATCAAGATTTACAATTTACACTTTTCTTGTGGGAGCGGAGAACCATGTCGAAAAAAGGCTTAGAGGATTTAACTTTTTTTCCTTTAACTGTGATCCAACCTTCTTCCACTTGCGTCACATTACCATGCCAATCCAGCTCGCGATTTTCAAGAGAAAGAAAGCCAGCAGCAAGTGAAATAGGAGATTCATCTTGATTCCTTTGCACAGGAAAAGACTTCCCAGAAGATCCGCCAGAGAGGGAATCTGAAACACAACCACCAGAAGTGGCAGACTTAGACTCAATAGGAGAAGCCCTAGCATCCCCGCCAGATGAAACAATAGTAGTGGGCGTTCCAAGACCCAGTGATTCGGAAGCAACCACTTTAGAAAAACTCATTCTGATCAGCTTTCTTCTCAATAGTATAATGTTGTTGAGAGGCACCTTTCCACCAAGTAGTTGTCTTAGTTTTTTTCTCTAATCCGCAGTGCGCAGCCACATGTCCAGTATTGAAGCATCGTCTACATCGGAAGGGAATCCCTTCATAATCCAAAGATTGGACCCAAGAACCTTTAGAAGATTTAAGGACTTCAGCAGGCAGCCCTTTTGAAACATTTATTTCAACCAGAATGCGAGCATAGGTGGAATGAAAAATGTCAGAAGATTCATCATCCACCATCAAAAAATCACCAAGGGCATCACCCACTTCCTCCAGAAGAGAGTCATGCCAAAGGTGAAGGGGGAGATTGGGCAATCTAACCCAAATCGGGAATTTATTAAAAGTTTCAGAAACAGGATTGAAGTCAGAATGCCAAGGTTTGATCATCAGCATAAATTTATCTTCCCAGCTAAAATAATTTTCACACAAGATTACTTTTCTGTCCTGAGCATTGTCAAATTTAGCAGCAAAAATTCCCTTAGCCAAGGGATAAATGTTAACTTTACCCGAAATTAGAGGCTCCCATTCGCTAGATATCCAAGAGTGCAACTGGGGGAGGTTAGGCCAAAAACCTTTGAACCGACAGATCACGCCACAGAGGGAAAGATCAGCAGCAACCTCCTCAATATCTTCAACTGTTTCATCTTTCAGCTTTACTGAAATAGCACTCCTGACAGGGATAAATCCGCCATAATGCCCAAGCTTGGGTCCCGCAAAATTCGTGGCTTTAGCCTTAGGCCCAAACCCCATGAGTTTCCTTCCATCAAGCACCGAAGAAACAGGGCCAGCGCCTCCCTGACCATCGCCATTGGTTGTTCCAGATGCCTGCAACCCAACACCACCATGGTCCGACACAGGAGGAAGGGAACCATCAGACACCACAGTCGAAAGCCCGACCGCCGACGCTGCCACCACTCCAACAAACGCGTTAGGGTTTCCATTAGCAACCACAGACGCCTCCCGTGCAAAGGAATCAAAAGACCGTTTCCCACTCGCAGCCATTGAAATTTTATGTAATATTGTTGCATTGTTGCCAAACTGCATTGCCAAAAATAGCACTTACTAAAACTAGCATACTACTAAGAATAGTAAGTGACTCCAAACTCCATTTGAGCACAAACTGGGAAACCATCATAACTTACTAAAAATAGTAAGTCCAAAAATATCCTCTGATTGAAATGCATATCGCACCCCTCTAAAGCTCTCTGAAAACCCAAAAAGACCCATAAGACAAACTGTCAAACTCTTGCATGCAACCCCTAAAAACTAAAAAGAAAGCCTCCTAAAAAATAAGAAACCCTAATTCTACCTTCGACTAGCCTACATGCCTCCGAAAATAGGCTAACGGTCACTAGAAAATGTAGGGCTAAAAATTGGGACATTATAGTCTACCCTTCCCAAAGATTGTTTGTCCTTAAGCAATGCCACCACAACTCTAGAAATATTAGATTGATCCATGCAAAACCAAGTAAGATCCTAGGTTCCCATGTCCATCTCAAGAAGGACCCACCATGCCGATGTTGCACCACTCTGATCACATTAGTGAAACCATCATGCTAAATTTGCACTATCATCCCCTATAACCCCAAAATGTTACCATCCACGAGACTCAAGCTGAAAAACTTGGGAGGCTTGAAATCAATACCTTGCAACATCTCTTTCCCAAACGACTTTGAAAAATCCATATCTGCAATGCCACTGCCTATCACAATCCTAGGCAATAGGAAGGAAATTCTGCTCAACTCAAAAATCATACTCCTTAGCATATCTCCTCACAGTGTCTAACAGAGCCACGACTGCATATGTGACTCCCTCAAATCTTCTCGCTAAAAGGAAAGTCATCCTTCGCAAGAGATCAACAAATATATCATCATAATACCTCAGA
This sequence comes from Sequoia sempervirens, assembly GCA_007258455.2. Classification (NCBI taxonomy): domain Eukaryota; kingdom Viridiplantae; phylum Streptophyta; class Pinopsida; order Cupressales; family Cupressaceae; genus Sequoia; species Sequoia sempervirens. Next base: position 14,815,199 of record VDFB02373365.1, on the reverse strand, counting down.
ATGATGAACCAAAACAAGTGGAGGTTTGTTGTCCCAATCATAAGTACAAGAGAATGTATAAGAATAGACACTCATTAGAGCTTGAACACTATCCAAACATGGATTTTGATTTCCCTTGTTGATTTGAGCTCAAGAGTAAGCTCATCAACCTTTCTCTATTTTCCTTAGAAGGCACCAATGGTCTTCTTTGCAATTTTGAAGGCATAATCTCTATTTCTAACCAAGTGTAAATATTTCAATTTCATGATCTCCAAAGAGTCTTTGATAATTTTCAGCTTAGGGAGAGTGATTTTATCCCTAACTCATTTCCATCTCTCGTCCACTTGAGCCTTCCAATAGAGTTTTTCAATCAAACTATGTGTGTAATCAAATATAGATAGAGCTTGCACTTCATTTTCAATTGACCATGAATTGACCTTCCCAGTCATAAGTAAGCAAATATGGTGAACTATTGATAGGCTGCAAGTAAAAATTAGAACTTTCATTTTTGCCATCCATGACTCCCTAGTTGTCCCTAGACTCCTGTCCCTCATCATCCACTTGATGCCATTCCTCAACACCAAGATGGTAATTAGTTCCATGCATTCTTAAATCAGATTTCTACTCAAGAACACCATTAAACTCTTCATTATCAGGATCCCAATGGTCTTCTAAATCTACTTCCTCCTCCCTGTCACTTTGATCAAAAGTTAAGGCAGCCCCAAACTTAATCAATGAGTCAATACTAATCACTATTTAAAAAAATTCAGTAGCAGCAAACTCTTCCTTAGTGTTGAAAATGAAGGTAATATTGTAGTTTAAAACTTGTAAAACTATGAGACTATAGATCTAATTAAGTGTTCTTTGTCACAATTCTTTGCGTATGATTAATCTGTTTAAATCAATTTTACCAATTGTAGAAAGAGACAGAAGATTGTAGAAGAATGAGACAAGAAGATAGAAGTGACAGCATATATGTGGAGAAACCCTTTTGGGAAAAAACTCCACCATAATAAATAGTGCTTGTATTATTTAACCTTAGAACAAGATTACAATAATACTGTATCAATCCTTGATTGATATGCTTCCTTGCCTTCAACAATACTTCTTCACAACCTGCAATAAACTCTCATGGAACTCTCATACGCTTGCTGCAATTAATAGACAATAATATGAGCATGTAAACTCATAAGAGTTGTACAATACAAGAGCATAAAGCTCCTCACAAAAATCTATGCCTCGATTGGGCAAGTAGAGTTCCACAATGTAATATGAAGTCAAATCAAAGTCTTCCTCAATTTAGGCACCCCAAACTAAACACTTAATTGAACTGTGGTCAAGAAAATATCATGCAAAGTTCACCTCAAAGTTGGCACCCAAGAATGGTCCCACCTAACTGAACCTTGTAAATATCTTCTCATGCAAAAGGTGTTAACTAAACGATGCTAACTTGGGTGCCCAAAGTGGTCCCAAGTCAATCTTAGTTAACTGAAACATATCTCTCCACCAATCCATGCAAACATTATGCATGATTGATAATCCCCACTTAACTGAAAGTATCCACCTGTTATATGCCATGCAACTGAAGTCATTAGTCATGCAACTCAAGTCAACTAACATTCAACTCAAAATAACTACATGCAATTGAAGATAATTGAACCATAACTAAACTAAATTGAACTGATACTGAACTAATAGTGCCACTCCACTCATGTAAATATCAATCCCTAATTTGTAGGATCAAAACATGCATTACTAAAGTGTTATCAATCCTCCAAACAGTTCACTGAAGCAAGGTGGGTTCCACCTTCCATGTGGGTGCCCCATGTGCTCCTATCTTATAGGAGCTCTTCTTGGACATCCCCACATGTTCCTATCATTTAGGAATAATCACAAATATCAATTTACATGTTCATTTCATTTGAATTTAATCTCTTTCTAATCCTAGTGTTGGGGAACATTTTCCAAAGACTTAGGAGAAACATGAAATATGTTTAGGATTGCAATTAAATGGCATCCTATTCCCAACACTCAGTGGCTACAACCATCTCAGAGAGGGCATTATGGAGCTTTTCCTTACAAGCTTCTTCGTCAAAGACATCATCTTCTCCCATGGGAACCTCATATAGCCTACATTGTTTTTTGAATTTTGAACATCATCTAGGTCAAAGGGAAATTCATCCCAAACATGTTCCTTGTCATACTTAGGTGCCATCACACTCAGATCCCAAGTGCTAAAGGGTTGTTTGTTTTGATCAAAAGAAATGTGCTCACAGTACTTCTTTTGGGGTGTTCTCTCTTTGAATAAGTCATTTATCAACTCATAATACTGATATCATCATAAGTATCTCTCTCCAAAAGCTTAGTCTGGTAATCAAACACAAATCCACCCATGTCATCATCATTGTAATGAGGTAAAGAATAATCAATGTTGGTTGTTTTGAAAACTCTATCCTTTTTGCCTTCAATGAGCCCTTCATCCATAGATATATTACTGATCTCATCATTAGTAGTCACATGCATACCTAAGAGGTCTTTTTGGTTACGTGTCATAAATTCTTCATGTGAAAACTCCTGAGAAGTTGAGTCAGCAACAAGAGAAGAATTGTCCATCACCAAATCTTCAACATGATTAAGTATGAAAACATTTGAATCATCACAAACATCATCACTGTGATAATGGACATAAGTTGATTCAATAACACCACCAAAACGTGCTCTTTGTTAGTGAACTCACCACACACAATAGTTCTACTAAAATCTTTTGTGAAGTCATTAGTCTTAAAACCATCATTGGATGAATCTAAATTAGGATTCAAGACTATTGTTTTGTTCTATATACCAAATCGATCTTCATCATTACCAATCATATGCAAGTCTAAAGGATTGTTTTGGGGCTCTACCACACACTCCTCATAAGTCAAGGTATTTTCTTCAAACTCATGGTCATTTTGATGTGACGTGCACCTTGCTTGTGCCATCTTCAAAGCTTGTTGACTGATTTTTCTCTCCTACGTGCTTACTTGTGGGTTGCAAACTACAAAAAGGCACTTCTTCCATCTCTAGCCCTTCTTCACAACAAGTTTTGGTTCTTCTTTCTCGTTCTTCTAATGTACTTGACCACACCCAATTCAAGAATGAGTCAAAAAAAAAATCGTGTTCTTAAAACCATCTGTCATGCCTTGATACTCTTCAAATAACTAGGAAGCCTCTTCCTCATATTGCCTCTTGATTTTTTTCCAAGTCTACTGAAATCCATTGTGATAACTCTAAATTTTACTGTTCTCCCAACATGTTGGCATGAACTTTGGCTCTGATACCACTGTAATATCCCCTTTAGTTTTTTCCAGATTTTTTCACATGAAACTTCACTCGTTAATGTTAACTTAAAGAAAGATAAGCAACTGAAAGCAACTCTTCACATTCTGATCACCTAGATCCCAGAGTGGGCAAGGTGAGAGCATATAGTGTAAGGGGATCTAATAGCAATAATATGAAAAGTTGAAAGTACAAATGGTATTGGCAGCAAGCCAACCAATATAGAAAATAGAAATGCTTAGGTGACAAGGCAACCTCTTCCACTTTTCAGTGGGCTACAAGGAAAAATAATTGTAAAGTAAAATGCTTAGGCAGCAAGCCAGCCTCTTCCACTTTTTGGCAGGTAACAAAGGAAAGCAATAAGGCAGCAAGCCAACTTCAAAGAAATTAAAGAGCAGAAATGAAAGAGTTGATCAGTACCATTGAATCATCGTTATAATATTAAAAATATTTTACAATGAAACTAAGATATTCTTAGCAACTTGAAAGCCCAAATGTTAGACAAAGATCTCCATATCAAATACAAAGATGAGCATCAAGAAAATAAGGTAAAACACTAAAAATACCAAGTCTAATACAAAATTGTTGCGTTTTGATTTTTTGACCAGCAACCTTGGAAACAACCAAAATGTTTGTATCTTTGTCAAATCACCTTTGAATAAGCCCAAACAGAAAGTGAATGAAGCCTAGAGGCTAGGCATCTATGTCCAAGCAACAAGACTCCACCAAAAAGCTTTATTTATTTCTACACGCTTCCCAATGCAACAATGACCAATGGGCACAACCCCCAAGGAGGGCGACCAACAACAATAAATCAGATTCTCCTAAAATTACAAGATTCCAAGCAAAGGGGCACCCAGATACCAAGAACAAGATGAGCCAATACCCACAAAAATTCATCAAGTCACTAGAAAGGTACGAGCATAAACATGGATCAGCTAGGTATGAAGAAGCACTCCAAAAAAAACCCTCTAAACAGCGAAGAACACACCAAAATGTCTCTAGAAGACATCAAAGCCACACCAAATTGAAAAAATCAATGAAGCCATCACCATTGAAACTCAATCTACAACCTCTAAGTGAAGAAGTCATTGATCAATTAGGAGTTGTCTTTCAAACTCGAAACTAATGAAGGAACTAGGTGGCATCTCAACCTCAAAGCAAGAGTCTGAATAAAATTTAGCAACACTTCGTTATGAAAAGATAATGGATACAAAATGAAGAGGCAAGGCACAATATATATAGATTTTCAAACCCATAAGTTTGAATTTTCTTTTCCCTCCAAAAGGGATGCCACATTTGGAGCAATATTCTATTTAATAAAAAATCACTTTACTCCTTCAACCTAGGCATCCAACTTCACTTGCAACAATAAACTTTATAAAAAATGTAAATATTACTCCATTTTGAATAACCACATGAAAGACCACCTTTTAAGAATAACTTAAGTCAATGAGCCTAGGCATGGGGACCAAAAGACACATTAGAAATATCAAATAACATAACCTAAGTTATCAACTTTCCAATTCTGACCCTAAGAAAGCTGGAGACACCTTTGCATATACTGCCTTGCCAAAGATAGAAATTGAATGCTACACTGTTGCCAAATTGCACTGCCAAAAATAACACTTACTAAAAATAACATGCTACTAAAAATAGTAAGTGACTCCAAACTCCATTTGAACACAAATTGGGCAACCGTTGTAACTTACTAAAAATAGTAAGTCCAAAAACATCCTCTGATTGAAATGCATGGCGCACCCCTCTAAAGTTCTTTGAAAACCCAGAAAGACCCAAAAGACAAATTGCCAACTCCTACATGCAACCCCTAAAAACTCGAAAGGAAACCTCCTAGAAAATAGGAAACCCTAATTCGGCCTTCGACTAGCCTACGAGCCTCCAGAAATAGGCTAACGATCACTTGAAAGTGTGGGGCTAAAAATGGGGACAATACAATTGACCTTCTAATTCATCCATTCAAGGTATCACGTTGTTATTTCATAGTTGGTATATTGGGTACATGTTATTTGCTACTATTTTTGGGTGTTTCAGCAATTCTTTACATCAACACTTTATATCAGCAGTTAATCTTTTTATTTTGCTCACAATGTATATGTGCTAACCTTGTAGTGCTTTGGATGGTTACATTACTGAAAGCTTCAATTTCTATGCACTTTATTTTGTAAGCACTAAATGGGAGTGTTGCCAATGGGTTTATTTTTGTTATGCTAATGTACTTACCCCATTGAACAAGTGGTAATATTGTAATAACTCACCACTGAAAAGTGGAAGTGTTGAAAATGTTGCCATTGATGTCAAAGTTGAAAAGATGAAGTTGTCATTTAAGAAAAAGACAAAAATTAGAGAAAGACAAAAACGAAAAAGGGAGCAATTATTAGCAAGTAATGATACTATTATAAAGGCCAAGATTCATAAAAGCAATGATAAGAGTTTGTAACTAGCAGCACTCAAAAGAAATTACATATGCAACGAGTAATATTCAAACAGCAACTTATTAAATAAGCAGAAATAAATACATCAACCAAAGTTAAAGTAAGGAATGCCTAACTAAAATGCAAAGTAATAAGGCAACGCTTAATACTAAAAGGAAAAAATTACATTACGAAAGGCTCCGATTAGTTTTAAGGAAGAGTCATGATTATTTTGAAAGTACATCACTCTTCCAAAGGATGTCTTCTCTCTTCAATAGAGATATAGAAATATAAAATAAAATAAGAATGTGTGAAAAAAAAAATTAATAGATAAAAATGGAATAAGTGATGTGAGAAAAGAATAAATATATATTATTCAAACATAATCAAATTTAGTAATGAAGAGATGCAATTAGCACGTGGAATGAAGAATTATGTTTTAAAAGTGAAAGGAGATGTCTCTAAATGAAATTGCCTCTCTTGGGAAGAAATAAAGAAGAGCATTGTATGGGAGATAGAATGTGTGTGTTGAACAAGAGTTATATAATTTATACACAAGCAAATCCAAGCATATGAAGAGAAGATTTTAAGAAGTATATATGCAGATTTTATAGAGAATTTATGTGCAATATCATAACAGATTTATAAGTAGCCTTATATAGCAGATTTTTGAGAAGTTTTATATATGAAGAATATATAGCAGATTTTTGAGAAGTTTTATATATGAAGAATATATAGAAGATAAATTTTTATAACAGACTTTATGAGGTAGATTTGAGCAGACTTATAAGGCATGTTTATTCAAATATAATTATAGTAGATTTATGAAGAAAGTCGAAGCAGAATTGTGAAGGAATTCAAGAGCATATTTGTGACAGAATTTGAAGCAAAGTTGTGAAGAAGTCTATGCAGATTTAAGAAGGTCAATGTATGGAAAAGTGATTGAATTAAAATTGTAAAGAGCATAATATCTACAAGATCTTTATGAAGGCATAGAGAGAGTTTTATGAAAGGTATGTATGTGGAAAGAATATGCAAGCATATGTAATCATACAAGTTCATTTATGTTATGAGTAAGAGGGAATCATGGAGTGAAAGAATGAAGATTGTAATGTCCATCATCTGTTGAATGAGCAACATAGAAGGCGATACTTTAATTTGGAAGTTGGTACTTCCTAAAGGAGATATTGGAGTCTATCTAGTAGGTTGGTGCCTACGAATTTAATTGTGGGAGCCGGTGCTTCCAATAGGTTGGTGCTCACAAATTAAATGAGGGGTTGGTGCCTCTAGTGAGTTGGTGCTCACAAATTGAATGAGGGGTTGGTTCCTCTAATAGGTTGATGCCTACAAAATTTGCAAAAAGAAGAATTTATATAAAAGCATTAATTTTTTGTGGTTTTCTCTAGTAACGGTTTCAACATAATATCGTGTGTTATTGTGTTCTCTCATGTGCATGATTATTAATGTTGAGTAAATAATGTTATTATGATTAATAAAGTTTTCATTTGGTAAAAGTTGTGTTATACTGATTCAACCACTCCCCCCCTCCCCCTCTTAGTATACCTTTGTGCTCATCAAGAAGCATGTTTAAATGTCCTCAACAATTGCATAAGCTTTCCCACTGAAAAGTGGAAGTGCCTTGTAATTCCTGTTGAATAAGCGGATGATTTATTTTTTGAATTGTTTATGCATCTCACTAAATAAGTGGTTTGACTAGCTTGTTTCCTAATGCTTCTTTCTAGCAAGTTGTAAATCAATAAATTGTAATACTAACACCGTATGCTCTTACCTTGCCCAATCTAGGATCTGGGTAATCAGAAAGTGGAAAGAAAGTTGTTATGCTTTAATTTACTTTGAAGCTATCATATTTTCAAAAAAATATTTGAGGGTGGTTATTACAAATTACTTGAGTAATTAGGAACATCAATTCTAGATCCCTTACCAATCCTATAAATAGCGTTAAGTATTTTTACTTCATTTTTATCTTCTTCATCATCATATTGTTTTATAGTTGCTTATTTTCCATTTCTTTTTTCAGTTTCATTTATAACTTTTATCATTTCTGGGTATGTGAGCTCTTTTATGATTCTTTAGGACTCAGAGATTTGCTTTGACACCACTCGATGTAGTCATGAACCAAGGATCCAATTAAGGATTATCTAACCATGTAGCCAAACATGGACACTCACAAAGTCACACAATGGAATTCAAACTCATAGAAATTTGCATCACATAGAAGATATGTTGAAAAAAACTTTAGTAAATCATAGTCTGAAAGCACATCAATATACTTTGCCTCTAGGGTTTACAATCAAAATTAGGTGGTAGCCTTGAATTATAATCATCAACTAAAATATAAAAGTGTACCTCTTAATTAAAATAATTAGGAGCTAATATTCTTTTCGACGCCTTTCTTGATCTTATGTGTTGAACTTGCCTTTCTCTGGCTTCCTAAACTTAGCACATTTCCAATTTGTTTTAGCCCCACTTTATGGGGAAGGTCGCTTTCTTTATAGAGAATGTTGATGTAGTGATATTGTAATGACTAGAAATGTAGTAGAATTCCCTATGCACATAGGATAAGGATCATGTACTAAATATTAAATGATTTCATCTTTGATTTCACCTTGGAATAGAATAGTTTTCTATGAAATATGTGAATGACTATTTCTTAAGTGTAGGAAGATGTAAGATTTCAAACTTAATGCGGCCTTAACCATAAACCTCCTTGGGAGCAATGATGCCACAAGTGATATCATCTTTTTGTGCAAGATTCAAATTCATGGTTAATAATCTAATAAGCCTTTCTTAAGATGGTATGGCAAGCCACAACTTACAATAATGACTTAATACAAAATTAAACATGTGTACATGCTTAGGACACCCTTAAGATGCTTTGGTCACAATTTGAAGATGTTATGATGAGCCAAGGATAGTGCACAATACACTTCTTTTTTGGTTTTAGTGCATTGTTTGATGACTATGATAACAATATGTATTTGTAGTTAGATTGAGATAATTGCACCAAACAAGAAGATCCACAAAAGACAATTACAAACATAAATCAAATGTTTTTTGATTGATGCAAAAATTTTTTTAGGATTGGGATGCTCTTTCTAGATATTAGCAAAAAACCTTGAGATTATAATATAAGATATAGTCTTTGAAAAATTAAGTGCATACAAATTGAAGTCTTTAATGTGTCACTCATTTTTTACATGTTTTATCCGTGGAGAATTTGGACATGTAATGCAAATGAAGGCTAAATTGAATAGGATTTGGAAAAAAAGTACACCTTTGAATGTAATTCTACACAAAGAGATCAAACTTGGCTCTTGTTATACAATCCCTTTTATTATAGGCATGTTTCATATAAGTGGTGGATAAATATGTGATGGGATTAGAATTGATCAAGTCTTGTTTTTATCAATGGCGACCTTTGGCCATTTAAAATATCACCCAAAATTTTAGTGCTCTTTTCAAATTTAAGATTTTTGTTTAGTTTGGCAACAGATTTCTCCAATTATTTCCTTAGGGAGACAATCTTTGATTCAAGTTTCTCACAATCTTCTTCTCTTTTCTTTAGTTGAGTTTTTACAACATCTTCTATCCTTCTTGCTTATTCTAGTTGGATCTTTAGGTTAGTGATGGTGTGTCCCACCTCTTCAAAATTTTGTGATATCTTCTTTTTTAGACTCACATTCTTCCTGAAATAATAATTTCTGCTTTTGGTTCTTCTTTCTAAGTCTTTCATTTTTTCTTATGGCATAAATGAGTTCCTCCTCTAGATTTGCTACATTATAACCTTCAATGTTTTCTTCTTTATCCATTTGTATCTTATCCTCCTCTTTGCCAATTTTTTAACATTTTCTCTTTCCAACGCCATAAAAAGTCTCTTCTCTACCACTCTCTATATTACTTTCATAAGATGAACTAACATCCTTGTAGGAGTAGAAGCTTTAAATTATCCTTTTTTTCTCATTTTTGTTATTTTTGTGGTACCAAACATTTTTGCTCCCTTTCTTTGTGTAATGATTTTCTTCTTCCTCACTATCACTATTCTTTGGATAAGGGCACTTATTTATAAAATGACCTATCTTTTCACAATTTAAAGACTAAGAAGGAAATTCACCTTTGTACTTTCTAGAGCTGTTCTTTAGCTTTCTTATAAATAAGTTTGAATTCTTTATTTTTTTGTTTCTTTGTAGCTTTGAAAGAAACTTCCCTTTTTGATGGCTTCTTAGTATAACCAAAATTTTCCCAATTTAAAACTTAATCAACCACAACATTAGCAACCATGCAAGATCTAACAATTAGGAACACAATAAGAACACCAAATTTACGTGGAAACCCTTGCAAGAGAAAACTACAACAAAATAATGCTTATATTAAAATCTCTTACAATCTTTGCAGGCACCAACCTACAGGAGACATCAATCCCATCAAATTCAATTTTTGAACACCAACCCGTTAGAGACACCAATCCCCACAATTTTTAGGCACCAACCCCCACTACTAAGCATCAACTTAGCAAGAGACACCAATCTCTCCTTTAGGAAGCACCAACTTCTAAAACACAATTCCACCTTGAATGTTTCTTCTACAACGTATGATGGATAATATAATATCCTCTATAAGAATTTTAATCTCATATGTATTCAATAAATGATATTCATTAAAACTTCCTTCACCAAAATCTGCCTTGAATGATTTATTCTTTAATTCTATACTCACTACTTTTCTTCTCTTAGATCTAATATAATCACCTTAAAATATATTCTTTACTCTGGTATAATCTCCTTCAAAAGTTTGCTATGATCTCCATCACCAATTTGCTATAATCTCCTTTAAAATATCTTATTCAACTTTGTTATAATATCCTTCAAAATTATACTATAATCTCCTTCAACAATAGTCTCCTTCATGATTCTCTTCTCACACAATCATGTTGGTGAATATATGATATATCCTTTTTTATCTCACACACATTCTCTTCACAATTCTTATCATCCTTTTATATCTTTATGTCTTTACATGAAAGGAGGGATCCCTTTGAATAGATATGACCATATAAATAGGCATCACCTTTGTTAACAAATCCTTTATACTTTTATTTATTTTCAAAGATAATTGTTTCCTTTGCACCCTTTCACATAAGCTTAATCGCTTCCTTCACAAATTAAAACATAAACCTTCATAAACTAGATCACACTCCCTTTCTACAATGAATTGTTGCATATCATATTTACTAATTATAATCACTACTTTTCCCAATATTAATCTCTACTCTCATTTTGATTGCTACTCTCTTTATGTTAATCGCTACTTTAATATTTCTCTATTGTTGCACTTAATTGTTGCTTTCATAAACGTCTAGTGCTGCCTATAGACACATATATATGATTGCTACCTTTTTGAACTATTCCATAATCTATAAATATGTCTTGCATATATGTTAATTTATAAGGGAGTTGGCCTTGGTAAGAAGTTGGTTGTCTTGTATATAAAATCTTTTTCTTTCTAAGCTCCAATAATCAATGTAGGTTGGCCTTTACTAAATCTTATTATTATTTCTTGCCTTCAATCAATAATCTTGTCTATTTCAATTTCCTCATCCCATCCAATGTACAATTCTTGAATATAATCTCAATTTCCCTTTGACATCAATGACAACAATATTTCCAACATAACTCTCTTTTATTGGCATGTACTCTTATAACACATGATGTGTATGTATAATGCAAGAATGACAAGTCTCAAGGTTAGAAGATTAGATAATGTTTTTGCATATGTACACTATTAGCCATATACCTCATCATCGGGATATGAGTATGTAAGTTGAAATCCCATAAACTATGGGAAACCATTAGAATATTTTTTGAACAAGGTCCTCCCACCCAACTTGGTAACCTATTGTTGCAATTTTTCGTAGGTCTCTCTCTTGCATGAGATCTTGCAGGTTGTGAGATTTTTGAAGCTCTCATTGTCAACAATTTTGTTGACATGGTTCCTTTGATTTCTCTTTAATGTAACCCTATCATGCACATAATTTTTCTACTTAGAACAAGAACACAACCTACAATTTTTTTTGAAATAACACGTAAGACACTTATATTTTCTTTCAATTACATTAAATAGGTTAGTTATCTCTCAAGTGCTTAGGGTGTAACATTAACATTGTATGTTATTCTCGATATTCACATAAGTATTATTATTCACTTATGATGGTTGGATGTATGTTAACAGTCTTGCCATCAATATTCAACGTTGTTTGAGCATACAATTTAGTACAATATAGTTATTAATTAGCAACATTAATATCCTTAAATCATCTCAATATTGTCACTTAACCTAACTAACTATTTTCTTTTTTTGTATTATTATTTACATATTCTTATTTGTTTAAAAGACAAGTTGAGACATCCATCTAAGCTTAGCAACAATTGACATGGTAATTTACGTGTCTACAAGAGTGGGATTTAGTTTGAGGTAATTATCCAAGTCTTTTGGGCTTACCAACCCTCCAAACTAATGATTGTACTTTTTTTGAATTAAAGAACAAGAACTAAATAAATGTACTTTTTATTTTTTTTTACATCCAACGGTTGAACACCCTATGAGTATAATAACATCATAAATTAAACTTAGAACCATAGGCATCATCATATTTGGTTTATTCAATAATTCACCTAATAAAATTTGATGGATCAATTGGAAACGAATTGATTCCACAAGAATCATTATTCTCATTTTAAATGCATTCCCCTATTAAGAAGAAATTTACTTATTAGTTATTATATTCCTTAGTTGCATTATCTTTCTACAGGCCAAGTTGTTCATCAATTTATTGTCCTATATATCACAGCATTGTCTGAAGGATTAAAATAGTGGCATCAATATGTTTTAAAGCTCTAATTCAAGAGGAAAAATTGACCAATTAATTGATGAATAAAATAATACTGATAGTGGCTATTAAAACATAAAAGATTTTAATTAGTATCTCTATGATATTAAATGTTTGATTACACTTAACTAGAATGTTTTATGAGTGAAAGGATTCACTAAAAAGAAATTTTAAGAAAGACCATAGTGTGAACTCCAAGAAGAGAAACTATGAATTATAGTTGAGTTCTCTCAACAAGGTTTCTTTTTGCATTGAAACTCTTGTGCAAGTTCATTCATTTCGCATTAGGAATTTTATGTTTTCAATCTAAAACTCCAAGGAAGTCTTATAACCCATTTATTTAGCCCAAACATGACTCACACACAAGTAACACATCTCCTTAACATACAATGAAAGTTACTAAGATCTCTATTGAGGGAAGTTCAATGCTAGTAATTAATGAAATCAAATCACGCCAATTTGATAATTGAAAATTTAAAATATTTTGCAATCAGCTTTGGATATTATAAGATGGTTTTGAATTTTTTGATTATTATCATCTTTATCAAGAGGTTAATTCATTACTTGATAGAGTCTTTAACTTGGTTATAGATAAAGCTCATAAATATTAATAAATAATAATTTGGAGATATGGTGTGATAAGTATTGGATTGTAAAAGCTTTTGCAATCATTATTGTTTACTTATCTAACAATTTGTTTATGTAGATGGTGTAAACTATAATTTGTTTATGTATACTATTTAGTGATATAAATGCTAATAATATGAGTTTCTAAGTTATGCAAATAATTACGTATTTATGCAATAGTTGTAAGGATATTTCTTTTGTTTTTCCCCTATTTCATAATGTGGAATTGGGTCAAATTTTAGCTAACTCTCAAGTAACACCCCTAAGATCCATATCATATTTGAACATTACAAATTAATAACTTCCATAATACATTAGGTTTTAGAAATATATTTAAATCATGGATTAAATAAGAACTCCAGCACCAATTATCTTTATGACCCGACCCTTCTACTATATAAGATAAATGATGCTGACCAACTTCTAAATGTCTAAGTTATTAAAAAAAAACTAATGTTGATATGATGTATGGAGGGTGTCGGCTGAGTTAAATAATTAAACAACTTTTTGAATTAACGATAGTAGCTTTCCACAATCCACAATGATAATTACTTGATGGTTTCTAGATTAGATTGTGTGAATATTTTTTAAATCATCATTATGATCCATCATCAAAATGAAAATGACGCAAATGAAACATAATTGTACAAGGATACATATTTCATTTGGGTTACCTTCTTTAAATCTCTTCTTTTTGTTTTCTTGCGTGCATATCAATTAAATAGAACTAAAAGAAACGCCCTAATGCTAATCTTGCCCTAGGATATTTTAAAATGCAAGGCAAAGAGCTGAAAGGAGACGGCGGCAGTTCTGAACAGAGGGAGGGTATGGCGACAGTGCAGTGAAAGGATCTTGCCAGCATAGGGGCGAGCTCAGGGAGGGAAAGGGTTAGAGGACACAGGGATCATCAAAAGCATTGATAACGCCTATCATCACTTGATTTCATTTGACCCCCTTTTTCTATCTTTTAACTGCTTGGAGAACCTTGCTCTGCCTGTCCAGAGAAGAACGATTGCTGGCTGAGTGATCCAGGTTATGATTTTGTTTTGCAGGGTGGATACAGTCATTTTTCAAGACACAATTAGTAGATTTGAATCCCTATTTTAAAATGCGAATTTGTATATTTATTTTATTTAAATCTTATGCAGCGAGAGACATGAGGAGGCGTTTTCAACCAGGGGCTGCGCAGCAGAGAAGCACGTCCATGTTCACAGCGAAGAAGGGCGAAGTTGTTTTGGAGGCTTACAGCCTTCTGCTGGTCGCGACCTGCTTGGTCAACCCGTCAGGAGGATCATGCCTCCCCGCTCCACCCACCGCGCTCCCCTCCCCCGCCCCCAAACCCTTGAATTGCGTTTATTTTATTTTAATTTACATCAACTGTAGCTTTCATTGTTTGCAGCGATTAAGGTGCCTTAGCTCAGTCTCTGCCCCCTTATTTGCTGCTGCCAACCAAGGACGGCCCTCACAGGTGCAATGTATAGTTTAAGAGAATGGAGGATGGAACTCGTGCCTTTCCAAACTAGGCCATGCCATAGCACAGGAAGCCAGAGTCTGGAGATTTTTATTTTTTTTAAAGAATATTATTGTGGAATGATGAACAATGCGCCATAGCTACTCTCTATTTTATTTTATTTGAACAACCATGATTACCCATTACCTACAACAGCTGGGCTTCTGTGAGCAGAGGATTGAAGAGATCAACAAAGCTGGAATTAAAATGCAATTTCTATTGCTTTCTCATTACTCTACGTGGACTCGCCAATGCGAGGAGGAGGTAGTGAGGGGTCTACTTATTTTGCTGTAAGGAAGATTACAAGACTCGCAGGGGATCAAGTTAGAAGAATATTATTATCAGTAGATATTCCTCCCTGAATTTCATTTCCAACTAACAAATGATGTGCAGGTCCAAAACTAAAGTAAAACCTAAATTACAGCTTAAGAATCCTACCCTCCCTTCCACTCTGCGTAAGAATACACATACCCCTTTTTTTTCTATCATTTTAAAATTCAAGACAAGCCAATGACACCGGTTATTCCCTTGAAGCCATGCATTAACATAATCATTCACTCATATTCTCTTTGTTTCTTTCAGCTAAATACTTGGAGTTCTCCTAAGCCATACAACCATTATAAAGTCTGTTCTCTCTCAAATCCCTACAGATTTCTATTAAAGGAACATAAAGAAGCAAAATATCAAAAACCACTTACAAATCCTTCGCAGGCCTCACGATGCTGAGACATTTCCCCTGGTAGAAACTTAAGTTGCAACTTCCCAGCACTGCTGCCAATAGCCAATGGGAAAGCCACTCGTTCCTCCCAGCCATATGGATCATTGAGCCATAAAAGCTCTTACCAACCCCCGAGCCCGGTAGGATTACGTAAGTCCCCCAAAAAAAAACTCATCCAGAAACAACAAATTTCACCCCTAGGGGGAACACAGCTCCCATCACCTTACAGAACGAACCAGCTTTCCCACCTTTGGACTCTCCCCTCATTTAAAAAAAGTGCCCTAACCCTAGTTTTTCTCCCTCTGTTTCTCTCTTCTTTTTTTCATTGAAGGTACCAATAACACCACTTAAACATCTTCCCATCGGACGACCACACAAAAACAGCTTTCATCACAACTATTGGGAATAAAACAATACTAATCTATATGTTTTCACAACAAAACACATTACTTCAAACTACGAAGGGGGAGTGGTGGCTAGGGTCTTGGTGATCCTCTTCCATTGGCCATTTTATTTCTGCACACTTTTTTGTCACTGTTAATACTCTATAATACAATTAATAGAATCAAAATAATCATAATTACCTTACCAACTTGATAACAAATAATTTTACATACCTCATGCAATTTGGTGTGTATTGTTTGGACGCTCATAACCTGATCTTGGAAGCTATCTTGCAAAATCTTGTCACTCCATATTAGCAAAAAGAATGATAATTTGAATTCTTTAAAATTAGAAACATAATTACTTAAATTAAACCCATCTCAATATTCTGACAATAATATTCAAGTCACTCGAATATTTAGATCAACACTTACCTCCATCATCTACACTTTTTATTTTCAATTGTTTATTCACACATAAAAAATCTATTAGTAAGTTGTTGCCACATCTAATAATTCTAGTCAACTCCTTATTATAAAACAATTGACAAGTTTTTTTTTTTAAAAAGTAAAAGTGGCAAGCCACTATATATATTAAATTATAATTAAATAAAATATTACAAAACTTGGTTCAAAAGAGCATACCGACAAGAAAGAACCAGGAAGAAAACCTCTGGTTGTAGCTCGAAAAACAATTGATAAGTTTATTATCTATAGTATTCTAGTATTACAAGCATCTTTTGTGTGAGTACATAGTTAGAATAAGTGTCATATTCAGGGTAATCATTTAGCTAAACTTCCAAGATCATTTACCAAGACATTGCACCAGTTGTCAACTAAGCTTGAGTCCTACATGATTAGGGGTTAGAATGTTGTTTAGAACCAACCAACAATAATATTATAGTAAATACAACAATTTAGTTTCTTTTCAATCCTTTTATAAAGTAACCAATCATAAAAATGGGTAAGGAGTATCTTGAAGTAGCATTTCCCTTATCACCCATACCATAACCAAAATAACATACTAATCCATGGAATGTGATGCCACTAGAAGAATCTAACCTAGTAACTAGGAGTGCAAGACTTATTAGCTCACATCTATGAATCTTTCATTATTGTTGCAATAAAAGGGTCACTTCTAGTGGCTAATAGACACTAAAATCCTATTGCTACCTTTTAACAATATCATTTTATAATAGCACCTTAAGAGTACATTGAAGCAACCATGTTAACCATAGTATAATAAATTCTATCATGAATTCTATACTACCATAAGAATTATTTGAAACTATAAAATTTTATTAGCACACTAAGTTACAATTGTTTAATAAGTGTTGGGTCTTACAAACCCATTATGTGTGGTTGAGGTTGTGGTCGTTCATGACCCTATTTCACCAACATCTATGCCTCCTCTTGGTTGGGGTTTTTTTGTTGGGGATGGAAAGGAAGTGTTTTTTAGCAATGGTGTTGGTATTAGTGATAGTTTTGGAGTGTCTATAGTGGGAACTATTATGCACAATTCAATTGACCATAAGTTGGGTAGCTTTTTGTCTTCTCTTGGTTGTGATTGGCTATGTGTAGCTATGGTTGAGGCGATTAGTGGCTCTACACTTGGTAGTCATGTTGCTATCGCTATAAAGTTTAGAGCTTTAGGTGCAGGTTGTCAATGTTCCTACGCAACCATTATGGGTTTTGAGGGTGCTTCATGACATTTATGAGATAAATTACGAACCCTTCCTTGTGCACAATCTTCTCCTATGGCGGTTTACAGACATGATTTAGTCAAGAATGAAGATTTTTATCAATATAGGGGCTTGGTTATTTAGGTTCAATTTTTGGACTTCTCTTTTTAATTTGCATAATGGAGCCTTGGGTTCATGGAAGCATATCATTGAGGGCAAGATTGAGCTCTTTCCTTGTGTTAGGCACTTCTTCACAATGTTGTTTTCCTTTCCAAGTATAGGGATTTGGTTTTTGATGATAGGTTATGGATGCAAAGAGAGCACTCTCTCTTGGTCAAGCCTTGCATTACCTCCTTCAACCCCCTTAATGTTAGACTTGTATGGGTCCAAATTTTGAATCTTCCTCTCGAGTTCTAGGAAGATTCTTGCTATAAGGATATTGGAAACACTATTGATCATTTCTTTAAGGTTGACTCCACTAATTCTTACATGGGATAGTTTTATGTTTGCTTATATCTTGGTGGACATTGATATCTCCAAGTTGCTTCACGGGGATATTCTTTTGATGGTGGGGGATGGAGCTTGGACTCAACCATTTGACTATAAGGGTCTCCTCTTTAGATGTACACAATGCTTTGCCATTGACCACCTAGCTTCTGATTGTCCTCTTTCTTGGTGCAAGGGTGTGATAATGTGAATGAGGAATGATTATGAACATCACTTGACTATTCATTCTTCCAACTCTTTGGTTGATGGTTCCTCTTAGGATAGTGAGTCTTCTCAAGATGTTGGATCTTCTCCTCTCACTCCCTCCATGGATCTTGAGGGAGTTTCTCATGCAATTTGTGACTCTTGCAAATCTTGCTCTCGTTGCTCCTTTGGATCCTATTGGTGAGGTACACCCACTTTCTACTTTGAATGCTTAGTCTGCTAGTCCATGAACTTTTTTTTAGCTTCAAATTTCTCTTGTGGCGATTATTCGACATTTGGTTGCTCTAGCTCAAAATTCCTCTATTATTTATGTGCCTTTGATTGGGATCTTTGTGGGGGGATCCCCACCCACTTCTCCTAAGTTTGAGGACTTGGAAGATGCTATTTCCTAGATATTTGAAAAAGGAGGGAGAAATGTCTTGCCAAATTTGTCTTTGAATCTCATACTAGAGTGAAGGTTGTGAGATCAAATAGGGTTGGGTTTGACATATTTTAGGCTAGACTCAGGGGTACTTTTGTTCATAGTTGTGTTGGTTTGTGTTTGGTAGTTTGGTTGTAGTTATGTCTTACTTCCATAGGGGAGGTTGTATTTTTCTTTGTAGTGGGCTTGCTTTGTTATAGGGTTGGGACCCTCGATTCCCATTTTATCTAATAAAAAAGATTAGATATACTAATTGTGAAGTAGGCAAGAGAGAACTAAGATTGAGTTGGTGATAATCTCACATTGTATGGGAATGTACTAGGTCATCATGAAATTACATGTAAGGCATAAGAATGCCAAATTACATATATTAGTGTAAGAGAAAGAACACCCAGAAATGTACATGTCCACACTAAAGGTACAAATATGGGACAGATGCACTCACATTTTTACTGTCATATACTACACCAAGGGGGTATTTGTGGGTAGATGCATCTATGGGCATTAAATTACATGGTTAAAATTCAATTTATAGTACTCATGTATGTAAAAGAAAATAAAAAGAAAAAACAAGGTGTTGATGGAGCACTAACTTTTTATTAGGCTTGTAATGGTCTAGCGAGATGTGGAAATGTGATGTCTAAGAGTTCCTTACCATATAATTAGAACACAAGATATTGTACTTGTAAATGTATGACCAGATCAAAATACCAAACTAATATCTTGAGAGGGTTTTCCCTTCTTTTGTAGGTATGTAACATAGTGCAACACTATTATAACACAACATAATATTTGTGATTTTGTAAATGGAGTGAAGATAAAAAAAGATAAAATTATGGTTTTCTATTAATCAATCAAAATTCTATAGGCATGTATTAAATTAAAGGAAGTTGGGGAAGTAACGCATAAGAGAGGAAAGCAATAGGTTTAGAGCATGTACCCATTAACAAAAATTCTTATCAAATGAGCAACATAGTTTTCAATCATCATAATTCACTAAAAGATGTGGTCAATGGTATAAATTTATGATTTGGAACCCTTGCATTACATGGTGTACCTTCTTTATTGTCTACTTGATAAGGGTAGTATAGGAATTGCAAAAAGTGTTAGACCATCAAACCACAACTAGTTTTGCATGAAAAGAGACTACCCCTTTATGTTGACCAAACTATTATTTTCATTGTCCAATTCAAACATAATAATTGTAGATGTAGGTTCACAACAAATGGGAAAGATAGCTTCTATTTTCCCCAATTATTTAAGGATATGGTTCTATGTGTGTACAAGAAGATACAAATCATAAAACAAGACTTAAACACAACAAATCAAGCCTTTACCTTGCACCCAAACGCACCTCTTTGCACCAAATTTGAATTACCTTGCAATATACCTCTTAAAATTCTAGGTGCACACCAAATGTGTAGATATAGTCAATGATTAAATGTGTAATTGAAGCTATGTTGGTTGCTCACTTGGACAACATAATTTTCAATCAAGGATTGTTGTAAAATAGCCCATAATAGAGTCTATTTACAAATTTTTGGGATAGATGGTCAATGGATTTGGATTTGAAGATCAATAGTTGGGGTTGAATGAGAGTCTTGAATCAATGTGAGGTCGACAAGTAACACCTTGTGATTGGTGCACAATATGAGCTTCATGATTCAAGGGGATTTGATGGATGAAATTTTTCATGGAAAGGGATGAAGGGAGGAGATAAAAAAAGGACCTTATTGAGAGATCAAAATGTTTTATTTTGATTTATATGAAGGGTCAAAATCTTCTTGAATAAATGAATGGATGAGATTGAATAAAAATATTTTTGAATAACTAGGATGAATGTGACAAATGCATGCAAAATATCTTTGGACATGTGCAATCTATGAAAACGAAGAAGGTTTATTTTATTTAGTCATGCTTTTATTTGTGTAAATGATAAGTTACATTGAGGAATTGATTTTAGTCTCCTAATGATGTGAGATGATAAATGTGAAATTAAATAAATAGGATTCATTTATTTAATTTTTGAGAATATGCATGATGGGCTTAAATATTTTTGGATTTATTTATTTAAGGTTGGACTTAAGAAATAGAATTTATTAATTGAATAAATAGTCATGGTTAACTCATTTAATGTTGGAAGAATGATTGGGTGAACTAATTAAATAATTAAAATTATTTAATTAATATTATAAGATAAATGGAGATGATTAATTAAATAAATATAAATCACTTTAAGAGTAATGATGTGTAGTGGTTTGGTGACAATAGAATTATCAAGAGATGATTTTTGGTGTATGCACTAGGATTTAATTTGTGGCAAGGGATACTTGTTTTCCTTGACGTACATGCATTAACCCTTTCTTTGTCATTGCATTTGGTTGTATAATTTAATTTATTTGAAATAGAAGATGCTAGAATAGTTGCAAAAAACACCAAAAACCATCAAAAATTGTCAAACAACCTCAAACTAGATAAATTGCAATGAAATTAATTTAGGTACTTTTTTTTCAGATAATTCAATTTATTTTCAGCATTTAATAAATTTTCAATTAAAGATGTTTTGTTTTCAAAATGCAATTATGCATTCACCTCGTCCAAGCTCTCCATGGTAGAAAGGCAAAGTTGAACAATGTTTTTGAAATCCTCCCATCCTATAGCTTGAACCTTCCTTTTCACCTTTGGATTGATTAACCTTGGAAAAATTCCAACCTAAAAAATATTTGACTCCTCCCTTCTCTTTCCCACCTACTCGACTTTGCGAAAAAATTTCAAAATTGACCTATCCAAGGAGTTAGGCCAACAAAAAAATGATGATCTCCAAATTTTCTTTGAATACCATGCACATTGAATATCTCCATGCCCAACTTTCTACAAGAGGAAGAGAGCATGTGTTTCCAAAAAATGGATGCACCATGTAAAGGCTCACACATTGTGGATGAAATGGAACACACAAAACTTGGGTGGAAAAATTAGAGCTTAACTAGTTTATTTGACATTCCTATGATGCCAAAGGGATACTTCATAGTTGTTTTTAGTTTAGGAAGAAATTCAACTTTCTAGGGAGGACCTTGCTTCATGTATAAATAAGTTGTAACTATTACATTATTTAAAAAGAGTTGATTACATTCATTTCCATAGTTTGATATACAATTATGAAATTCCAAACACTTCAATACATTCTATGTGACATTGAATGAAATCAATTTCATTAGAAGAGAGGTACCTTAAGAGAGATGAATATGATAAGAATTCCCCATACTTGTTGTAGTAATCATTTATGTGTAATCATAGTCAAATAAGGTCTCAAAACTACATCAGCTTACATGTCCAAACACACAACTTTCTACAGTCCATTTACTCTTTTTCCAAGCATCAAGAAATCATTACCAATGCCCCAAAACACTCAGTCTTGCATAATGAAATAGTTCACAGACCCTCCTAACCTCCACCGAAAAGTTTTAGACTTGTTGGAGTGTGCCCAAGGGCCTCATGCAAAAAAGGGGCGAGTGGAAGATTAATTTATATTAAATTTATGAGTAATCATAAATGTGTTCTTGCACTTGGGAAACCCTTAACCACCCTAGGTGTTACCTTAGAATATATTTGTTGCCCTGAAAGAAGCCAAATTGGATCAGACTTTAAAGAAGAACTACCTCATACTTGTACGACCTACTAGGAGGAATGATTTTCTTTAGGAAAATAAACTACCACTATTAAGTCCTCAATTTCTATGCAAGAGTGTTCACCCAATGTTGGAAAAACCTTTGAACCAATACCCATAACCAAAAACTCATCATACAAACTAGGGCATCCATTTTAAAGGGGTACAACTAGGCATAAAAAATTGCTAAATCATTAATAAAACACACCAAAAAATATTTGATATATAAATAATAACCACACCAATATTAGCACCTCAAAAAACCTTGAAAATCTTTATTACTGAAACACCAAATTGCAAAACTCCATGAAACAATGTTGATTCCTATGGTAGAATCACTCCTTACCAACTAGGGATTATCTTTTATATCTAAAACCAACAAGTTGATGAGCATTTTCATCCTTTATAAAACCTTGGAGAAATTCTCAGTTTATTCCAACAATAGTTTGTTAGGTGTGCAAGTTTGAAATGCCCAAATGAGAGCCCAAAACCCCAATATATAGAGTTTGGAGGGAAATTAGGCCATTTAAAATTCAAATATTTAATTTTTCCCTCAAAGGGCCCTTTTTACTTCAAAAAAACTTTAAGTCCCCCCAACACATTCCCCTAGGTGTTGAACTTGGGGAATAACTTTTAAAACTTAATAATATTTAAAACTAAAGTAATATTTAAACATTACTTTTACGACTTTAGTGTAAATATTAAAATATTTCCAATTACCTTATGAAAAGCACGATGAGGCATCCAAAACAAAAATTGGCCACACCAAGGAACTCCTGATGACGAGGGAAGATGTCAAGTATCAAAATGGGAATTTACTAAAAATTACAGTGTTCTCCAAAAATGTGGAGAACAACCCAAATGACCAAAAATGCAATGAAGGTCATCACCACCAACTTGAGGGCCAATAGAACACCAACACACCACTAGAAATTGAGAAAAAACCACCAATGAGCTATCCAAGAACCCTAGAGTTCTCTACCCACCTCTAATTAGCCTATGAGATATCTGGAATAGGCTAACTAATGCAACAACTGGTTGGGCTTGAAAGGACACATTACGGTCTGCCCTCCCCAAAATTGCTTGTCCCCAAGAAATTGCAACTCTGGCTATTATAAAATCTGCTCTCTCCCAAGTAGCATCCTCCATAGCTAAATTTTTCCACTTTATCAAATACTTCTTGATAGTCTTCTTCCGCAGAGCTTGCTCCTTGTGATCAATCACTGCCTTAGGAACTAACACCAGCTTGCCTTCCTCATCCAAAGGAGGAAACTCATAAGGGAATTACATTATGTCCAAGCACCTTCTTGAGGTGTGACATGTGGAAAACACTATGTACCTTACTACTCTCAAGTAGCTCCAACTCATATGCCACCTCTGCAATCCTCTTAGAGATCCTAAATGGGCCATGAAAACATGGCTTCAACTTCTCTGATCCACTCTTCTTGAGAGTGGATTATTTTTATGGCTACAAATTCAAGTAAACCATGTCCCCCACTTTGAAACTAGGTTCAACATGGTGTTGGTCAACATATAACTTCTACTGATTTTGAGCTTGTTGAATGTTGTCTCTCAAAGGTCTCATAATATCCTAATTCTATTGTGATAGATCTTTGGCCTTAGGTATTATGTTATCACCAAACAATAAAACAACGAAGTTAAGACCCTCATAAACATACAATGCCATGAAGGGAGGCATCTTAATGGATATGTGATATGTTGAATTAAAGCAATACTCGCCCAGATGTAACCATCTCACATAAGCCTTTTGTTGCCTTGACACATAGTTATGTAGGTAACCTTCCACCCATTTATTGACAATCCCAGTTTTTCCATTTGTTTGTGGGTGGTAACTCACACTAGGATTCAATTCGATTCCACTCAATTTGAACAACTCCTTCCAAAACAAGCTCATAAACTTGTCCCTATCACTAATAATGTTTCTCCTTGAAGAACAATTATGCCACTTGAACTATTGTATATAATGTTGAAATGGCATAAAAATGAGAAAATTTGGCCAGTCTATCCGCTACCACATATATGCAATCCTTCCCTTGCACCTTGGGAAGTCATGTGATAAATTCCATAGAAATGCTTTCCCAATTTTGGTTGGGAATGGGTAGGGCCCGCAACAAATCAGCTAGTTATGTATGCTCATTCTTGTTTTGTTGATATATAGGACATTCTTGAACATACTTAAGGACTTCATTCTTGAGTCCTTTCCAAGAGAACCTCTCACAAATCTACCTATAAGTCTTATAAAAACTAGGGTGGCCAGCCATAGAAGCATAATGAAATGTTTTCAAAAGCTTCAATTTAGGGACTAACCAAATCCTCTCCTTATAAAATATGAGCTCATCTCTTACCTTATATCTATCATCATGCAATGAACCCTCCAAAATAATGTTAGCCAATGTATTCTTGGTATACTCTACAAGAATTTATTCCTTCCAATCTGTTGTAATCCTGATCAAAGAGCACAATTGTGGCCTTCTTGACAAAGCATTAGCCACCACATTCTTTTTCCCTTTGACATACTCAATGTCTAAATCATAAGCTTGGAGCTTACTTTCCCATTTATGTTGTCTATCATTGAGATCCCTTTGATTAAGGAAGTGTTTAAGGTTGTTACGATCCATCTTAACAATAAATTTTTCCCTAATGAGATATTTCCTAAACTTTGCCAAAGCGTGCATAATGGCAAGCATCTCTTTGTCATATATGGAAGAGCATCGCTCTCCACCTCTCAAATGCCTACTCTCATAAGCTATTGGATGACTATCTTGCACGAGGACAACACTTATCCCTTCACCTAAAGCATCACAATGTAACTCAAATGGTTTAGATAAGTTAGGAATAGCCAATACGGGACATGTGCTCATCAATTTCTTAAAATTATTAAATGATTGTTGCAATGATCCAAACCACAAAAAGGCTCCTTTCTTGGTCAAATCTATAAGAGGGGTTGCTAATTGTGAAAATCCCTTAACAAACTACCTATAGGACCCACATAGACCAAATAAACCCTTCAATTGTGTAAGATTTATAGGTGGGGGCCAATCAAGGATGGCCTTAAGTTTTTAGGATCCACACTCACTCCCTTGGAGCTAATTATGTGACCTAGATACAACTTTTTCAATCAAAATTCACATTTAGTCTCCTTGAAATACATAGAATCTGCCTCAAGTCTATTCAACACCTCTTCTAGATGCTACAAGTGCTCATCCCAAGTCCTAAAAATCAAGATGTCATCAAAGAATATTAACACAAACTTACGAAGCTGCCTGTGAAACACTTGATTCATATAGGAATGAAAAGTGACAAGAGCATTGGTCAAGCCAAAAGGCATAACTAGGAACTCAAAGTTTACAAAGTGGCATCTAAAAGTTGTTTTCTCTATATCCTCCTCTTTAACTAGTATTTGATAGTAATCATATCTCAAGTCTATCTTAGAGAAATATATAGCTCAATGTAGCTCATCAATGAGGTCATCTATCTTGATTGTATTTTTATTTAAGGCCTTGTAGTCAATACACATGTGCATGGTTCCACCCTTCTTCTTGACCAAAACCACTGAAGAAGCAAATGGATTCTTGCTTGGCCTAATATGCCCCATCTCCAATAATTCCTTAATGGATTTTTCAATCTCATCCTTGTGCTACTTAGGATGTATTTACAAAGTTGTGATAACAAGCTTGGCACCCTCCTCCAACTCAATTAAATGCTCAATGCCTCTATCAGGAGGCCTCCCTTGAGGTATAATGTTGAAAACTTTGCTTTTCTTGGATAGGAAAGCCTGGATATCTAGATGATAAATTATTTTCTCTTCTTTTGTAATTGTAGGCATAATCACACACTCTGCTACCCACTCAACCTGGTTGTGTCTAATTAACCTCTCCATGTGTTTGAAAGACACAAATTGAGGTCCACCATTTGAAATTCCCCTTAGGGTCATGTTTTCCCTTTAGATTTAAATTTCATCTCCATGGTCTAAAAATTAAGAGTGATTTCACCTAAAGATTGCAACCATTGTATGCCCAACACTATATTTGTTTTGCCAATGCTAACTACATAAAAGTCATCCTTGACTTTGTAATTTCCCAATTCAAGACTCATTTGGGGAATCATCCTGGTGCATATGATAGTGAATCTATCTGCTACAATTACCTTGAATCCATCCACATTCTTTGTCTTAATTCTTCTTCACGCCACAACTTTCTCATCAATAAAATTATACATAGCACCTGTGTCAATCAAAGCCACAACATGCTACCCACTAAGGACTCCATTGACTCTAAAAGACTCATTCTTCTAAAATATAGAAATTTGTGCAAGTGTGCCTCCACCTTCCTTCTCCTCTTCTAACTCTTCAATTGAGTTATCTTCCTCTTTTTCCTCTAAATTAGATTTCTAGTCTGAATTTTCTATCACTAATTCACACGCTGAATAGTACTCTATTTGATGTGCCTTCCCCTTAATTGCACACTTCTGACTTGGGTCCCTCCTTGCAAGTGAAACATAATTTATTTCTCCTAAGTTCATTTAAGGCCTCATCATCGAGTCTAGATGATGTCTTCTTGGTCTGAATTATATCAGGCTATGAAAATGTTTCTTATCCTTCTTACTTTGGAAAGGATTTGACTGGATTTTTTTTAAGGACAACCAACTCCATGTTTCTTGCCTTCTTCATTGTCTCCTATAGTGTAGTGGGTCAAATTCCTTAACCCATCCTCTAATGGGTTTCATCAATCCCGCATTGAAAAGAACTACCAACCTCCTCTCTGTGATGTTAGGGACCATAATAGAAAGCCTTTGAAACTTTGGGATGTAGGTGTCAAGGGAACCATACTATTTCAATTGAGAAAGCTCTCTAAAGTGCAACTTGAGGTCCTTCTTATCAAACCTCTCAATGAGTCTGTTAGTGAACTCATTGTATGTGGTGATCTAGTTGTGGCCTAGTGTAACTAGACTATGATACCCCCACTCATGTGCAATCCCATCCAAATGTAATGTGGAAAACTTAATTGCTTCATCCTCCACCATAGGTCTAAGAGCCAAATAATTATCCAACTTTTGAACCCATGCCCTAGTTGTGCATTTTTGGTTGCCATCAAAGTGAGCTAATGTGACCTTACCCAAAGCCTATTGAAATTCTCTCTCCATTGTTGGTCCTCTATGCTCAACTCTACCACTGTTCCTCTTTATTTGATTCAAGAAGTCATTCAATGTTAAATGGTTTTGTATCTCCTTTGGAATTGTAGCATACTTTTCCCATCCAACCCTTATTTCATCTATTAAGGGATTTTGAACTTCTTGAATAATGTGTGCTTCCTCTCCACATGTTAAGGTAGGTCGAAGTGGTCCTGGTATTGATCCAAATATTGTTGTAGTAGTATGTCCATTTGTGTTATATTGGTTATAAGATCTACTCTCACCATTCTAGGTAGGGGTAGATAGAGTGACACCCTAATTCAACTTTCCCAACATTTGAGATATCATTTCTATCATTGCATTAAATTTTATCTCAACCCTAGTGTTTGGACTAACAAAACTAGCCTTTCCTTCATCCCTTTTCACCATGTTACCTAAAGTGCTTTCACTGTTAATGGGTGAATCTTGATGTATTCCAAGGATTCTTGAAATAGTCTCTCCTTCTCGGACCTGTGGGGCTTGCCACTGAGTTTTTCTTTGTTCCCTATTGAAGTATATTTGCTCTCTTTCAATCATAGAATGTTTTTCAACTTAGCAAGATTTCAAAAGCATATGCTAGCAGGAAGAGACCAGCTCTGATACCACTGTAAGAACACCCCCAAAATTTTCTATTTCTTTCCCAAATTGATTTCAAATGATAATCAAACAATAACATTTGTTATGCAGATTGAACGAAACATAGATTTGGAAGATTAGCATAAATAAGCTACAACTATTATATTCTTTAAAAAGAGACGATTACATTCATTTCCATAGCTTGATATACAATTATGAAATTTCAAACACTTCAATGCATTATATGTGACATAAAATGAAATTATTTTCATTAGAAGAGAGGTAGCTTAAGAGAGATGAACATGATAAGAATTCCTTAGACCTAATGTAGCAATCCTCTATGTGTAATGACAGTCAAATAAGGTCTCAAAACTGCATCAACTTACATGTCCAAACACACAAATTTCTACAGTCCATTTACTCTTTTACAAGCATCAAGAATTCATTACCAATGCCCCAAAATACCCAATCCTACATAATTAAACAATTCAAAGACCCTCCTAACCTCCACTAAATAGTTTTAAACCTACTAGAGTGTGCCCAAGCACCTAGTGTAGAACATGAGTGATTGGAAGATTAATTTATATTAAATTTTTGAGTGATCATAAATGTGTTCTTGCACTTGGGAAGCCCTCAATCACCCTAGGCATCACCTTAGAATAGATTTGTTGCCTTGAAAGAAGCCAAAATTGATTAGATTTTAAAGAAGAACCACCTTAAACTTATACAACCTACCAAGAGGAATGATTTTTAGGAAAATAAACTACCACCATTAAGTCCTCAATTGATATGTAAGAGTGGTCGCCTAGTGTTTGAAAAACCTTTGAACCAATACCCATAACCAAAAACTCATCATACAAACCAAGGCATCCATTTTAGAGGGGCATAACTTGCTTCAGGAGGGGTATGGCCAAGCATAAAAATTACAAAATCATCAATCAAACACACCAAAAATCTATGATACATAAATAATAACCACACCGATATTAGAACCTCAAAATTCCTTGAAAATCTTCATTACTGAAACACCAAACTGCAAAACTCCATAAAAGAATGGTGATTCCTGAGGTAGAATCACTCTTGACCAACTAGGGATTGTCTTTCAGATCTAAAAATAGCAAGTTGATGAGGTTTTCCATCCTCTATCAAACCTTCAAGAACTTCTCAGCTCATTCCAACAACATTTTGTTATATGTGCAAGTTTGAAATGCCCAAATCTTGACAAAGCACAAGAAATGATAACAAAATTAGTATAAAGTATAGAAAGATATGTGGTATCCAAAATAAATTTAGAAGAAAGTTGTGGGAGCATTCAGGCCCCAACACTTCCAAATTTGATTAAACCACCACTATTTAACTAATTTCCAAATCACACTTGATGAAAATTTTGAGAAATTATTGAAAACATTAGATAAATTACAACCTTTAACATTTGATGTGAATTACTTAGACTAGTTAGTTAATAGGAGCATGAGAAATTGAAGAAAAGATGAGATATGTGGAGAAAATAAGACCATGTTCAACTTAGGAAATGAGTTATCCTCGATAACTAATCAAATATTATTAAAAAATGAAAAATCATCCCTAAAACAAAATGCCACTTTGAAGAGTTAAACCTCCTGAACTAGAGACCATCTCCTATTACATATAAGTCAAGAAGGTATTTGTTACAAAGTACAAGTGAATAATCAAACCAAGCATTAGATCCACAACAATAGTTTATACAAGATTTTGAGGCATATTGGGAAAAGAATAATTTGGCATTCAATTATCATGAGATAAGGGTACTAGAATAAACTTAGACAACAAAAAACCTTTAAGAAAAATTTTCAATTAAAAAACAAAACCCATCACAAGGAAGAAGAAAATTCTAAATTTAAAATGGACTCACTAATCAAATTATGAGACTTTGGCAAAGATAATACTAATGTTGTAGAACACATATTTGTCCTAGAGTCAATTTTGGTAGAGAAAAGACAAAGATCAAGCCAAGTTATTTAATTTTCTAGGAACATTATGAAATGATTTACTCAATTGGTATATAAATACTTGTCCACAACATGATAAAGTGCGAGTAAAATGAGAAAGTTGGTCCATGAGGAAGTAGAATCAATAAAATATTATGACCGATGATTCAAATAAGTATCATGGAAGCTAGAAGAACCATTAATAGAAAAATAAAACATAGAATGGTTTCTCTTGAGACTAGTTCCTGAAATTAGTACATCTTTGGATGGAAGAACATTTAACACATTTTTTAAAGTGGTAACCCTAGCCTATTGCATAGAAGCAAAAACTTGGAGGAGAAAATAAATGGCTAGTGAAAACAAAGACATAGAAAAAGTGAATTTGGAGTTAGAGCAACTAAAACTTAAGAAATAAATACTTTCTAGAAAAGACACCTATTTGCGAAAGCATAGAGAAAATATCTGATGTACATTTCTTTCAAGGGAAGGACATAGAAGAAATGAATGTCTAGTTATGAAAGGAGAAAATAGAGTCATTGTGTTGAGGGTAGATTTGAAAACAACTCCAAGGAAGAACCAAACAACCTAGAATGGCATCTACAAAGAGTGGGATGACCAAAAAATAGATGACTAACCTTCACCACTCTTCAGACTCAAAGAAAGAGAAGAAGAAGAGCATGATCCAAGGTGTAGCCAACACCGCACTAACAAGGGAACTATAGATCAGAACATGGTCTACGTTAAGGGATTTTCATAGGGTTCCCTATACAATCAAGATCATGGATATACAACACCTAGTTGGAGGAACTTGAGAAATATCAATACCCTCCAAAATACACCTCTGCAAAGAAAAAATGAGGATAGAAGATATTTTGGAAACTAAATAGGTGGTGGAGGAAGAGGAAAAAGTAGTTGACAAAGAGAATATGCTAGTTGCTAGAAATGTGGTAAGCAGGGCCACTAGGTAAATGAATGTTGGTTAGATAAGAAGAATTTGTGTGCATTTTGTAGTAACCCAGATCACCACCTATTTACCTATGAAAGAGCCCAATAGTTTTTCAAGAATGTGCCACCAAAGTTGAAGAGTGATGAACTAGTAGGAACCAATACTAATAAAGGTGTTAGAATTATGTTAAAATTCCCCAAAAATACACTACAAAGGCCAAGAAGATAAAGATAACTTTGATACATCTAAAAAGAAACCTCAGAAAATAAGTACTAGAAGATAAAAAAATAAATGGTAGATTACAAAGGTAAAAACAAAGCTGCAATAGTAACACGACATGGAATATACATCACAAATCAAAACACCAATAAATGATACTAAGAATGATAATGAAGATGAAGAATAGGAAGAATAAAACTTCTTGAACAAATATAAACATGATCTGATATTTGAAGTATTTGAAATATTGTCATTGATGTCAAAGGTGGATAATGTTGTCATTGATGTCAAGAAGGTGCATGAAGAAGATTGTTATCCTTATTGCCAAAGATATTGCCATTGATGTCAAGAAAGAATCCATATTGTGTTGTCATTGATGTCAAATATTGAAAGAAAGCATTATAGGCCAAAGGCCATAAATTGGTTCTTCAAAAAGGAAAGTAAAAGATGGTAGACTTCATGTGAGGCAAACTTCATATTATGTATGACAACACTAAGAAAAATATCAAATGGTTTAAGTGCTAAAGAAGATGAAGTTTAAATTAAAGATTTAAACTTGTATTTTGGGTAGACTTCATAAGGCATTGATAACAATATTATGGTGTTTTTAAACAATGGAAGTGCTTCAAGTATGTAAGACAAAAAGTCTTATGCAAGATAAAGAGTATATAAAGTAATACAATTTAAATAAATATGTGGCCGACCACAAAAAGAGGCTTTCAAAATAAGAAATGAATGTATCATATTTAAATGATACATGGAATGGTCAATAAAGACTAACATAAAAAAATAGGTCAATAAAGGAAAAATCATAAAGTTGCAATCTACGTTAAAGATAAAAAGTAGCAATTAGTATTTAACATAAAGAGGAAGGATTTCTAAGAAGGCAGTGATCAAAGGAGAAGGTGCAATTTAAGATTTATATTTGTTATAAAGTTCAATGATTGATAAACATTATGAGGTGTAATGTGCATATAGAAAAAAAAAGGTAATACAAGTTATTACATAAAAGTGATTATAATATAATTTCAAAAGAATGCAATTTTAATGAAGAGATGTGTTTTGAAAGAGGTGTCTATTCCCTATGAAAATATGTGTCTATATTCTTCTTGACTCCTTTGAATTGATATAAAGTATGGAATATTGTGTGAACATAAAAAAAATAAAAATAAATCAATGAATAATTTCTAAGTAAAAGAGCAGATATAAAAAATTAGTTAAATAGTGGTGGTTTAATCAATGAATAATTTCTAAGTAAAAGAATCATATTTAGGCCTATAAAGTAGGGCATAACATCTACATACCAACAAACACCAACACCGCCCAAAAACTGGGGAAATATGAAAGTTCTTAGAATGAATGGATCAAGAAAACCAATATTCTGAAAGAAGGTGCTATATCACACACCAAGTGGACAATGATGAAAGACCACAATTGTGTTGCAAGTATGATTAAGTCTGGTGGTGTTGTCATTGATGTTGTCATTGATGTCAACACAGTACAGGTTGTTGCAGATTGTGCATGTATAGTTGAGATGTTGTGAGTACATGGAGCTATCCTTATGATGTTGTAGAAGTGATGAAATGATGAGTTATCAAGTGCTTTTGAGAAAATTAATAAATAGTGAAAACTGAGTTGTGTGTGTGTTAAGAATGTGCTCCGGTTTGTGCTTCACATTTATTTTGTGTTGATCCTATGCTTGTATGGATCTGAAGTGTTATTTATTGGCATATGTTGGTTATATCTCTTGGATTGTAGCTTCTAGATTGATGGAAAGTGTAAGTTATGTTCACCGATGTGTGAACCGGTTTGGCAGAGTTGTTTGTCTGTGAACTAGGAGAAATGTTTTTGCTCTGCAATTCTCCATTGAGTTGCTTCTAGTTCACAGATCTGGTAAAAGGATTGATAATGTGATATCTATATTCTGGCAAAGGTGTTCCTGGTTTGGTTCTTTAGAAGATGTGTTCTAGAGCTCCTATGTGTGTCGATGCAGTATGGTTGGACTGGTGAGAAGTGTTTTGTGTATGAAGTTTGTTGAAGCTGATGTAGATGAATCTGATGTTTCCCTAGATTTGGTGTGTGGTGTAGCATGTTGTGTGGCTTGCATGATTATCTTCTTGATGTGGAAGTGTGTACTTCAAATTTATTTGTGTTTTCATTAGGTTTGGCCGACCTGGTGTTTACACTTCATACGAAGGATAAGTTTTAATTAAGGAAGCATGTGATTGATCCAAGATGTTGTTTTTGGGTTATGGTTAAGTATTGGAGTGGTTTGCTCTCATTCCTTTCCACCCCGGGAATGTTGAGTTGTTGACCTAATTTGAATTTTTAAAATGAAGCATGTATAGCGAACCTTGGAGAAAGTTTCTAAGGTTGAAGATGGTATAAATACAAGTTGAGATGCAAAGAATTAAATCATACAAAGTAATGAAGTAAGCCACAAGTGTGTGAAGCAGATTTGTGCAAAAGTGTGTTGAGGCGACAATACTTTAATGTGTTAGATTCCTGAAATTAGTGAGCTGAGGGTTTCTACAATCTCTTGATCAAGGCTACGGATGTGTATAATTTGTTGTGGTCGATCTTTTTTTTATCTTTTGTATCTGTAGGTAGTGAGCCTCCTTTTGGATAGTGAGTCCTATATGTAGGAAGTGAGCCTTTGTATTTAGACAGTGAGTCCTTCTAGGCATTGAGCCTCTTTTATTCAGTTTTGCAATTACCTTATATTGTGAGTTAATCCTCACTGTGGTTTTTCCCTTATTGGGTTTTCCACGTAAAATCTAGTGTTCATTGGGTTGATTTTTCTTTTTGTTATCTGCATTTCATGTTCATACTCAATAACATAACTAAGTGGTTGTGAAGTTGATAAGTGTTTGAAGTTTTGAATTTGAAATTGGTGACAACTAATTCACCCCCCCTCTCATTTGTCTTGTGCCTTTTAACAATTGGTATCAAAGCTTTGGTTCCTTGGTGAAGAGCTTAATCGTTTAAGGTAGATCTGATGCACATAAGTTGGTGATCCCTATGTTTGATGGATCTGATTACAGTGACTGGAAAGTGCAGATGAGGGGTTACATAATCTATCTTGGTTACAAGACCTAGAAGGTTGTTGAGATGAAGTATGTTGCTCCAGAAAGTGGTCCTTCTACTGCTGATGAGATTTCTACATATGAGGAGAATGAGAAAGCGAGGTATGCGATTTACAGTGCTTTATCTAAGATTGAGCGAACAAAGGTTATTTCTTTAGGAACTGCTCATGAAGTTTGGAAAAAGTTGGAATATCTCTATGAAGGAAATGAAAGAGTAAAATTGACAAAGAATCTAACAGTAAAACACAGATATGAAAATTTGAAAATGGAAGAAAGTGAAGATATTGCAAGTTATTTCCAGAGGGTTGATCTTGCAGAAAATGAAGTTAGGAATCAAGGGGGTACTCTGACTAATGAAGATATAATAGAGAAGATTCTAACGACCTTACCAAACTATTACAGTGATAAGGTTTCAGTTATTGAGGAAATGTATGATCCTAAGAAGTATACTAAAGAACAACTATTTGGCACCTTGACTGCATTTGAGATGAGGAAGCTTGGAGAGAAAGAGGAGAAGACAGAGTTAGCCTTTAAAGCTATGAAGACTGAAAATGATCTAGAGGATGATAGTTTAGATGAATTGGAAGCAAATTTTACAAGGAAGCTGAAGAAAGGTACTGGTAAGTACAAAGGTATGTTACCTTTTAAATGTTTTAGTTGTGGTAATATTGGTCATTATGCTTCGAGATGTCTGAATAGAGTTGCACATAAGAAGAACAAGGATCATAAAGACAAAAAGGATAGGAAGTACAAGAATTTGTATTATGTTAAAGATGTTGGGATCTCTGATGATGAATCTAATTTTGAGGATAATGATGATGAATTCTTGTTTCTAGCTTTAGAGAATAAATCTGTGTCTGCTAACCCTAGAATATTTGCAAGGGAAAATGGTTCGGAGAGTAAGAATAATGAGAAGGAAGGTACTTTGGTTACTGCATTTCATGCTAGACAGGATGAAGACTATTGGGTGATTGATAGTAGATGCTCTAATAAGATGATTGAAGATAAAAGTAAGTTCACTAAGCTTGAAAAGTATGATGGTGGTTTGGTTATGTTTGGAGATGATTCTGGAGAAAAGATTGTTGGGAGAGGATCTATTAGTTTTGATGGGAAACAGAGTATCGATGATGTCTATTATGTTAAAGGATTAAAGCATAATCTTTTAAGTGTTGGCCAAATGTGTAGCAAAGAATTCAAGCTTGTGTTTCAGGATAACACTTGTGAGGTCAGGAAAGGGTCCAGAATTGTGGTTGCTGCAGGGAGAAGAACACATGGTAACATCTATCAGCTTAAGGGAATTGACGGTCAATGTATGGTATCTCAAGTTAATGAGAGTTGGCTATGGCACTGGAGAATGGGACATGTAAACTTTGATAACTTGATCAAGATCAGTTCAAGAGAGATTTTCTGAGATCTGCCTAAGATTACAAAGCATAATACTATGTGCAGGAGTTGTCAGTTAGGAAAGCAAACAAGAAGCAGTTTTAAAGGAAAGGAGCTATCTACTAGCAGAATGTTGGAATTGGTTCATACTGACCTCTGTGGCCCTACAAGGATAGTAAGCCTTAATGGTGACAGGTACTTCATGCTTTTGATTGATGACTATTCAAGAATGACATGGGTTACATTTCTTAGAGAGAAGACTCAAGCTTTGGATAGATTTAAAGTGTTTAAGGCAAGAGTAGAAAATGAGGTGAACCTAAGGATTAAATGTTTAAGGTCTGATAGAGGTGGATAATTTACTTCCAGTGAATTTAATTCATTTTGTGAAGAGCATGGCATCAAGAGACACTTTTCTACTCCTATAACTTCACAGTAGAATCGAGTTGTTGAGAAAAAGAATCGAACTGTGTAGGAGGCTGCTAGAACTATGATGAAAGAAGAAAATGTACTAGATGTATACTGGAGAGAGGAAATCCACACTACTATTTACATTCTTAACCAAGTTCAAATAATAGGTAACAACACTAAGACTCCTTATGAGTTGTGGACTGGTAAGATTCCTACTGTAAAGTACTTTAAGGTATTTGGAAGCAAGTGTGACATTAAAAGAGATGATGAAAACCTTGGCAAGTTTGATGCTAGATCTGATGAAGGTATTTTTCTTGGGTATTCAACTAATAGAAAAGCATACAGATGCTTTAATAAAAGATTGAGGAAAATTGTTGAGAGCACAAATGTGAAGGTTGATGAAGAAGTGCATAGACAAGTTGAGATAAGTGAAATTGAACCGGATGAGCCTATGTGTGAAATACTACTAGAAGAGAATAAAGAGGAAGAAGAAGAACAAAGTGAAGAAGAAGAAACTCTGGAACCTGCTACTAAGAATCCCAAGTATGTAAAGAAGAACCATCTCGAAGAACAATTTATTGGAGATAAGAGTGAAGGTGTGAAGACAAGAAGAAAAGTAGCAGCTGAGGTAAATCTTTGTTTACTTTCAAAGATAGAACCTAAATCTTTGAGTGAAGCATGCAAAGATGAGAACTGGGTTAGAGCTATGAAAGAAGAGTTGCAGCAAATAGAAAAGAAACAGACATGGGAACTGGTTCTTAGACCAGTGAATAAGAATGTGATTGGAACGAAGTGGGTGTTTAGGAATAAGCTAAATGAGAATTGAGAAGTTGTGAGAAATAAAGCAAGACTTGTATGTAAAGGATATTCACAGGTTGAAGGCATAGACTTTGAGGAGACACTTGCACCTGTGGCAAGAATGGAAGCCATTCAAATGTTCTTGGCATTTTCTACTCATAAAGACTTCAAAGTATATCAGATGGATGTCAAGTTTGCATTTCTGAATGGAGAAATGGAAGAAGTGTACATGGAACAATCGAAAGGTTTTCAGCTATCAGATAAACTGGATATGGTCTGCAAATTGATAAATGCATTATATGGACTCAAACAAGCTCTAAGAGCTTGGTACACAAGATTGGATAGGTACCTGACACAACAAGGATTCAACAAAGGCTCTGTTAACAACAATCTTTATTTCAAGGTTGAAGGTAAAAAAATGTTGATAGTAGTTGTGTATGTTGATGATATCATCTTTGGAGGTAATGAAAGTATGTGAAAAATATTTGCAGAAGAGATGTAAAAAGAATTTGAAATTTCTATGATTGGTGAGCTGAATTTCTTCCTTGGACTGCAAGTAAATCAAACTAATAAAGGGTTATTCATTTCATAGTCAAAGTATGTCAAAGAGTTGTTGAAGAATTTTGGAATGGATGACTCCAAACTAGTTAGTACACCTATGGTGACTGGATGCAAGTTGAGCAAGAATGATGAATCTGCTAAAGTTGATCACAACTTATACAGATCTATGGTTGGTGGAATGTTGTATCTTACTGGTACAAGACTAGACATCATGCATGCAATATGTTTGGTTGTCAGATTTCAAGCAGAACCTAAAGAAGCACATGTTGCAGCTGTGTAGAGGATATTTAGATATCTCAGAGGCACACCAGATTATGGCTTGTGGTATCCTAAGGATATTGATTTCACCTTGAGTGCTTTCACTGATGCTAATTGGGCTAGTTGTGTGGATGACGGGAAGAGTACAAGTAGTGGAGCATTCTTTCTTGGTGGAATATTGGTTTCATGGCTAAGTAAGAAATAGGATTCAGTTTCTTTATCCACTGCAGAAGCTGAGTATATTGTTGCAACATCTTGTTGTACACAGGTTTTGTGGATGAAGTAAACATTGAAAGATATAGGAGTGATATGTGATGAGCCTATTCCTATCTTCTGTGATAATACAAGTGCTATAAATATTTCAAAGAATCTGGTAATGCATTCAAGAATAAAGTATATATATTAGATATCATTTCTTGAGAGAAAAGGTGTTGGAGAATGAAGTCAGGTTGGAGTATGTGTCTACAAAAGATCAGATAGCTGACATATTTACTAAGGCTCTTTCGAAGGATACTTTTGAGTATCTTAGGGAGAAGTTGGGGGTCATTAGCCCTCATAATTTGCACTAAGTGCACATGGAGGTGCATCAGTCTAGTGGATCTACAGATTCTTCATTTATTTGAACTGGTGAATGGGTCTACTCCGTAGGGGGGGTAGAAAGTTTCATTGTTACAGTATGAGATGTGTGGGTGCACTCCTAAGGGGGAGTGATCAGATGCTTTTCCATTGATGTAAAAGGGGGAGAAAGAGTCATGTGAAAAAAATTAAAAGGGAGATAGAAAAAGAAGAAGATGAAAGAATGTGTATTGTTGTCTTTGATGGTTTTTCACATCATGTGTTGCCATCAACGACAAAGGGGGAGATTGTTGCAAGTATGAGTAAGTCTGGTGGTGTTGTCATTGATGTCAACATAGTACAGGTTGTTGCAGATTGTGCATGTATAGTTGAGATGTTGTGAGTACATGGAGCTATCCTTATGATGTTGTAGATGTGCTGAAATGATGAGTTGCTTTTGAGAAAATTAATAAATAGTGAAGACTAAGTTGTATGTGTGTTCAGAATGTGCTTCGGTTTGTGCTCCACATTTCTTCTATGTTGATCTTATGCTTGTGCAAATCTGAAGTGTTGTTTATTGGCATCTTTTGGTGATATCTCTTGGATTGTAGCTTCCAAATTGATGGAAAGTGTAAGTTATGTTTACCGGTGTGTGAACCAGTTTGGAAGAGTTGTTTGTTTATGAACTGGGAGAAATGTTTTTGCTCCATAGTTCTCCGTTGAGTTGTTTTTGGTCTCGTGGATTTGGTAAAAGGCTTGATAATGTGATATCTATATTCTAGCAAAGGTGTTCTTGGTTTGGTGCTTCAGAAGACATGTTCCAGAGCTCCTGTGTGTGTCGGTGCAGTCTAGTTGGAATGGTGAGAAGTGTTCTGTATATGAAGTTTGTTGAAGCTAATGCAGATGAATCTGTTGTTTTCCTAGATATGTTTCAGTGTGTGGTGTAGCATGTTGTGTGGCTTGCATGATTATCTTCTTGATGTGGAAGCATGCACTTCAAAGTTTATTTGTGTTTTCATTAGGTTTGGCTGACTTGGTGTTTATACTTCATACAAAGGATAAGTTTTAATTAAGGAAGCATGTGATTGATCCAAGATGTTGTTTTTGGGTCATGGTTAAGTATTGGAGTGGTCCACTCTCATTCCTTTCCATCGTAGGAATGTTGAGTTACCAACCTAATTTGAATTTGTAAAATGAATCGTGTATAGCTGACCTTGGAGAAAGTTTCTAAGGTTGAAGATGGTATAAATACAAGTCAAGATGTAAAGAATTAAATCATACAAAGTAATGAAGTAAGCCACAAGTGTGAGAAGCAGAGTTGTGCTAAATTGTGTTGAGGCAACAATACTTTAATGTGTTAGATTCCTAAAATCAGTGAGCTGAGGGTTTCTGCAATCTCCTGATCAAGGCTGCAGATGTGTGTAATTTGTTGTGGTGGATCTTTCTGTTATCTTTTGTATTTGTAGGCAGTGAGCCTCCTTTTGGATAATGAATCCTATTTGTAGGTAGTGAGCCTTTGTATTTGGACTATGAGTCCTTTTGGGCAGTGAGCCCTTGGCATTGAACCTCTTGTAGTATTCAGTTTTGAAATTACTTTATATTTGATGTAGTCAAGGTAGGAGGATCCAGTTAAGGATTGTCCATCCTTGGAGCCTAACACACTAACTTCATGATCACACAGATATGCAACAAAATTTAACAGTTAATCAACGGAAAGATAAAGACATTCATGAACACTACACACAAGATATATCTTGGGAAAACCCTAACAGGGAAAAACCTAGCCTTCAAAGATCATCCACACTATATTATAATCTCAAAACATTACATACATCTCACAAGCTTATAAATTCTAGGCCGCAACCTAGGGATTACAAACATTTCATATGACAATAGTTTTTCATCGACTTCTTTTCATGCTCCACACACTCACTACTCCGAGATCCTTCTGGATCAGAAGATTTCATCACTGTGCTTCATAATTCACACCATCGAGCACCTTATCGATCTCTTCTCCTTCTGATGCCTTGTAACAATCCTCTCTCTTCTATTTATATCATTCGTGAATTGTCTAACCATCAACATGTCAGCCCAATTACAATGGCTAGAAATATAACATGCCAACTTAGATAGGTCGGTCCTAAACAGTAACAAATTACAATGTGAATCAACCCAGGTTGGCCACAACAAATCCAAGACCCAAATCAACATCCTCAATCATGCAAACACCTTCTAGATTATTCCTCGAAGATCCACAACACGTCACAATGCCCTGTCAGCCAAGAACAAGGTAAATAGGACCTCACAAAAGAAATTCACTAATCGCGGGCACACAGATAAATGTGGACCAACAACACATGATCTGGAAACATCCACAATCATCATGAATCACCACAAAAATGTCTGCAACAACTCCACATACTGGAATTGCATCATCTTCCCTCAGGAACAACAATCAGAATAACTGAACAACTGTCAACACACAGATCTTCACAACTCGATCGATCCTTCACACGGATCCTTGGAACTTGAAATGGAAATACTAAACACCATCAACAAAAAACCCTTTAAACCACAATCTCTAACAATAGAATTCAATAATATGGTACCCTGCATCTCTGCAACTTCACTGTCAAATGCCTCAACTTTCTGAAGACTTTCGGATGCCCCTGCATTAGACTCTCAGGGTTATTTGAAAAGTGAGCCTCTTCGCTTTGTTCTATATAGTATCAAATCCATTATTGCTTCCTTAAATGGTTTCGACACTCAGTCTACAAGTACTTGCAACTGCCTCAAGGTCAGTGTTCTGTTCAAGTCCACCCTACAAACTACCTCAAGCTCTTCTAGGTTTGGCACTCTACTTGCAGGCCTTGTACTGCTTCACTAGTTGATGATCTGAGCAAGCCCACCCTGCAAGTTGCCTCAAGTTCTTAATGTTGTCATGGTCAAGGTTTGGTGATCTACTTGCAAGCCTTACACTACCTCACTGGTCGGCGGTTTGAGCAAGCCTTCTCTAGAAGTTTCCTCAAGATCATTCATACTTACTTTACTCTAGTTCATAAACCTTCTCCAGAAGATCAATGCTTCACCTCCTTTCGGTTCCACTATGTAATCTGATTCCTCCAAAGGTTCCCCTTCCTCTGGATAAATTAGTTCAAGCTCCTCTCCATCTGCACAAACTATCTCTGCACCCTTTACTACTGCTCCTTCATCAGGTTATTTGACATTAGGTTCTTTCTGACACTCAACACTTGATTCTTTCTCCCTCCAAACTCTTCTATGCTCAGAATAAGGTCTTCTTTCTCTACAACTTGATCCCTCTTTTCCTCCAACATATGAGTTCTTCCATCTATATGATCTTCTAAGCACACAAGCAACATGTTTCCACTTTGCTCCATCAATCCATCCATAATCCATCTTCTCATAACCTGCCATAGGCTTTCTCCTTTTCATCTTATTCCAACACATCTTAGAATGATTCCTTAATCCAAATAACTTACAATGATGTAGATCCCAACACAATTTCCTTTCGTGTCCATGCCTATTACAATGTGAACAATACATACCTTCTCTTTGCTGATTCAAACTTGCAATAACATTCTTACCTCGGTCATATCCAAGGCCTTCACTTTTTGATCTCATCATTGGTTCAACAGGTCCAGTAATTCCCTGTTGTTGCTTTCCCAATCCTTTTCCTTCATATCCCATTCTCTGCATGATTTTGAAACCAATACCATCACCAACAACTACAAGCTTCATCACCTTGTTACCTTCAACTTCACCCAAAGAAACTTTTGCAACATCACACAAATCATTAGTATCACAAGAAACATCACACACTTCAAATTTAGATCTCAATCTTTCATTCTCCTTCTAACATGCTATAAGTGACTGCTCCAACTAATCAACATGTTCCTTCAGACTAGATATTTCCTTCTTCTACAAACTATTCTCCTTATTCAGCTCTTTCAAACTTTCCTCTACAACAATCTTGAATTCTTTTGCAAATTTCTTTTTAAGATCTTCAAACATATCCAACTCTGCTTCTAGTTCTTCATTTCTCTCCCTCAATTTTGCATTACACTTCTTGATTCCGTATGTTTCCTCCTCCAAAGTATCCCTCTTACATACTAGGGTTTAATTTTCCTTCTACATCCTCTTTCCACTATTCCCCATTGCAATAAATCAGATAGACAACCAAACTTCAATGCTTACCGAATCTTTCTTGCCTCAATCTCTCCTCTAGGGTTTCACACTTCTTTCAGCACTGTCTTCCAACATATTCACAATCAGACTTGCAACCAACTCTAATACCATTTGATGCAGTCAAGGTAGGAGGATCCAATTAAGGACCATCCAACCTTGCATCCTAACACACTAACTTCATGATCACACAAATATGCAACATGATTTAACAGTTAATGAACAAAAAGATAAAGACATTCATGAACACCAGACACAAGATATATCCTAGGAAAACCCTAACAAGGAAAAACCTAGCCTTCAAAGATTATCCACCCTATATTATAATCTCAAAACACATTACATACGCCTCATAGGCTTACAAATTCTAGGTCGTAGCTGAATGATTACAAGCAATTCATATGACAATAGTTTTTCATTGACTTCTTTTCTCGCTCCACACACTCATTGCTCTGAGATCCTTTCAGATTAGAAGAATTCATCACCGTGCTTCATACTTCACACCATTGAGCACCTTGTCGATCTCTTCTCCTTCTAATACCTTGTAACAATCCTTTCTCTTCTATTTATATCATTCATGAATCATCCAACCCTCAACATGTCGGCCCAATTACAACGGTTAGAAATATAATGTGCCAAATCAAATAGGTCAGTCCCAAACAATAACAAATTACAATGTGAATCAACTTAGGTCAGCCACAATGAAGCCAAGACCCAAATCAACATCCTCGATGATGCAAACACCTTCTAGATTATTCCTCGAAGATCCGCAACACATCACAATGCCCTGTCGGCCAAGAACAAGGTAAACATGACCTCACAAAAGAAATTCACCAATTGCGGGAACACAGATCAATGTGGACCAACAATACATGATATGGAAACATCCACGATCATGATGAATCACCACAACAACATCTGAAACAACTCCATGTACTAGAATCACATCATCTTCCCTCAGGAACAACAACCGGAATAATTGAACAACTGTCAGCACATAGATCTTCACAACTCGATCAATCCTTCACGCGGATCCTTGAAACTTACCATGGAAATACTAGACACCATCAACAACAAACCCTTTAGTCCACAATCTCTAACAATTGAATTCAATAATTTGGTACCCTACATCTCTGCAACTTCACTGTCAACTGCCTCAACTTTCTGAAGACTTATGGATGCCCCTGCATCAAGTGCGAGTTAATCCTCACCGTGATTTTTCCCTTATTGGGTTTTCCACGTAAAATCTAGTGTTCATTGTGTTGATTTTTCTTTATGTTATCTGCATTTCATGTTCATACTTAATAATATAATTTATTGGTTGTGAAGTTGATAAGTGTTTGAAGTTTTGAATTTGAAATTGGTGACAACTGATTCACCCCCCCTCACAGTTGTCTTGCGCCTTTTAACAAATTGAAAATAAAATTGAAACAAGGAGAAATAGAGATAACACTACACAATTAATCCAAAGAGAAATATTATAGTATGTTGGCATATTGTTGGCATTGATGTCAAAAGGAGAGATCAACATTGATGTCAAAAGGAGAGATCAGAGGTGAAATGGAGCTAGTGTAAAGGGGATATTGCAACAATGTACTTGATTGAAGTCAAAAGAAGATCTAATGTAAAAGACTTAGTCAAATTTGTGCTAAGT
Organism: Sequoia sempervirens; assembly: GCA_007258455.2. Classification (NCBI taxonomy): domain Eukaryota; kingdom Viridiplantae; phylum Streptophyta; class Pinopsida; order Cupressales; family Cupressaceae; genus Sequoia; species Sequoia sempervirens. The sequence continues at coordinate 14,771,046 of VDFB02373365.1, read as the reverse complement.
TTGCAGGTTTTAGAATTCAGGCCTCGGGATTATCGCTTACCAAATTCCATGGTAAAAGACTTAGAAGCTTTGAAGAGAGTCAAACATCGATTGTCAGGCTTATTGCTTACTAGATGCATTAAAAAAGATAGTAGATTTGAATGGTTTCAGCCTTTAGACTTCAGGTGAATTGCTTACCTTTGTATTTGAAGGAAGGGGTATGGAGGATCTCTAAACCCTGAAGAGGTTTTGTGCGTCATGAGTTGAACTTAAGGATTCAACACTTAGAACTTTTTTGGGCTTTGTGAGTCAGAGGTATGGCTTGTGTCTTTCTAAATGGTGCTAAGCATATGGATTATGAAGTAACCATGAATCCTGACTCGTGAAAGGGATTCATTCTTCGATGTTTGGTGGTGTGGTTGTCAGTTTACTTGCTCAAGCTCTACATAGTATGGTGATCATGGGATCCCCGATCCCTGACACCTGATAGACAATAAGAGGTAATAAGAGTTTGCATCAGTTGAAGGTTCTTCATCGGGTTGACATGTGGATTTTGGTGGGACTTGGTGGCTAGTCCCCTCAATGTCTCAATAAGCACTTGATCGAAGAGACAGGAACATGTTGGCAGGATGAAATAATGAGTCCCTTTGATACTATGGAAAAGGTGAATGCTGTGACATAGATGGATAGGTGGCAGTAGCTCGCCATCTTGTCGAATGGAAGTGTTGACTCAGTTTGACCCTGTGGGCTAGCGAGATTGTGACATGTGGCAAGGATGAAAAGTTTGATAACTTGAAGCATGAATTTGAGGTCAAATAAGATTATGACATGTGGCTACAAGGTACATCTGACAGTGGAAATTAAAAGCTAAACCCTAGTTTAAATAGTGTCAATTTAAACGATAATGTAAAGGTTTGAAGGCATGATTTTAGCGTGTATGCACATGTGAATGGCATGATTTCCCAAGTCGACTAATGCAAGAGCATCCAATGGTGTAGGGAAATCTTGCATCACCCAATTTTTTTTTTCTTATTTTCTTTAGTTGTTTTGAGTCTCATGATGGTGCTTAAGGGGTGTAAGACAATTAGAAGTTAGAAAAGGCGAAAAACAAACACTCACTATTTTTAGTAAGTCAACCTAAACGGGCTCATATGAACCTGGAAATTTACCCCAAGGAGAAGAACTGAAAAAATTTTCTAGTCACAAAAGAATTGTCTCAATATGCTACACGATTTGGGAGATATTAAAGTTTATGTCCTGAGAAATTTCTCCCATGTAGCCTCAAATTCAAATATGAAAACCTTAGAAGCCCCAAAACAACTCAAAAAGTGGACAAACCAATCTTCGATGGGTTGGACATCATAGATATGTTTGAGAGCTTTCCAATGATACATTATAAAAGAAAAACAAACACCCAGATCAAAAGTTATGGCCCCATGAAGCTGCCCCACTAAAAAGTGAATTTCATTAAAATATCTTCCTAGGCAAGAAATCAATTGGTGAGACTTTTGGCACCAAAACAAAAGGGAAAGTTACACTTTCTAGAACATTCTAGGGTAGTTGTTGGGTAAAATAAAAAGGGATAAGTGGGAGTTGTATAAGGTGGCTCCATTAGTGCAGATTGTGGCTTTGAATAATATATTTTGCTTTTAGAGTTGATTTTGTTGTAATGAATCAAGCCTATGAGGCTGTAGCATTGTTAGTTCTGAATCTGTAATTTCATTTTCTAAAAATAATTGAAAGTGAGCTATTTTATGTCTCACATATTCTATGTTGGTATCTATTATTGTGATTTGTGAAGGTTTAGGGTGGTGTGACCCTCATCAAGTGGTATCAGAGCGGGTTTTCCTGAGTTGGTGATGAGGGCCACACCGCTCGAAACCCACACACATCACAATAATAGATACCAACACAAAAGATGTGAGACAGAAAAATAGCTCACTTTCAATTATTTTTAGAAAATGAAATTACAGATTCAAAATTTACATGCTATAGCCTCATGGGCTTGATTCATTACAACAAAATCAACTCTAAAAACAAAATGTATTATTCAGAGCTACAATCTACAATAATGGAGCCACCTTCTAGAACCCCCACTTAACCCTTTTATTTTACCCAATAATTTCCCTAGAATGTTCTAGAAAGTTCAACTTTCCCTTTTGTTTTGGTGCCAAAAGTCTCATTGTTTGATTTCTAGCCTAGGAAGAAATTTTAATGAAATTCATTTTTTAGAGGGGCAACTTCACGAGGCCATAAATTTTGATTTGGGTGTCTGATTGGCTATTTTAACATATCGTTGGAAAGCTCTTGAAGAGATCTATAACGCCATATTTACCAAAGGTTGGTTTATCAACTTTTCGAGCTGTTTCGAGGCCTCTAAGTTTTTCATTTCTGAATTTGAAGCTGTATTGGAGAAATTTCTCAAGATGAAAACTTTAATATCTCCCAAACTATGCAAGGTATTGAGATGATTCTTTCGCAACCAATTTTTTTTTCCATTTTTTCTCCTTGGGGTAAATTTTCAGGTCCTCGTTTAGCCCATCTTACTAAAAATAGTGACCATTTTTTTCCTTTTCTAACTCTCGACTATCTTACACCCCTTAAGTGCCATCATGTAACTCAAAAAACTTAAATAAATTAAGGAAAACCATTTTTTTTGGGTGATGCAAGATTTCCCTACATCGCTGGATGCTCCTACATCAGACACCCAGGGTAATTTGAAAAGTGACCTTGTCACTTCTCAGGAGTTATAGGAAAACCAAGACAGTTAACCTAAGCCTCAAAAATCCACGATGAATCTTCAACAGGCCTTGCTCTCCACTTCACCAAGTACTCTGCATGTTGCTTGTTTCTTGTGCTTCTACCCACATGACTATCCAAAGTTTCTTCTACCTCCCCATTTTCTGAAGTAGGTGTTGGGATGTTCCACTGTGCTTCTATTATTTCTTCATCAATTCCTCCTTCATGATATTTTGTTAAACCTAAAATGTTAAACACAATTGAAAAATGAATTTCATCAGGCTACTCTACCTCATATGCATTTTTTGAATCATGCTTCTTCAAGATATTGCATGGTCCAAACTTCTCCATCTTTAACTTGTTGTATGTACCAACTAGAAACCTTTCCTTTCACAAATGAACCATGACTTCATCTCCTACTTGGAACTCTTTATACCTTCTTTTCTGATCTGCCTCAACCTTATATTGTGAGTTCATCTTATTCATATGTTTCTTCACCTCTTCATGCAAATTCTTCAAGTGCTCAACAAATTCTTCAACCTCAACACTATCCTTCCCCCCCTTATCCATCTTTCTCAGCTCAGAAGCAATTCTTGGACTAATCCCATACATAATCTAGAATGGTGATTTACCAGTACTCCTGTTGATAGAATTGTTGTAAGAAAATTCTGCTAGTGGTATAGTCAAATCCCATCCCTTTGGCTATCTCCTACTAAGAATCTTAGTAGTTTACCCAAACTCCTATTCACCACCTCCATTTTTCCATCATTCTGTGGATGGTGTGCGAAAATGAACTTCAAATTTGTCTTCAACTTCTTACATAATGTCCTCCAGAAATATCCAACAAATATGGTATTTGTGTCTGAAACTATACTCTTTGGTAGACCATGTAATCTCACCACTTCTCTGCAAAACAACTCTGCAACATGAACAACATCACTGGTCTTATGACATAGAATGAAATGTGCCATCTTTGAAAATGTATCCACCACCACAAATATGGAATCATGCCCTCTCTATGTCCTTGGCAAGCCAAGAACAAAATCCATTGTAATGTCCTCCCATGGCCTCTTAGGTATGGGTAATGGCTGATACAATCCAATATTTTAACTTGTTCCTTTCACCATCTAACATACTCTACAACTTTGCACAAACTTCTTCACATCTTGTTGTAATTGTGGCCAATAATAATTCTCACTAACAAGAGCAATGGTCTTATCTCGACCGAAATGTCTAGCCAATCATCCACTATGCTTCTCCTTGATTAGATTCTCTCTCATAGAGCTCCTTGGAATGCAAAATTTGCTTCCTCTAAACAACATCCCATCTTGGATTAGGTAATCCAACCATCTTGTCCTATCCAATGTAGCAGGTTCCAAACAAGCCTTCCAAGCTTCTACAAATTCTAGAACTTTAGGATACAAACACTTGAGTTCATTGAACCCAAAAACCTCAATATTTATCTCTATCAACAAATTTTTCCTTCTACTCAAGGCCTCTACAACTCTATTTGACCTTCCACTTCTGTGCTTCAAAACAAAAGTATAACTCTACAAAAACTCAACCCATTTTAAGTGCCTTTGGTTTAACTTTCCTTGACTATTGAGATGCTGCAAAGCATAGTGATTAGTATATAAAACAAATTATTATGGAAACAAATAGTGTCTCCATTTCTTCAAAGCTTAAACTATAGTATAAAACACCTGATCATAAATAAAATATTTCTTCTTAGCATCATTCAACTTCTCACTAAAATAGGCAATAGGCTTACCTTCTTGACTCAAAACAACTCCTATGGTAGTGCCACAAGCATCACAATCTACCTAAAAGACCTTATTGAAATTTGGAAGTGCCAAAATAGGTTGCTTTGTGACTTTATTCTTCAACATATCAAAACTATTTGATGCTCCTACAATCCATTTAAAATATCCCCTCTCATTGCTTCAGTTAGAGGTGCACAAATACTACTGAAATTCTTAATAAACTTTATGTAAAAACCTACTAGACCATGAAATAATCTTACCTTTGTAACACTCCTCGAGGCAAGCCATTCAATGATAGCTCTCACCTTCTCTGGATCCATTTTAAGATCCTCTGCTGAGACAACAAATCCCAGATACACCAACTCCCTCTTCACAAAACTACATTTTTTCAAATTAATCAACAACTTCTCCTCCCTTAGCTTCTCAAAAACTCTTTGGATATGCATCAAGTGCTCCTCTAATGTCTTACTAAAAATTAGAATATCATCCAAATAAACAATAACAAATTTTCCTAAAAATTCTTTCAATACCTCATTCATAAGCCGCATAAATGTGCTCAATGCATTGGTTAGCCCAAAAGGAATTACTAACCACTCGTACAAGCCTTGCTTGGTTTTGAAGGTTGTCTTCCATTCATCTCCATCTCTAATCTAGATCTAGTGATATCCACTCTTCAAATCTATCTTTGTGAAGTAATTAGCTCCACTCAAACAATCCGTAATGTCATCCATTCTCAGCAAGGGAAATCTATACTTGATGGTGATCTTGTTGATGGTTCTAGAATCTATACACATCCGCCATTCCCCATCCTTCTTTGGTGCTAGTACTATAGGTACTGCACATGGACTTAAAATCTCTCTGATTAATCCCTTCCACAACAACTCTTGCACTTGTTTGTTCAACTCTTCACTCTCTGCTAGAGTCATACGATGAGCCGCCTTATTCAAAAAATTGGCTCTAGGAATTAGGTCCATCTGATGACTAATCTTTCTTACTAGAGGGAAACCTTCAGGTACATTATAAAAAAAATAGCTTGGTACTCATTCAAAAAATCTAAAACCTCTATTGGTACCTCAATAGTCTATTCTTTATCAACTTTAGGAATCAATGCAAAACACATATGCTCATGCCTCATACCTTCTAGGAACTTTCTTCCATCAACCAAAAAAATTCTTGCATTACTGCATACATTTTCCTCTACCTCTTTCAAGGGCTTCAACTTATGATGAACCTCATCCTTTGTCAAAGAATAGGTGTTGGAATATCCATCATGTATTCCTTGCCGATCAAACTACCATGGTTTTCCTAACAACATATGACAAACATCCATAGGAATAATATCACACAATACCTCATCATGGTAATTTCCAATCTTGAACTTTACAAAAATTTGTTCATTTACCAAGGCTTTATGGTCCTTCTACAACCAAGCAATCCAGTATGGGTTCAAATGCCTTCTTCTCTACTAACCATCTCTTTTAATACAAGGTTATTAGTATACCTCCATCAATAATAACATTGCAAACTTTACCTTCACACTTACATTTGGTGCAAAACAAATTCTTCCTCTGAGTTGGTTCCTTGTCCTCATTCAACAAGGCTCTTCTAGTAACAAGAACATCTCCTCTTTCTGCATCCTCATAATGTGAAGACTCAACACCTTCATCTACATGTGCATCTCATGCATTACCCTCATGTCTTCTATTTGTCCTTCCTTGATGTTGAGTACACTCATAGGCTCTATTTCCTTCTTCTCTATATTGGAAATAGGTTCCAAAAAATCCTCCTCTTCCCGATCCTCATCCTGATCTTCCTCTTCCTCTTTGGTCTCCATGATTCTAATCATGAGGATGGTAGGTGTTATCTCCTTTCTGGTTCTGCCTGCTACTAGATCCTTCACCCTTCTTTTGATCTTCATTTCAATCTCCATAAGACTGTCCACTGGTCTTTCCTCCACAACCTCCACCTCTTTGTTTGTTCTCAAACCTCTTGTTCAGTTGTTCTTCAACCTTTAGAGAAAACTAATAAGCATCCTCAATGGTGGTCATTCTTATCAGTTCCAATTCTTCTTGTATGCTTGGCTTCAACCCATTAATTTAACAAGCAACTTTCTCTTTATTCACCTCATAATGTACTGTCCAAATCAGGACCTTATGAAATTTCTTTGTATATTATTTCATCGTCCTTGTTCCTTGCCTCAAGCTCTACACCTCCTTGAGCAACTCCAATTCATAATCGAATGGAATAAATTGTTTCTTCAATTTTGACACCATTATGTCCCATCTAGAAATTTTATCTTTCCCTTGGCTTCCTCTTTTTAATTGGACCTCTTTCCACCATATACTGGCATGACCTTTCAATTTTGTCTTTACAAACCTCACTCTGTGAGGATCTTCAATTGTCATCTCTTTCTCGATGCACATATCTTCTTCGAGCCTCTTGCTACAAGGTTTCTAATTGCCTTCTAAGGGCTTTAATTTCATTTGTAGGTGGATCTCTTCCTTCACCACCTCAACCTCTACATTTGCCATGTTGGGAAAGTCTTGGAGGCATCTTGAACTCAACCCACACTCACAATTCCTACTGCAACTACCTCACATTCGACACTTTGTTATAGACTCAAGAACTACTACTCTGATATCACTTGATTAGGGCCACACCATACGAAACCCACACAAATCACAATAATAGATACCAACATAGAATATGTGAGACAAAAAAATAACTCACTTTCAATTATTTTCAGAAAATTAAATTACAAATTCAAAACTTACATGCTACAACCTCATGGGTTTGATTCATTACAACAAAATCAACTCCGAAAATAAAGTGTATTATTTAGAGCGACAATCTGCACTAATGGAGCCACCTTCTACAACCCCCACTTAACCCTTTTATTTACCCAATAACTGCCTTAGAATGTTCTAGAAAGTTCAACTTTTCCTTTTTTTTTGCACCAAAAGTCCTGCCGTTTGATTTCTGGCCTAGGAAGAAATTTTAATGAAATTCACTTTTTAGAGGGGCAACTTTGCGGGGCCATAAATTTTGATCTGGGTGTCCGATTGGCTATTATAACATATTGTTGGAAAGCTTTCGAAGAGATCTACAACATTGATTTCCACCAGAGGTTAGTTCATCAACTTTTTGAGTTGTTTTGGGGCCTCTAAGGTTTTCATACTTGAATTTGAAGCTGCATTGGAGAAATTTCCTGGGTGGTATATTTTTTAGATGACTCTTTCACAACCATAGATATTGAATTTCTCAATATCTCCCAAATCGTGCAGGGTATTGAGATGATTCTTTCGCAGCCATAAATATTTTTTAGTTCTACTCCTTGGGGTAAATTTTTAGGTCCATATGAGCCCGTTTAGGATGACTTACTTAAAATAGTAAGTGACCATTTTTCGCCTTTTCTCTCTTGACTATCTTACACCCCTTAAGTGCCATCATGGAACTCAAAACAACTAAAGAAATTAAGGAAAAATATTTTTTGGGTGATGCAAGATTTCCCTACATCGTTAGATGCTCTTGCATCAATGTGTAAATAGATTTTTGAACGTGAGGTAGTTAGGACTTGTGGTTGTGGGTTTCTGAGAAAAGTGATCAGAATGCCTTTGTGAAGAAATCGTGGTGGTGGAAGGAATGCTATTGTACTAGAAGAAGGTTTTAGAGCCCTGCAGAGACAAGTTCAAGCACTGCAAGAGGAGTTGCATTGAGGGTTTGAGCCAAGAAGAGGAGATGAAAGTGAAGATGAAGCTGAAAATGAGAAATAATTCAAAGAAGAACAAGATGCAGTAGATACAAAGCAAGTTAGATTATTTAAGGCCATCTCTAAGATTGGGAAAAGGTCAACGATTAATGTTTCTACATTTTCTAAAAATCTTAACCCAAAAGAGTTTATTGATTGGATCAACGATATGGAGGAGTACTTTGAATATGAGAAGGTGGAATATCCTTAGAGGGTCAAATTTGTGAAGACCAAGCTAAAGAGTCATGCAAATATTTGGTGGAAAGAGGTACAAATAGAAAGAAATTGAAGAGGAAAAGATAAAATAACAAGATGGGACCATATGATGGAAAAATTAAAAAGATAGTTCATTCATGTGGATTATGAGCTAGATTTGTTGAAGAAGATGCAAGGGTTGAAAGAAGTGGGAAAATTTGTCAAGGAGTATACAGAAGAATTCTATTGTGTATTGATCAAAATAGGCTATTTTGAGGCTGATAAGGAGAAAGTTTCCTGTTACATAAATGGGTTGAAGCCAAGTATTCAAGAAGAGTTGGGTCTGGTGAGATTGTCTACCATTGAAGATGCATATCAATTTTCTTTGAAGGTAGAAGAAAAGTTGAATAGAAGATTTGAAAGCAATCAAAGAGGTGGGGGTTGTGGTGGAAAGACTAGTGGACGATCATATGGAGGTCAAAATGAAGATCAAAAGAAGGGTGAAGGATCTAGTAGCAGCCAGAACTAGATAGGAGATAAAACCTACCATTCTCATGATTAGAATAATGGAGACCAAAGAGAAAGAGGAAGATCTTGACGAGGACTAGGAAGAGGGGGATTTTGTGGAACCTGTTTCTAGTACGGAGAAGAAGGAAACATAGCCTATGAGTGTCCTCAACATCAAGGAAGGAAAAACAAAAGACTTGAGGGTAATGCACAAGTTGCACATGTAGATGAAGATGCCGAGTCTTCACATTCTGAGGATGCAAAAAGAGGAAGAGCCTTACTGAATGAGGATAAGGAACCAAATCAAAGGAAGAACTTTTTTCACACTAGATTTTAGTGTGAAGGTAAATTTTTTAATGTTATTATTGATGGAGGTAATACTAATAACCTTGTTCCAGAAGAGATGGCTAGTAAGTTGCAGTTGGAGAGAAGAAGGCATCTGAATCCATACCGGATTCCTTGGTTGTAGAAGGACCATAAGGCTTTGGTAAAGTTCAAGATTGGAAATTACCATGATGAGGTATTGTGTGATATTATGCCTATGGATGTTTGTCATATGTTGTCAAGAAAACCGTGGCAGTTTGATCGGTGAGAAGTACATGATGGACATGCCAACACCTATTCTTTGACAAAGGATGGAGTTTGTCATAATTTGAACCCCTTGAAAGAGGCAGAGGAAAAGGTATGCAGTAATACAAGAATTTTTTTGGTTGATGGAAGAAAGTTCCTAGAAGGTATGAGGCATGAGCATATGTGTTTTGCATTGATCCCTAGAGTTGATGAAGAAGATATTAATGAGGTACCGGTAGAGGTTTCAGATTTGTTGAATGAGTTTCAGGATATATTTTTTGATAATGTACCTAAAGGTTTGCCTCCAGTACGGAAGATTAGCCATAAGATGGATTTGATTCCTGGAGCCAGTTTTCCAAATAAGGAATCCCATTGAATGACTTCAACAAATAATGAAGAGTTGAACAGACAAGTGCAAGAGTTTGTGGAAGGGATTGATTCAAGAGAGTTTGAGCCCATGTGCGGTACCTGTAGTACTAGTACCAAAGAAGGATGGAGAATGGAGGATGTGTACAAACTCCCGAGCCATCAACAAGATCACCATCAAGTACAGATTCCCCTTGCCAAGGATGGATGGCATTATGGATTGTTTGAGTGGAGTTGAGTACTTCACGAAGATAGATCTGAAGAGTGGATATCACCAAATCCATATTAGAGAAGGAGATGAATGGAAGACAACCTTCAAAACCAAGGAGGGCTTGTATGAGTGGTTAATCATTCCTTTTGGGCTAACCAATGCACCAAGCACATTTTTGCTGCTTATGAATGAGGTATTGAAATAATTTTTAGGAAAATTTGTTATTATTTATTTGGATGATATTTTGATTTTTAGTATGACATTGGAGGAGCACCTGATGCATATCCAAAGATTTTTTGAGAAGCTAAGGGAAGAGAAGCTACCGATTAATTTGAAGAAATGTAGTTTTGTGAAGAGGGAGTTGGTGTATCTAGGATTTGCTGTCTCAACAAAGGGTCTTAAAATTGATCCAGAGTAGGTGAGAGTTATCATTGAATGACCTATCTCGAGGAGTGTTACAAAGGTAAGATCATTTCATGGTCTAACAAGTTTTTACAAAAAAATTATTAAGAATTTCAATAGTATTTGTGCACCTTTAACTAAAGCAATGAGGGGGGATAGAAAGGATTTTAAATGGACAATAGGAGCAACAAAGAGTTTTGAAATGTTGAAGAAGAAATTCACTGAGCAACCTATTTTGGAACTTCCAGATGTCAATAAGGTCTTTCTGGTAGATTGTGATGCTAGTGGCACTACCATAGGAGCTATTTTGAGTCAAGAAGGTAAACTTGTTTCCCATTTTAGTTAGAAGTTGAATGATGCTGAGAAGAAATATTTTGTCTATGATCAAGAGTTTTATGCTATAGTTTAGGCTTTGAAGAAATGGATGCACTATTTGTTTCCAAAAGAGTTTGTTTTATATACTGATCACCAGGCTTTGCAATATCTCAATAGTCAAGGAAAGTTAAATCAAAGGCACTTAAAATGGGTTGAATTTTTGTAAAGTTATACTTTTGTTTTGAAGCATAAGAGTGGAAGGTCAAATAGAGTTGCAAAAGCCTTAAGTAGAAGGAAAAATTTATTGATAGAGATGAATATAGAGGTTGTTGGGTTCAGTGAAGTCAAAAGTTTGTATCTTGAAGATCTAGACTTTGCAAAAGCTTGGAAGGATTGTTTGGAACCTGTTACATTGGATAGGACAAGATGGTTGGATTTCTTAATCCAAGATGGGATGATTTTTAGAGGAAGCCAATTATGCATTCTAAGGAGTTCTATGAGAGAGAATCTAATCACGAAGAAGCATGGAGGAGGATTGGTTGGAAATTTCAGTCAAGATAAGACCATTGCTCTTGTTAGTGAGAATCATTACTGGCCATAGTTACAAAAAGATGATAAGTTTGTACAAAGTTGTAGAGTATGTCATATGGCGAAAGGAATAAGTCAAAATACTGGATTGTATCAGCCATTACCTATACCTGAGAGGCCATGGGAGGATATTAGTATGGATTTTGTTCTTGGATTGCTAAGGGCACAAAGAGGGCATGATTCCATATTTACGGTGGTGGATATATTTTCAAAGATGACACATTTCATTCCATGTCATAAGACCAGTCATGTTCATATTGCAGAGTTGTTTTTCTAAGAGGTGGTGAGACTACATGGTCTAGCGAAGATTATAGTTTTAGAAAGAGATACCAATTTTTTTTATTTTTTTTAGAGGACATTATGGAAGAAGTTGAAGAAATATTTGAAGTTTAGCTCTGCACACCATCCACAAACTAATGGAAAAATAGAGGTGGTGAATATGAGTTTGGGTAACCTGCTAAGATGCTTAATAGGAGATAAGCCCAAGGGATGGGATTTGATTATACCATAGGAAAAATTTTCTTACAACAATTATGTCAATAGGAGCATTGGTAAATCACCATTCCAAATTGTGTATGGGATTAGTCCAAGAACTGCTTCTGAATTGAGAAAGATGGATAAGGGGGAGAAGATTAGTGCTGAGGCTAAAGATTTTGCCAAGCACCTGAAGAATTTGCATGAGGAGGTGGAGAAACATATCAATAGGATGAACTCTCAATATAAGGCTAAGGGAGATTAGAAAAGGCTTAGGTATAAGGAGTTTTGGGTAGGAGATGAAGTCATGGTTCATTTGCGAAAGGAAAGGTTTCTAGTTGGTACATACAAGTTAAAGATGAAGAACTTTGGACCATGCAAGATCCTGAAAAAGTATGATTTAGGAAATGCATATGAGGTAGAGTTTCATGATGGAATTCACATTTCACCCGTGTTTAACATCTCAGATTTAATAGAATATCATGAAGGAGGAATTGATGAAGAAATAATGGAAGCATAGTGGAATATTCTAGCACCTACTTCAGAAAAGGAGGAGATAGAAGAAATTTTGGATAGTCATGTGGGTAGAAGCACAAGAAATTGGCAGTATGCAAAGTACTTGGTGAAGTGGTGAGGGAGACCTATTGAAGATTCATTGTTATTGTTTGAGGCCGAGGTTAACCATCTTGTTTTCCCTCTAACTCCTGAGAAGTGAAAGGGTCACTTTTCAAATTACCCTGGGTGTTTGATGCAAGAGCATTAGTGGTGTAGGGCAATCTTGCATCACCCAAAAAAATGTTTATTCTTATTTTCTTTAGGTTTTTTGAGAATCATGATGGCACTTAAGGGGTGTAAGATAGTTAAAAGTTAGAAAAGGAAAAAAATGACCACTTACTATTTTTAGTAAGTTAGTCTAAATGGGCTCATATGGACTTAAAAATTTACCCAAGGAGTAGAATTGAAAAAAAAATCGGGTCATTAAAGAATCATCTCAATACCCTGCACAGTTTGAGAGATATTAAAGTTTTCGTCTCAAGAAATTTCTCCAATGTAGCCTCAAATTCAAATATGAAAACCTTGGAAGCCTCGAAATAGCTCAAAAAGTGGACGAATTGATCTCTGATGGGTTGGGCATTGTAGATCTCTTTGAGAGATTTCCAATGATATGTTATAATAGCAAATAAGACACCCAAATCAAAAGTTATGGCCCTGCATAGCTGCCCCAATAAAAAGTGAATTTCATTAAAATATCTTCCTAGGCAAGAAATCAATCGGCAAGACTTTTGGTGCCAAAACAAAAGGGAAAGTTACACTTTCTAGAACATTCTAGGGAGGTTGTTGGGTAAAATAAAAAAAGGATAAGTGGGGGTTGTAGAAGGTGGCTCCATTAGTGCAAATTGTGGCTTCAAAAAATATATTTTGTTTTTAGAGTTAATTTTGTTGTAATGAATCAAACCTATGAGGTTGTAACATTTGTAAGTTCTAAATCTGTAATTTCATTTTCTGAAAATAATTGAAAGTGAGTTTTTTTTGTCTTGCATCTTCTGTGTTGGTATCTATTGTTGTGATTTATGAAGGTTTAGGGTGGTGTGGCCCTCATCATAGACAAACAGAGGATGAAATTGGTTTGAATCAAAAGATGAACAAATGGAGTTTTGCACAAATTACCAAGTAACCGCTTAGTTGAATATTTTATTGCTTATTGGTTAAAATGGTAGTACTAAGGCAAGGAAAATCACAGACATCAAATCTGGATCTATTGCATAGAAATATGACTAAATGGCATAAAACCCCTAGTTTTCAATTTTCCAAAAATGGAAAGTTCAATGCAGTGATAACAAGTCGGTGGCACAAATCATCATATCAATAGAGACCAAAAGAAGATTGAGTAAACACATAATTATATTGATTGTATTCTAGGTTTAGAGTTTTGGCAACCACCATGATATCTGATGAATTAGATTCAAAATAAATGATGGTGATTGGCTCAAAAAATGGTAGCTTGTTGGAGAAGTTTATGAGTAAAGGAATCCCTAAGAGATGCTTCTAGATGGGTTTTGACAGTGTTGCAAATCTTGAGGAAGTGTGATTACAGGTTGATAGGATTAAATAAAAAGAAGAAATTCAAAAATGAGTGTGTAGCATCTTGAAGAAGTGTGTGTGAAGAAAAAAAAGTGCATAGAAAAGAGGGATTTGCATGTGCAAGAGTGTGTGTTATGACTGCAAGAGGGCGTGTTGTGTCTACAAGCATAGAATGTGAGAGAATAGCCTATAGTGATAAAAATGTACAGATCAAATTTATGCAACAGGGATAGAGAAAAGAGTGAGAGTAGTTGCTGATAGAGAATACACAAGTTATGAATGAGTGAAACCAAAACAAAAAGAAGAATATCATTAAGGGTTTACATTCAAGGTGCAGTAAGATAGAACAAGATTGTTCTAAGTGCAGAAGACAATGAAGTGCAGAGGAGAGAGAGAGAGTGTGTAGAGAGTGAAGAAAAATGCAGAGCAGAAAGAACAAAGAAGTGAAAAGAAGAGAAGAGAGGATGTGTTGTTGAGATTGCAACATCAACAGTAGAGTGTGAGTTGTAGAAAATGCAACAATGTATTGTGTAGTTGCAAAGTAAGTTGCAACATTGAACTGTAATCAATTTGTGATATCTATTTTTGTAGATCTGACTGGTTGGTACCATCATATAACTAAGTTGGTGCTCAGTGTAGGGGATTTGTGTCTCCTTGGAGTTTGTGCTCCTAAATCAAGGGATTGGTGTCACCTTAGGGTTGGTGCCCTTCAACATGTAACATAGGATTTGAGCAGTAGACTCAAGCAACTTTTGTCACCGTGGTTTTTCCTTCTTGGGTTTTCCATGTATATCTGGTGTTATGTGATGTTTTATGTGTGAGCATGTTTAGTGAATCTACATAAAGAGCTAAAGAATCAATTTGATGAAAGTGTTTAGAGCTAGTTTATGTATCTAGTTATATTTCTATATCATATGTTTAGTTTGCACAAAGGTTTTGAGGGCTAAGTTTTAGTATCTACTGATTCACCCCCCCCCCTCTCAGTAGATTGTTGTGTTCCAACATAATCAACCATTCAAATTGAGGGAAGAACACATAGCTACAAAAGGGGATCCCAAATTAGCAAAAAAATGGAGACTATTAGGATGAAAAAGTAGTCATGCAAGTAGTAGAAATATAATTAGAATATGGAGATCTCTTGTACTTTCACTGACCTTAAAGGAAATAAAAAAGAGGAAAGAATAATGAAAGTTTGATTAAAGGAAGGTGCAAAACTACAAAAAAAGAGACTATATAGATTAAATCCAAATATGAAGAAGAAAGTAAAGGTATAACTAGATAAAATGCTTGCTGCATGGATCATAAAGCCAATGGAAGATGTAGATTGGATAAGCCCAATGGTAGTCCAAAAAAAATATAGGAAAAATTAGAATTTGTATAGACTTTCAGAATTGAATGAAGCATGCATACATGATCAATTCCCTATGCCCTTCGTAGAATAAATTTTGGAGTTAGTCGTAGGAAGATAGATATACTCTTTTACAAATGGGTTTTTCAGGTACAACCAAGTTAAAATCAAAGAGGAATATTAGCCCAAGACAAATTTTGCAATTGAGTGGTGCTCATTCATGCATACAATTATGCCATTTGGATTGAAAAATGCATTGAGAGTTTTACTTTATTCATGACTTCCTTGAATATATTTAGATGATTGGATAGTGTATGGGTTGGTAAAATAATAATGTACAAATGCTCCACATGATGATTGATAGATGCAGGAGCTTACAAATCTCATTGAACTTGAAGAAATGCATGTTTTTGGTATGCTTTGGACCATTGCTAAGACATATCATAAGTAAGGAAGGGATTATGGTAGAGCCACTAAATGTAGCATTAATCATGACAACATTGGCACCAAAGAAACCTTTTAATGTTAAAACCTTCTTAGGATACACTGGATGCATCCACAAATTCATAAGACGATATGCAAAAATAGTAGCCCCCTTGGAAGAGCTCTTGAAGAAAAATTAAATAATACAAGAGAATGGAATAAACAATGTCAATAATTATTCAATACAATGAAGCAAAATATTGTGGAAGCACCCATATTAATTTTCCCAAGTTGCACATCACCATGATTTCATGTTCATGTAGACGATTTGAAAATAGCTATACGTGTAGTTTTGACACAACCCAAAGGAGAAAAATACCACCCTATAACATTTGCAAGAATAAAATTCTCTCAAGTAGAAAAGAACTACACAACCACATAAATAGAAAACTTAGCAATGGTGTATGTACTTCAAAAATTCAAACACTACCTATTGTCTACACCATTCATATTATATATAGACCATTAACTGCTCAAGTATTTACTGAACATATCGATGACTCAAGAAAGAATATGCAAATAGTTAATATTTTAGGAGTTTGATTTTAATATTATGGTTAAACTAGGTAAGACTAATCAAGGCCTTGATTACCTATCTAAGATAGAAACCAAAGAAGAACTAGATAGCCCAGAAGAATATTTTTTGGCACAAATCTATTCAGTGTTGTTGTAGTTCCTGGAGAACTCCATGATGTGGCTAGGCTACTACCAATAGGGGAATTTCCACCAAAAAAATTATTACAAGGAATTTTTTTTTTTACAGAAGTCCTTACCATATATATTGATTGATGGGGAATTACATGTGTAATAGGGAGAGATGATATCATAAGAAGGATAGTCTATGAACATGAAAGAGAAGAAATACTTAGGGAAACCTACAAAATAATTTTAAGTGGACACAATTCCAAAGAATCTACTACAAAGAAGGTTAAATTAGCGAGACTTTAGTTTCCAACGCTTCACAAAGATGCAAAAAGGTATGGAAAATAGTGTGATATATGTCAAATGATGGGTAGACCTATTGCACGAGATGATATGCTTTTGTGATTAGTCTTGGCACAAATACCATTTGACAAGTGGGCTATAGACTTTATAGGGCTAGTCGACCCTCTTGTAGAACATACAAAAGCTAGGTTCATCATAATGGGAGTGGAATACTTAACAAAATGGGTAGAAGTAGAGCCGATTAGAGACTATACAGCCAAAACTACTGCATAGTTCCTATATGGAAATATAATTACAATAGTTGGATTTTCTATCAGCATTACAAGTGATCAAGACAAATATTTTGTAAATAACAGAATTATGGAAATCCTAAGTAATTTTATGATCACCCACAATAGGAGTACTACATACAACCCACAAGCCAATAGAGAAAGTGAGGCACTAAATAAAATCATATGGACTACCTTGACAAAAATGTGCAATTATAACTAGATATATTGGGACATAAAGATTCTAATTGTAATTTAGGCCTATAGAACAAAAATATAAAAAGTATACCAAGTTCACTACTTTTCAGTTAGTATATGGATTAGATGCCACCTTACCTGTCAAATTCATTATTCCAAATTTTTATACTATTCTTACTTTGTGGTTGGTTGTGAGGATTCACTACATACAGGGAATATGTGGACAATTTGGCTAAGAATAATTTTGAGGATAAAATGGAGAAATAAAAGGAGAAACTACATGAAAAATGAGGGATTCCAAAACTCCAGCCCTAGGAGTAAAGAAAATCCACACTACAAATGTCTAGAAGGTTGTAGGTGGGCTCTTTGGGATTTGAAACTAAAGAATCTAGAGAAAAAGAAGACAAACAAGGAAAGGGGGAATCCAAAAGGAAATTTCCCACAATCCCACCACAAGATGAACAATCCATGGAAGAAACCTCAAAGGCACTCCTTTACATGAGTGCGGAAAGAAAACAAAAAGATAAAAACAAGGGACAAAAAGGAAATAAATAAAGGGGAGATAAAACTAGAAGACCAAATAACTAAAAAAAAATTAAGCAATTAAAAATAACTATAAGGGATCATGAATGCCAACCTATTATACAATAGCTTATTTAGAAAGGGGGTGTTGCATAACACTATTGAAATGTAAAAACATGTGGGAGAAATAAACAAAAATTTGATTGAAGAGGCAATAATAAGGTAAATGTTGGCCTCCGCAATGAACCTAGAAAGTATGATTGAAATTGGTATCAACCTTTAAGAAAAAAAGAGAAAAGGTGATTCAAATTGAAGAAGAAATAAGGAAAAATGCTTTAGCATAGATCACTCCCTCCTTCCTATAGATCAACAATTAAAACTAGAGCAAAAAAAATCAAAAGAGCTTTGGTGAAAATAGAGAGTGGAAAAACTCATGCTATAGAATCCTTAGGGCACTCAATAGATACAACAAGAGAAATCTAGAACAACTCAAAAGGCATATGTGGTACTAAAGGAGGAAACAAAGAAGATGCAACAAACACAACACACACCATTTGGAAGTACACAACAAGATGCCAATCAATTAGATGAGAAAGGGCCATTATAAACATCACCACCATCTTCATACAAGCCCTTATCCTCTACAACAACTTCACCCATTCAATCAATCAAGGATTTCTTGCAGCAGTAGAAACAAATCCAATCTGTTGCAACTTCGCAATTACTCCAACTTCTATTTGTTGGAACTTAGGTAAAATTTTCAAGGATATAACCACTTCAAAAGTTTCAATTGGGTTATATCTTCCACCAATAGAAATGGAGGACATGGGTTCATGTGAACCACTACTCATGAAACATGGGTCAATGATTTTATATAAAAAACCACATAGTTGAATCTTGATACCAATATCATAATTTGACACACTGTGGAAATACCTCCTACTTATCAAGGGAGGACATCCTAAGACATGTGGAAAATTTACTTAGTTGGAGGATGTTATAAGTACCATTTAGAACAAATTTATTGACTTGTAGAGGGAAACATTGCAATCACTTGGGAAACAATTAAAGCAATTGGTAGGAGTTATAATTGAAATGACTAATCAAGTTTCATCACTCCGCACCAATATTATAATACATATGACCAAAGATAGCATGGATGAAGATAAAAAGAAATGTGTGGCAGCCCATACATATTTGGAGTCCAATAGTACCTTGAAAAACACAAAAAATGATATTAATACCTTGTACTAATTTTGTTTACAATGGCCCTCACTGACTAAAATCTTAAAAGATCAAATAGATAAAATTGAGACACAAATCATACAAGTGGCCACTACCTTTTATGTGATGCAAGATATGGATGGGAAGATTAAAGCATAGTTGGAAGCATTGCATACTAACTTGTAGCAACTACAGGATTAGAGAGAAGCTATCCAAGAACATATTAAACAACTATGGAGTAGTAAGCCCAAGACTCACACAATTTATCTATTGTAGCGCAATAGATTCAAATCCTATCTATTATATCATAAGCACAACATATTCTCACTCAGGTCAATGCACAAATACATGTATTGCAATTGGAAAAAACGTAGTGGGACAACACATTTCTTCGGTTGAAAGAGATATCTAAGAACATGTTTCCTACCAACTAATCAATTTTTGCATGTCTTGAGGAAAATCATTTTTTTAAAGGGGGGATAATGTTAGTAGAGGTTAAAAAATATAGGTGCAAAAGCCAATATAACCTATTGCAAATAGCCACAAATGAAGTGCAAAGAACAAGGTCAACTAGGCCTGATAGGAATATATATATTTTGTAAGGGACATGGCCCCCAACCTAATGTATATATATAGGATAGTAGAATATTGCAAGAAGAGGAGAGGAGAATGTATGCATGTAAGAGAGTAAAAAAGAGAAATAAAAAGGAATATTGAGATCAGAGTATATTGTATTAGGTTATGTATGTATATATACATATATGTATGCATATATACACATATGTATACATACATATTGTATACACACACATATATATGTATACATATATATACATACATGTATATATATAAAGGATGTTTATGATGTTGGTTCAAATTGATGTTTAATTTCTATATAATATATGTTTGATTCTTATTAAGTGTCATACATTAGTATTCTGCACTACAAAATATTTGATTGATAAGAAATATTAGGGCTCATAGCTTCGGTCTGTGAACTTGCTTTTCTTGTTAACAAATAAGATGAGCCAAAAAATAGCCAAACCCTTTAGTAGTTATCCCTTAGAGTGTAGGGTCAAGAGAACATCCTTTCCATATAAAATGAAATATCTTACAAGAGGAGGGATGATAAACATTCATAATAATGCTAGTAGATGCATTGACAAAGAGAACAAAGCATAGGGAAATGGGACCAAAATTTGAATCCTATAGCATTTCCGTAGACACATAAAATATACAGATTGATCCTATCCACCTGATCCCAATTTTACTAACACTAGTTTGTCCTGAATCATCTCTCTTCGAATCATTTAATTAAATAATTTCTATTTAATTAAATTCATCACATTTCATCTCTTAATTAAATAAATCAAATTTATCTGATTAAGTCATTCTCTCCTATTGATTAAATAAATTGTTTTATTTAATTAATCCTATAGTCCTTCCTTTAATTAAATAATTCATTTTATTTAATTAATCTCTAAGGTCATCTCATTTAAATTAAATAAACTTATCCTTACTTGATTTAAAACTAACACCATCCCCTTTGATTAAATAAATCCAACTTTATTTAATTAAATCTGATAATCATTTTCCTCTCATTTTGATTTAAATTAATCCAAAAGTCAAAGTCAAAATTGTCAAATCAGCTAATCTCCCTCTTAATTAATCAAATCCTGATTAATGTTAATCCTAATACATCAAATCCTCTAGCTTTTGCAACTTGCTCATGAAAATTAATTTAATTAATTTATTAAATCCCTATTTACTTTCAAAAGGGCATCAAAAAGGGAATATTCTCCAAGTTTGAAAAATCCCTCCAAAAGGGTTTGTACATCCAACAAGGAATTTAAGCTTCTTACATGTCCTTTGCCTTGAGCCAAGTGGAATTAACTTTGTTTTCTTCTCCCTCCAAAATGTCATTTCATCAAATTTGAAATTCCACCTAATTGCATATAATTGCACAATGACCAAAATGTGCTCCACCTTTGTCCACTCACATGTTGACAAGTGGCATTGTGCTATTGGTTGGTCTTTTATCCCACATTCATCCATTTTTCCTCATCCTCCATCATTCTCATCTATAAATAAGAGGCTCTCATTTGGATTTTGGATCCACAACTTATGCAAAGTCATTATCCACAGGTTTTTGAGAAAATCCATCCAAGTTCATCAAGGTTTTCATAGTTTTTCATCCACCATAGCTAGGTTATTGCAAATTTTATCAAGGAGCACCATTGATCATCTTCAAAGCTTGCAAGGAATTGGGAAAGGGATATTTTACACATCAAAATAGCACCAATTCCCCTGTCAGATTGAAGGTTTGAGTGTTTTGAGCAAGATTATATAGCTTTCATTTGGTTTATTTGGTTTATTTCTTGTTCTTCACATTTCAAATGAATCTTATGGGGAATGATGGTTTTGGTTTGCATAATTGACTAATATTGTGTTTGTTGTTTATGTTTGTGCAGGTCCAGATCCACCATTCACAATTACAATAATGAAATGTTATTCAATGTATTCATATGCTTTTGTGAAATTAATTTTGATAAAAATGGATTGTTGTTAAAAACACTTAGTCCATTCCATTCCTTTCCATAGACTATGATATTATCAAGAATATACTTTATTTTATGAATTACTAGGTTGATCAAACCATTTCTTACATAACCGTATGAGAGAAAAACATACATACATGCTTAAAAAATAACAATAATACAATGATTAAAGAAATACCACAATATTGGACAAGATATTCCATGAGAAAACCTTGAAGAGAGAAAAACGTAGTCTCCAAAAGCATCCACATTGAATGTATTATTTAACAATGAAACATTACAACACACTTATAGAGTCTCCATGAATGATTCTCAAATGAAACCTCCATAACTAACAAGTATAGCTCAAGACTAGTATTCCACAAGGACACATTTCCTAAACATCCCCATCTCAGAGACTTGGGAACTTGGGGGGATGTCCCCCCACTAGCCCACCACCAGAGCTACCATCCCACCACTAGTGTTGTCATCTCCAAGATGCCACTAGTACTTTGAGGACGTTCGGGTGTCCTCAAGATGTCTAGGGGACTCCTAGTTGTTACTTGTATCCAAGATTTATAATTTTTATGCTTTACATCTTTTTATATTGATTTTTCAAGTACTATATGTATTTCAATGCCCTGTCATCCCCTTGCCACCATCCCCCTGCCATCCCCAAACTTAGGCCCTTAGTCCCCTTGTCCTCGAAAATTGTCCCCATGTCTTTGTGTCCCCTAATCAGGAAACTCTGTGGAACTATGCTCAAGACCCATTTCCATGAGAAGATAACATAAAACATAATGCATCTGAAAACAAAATGGGAAATACCTATCAATTATTTATTCATCGAGTAGACCAAGAGTAGAGAAGGAGATTATTTATCTAGGATAGATGAAGCTGCCATGACTCTCCAAGAATAATTTCCTACTGTTTATCTAAGATACATGAAGCTTCCATGACTCTCCAAGAATAATTTCCTATTAGGTCCATCATGAACTCATTCATATCTAGGTGAATGATCCTCAAACTTCCTACTAAAACCTCCAAAGAGTAATTGTCTTAACAAATGTATGTAAACTAAAGAGAATTGTTACCTCGCCCAAGTCTCCAAGTATCCATAAGCAAAAAAAATTGATCCATCCATGTTAAGCTCCAAATGTAATGCCAAACTCTCATGAATCCCTCAAGCACATGGCTAATGTACTTAAAACCAAGATAACTAAACAGTTCATTATCGAAGCTTAGGAACACATCATGACATCATGATCTAATATCTCCTCCTAGGAGATCACATGCTCCAATAAACATATCTTTCTCCCAAAAACACCTGTATGATGCCAATACTCTAATACACAATCAAGAGTTGACCATTTCACAATAACATCCATCTTGTCAACCAAGTATCAATTATTGAAATTGACAAGTTATAAACTAACAATTTGAAAAACAACTTCAAGAATCCTCCATGGCTCACCAAGATGTGAGCATCTCTAATCATGTGAAGATAAACATCTCCTAATAATGGACTCAAAATGACTATCTCCTAACAGTGGAACTAAATATGTCAAAGTAATCAAATTGTATACAAGAATAATTATTCAAGAGTTTTGCATGAAACCCACAATGTAATAACCCACCAATAGTTTTTTTCAAATTTTACATTTGTTAGCATTGTTAAAATAACAATGATAAACAATTGAATTAAGCCACCTTCCACTTTCTAATCACCTAGATCCCAATGTGGGCAAGGTGAGAGGATACAGTGGCAAGGTGTACATTTTAATAATCAAAGCAACCACTTGTTTAGTGGGGTGAGTGATAATACATTGCATTAATTGAAAAGAAAACACTTGTTCAGTGGGTTGAGTGATAAGCAAGAATCAACTGAAAGCACTTACCTTCCACTTTCTGATCACCCAAATCCTTATGTGGGCAAGATGAGAGCATACAATGGTAAGGTTTAGAATGAGATGCTACAAAAGTAAACCACTTGTTCAATGGGGTAAGTATGAAACCTTTATAACATGAAAAGAAGCCTTTGCTTATTCAATGGGAAAGCAAGAAAGAGCTCATCCACTTATTCAATGGGAATTACATGAAAATATAAAGAGATCATTTGCTTATTCAAAAAGAAACATAGATGCCCCTTATTTCAGTGGGGTTAGCAATGGAACCACATATTCAGTGGGGTAAGTAGCAATAAACATAGTGAGCTAAATCACCGATGGTACTACCAAAATAGTGTTATAGTAATAGATATTACAAATATTTTTTAGAATAACATGGAATACTGCTATAATGAGAAATGTTGTTAAACTCTTGGCACAACTCTCCAAAATGAACCCCAACACAAAATAGGCTACCCCCTTGATAAAATTAAACAAGTATACCTCAACAATGGCACCCAAAAGTCTGAAAGTGCATTGAACAATAACTCTCACAGGTCTTATATGAAATTGCAGGTCTGAAATGATAGTTGTAGGTTTGATATGACTTCAAACAACAAGCTCCCAAGTGGAATGCCACTCAAGGATTCTACCCAAACACCAAATAATGACTTCCCATTAATTTGCAAGGTCTAAGGCAAAACAAAGTTCCACCCAAAGACTCTAAAGATTGATGAGGAAGGTCAGAAACTTCATGAGCCAAACTCCTAAAACCCCCAAACTATATGACCCTGCTAAATGAGGTGACCAACTCCTAAAAATCTCACTCTTCACCAAAAAATCTGCAACTTGGCTAAAGAGGGTTCCCAAGGCCAAGGAAAACAACTAGCTAATGCCTATATAAGGCCTTTAATGCTTCATCTTACAACAATAAAATGTGGTATGGCCTAGGCATAGGAAAAGTATGGCCAACAAGTAGAGAACTAAAAAAAATCACTTTAGACACTCCAAAGCTCAACAAAATCAAATTCACACCAAAATACCAAGCTAGAAAATATCATAAGTAGCCATAACTAAAGAAAAACTGAAAACCATCACCAATAGCTCCAATGGTGACTCCTGCAATGAAGCCACATCCATGTCTAGCTAGGGAGTATCTCTCAACTCTAAAACTAGAGAAACTTTGAAGTTTTATGTCTCCAAAGCCTTTGAAGGATTCAATCCTCACTCTGATAGCAATTCATTATCATCAAATAGCATGACCCAAATGAGAGCACAAGGTTGGTTTATATATAAATTAGGGATCCTATTCTGAAATCCTTTTCCCTCCAAAAGGGATGCCCATCTCCCAAAAATAATATTAAATTAATTTTATTTCCTTTTTCCTTCTCATCTAGGTGTCCAACACAAGATATGCAGGTTCACATTTAAAAAAAAATTAAGTTACCAAGTCTAGGAGTGGGAGTACAAGGGGGTCTAATTCAAACTTTATAACTTAAGTCATGAAAATTACCTTTTAGGAGATTAAAGAAAAGGTAGATAAATATTACTCCCAAAGCAACAAAATTTTCCAAAGCCAAAATTGTAACCCTGTACTGCATTGTTGCCAAGACCAGGTACACAAAATAACACTTACTAAAAATAGAAAACTACTAAATTAGTGTGTCCAAACTCCAAACTAGCCCAAACTAATATGCACTGGAACTTACTAAAAATAAACATTGCTAAAAATAACAATTCTACCCACCAAGGCCCAGAAAAGCCCAGAAAAA
This sequence comes from Sequoia sempervirens, assembly GCA_007258455.2. Taxonomy (NCBI): domain Eukaryota; kingdom Viridiplantae; phylum Streptophyta; class Pinopsida; order Cupressales; family Cupressaceae; genus Sequoia; species Sequoia sempervirens. The sequence continues at coordinate 14,745,923 of VDFB02373365.1, read as the reverse complement.
CCCAAAAAAGTGTTGCAAGTATGAAGGTGTTGTCATTGATGTCAAAAAGATGTCTACATGCTGGTGTTGTCATTGATGTAAACTATTTGTTTGGAAAGTTTGTTGCATGATGAAAATGTTGAGGATATTGAGAGATGTGAAAAAGAGGAAAACGGGTTGTTGCAGGTTGTGCATGCGTAGCTGAGATATTCAGGAGGTGTTGTGAGTACATGGAGCTATCTTTTTGTTATAGTGTCTACAAATGAGTTGGAATGAAGTTATGAGTTGAGATGATGTCTTTGGTACTTGGTTTCCAAGTGGTTTTGAGAAAATTTGATAAATAGAGAATAGTGTTGTGCAAGTGTTCAGAATGTGCTATGAGTTGTGCTCCACATTTCTTCTATGTTGATGCTATGCCTGTGCAAATATGATATGTTGTTTGAGGTTGTTAGAGGTTGCTATATTCAAAATTTGGGTTTTTGGATCATTGTACAGAGTGAGATATTTTCATCAGTGTGTGAACCAACATTTTAGTGATGTTTTTTGTGGCCTGGGATAAATGTATTTGCTTTGTGTTTCTCCACAGTTTGGCTTTAGGTTGTGCATATTTGGGAAGTTGATTATAATGTTTGTATCTTTCAGAGTTCAAGGTTTCACATGATTTGGTATAGTACAGTAGGTGTTTCATGCGCCAGTGTGCGAATAAGTTTTACTGGATGTTCTGGGTTAAATTATTTCTTTTTTGTGATTTTGAATGAAGTCTTTGTTGGATCTCGAGTGGTTCAAGGATTATTCTAGATCATGTTTAAGTGAATTTTGTTGTTCTAAAGTTTTGGATTGATTTAAGGAAGCATGTACTTAATGTTTATTGTTTTTAGCACGGGTATTGGCCAACCTTGTGTTAGAACTACATGTGAGGCTTGTGAAAGTGTGTTGAAGTGTGTTAGGATTAATTTTGGTCATATTTAAGTATTTATTTGGGTTGCCTTCATTCCTATCCATCGTGGGAATGTTTAGGTGCTGAACTAATTTGATTTTGTAAGTGTAACGGATAGTTTCCAACCTTGGAGAAGGTTTTTAAGGTTGAGGTTGATATAAATAGGAGTAATGTTGTTGTGAGATGCAAAAGAGAGAAAATATAGATGCAAGATCAATTCGAGTGATGTGTGTGATGCGAATTTGAGCAGAACAATTCTGGGTTGAAGTATTTCTTTGTTGCAATTTTGGATGAAGTCTTTGTTGGATCTCAGGTGGTTCGAGGATTATTCTAGATCATGTTCAAGTGAATTTTGTTATCTGGAAGTTTCATATTGATTTAAGGAAGTGTGTACTTAATGTTTATGGTGTTTAGCATGGGTATTGGCCTACCTTGTGTTAGCACTAGATGCGAAGCTTGTGAAAGCGTGTTGAAGTGTGTTAGGTTTAATTTGGGTCCTAACTAAGTATTTATTTGGGTCTCTTTCATTCCTATCCACTATGGGAATGTTTAGGTGCTAACCTAATTTGAATTTTCAAGTGTAATAGATAGTTTTTCGACCTTGGAGAAGGTTTTTGAGGTTGAGGTTGAATAAATAAGAGTAATGTTGTTGTGAGATGCAAGAGAGAGACAATATAGATGTGAGATCGATGCAAGTGATGTGTGTGATGGGAATTTGAGCAGAGCTGTGCAAAATTCAAAGAATTCGATTCATAAAGGCAGTGAGTTGAAGGTGTCCAAAATATTTCATACAAGGCTATGAAAGAGTTGGAGCATTTGTGGTGGATTTGTTGTTGCATTGAGAAGTTGTTCTCTATGTAACATTTCTCTTCTATCTTCTTGTGTTCTTTCTATGGCAATTTTCCTTGGCTGTGAGCCTTTTTAGACAGTGTGTCCTATTTTGGAAGTGAGCCCTTGTACCAGTTTTACAATTACTTATATTGTGAGATAATCCTCACTATGATTTTTCCCTCATTGGATTTTCCACATAAATCTGGTTTTCTCTTATGTATGATGTTATTTTAGTTTTTATTATCTGCATTTCATGATTAATCACTTTAACAGAATAAGGGTTTAATGAATGCACGTGGATCTAACTACTGTTGAGCATTTTGATGTTTTAATTTGCTACAATTGATTCACCCCCATATCTAATTTGTCTTGTTCATTTAAAAATTGGTATTGGAGCAAGGTTCCTTGGAGAAGATCTTAACCGCTCAAGGTAGATCCAGGATGGCAAAGCAAATTGATTGCCCTAAATTTAATGAAACAAACTATGCATTCTGGAAGACAAAGATGAAAGGATATCTAGCAGCTCATGGATTTGAAATTGAAAAGGCAATAAAGAATCAATATGTTGCACATCTGAATGGTCCAAGTACAAGTGATGAGATCAAGGCACATGAAATAAATGGTAAGGAAAGGTTTATTCTGATGAACAATCTTTCAAATTCTGAATCGGTTAAAGTTATGAACCTTAAGACTACTAAAGATGTTTGAGATAAGCTTGAAATTATTTATGAAGGAGATGAAAAGGTCAAACAAGCAAATTTACAGATTTTGAAGGCACAATTTGAGACCATGCGAATGTATGAAGATGAAACACTTTCAACCTACATGCAAAAGAATTGATGAGCCGGTAAGTGCTATGAGAGGTCTTGGTGCACAAGTTAAAGAACCTAGGTGGTAAAGAAAGTTCTCATAACTCTTCCTAATTCATATAGTGAAAAAGGTATTTTCTATTGAGGAAGTTACAAATTTTAATACTTATTCTAAAGATCAGTTGACTGGTACACTAACTTCATTTGAAATGAGAAATTTTAGTTTGAAAAATGGTACAAAAGTGGAGACTAATTTTAAGGTTGGAAAGTAAGAAAAGATTAAAGATTCAAATGTAGATAATCTTGATGATGTGGAAGCTAACTTTGTGAGAAGGATGAAAAAGGGCACTGGTAAGTACAAAGGTAGAGTACCTTTCAAAAAAATTAGCTGAAGAAATGTAGGTCATTATGCTTCTAGAAGTCCAAAAAGAGCTGTGAACAATAAGAGTAAGGAGAATAAAGGAAATATGATTAAAACAACGTACTATGTCAGAAGATGCTAGTATTTTTGATGATGAATCTGATTATGGAGATTTTGATGATAATGAATGCTTGTTCTTGGCTATAAAAGAAGAATCTAATTCTTCTAACTTTGAAATTTGTGTGAAGGAAAATGTTCCAGAGAAGAAGGAGAAGATTGAAGGTACTTTGGTATTTTCTTTCATGTTAAAGAAGATAAGAATTATTGGGTTGTTGAAAGTGGCTAGTCTAATCACATGAACAAAGAAAAAAGTAAGTTTTTTAAAATTGAAAAGTGTGATGGTGGATTAGTTAAATTTGGAGATGATTCAAGAGCTAAGATTTTTGGAATAGGTTCAATCGGTTTTGATGGCAAGCATAATGTTGAAGATGTTTACTATGTTAAGGTTTTAAGGCATAATCTTTTAAGTGTTGGAAAAATGTGTAGAAAACTATATAATATTGTGTTTAAGGATGAAACATGTGAGATCAAAAAAGGGTCTGAAACTGTGATTGCTGCTAGTAAAAGGATAGATGGAAACATCTATCAGCTTAAGGGTGATGATGGTCATTGCTTTATGTCTCAGATTAATGATAGTTGGTTATAGCACTGAAGGATGTGATATGAATTTTAATAATTTGACGAGAATCAGTTTAGTTCATGTAGTGAGAGATCTACCAAGAATTACAAAGCCTATCAATGTTGTTTGTAGGAATTTTCAGTTTGGAAAGCAAAGAAAGGAGTAGTTTCAAAGGAAATGAACAATCTACTACTAGACTACTAGAATTAACATATACAGATATATGTGGTCCTACAAGGGTGAGAAGTCTTCAAGGTGACTGGTATTTTATGCTTTTGATTGATGATTACTCTAGAATGCCATGGGTTACTTTTCTTAGAGAAAAATATGATGCATTAGATAGATTCAAGGCATTTAAAGCTATGGTTGAGAATGAAATGAATGTGAAAATTAGATGTTTGAGGTTTGACAGAGGTGGAAAATTCACCTCCAATGAGTTTAACATGTTTTTTGAAGTTCATGGAATAAAGAGGCACTTGTTTGCCCCTATAACTCCTCAGTAGAATGGAGGGTTGAGAGGAAAAAATAGACTATTCAAGAAGCTTCTAGGACTATGATGAAAGAATAAAATTGACTAGAAGTCCATTGGAGAGAAGCAATTCATACTACTATTTACATACTTAACAGAGTTCATGCTAAAGCTAACAACATAAAGACTCCCTATGAGTTGTTGTATGGAAGGATTCCTACTATCAATATTTTAGAGTATTTGGAAGAAAATTTTATATCAGGAGAGATGACAAAAACTTAGGATGATGCAAGGTATAATGAAGGTATCTTCCTTGGATATTCTACTAAAATCAAATCTTATAGATGCTACAACAAAAGGCTGAGAAATATTGTTGAAAGTGAAAATGTTAATGTTGATGAAATTTGGTAGAATTCAATTGCAGTAGATAGATATGTGTTAGATGAACTTGATTGCAGAGAAGAAGAAGAAAAAGCCAAAGAAAAAGAAGTGTAGAATGAAGAGGAAGAACCTCCATAGAAGACCCATAAGACCCCTAAGTATGTGCAAAGAATCATTCTGAGATCAGATCATTGGAGACAAAGAGGAAAGGAGTATTGACAAGAATCAAGGCTACTGAAGTTGAGGTAAATATGTTTTTACTTTCTAAAGTTGAACCTAAAGGCATGCAAAGATGAATATTGGATGAAGGAAATGGAAGAATAACTTATGCAGATTGAGAAAAATTAGACTTGGGAATTGGTTCCTAATCGACAAACAGGAACATAATTGGAACTAAGTGGGTATTTAGAAACAAGTTGAATGAGAATGGAGAAGTGGTGAGAAATAAGGCAAGACTTGTGTGTAAGGGTTACTCACAAGTGGAAGGAATATACTTTGAGGAGAAATTTTCCCCTGTGGCTAGGATGGAAGCTATTAGAATGTTTTTGGCATTTGCAATATACAAGGACTTAAAAGTTTATCAAATGGATGCGAAGTCTGATTTTCTGAATGGTGAATTGGAAGAAGAGGTTTACATGGAACAACCAGAATGATTTCAATTGTTAGATCAATTGGCTATGGTTTGTAGACTGAAGAAGACATTATATGGATTGAAGAAAGTTCCCAAAGGTTGGTATGTAATATTGGACAAATATTTGATACAACAAGGATTCAGTAAAGGTGCCATATATAGTAAAATTTACTTCAAAATTGAGGAAGACAAAATCTTGATAGTGGTGGTATATGTGGATGATATTATCTTTGGTGGAAATGAAGCTGTGTAAGAAATTTGCTGAAAAAGAGTTTGAAATATCAATGTTTGGGGAGATGAATTTCTTCCTTGGGTTACAAATCAATCAAATAGATAAGGGATTTTCATTTCATAGTCTAAGTATGTCAAAGAGATGTTGAAGAAGTTTGAAATGGAAGACTCCAAACTGGCATGCACTCCTATGGTGACTAGTTGTAAATTGAGCAAAGATGATGATTCACCTAAGGCTAATCAAAGAAAATATGGATCTATGATTGGTGGACTACTATCTAACTTCTACTAGACCGAATATCATGCATGTAGTTTTCCTTGTGGCTAGATTTCAAGAAGAACCTAAAGAAACACATGTTGCAGTAGTAAAGAGGATATTCAAATATTTAAGAGGCACTCCAAATTATGGCTTGTGGTATCCTAAGGGTATTGATTTCATATTAAGTGCTTATATAGATGCAAATTGTGTTGGTTGTGTTGATGATAGAAAAAGTAAAAGTAGTGGTTCATTCTTTCTTGGATGTAGATTGGTGTCATGGTTAAGTAAGAAGCAAGATTCAATTTCCTTATCCACTATAGAGGCTGAGTATATTTCAACATCTTGTTGTACACAAGTTTTATGGATGAGACATACATTGAAGGATATCAAAGTAGTATATGATAAGCCTATATCTATGTTTGGTGATAATACAAGTATAATTAACATTTCAAAGAATTCAGTGATGCATTCAAGGACAAATCATATATCAATTAGGTATCACTTTCTGAGAGAGAAGGATAGAGAATGAGGTAAATCTTGAATATGTACCTACAAAGGATCAGATTGATGACATATTTACTAAGGCTCTTCCTAAGGATACTTTTGAGTATCTTCAGGAGAAGTTGGGGGTTATTGCCCCTCCTTCTCTGAACTAGATGCATATGGAGATGCATTAGTCTAGTGGATCTATGGATTCATCTCTTTTTCTGGACTGATGTTGGTGGCTACCTCTTAAGGGGAGTAGGTAGTGTCATGTGTTGTCATTGTTGCAGAGTTGTTGAGTTGAGTGGGTGTACTCCTAAGGGAGAGTATTTAGAGCAAGTATCTTGGTTCTATGTCAAAGGGGGAGAACAATGCAATTTTTTTTCCTTTTCCATTGATGTCAAAGGGGGAGAAAGAATCATGTGAATTTTTTTATCTATTCAGGGGGAGAAAAGAAAGGAAATCATTAGAAAGTGTGTTCAGAGTTGTGTTGTCTTTGATGTTTTTTCACATCTTGTGTTGCCATCAATGACAAAGGGGGAGATTATTCAAAGTATGAAGGTGTTGTAATTGATGTCAACATGATTTCTATAGGCTGGTGTTGTCATTGATATCAACTATGTGTTTGGAAAGTTTGTTGCATGATGAAAATGTTGAGGATTTTGAGAAAATTGTGAAAAAGAGGAAAACAAGTTGTTGCAGGTTGTGCATGTGTAGTTGAGATATTGAGGAAGTGTTGTGAGTACATGGAGCTATCTTTTTGTTGCAACGTCTAGAGATGAGTTGGAATGAAGTAATGAGCTAAGATGATGTCTTTGGTACTTGATTTCCAAGTGTTTTTGAGAAATTTGATAAATAGAGAAAACAATGTTGTGCAAGTGTTCAGAATGTGATCTAGGTTGTGCTTCACATTTCTTCTATGTTGATGTTATGCTTGTGAAAATATGATATGTTGTTCCAAGTTGTTAGAGGTTGCTATATTTTAAATTTTGGTTTCTAGATCATTGTATAGAATGAGATATTTTCACCAGTGTGTGAACCAACTTTTTAGTGATGTTTTTTGTGGCTTGGGAGAGATGTATTTTCTCCACGTTTCTCTATAGTTTGGCTTCAGGTTGTGTGGATTTGGGAGGTTTCTTATAATGTTTGTATATTTTAAAATTCAAGGTTTCACTTGATTTGGTACAGTATAGTGTGTGTTTCATGCGTCAGTGTGCGAATAAGGTTTACCAAATGTTTTGGGTTGAAGTATTTCTTTGTTGCAATTTTGGATGAAGTCTTTGTTGGATCTCGAGTGGTTTGAGGATTATTCTAGATCATGTTCAAGTGAATTTTGTTGTCCATAAGTTTTGGATTGATTTAAGGAAGCATGCACTTAATGTTTATTGTGTTTAGCATGGGTATTGTTTAGCATGCGAGGCTTGTGAAAGCATGTTGAGGTGTGTTAGGATTAATTTGGGTCCTGATTAAGGATTTTTTTGTGTCGCCTTCATGCCTATCCACCGTGGGAATGTTTAGGTGCCGACCTAATTTGTATTTGTAAGTGAAATGGATATTTTATGACCTTGAAGAAGGTTTTTGAGGTTGAGGTTGATATAAATAAAAGTAATGTTGTTGTGAGATGAAAAAGAGAGAAAATATAGAGGCGAGATCGATCTGAGTGATGTGTGTGATGCAAATTTGAGCATAATAGTTTTGGATTGAAGTATTTCTTTGTTGTGATTTTGGATGAAGTCTTTGTTGGATTTCAGGTGGTTCGAGGATTATTCTAGATCACGTTTAAGTGAATTTTGTTGTCTGGAAGTTTCAGATTGATTTAAGGAAGTGTATACTTAATGTTTATGGTGTTTAGCACGGGTATTGGCTGACCTTGTGTTAGCACTATATGCGAGGCTTGTCAAAGCATGTTGAAGTGTGTTAGGATTAATTTGGGTCCTAAATAAGGATTTATATTGGGTCTCCTTCATTCCTATCCACTATGGGAATGTTTAGGTGCCAACCTAATTTTAAATTTTTAAGTGTAATAGATAGTTTTTCGACCTTGGATACACTTAAGCTTTTGATTAGAGATAGCCCCATGGAACATAATTTTCCTTACCACGTTGTCCAATTGAATTGTGTATCTACCCCAATGCTCATCAGGGTCTCGAGGGACATGTAGACCAAAAAATTAGAGAGCTCAACCATCGTTCGCCACAAATGCTTATTTTACACAGATAAATAAAGCTACCAACCTTTGGAATATATAAGAATAAGCTGTTAAATGTTGTTTCCTCGAGAGTATCATGCAAGATGGTGTAATATGTCCTTAGCATAATTAAACTAGGCTTGATTGTTCATGCCTTGGAAAAAAATAGAATGTAAATAATGAAAGAGCTCCACCACACACAAGAAAATCATAACTTTTGATCCCAAAGCTTAGATGAAAAGACAAGCTAGGTTACAAATGTTAGTTTCGTATAACCATTGACACCATCATCATTAATTTGAAAGGGCTACAAGATTGAAATTTGACAAGGTGCAATAATATTCATTCACTTCTTGTCATCCACCCAAGGTATCATTGCCAGGTTGGTAGCCAGTTGAGTCACCACATCCAAACCCTTCCATGTTAGTAGTCAAAGGCCAAGGAACCTCTTCACAACTCCATTTGTTAAGAGTAGTGAAACCAAAAATGCAAACAAGGGATGAACAAATATCGTTATTGCCACAGACTTTCCACAACCACTAGTGTGGAAAGACATGCACCCCTACCACCCACAAGCTCTACATTGCATTGTCAAATATTGATTTCTTTGATTGTTATGCCATCAACCCCCTTATTGGATAGGTTATCTGCCTCCGAGTTTCCTTCCCTTAGAGTATGATTGAACATAACCAGATCAAAACTATCTACAATACTTAAAGAAATTTTCAATTTTGCACCAAACTTCTAGTTTGTCACTTTCCTGGTGTGTAACACATTGATCGCCAGTGAGGAGTCACTTTCAATTGTCACCTTCCTTAAATTTAATTCTTGAAAAAGATTGAGGCCGAGAATCAAAGCTTGAAATTCCACCACATTGTTAGTCCCAATAGGGAGAGGTTTATCCAATCTACCAAAAGTTTTACCATTCCAATCTCTTACAATGCATCCCACCCCAGAAATGCCTAGATTACCCCTAGCAACCCCATCAAAGTTGAGCTTAAACCATCTAGCTTCTGGAGGGGTCCAACAAACCTTACTTCTATCTACTTTAGTCTTGGGACCCCCATCCCCAACAAATCGAGGAACCATCAACCCATGCCAATTTCTCCTCATATTTACATCCTAGTCTGTAAAAATTGATCTTCCTAAGATTCAGGTCCCCAACTCTAGAATTGATTAGTTCCACTATAGTTTCCTCTATCTTATTCAACAACGATTGGATTGAAATTTCTTTGTCTTGGAAAATCCATCTATTTCTCTCCTTCTAAATTTCCCATATGACCATCAATGGGCTAGCTACCTAGAGAGAGCTAAACATTACTTGCTTATGGAGTATTGGCCAACCATTTAGCATCTCTAGTAGATTGTTTAGAATTTCTGATTACCACTAAATCTTGGAGAACAACCAATGCCAACAACACTGTGTGAATGGTCAATTTAGAAAAAGGTGGTCCCTAGTTTCTTCTTCTTGCTTACATAAAATACACCTGAAAGGGCCATTATATCCCATTTTTATGAACTTGTATGCTATGAGAACCCTTCCTTGTGAAGCATCCCAAGTGTAAATACCTACCTTTGGAAGACACACCTTATTCCAAAAGAGGTTGATGGGTAGATTGGGAACACAATCTCTAACAATGAACAACATTTTGTACCCGTCTTTTGCATTATATTCACCGTTTGGGAAAGCATTCCATCTAAGAATATCTTGTCCCTATCTGACACTAATATTTTGACTACCCACCACAACCTCAAAAGCTTCCATAGACCTTGCATCAAGCCCCAAATTTGGAAGGCTCTTCCAGTGATAATTATGGTGACCATGTTGAATTGAGACTGCCATATAATCTCATACCTTATACCCCTATACCTATTTTGTGATCCTTTTGACATGCTCTAAATATGCTCAGTTAACGATTTTGTGGAAACCTTCCCAAGAATCTTCCTAGAATAATGTTTATTTCTCATCCTTTATTTCCAAAGTTAAATGGTCTAATATAAAATCTATACAATTCCTCATAAAATTCCAAATCCTTGACCCATAAGGAAGGAACCTAGAAGTGAAGACACTATTCTCATCACCATCTTGTTGGCAAGAGACATTGCACATGTTTTATGGTGTTGTCATTGATGGCAACCCTTGTCATTAAATTGATTCGCACGTTGTCATTTACTCATACCGGCAGACAAATTAAAGATCAGTGTTTATATATTAAGCTAGAACAAATCATCTGGTAGATTTGTGTTCTTCGATTCATATGCAGATTTTCTATTATCATTTTGTGGTGTGGATCTTAGGGAAGTTTGTTTGATGCATAATCTGTGTTATCTATAAATATTGGTGCCTCGTATCGACTTGTGTGAAAGTTAGGAGATTCGGTTGGAATTTTTTTTGTTCATTAGTGTATGAAGGCTGACTTGGTGGATGTAGCGTGTCAAGAATATTTGAGGAGTTATTGGTTAAGTATTTTTGTGTTCGAGCATTTTGATTTGGGTCCTCACTATGTTGTGGCCAACTCTTGTGGATGCTCATTGAATATTATGGACGATTTAAGCTGACATTTTGTGAATATTTCTTATTTTTGTTGAGACCAACATGAAGTGATTAAATTCCTTGTAGTGGATATATATATGTAATCGATTAAATCATTCTGATATATGTTCGATGTGAGTTGATGTATGTAGCGAATTCTAGAAGATCAATAGAGCGATTATGCACAGTTTCACTTGTGCATTAAGGATTTTGTGATGTGAGTTGAAGCAAAATAGAGCAGAAGTGCAGAATCAGACAGAAGGTCCAGAATTTGATTGTTGAGCCTAACCGAAACTGTAATCAGGCATTTGTAGATGCTATCTTTCTCAGTTCAATCTTTTGGATCTAATCCAACTTTTTTAAGTCAGTGAGCCTTTCTATTTTTGAGCATACTCATATAATATTGTGGATTGGCCATCCATCGTAGTTTTTCCCCTAATTGGGTTTCCACATAAAAATCCTTGTGTTATGGTGTTGTGGTTGCTTGCTTTATGTTCATGCATATTTCTTTTGGTTGAATGTTATAAGTGCTTTGAAGATCATATTAATAAAGTTAAAAATTGCACAACATTGATTCACCCCCCCTCTTAGTGTTGCTTGTTTCCAACAATTGGTATCAGAGCTTAGTTCCTCAGAAAAGTCTAATAGCTTGGGGAAGATCTCGGAAAGTGTTTCAATGGATTCAAGCAATCTTGAACAACAACTTATGGTGGCCCTAGATGATCTTGATAAATCAAAATTTGAAGTCCGAGAATTGAAAGAAAATCTTCTAAATGCTGAGAGATTCATTGAGTCATTGAAATTAAAAATCAATAAGTCCAGGGAGAAGAGAAAGGAACTCTATGATTAGATCAAGCAGGATGACATAAAATGCATTTTAGATGAACAAGTGAGTCAAGCCCTGAAGGAAAAGACAAAAGAATGTGAAAAGTTTTCTAGAGATAATATAGTCCTAAAGCATGAGATGGAATCTATTATGATGAGGATGACCAAGGAGATTGAAGACAAAAAGAAGAATGAAGAGAAACTTGCACAGTCCTTGAAATAAAAATATGAAGAATGCAACCAAATTACTAATGGATTCAATCAGTTGAAGCTTGAATTGGAACAATCTAAAAACAATGAAGAAGAGATAGAAAAGAAGATTGATGATCTCAGAGATGAACTTGCTACTGCAAATGAATTCAAGGATAAGTTCAAGATTAGCTTAGCCAAGCTTGATGAACTGATTAAAAGTCAGAGGACTGATGGTGACAAGTGAAGTCTTGGATATGAGGAAGGAGAAAGTTCTAGATTTGGACAAAAAGAGATTCAAATAAGGAAATCAGATCAACAACACTAGAAGGTATCCAGTAAGACAACCTAATGCTCAGAGGTTCAATGGTTATTTTTTTACTTGTAATAAATTTGGTCATATGGCGGCTCAATGTAGAAGTAGAATGAATTCAAGTGGTCCATCATTCTCTGGTTAGTGATTTAATTGTAACAAGTATGGTCATAATTCAAATGAATGCAGAAATGTGATGAAAAAATTTTATAGAGATGTCAGATGTTATACATGCAATAGATTTGGCCATATTTCTAATGAGTGTAGATCAAGAGAAAATCAGTGGAACAACTGGTCTGAACAAACAAATGTGGTATGCTACAATTGCAACATAACCAATCATATTGCTAGATTTTGCAGAAGAGGTCTGGTGAATCAAAGAAGAAACATGCAGAAGGATGAAAAAGGAAAAGGGAAAGTCACTATAGATCAAATCAGGAAGTAGATGAAGAAGACATGGGTGAAGAAGAGTCCCTCTATTGCAGAAAATGAGTTTGCACCAGAACCTACTTCTGGTAATTCCTCTGAGAATTAGTCTTTAGGCCTTTGGCCTAGGGGGAACTGTCAAGAAAATCTTTCAAACCCCATGCTGGTAATTGACATCAGGATGTGAATGAGTGCAGTGATTGCATTGATGATCTACAGATGCTATTGAATCAATTGGAGAGAGTATTTATGCAGAATTGAAGGTCTGTAGAAGAGTTATCTTTCACAGTGTATGGAAATAGGGTATCCAGATGAGTTAGGGAAAAAGAATTTATTGTGACAAAAAGGTTAGGTGTGCGAATGATAAAAATTTCATTTCTATCTTTCATTTGTCACTTTGCATTTTGAAGAGAAGTTTGGAGAGCTCTAAAGTGAACTTTGGTGAAATTTGGTGATAATTCAAGTGTGAAGGAAATTCAAAGATCAAACCCTAATCTAACGAAAAGGTATTTATCGAGATAACTTGTAAACCTATGAATTTGTGAAAATGGCTACTCCATTGCTAGTTGAAGTCAAGTATAGACCCCATTCAAAATTCAAGTGGCATCATTTCAGGTCTATTGAGACCAAGCCCTTAGGTACATTTTCGTTTGTTCCATACAACGTCTTGCATATTGAAGATATTAGGGCATACATTCATGCTAACATTGAGGAATTAGGGAGCTCGCAGGTGCTGAATTTATATTCCAAACACATTGTTGGAGATGATTTCTATGTTAAGCCTAAATTCAAAATCCTAGAGGAGAAGAAATTCACACAGATTGTGAAATTCCCCGTGTTTGATGAAAGCAAATGGGTCTGGTATATCTTGATTCGAGTTCATGCTAAATTTATGTGGTTGAGTCAACCTTTCAAGATTACAAAAGAAGCTATAAGTGTTGTTACATGATTAAATTCCTCCCGTGGATTGTCGATTTTGAAGTTTGTGAAGAATCAAATAATCATTGATGCAACTGGTTTTGTATTTGATAGAAGAGAGATGACAATTTATAACATCATTGATGTGGGTGTGAAATTTTCCTCGATGGTAATTGGTTACAAGATATATCATTCCAACCGAGAAAATTTTGTATTCGGTACAACCATAAATGCAATATATCAGATGGTGAAGGAGAATACAGAGTATGATTTATGTGAATTACTTTGAAGTCAACTTATGGAGAATCTTGGTAAGATAAAGAAGGACAAGAATTCCTTTAAATATGGTAATTTATTGCTTTGTCTATTCTTTTATTTCATGAATGAAGTTCCAAGATTTGGGAAAATGCATTGCTAAAGCGATAAGCCTGTAGCTGTTCAAATTAGAGATATTTTGTATAGAGTTGGTGATATGCAAGCTAGAAAAACTACAATCTAGGGATATTTCAAGAACTTTCAGAATGTGATGCAAGCAAGAGAAAGAATTCCTACTTCTATTGTGGAGAAGTATAAGGATACAATTTGTTTTATGGTGGATATTGATCAATTTTTGATGGAAGCTGCTGATCCTAGAATCGTTTGGATTATGCCAATGGGCTATGAAGTTGAGGAGAATATCTTAGAATTATATGCACAACATATGTTGAGTAAGCCTTTGGATCTGTCAGAAGAAAGGTTTGGAACATATGCAAAGAAGGATATGCAAGTCCATGAGCAGTTAAAGAAACCTATGATAGTTTGGAGAGTAAGGAAAGAAGTGGAAGTCTTTGCAGAGAGCATAGGTATATCTGCAGAAGCTGTGAGAGAAGCCAGAAGGAAGAGAGAAAAAGTTGAAGCCAAAAAAGAGCCCACTAGAACTAAATCTGCTAGTTTGGGAGCATCCTCTGCTCGAACTAGATCAACAAGAAGCTCTGCACCCCTATCCGGTCATGCAAAGAAGTCAACCCCTGTAAAAGCTCAAGCTAAGGAATTTGGTATGAGGAATAAGGATAAGAGAACAAGAGTGTATGAAGCTGTCTCTAAAGATGAAGAGACAAAATCTGATGAAGAAGTTAGAGAAATAAAGCATATGGGCACCCAAGCAGCAACAACAGTCACTAAGGACAAGCCCTTTGATGAAAAAGAGAAAGCAAAGAAGAAGATGGAGCCTAAAAAACTACGTATGTCCGTAGAGGAAGTTGAAAGAGGCATAATCAAGGATGGTAATCTTAAGCCCCTATGTGAAGTGTATGGTACCTTTGATAGTGTTGGTCAAAGAGTTCTTGAGGAGGCTACAATAAAATATTTGAACAATTTCAATATGACTCTTGTTGAGATAATGGCACAGTTGCCTAAGGAACTATATGAAATTTTGGAGATGAGAAGAATAAGTGCAAGAACTGAAGAAGAGAAAATGAGAGAGCGGATTCTTGCAAATCTAAGTCCTGTAATGTTTGTTGAGAAAATGAAGACAATCCTAAAAGAAGTAAAAAGAGAATTCAAGAGCAAAACAAGAATAAACAAGCTTATGATGGGAAGGACTGAAGAGGTAGCAAAAGAAACTGAAAGAATTCTAAAGGAAGTTTTATTAAAGAATAGAATTGATGTTGTTTCTGAAGAAGAGCATGTCATCTAGTCTGATTAATGAAGAGGTTACAGTTGAGGACGCTCATATTCCTCCTGATGTGCATGATTTAGAAGTACCCATGGAGACTAAAGTTCCTAAATTTGTGTTGGTTGAAGAAAAGGAGATATTAGTTGAAGAGGTTGAAATTCTAAATGACAAGCACAAATCTATGGTTGAAGAAACAGTGGTTGAGGGAAAGAAGGTTGAAATTAAGGGAGTTCTAGTGGAGGCAAGAGACACTATAGAGATAGTGAAGAGATTTTTGGAAGAGAAAAAGGAAGAATTTGATCTTGAGTTGGGAGAAGGTCCTATTCATTTGTCTACTTTGTCCCCAATTCAAAAAATGAAAGTTGCATCATTTGCACAAGCTAAGGCTAGGGAAGAAATTTTGAAGTCCCACATTGAGGACAGTGAGCTATTGAATCTTGCATATGGTATTTTGGAGAAGATCATGCCTACTCATGTTAAGGATCCATCTGGTTCTTCTTCCGGTGAGCTGAAGAAGCTTATTAAATTGGTGAGTACTCATTTTGAGTCACTTGAGAAGTCAACTTTGGTCAAGGTACAGAAGGAGTTTGATGAAAAAGGTTTAGTAGATTGAAAGGAATGATAGCTAATGATAAATCTATGTTAGCTACCTATGCGAAGAATGCTCAAAGTGCACTATCTGAAGGTGGAAATATTTATAAGTCATGTTTGTCTCTGTCAAAACTTGCTAAGGTCAATGAGAAGAAGGTTAAGGATCATGAGAAACAGTTAGCTGCTATTTCTGATGCATTTGATCCTTTAACTATTTCTATTGGAGAGCAAGAAGGTCAAGTTATATCTCTACTTGACAAGATAAAGAGTTTGAAGCATGATAATGAAAAAGTTGTGGAAAGAGGTTGTGAACTTAGAGGCCTAATTGGTCCGAAGATGGAAACTATGTTGAGTGCTTTGAAGGAAGCACAAGATGCTTTGGTGGTTAGTGATATGGTGAACCTTGAATCAATAGAAATGAAATATTATTTACTTTGTGGTCACATAACTATTCTGGAAATCCTTAAGAAGTGTTGGGACTCAAGCCTGAACCTGTTGAAGACCAATTTTGTAGATATTTTCAAGTTTGTGTAAATTGTTGAAACAAGTTTAAGTTTTTGTCTATCTATAGAAGTTTTGTATGCAGATTTCCCCATCTTTGTCATTGATGTCAAAGGGGGAGAATATAAAAATGAAAAATGTATATTCATCTAAGGGGGAGATGTAGTTTTGAGCTGTGAATGAAGATCTTTTTGGAGTTTTGGTTGGTAGTGTATTTATGTTGGTACTGATCGAACACTTAGTTATTTTTCACTAAGTGTTGCCATCAATGCCAAAGGGGGAGATTGTTGGCAAGAGACACTACACATGTTTTTTGGTGTTGTCATTGATGGAAACCCTTGTCAGTAAATTGATACGCACATTGTCATTTACTCATACTGGTAGACAGATTGAAGATTAGTGTTTATTTGTTAAGCTAGAACAAAGCATCCGGTAGATTTGTGTTCTTTGATTCATATGCATATTTTATGTTATTATTTTGTGGTATGGATATCAGGGAATTTTTTTTGATGCATAATTTGTGTTATCTGTAAATCTTGGTGCCTCGTACCGACTTGTGTGAAAGTTAGAAGATCTGGTTGGAAAATTTTCTATTCATTAGTGTATGAAGGCCGACTTGGTGGATGTAGCATGTCGCAGATATTTGAGGAGTTATTGGTTAAGTGTTTTTGTGTTCAAGCATTTTTATTTGGGTCCTCACTATGTTGTGGCCAACTCTTGTGGATGCGCATTGAATATTATGGATGATTTAAGCTGGCGGTTTGTGAATATTTCTTATTTTTGTTGATACTAACATGAAGTGATTAAATTCCTTGTAGTAGATATATATATGTAATAGATTATATCATTTTGATATATTTTCGATGTGAGTTGATGTATGTAGTGAATGTCAGAAGATCAATAGAGTGATTATTCAAAATTTCACTTGTGCATTAAGGATTTTGTGATGCGAGTTGAAGCGGAATAGAGCAAAAGTGCAAAATCAGACAGAAGGTCCAAAATTTGATTGTTGAGCCTAACCGAAACTATAATTAGGAATTTGTAGATGCTATCTTTCTCAGTTCAATATTTTGGATCTAATCCAACTTTTGTAAGGCAGTGAGCTCTAGGTAGTGTTCCTGAATGCAAGTGCATTCCCATTTTGTAAATATCTTTTTGAGTATACTCAGATAATATTGTGGATTGGCCATCCATCGTGGTTTTTCCCCTAAAAGGGTTTCCACGTAAAAATCCTTGTGTTATGGTGTTGTGGTTTCTTGATTTATGTTCATGCATATTTCTTTTGGTTGAATGTTATAAGTACTTTGAAGATCAGAGTAATAAAGTTAAAAATTGCACAACACTAATTCACCCCCCCTCTCAGTGTTGCTTGTTTCCAACACATCCAAGTATTTTTCCCTAAAAAATTTAACCCATTTGAGATCATGTTTTGTGTACAAATCCTAGACCAATTTTGTACCCAAGGCTTTGTTTTGAAGGAGTAGGTATTTCATATTGGCACCATCTGCCTCTTTCCTTTCATATATTTTTTCTAGTTCACCAATGGAAACTTGTGTTGATTTGAATTTCCTTGCAAGAAGAAGTTCTTCATTTTCTAATTAAGAACTTTGCTTGCACCAGTAGAAAGTGGAAGACAAGAAATCATGTAAATTGGTAAGGCTGCAATTACTAATTTAAGCATTGTGAGTCTGCCAGCCCAAAATAACCAACAAATTTTCCAAGAAGCCATTTTTTTCACCTTCTCAACTAATGGATTCCAGATATTTCTAGGCTGCAACTCCTTGGCAAGGGGTAGCCCCAAATATTTTCAAGGAAGTATTTCTTTTTTGTATTTCAAGATCCTTAAAATCTGAATTTCTTTGCCCACATTGGTGTTGAAGAAAAATACTTCAGAATTTTCTACATTGACCTCCTACCTAGAGATCAAAGAATAATTATCTAGAATACCCTTGAAGCTCCTTGCCTCTCTTTCCTAGACAATACCAAAAAAAAAAGTGTCATCAACAAACTACTAATGAGTGACCTTAGGTAGATCACTTGTAATCTATAGCCCCGCCACATTACCAATGCTCCAAGCTTTACTGATTGATCTCCCAAGAGCCTTGATCATAATAATAAACAGGAAGGGAGAAAGAGGATATCCTTGACACAGTCCTTGAGAAGCATTAAAGAAGCCCTCTGGGGAGCCATTTAATCTCTATATCATTATTTATCCAAGTTTTAGATCTCTAAGTAGTAGTTAGTAGATTCTCCCCATATTGTGGTGTTTCCCTATCTCTTTTAGGCTTCTCCCCTTGTTTTATCGTTTGGTTCAACATAATTAAACACAATATGGAATTTAAGAGACTAGAATAGAATCATGTGCACACAATCAAATAGAGATTACTACTTCTCCCTTTGTAAGTGACTTCTTTTTTAAATATCTACTCATGTTGCATTAGGGTAAATATTTGGAGTTGAATAGATGAATCTATAACCAATTTCTAACACAACTATATTTGTATTATGAGTAAATTGATGAATCTCCTCCACATTATCAAATCTAATAACATTTCTCACTAGGAGATTACATTGATGACTCTCCTCCACATTATCATATCGAGCCACTCCCTATGGAAGCCGAAGGCTTCCATAACCTTAAATAGAAACCTCCAATTCACCCTGTCGTATGCCTTTATGATATCAAGTTTTATTAGCATGGATTTTTTTTTAGATTATGAATGAAATGTATGGCTTATTGCACAATAATGACCCCATCCAAGATTGATCTACCTTGAACAAAACTAGTTTGCTCCTCCAAATTATTTTTTGACAAGAATTTTTTAATTGATTTGCTATTTTTTTTGCTAGTATCTTGTAGATAGTGTTGCAAAGAGAAATTGATCTAAATTCTTCCAAAGATTCAGGCCTCTCCTTCTTTGGAATTAATGTGATGAATTTTTTATTGATTTATTTGAGCACCCAAATAGAACTTCTTGAATCCTCTATAGCTTTAGTGACCCCTTTACGAACAATATCCCAACATTTCTAGAAGAAGGTAGCTGGAAAACCATCTGGGTAGGGCGCCTTGTTAGGATGTAGCTGGAACAAAGCCTCTTTTACTTCTTGTTCAGTAAATTTACCATTTAGCATGTCATTTTGAGCATCAGATACCAATTTCAGCATGCCTCCAAGGAGATCTCTCTACGTGCCCAAGTTAGGACCATACCAATCATTCAATAGGTTATGGAAGAATTCTATAGTGGTACCCTTGACTTCATCCATCTTTTCAAGAGATCTACCATCTACAGTTTTGATGCTTGTTATACTATTGTTATCAACTAGATTTGCACCTTGTTGACCATAAGGTTCAACAATCTATTGACACATGGGAACAATCTCAGGTTGTGGGTAACCTATAGTGAGAATGAACCTCCAGAGAAGGTTTGCTTCCTAAATGGTTATCACCTAAACTACTCTACTATTCAACCAAGGAAAAGGGGAAGAGAAAATGCATAAACTAAAAACTAAAAAATGAAAATAAAGAGGTGATACACCAAACTAAACTAGGACCTAAAACTTAGATTACAAACACTTGATTACAATGATTGAAATCGAACTTAAACAACTCACTTCTGTATATCTATGCATAAATGTTTTATAAGGAGGTCCTAATGCTCAAACTCCTAGGAGGAAGGTAACTTCACAAGTAAATTCCATTTGCATCTCGAAACATATTATAACCTGCATTAATATACTTTTCTACAAAAAGGTGCTTAGCATGAGACAAAATTACAAGGAAATAAACAAGATTTCACAAGTGCACACAATGAAACAAAAGAGCAAGAAGGAAAAAATACTCCAGTCACTGATATCCAAGGTCTTCACTGTTATTCATGTCCAAAAGAGCTACAAAGTATGGAAAAATCTGTAAAAGGACTGAAAAAAGTCTCTAAGTACAAAAATGCATAATAAGAACTAAGTACAAATGAGTCAACAAAGTGACTATATCCATCAACCAAGCAATTGTTCCAAAGAAGGAACTACAAGCTTCCTTGGGTCGGATGCCTCCAAAAATCCAAAAATCTAGCAACTGAATCCTCTCCAAAAGAGTTCCAATGTGTGGAAAAAGTCAAGTTTGACCATGTCAAACATGAAGGCACATAAAACTGATGCCTAAATACTCTCCACCTCTCCAAAAGGAAAATAAAAGCTCCCTATATGCTCTCCCCATGCTGGCTAACCTCTTTCAACTAACCCTATAAGCTTGCAAAGCATATGAAAGCTCATAATGAAAGCATAAGAGCGTATGTAAAGTATGTATCCTATTTTGCATTTTAAAATAGCAATGTGGCTTAATGATTTATAACAATATCATTGAAGTCAAATGCTTTACATTCTAAATCAAATGCAAAAATAAAGAGACTCTAGCTCGACCTTTACATACAAGTCAAGGTGAAAATACATCATAAAGACTTAATACATGGCATACAAAGGGTCACAAGGTTACAAGGAATAAGACTTAGAAGTTGTAGCCCACAGGGAATATTAGTTTGATTGCATATTTTAAAAGAAGGTGAAAAATTACCTTAAACCATTTTCAAGAAATTAGGGTAAGGAACCCTAATACACAAAATCAATCCCAAAACAAGGAAGACTCATTTCATTTTTACATCAAACTTTCTGGAGTCTTCAATTGATGGCTAGGGTTTGTGTAGAGGTCTTCAATGGTAGATTTTATAGTTTCAAAGGCAATTTCCTTTGCAATTTCTGATAAACAATGACCTTTTATGGTTGGGTAAGCATTCTTATGTCACTCTATTGCATTTTTTGAAGAAAAAATAGCTCGAGTTTGAGCATTCTTACAGGAAAATGAATAAATTTTCACATTTTTTTTGCTAATCTACACATTTCCATACATTTCTTTGTAAACATCATGCATTTTCTGAAGACTTCATTCATTTCTCTATATTTTGGTTTTCCTCTATAAACACAAAAAGGTATATGCTCTTGCATGGCCATAAGTAATGATCTTTTACAGGTATATCTTGAGGGAGAAAAGACTTTCTCTATATATCTGGTATACATATTTTTTTTTTGCTTCTCTTGTAGATTTCATTTCAATTCTTTTTAATGATGCGGCCATATCTTGTTATACAGGTACCAAAAGTTGCTATTGGGTTACCAAAACCCGATCCCTTCATTGTTTCACTCTGCAAACTTCTAACTCTTCACACCCCCATTCCTATTTTAATTTCTTTCAAATTACCAAGGCTTTGGCTTTGATACAAACCCTACTCTAAAAAGGATTCCATTTTTCTTGTAGATCTTACTTGTATGTTGCAATAGCTTTCCATAGTTAATGAATAGTAACAAGATGTTTCACAGTGTATTTGTTACTTCCATATTGTGCTTAGAATGCATTCTTGGTTCAATGCATTGGTCACTGTTGCTTTTATCATTTTAACAAATTCCTTCTAGATCTCTGTTAAAATATGAGGAAATGCTCTGTTCTTATGATTTCAAAGAGAAAAATGCACAACAATTTGATCATTTTCCATTATGTATTATTTTTTACTTACTGTCACATAGCTATTCCATCTAGAATTCAATGTATTCCCTTTCTAAAACTATAGATGCAATACAAGTTCAAATCTAATTTGTATTTGTAACATGATCTTAGCTCTGCATCCTTTGGAATGAAAAGAGAAAATTGTTTTTTGCTTCATTGTAATGTCTTCACATCACTGCACTTTACATTTCATTATTCTATTTCTGAAGTATGACCAAAACAAGGCCATCTCTCTCACTTTGTACCCCTTGTAGAAAAGTTGATTGAAATGTTAATTGTAATGCTTATAATAATTCCTTTTTCCTTTTCACACCTGTACAACTTCATTCACTATCATAACAACTTAATCTTCTCATTTGAGTTTACTGAGTAAGCATTACTCACTATTCTGCAATAAGGTTTCAATTGCAACTTGCATTATTGAAATGTGTAGATCCACACTGTTAGCATCTACTGGTTTGCTTCAGTACTTAATGGTACTAAAAAAACTATACCATCCTATAGCTCACTGCCCCCCTTTGCACTCAATACATAATTTTTCATTCCTTTGAGGTATAGCACTATTTCCTCACACTTAGAGGCTTGTAGAGCATGAGTAAACTTGGATAGTACTCCCTAATTTGGTGCTCATAGAACACCATCTTCACTTCATTTCATTGATGAATATGCTGCTCCATGTTTATGATCATATGTTTAAAACTCACTATTTCAAGTTATGATTACTTATTGAGCATCTTACATTTCACCGTCACTCTTGCATACAAATAATTGTCACCCTTGATCTATGACTGCTTCATTTCATTTATGTTACCCCCTGATAGCTTCTTATAGGACTTGGTGACTTGATAGAAAATGAATTTAAATAGTAAGACTTCATTGAGTAACTCACTAAGAGTCCCTATAGATGAGTCTTATGACATGTTTTTATCGACAAGAAGTATCACTATTAATGTCAGATGACTCCCATTAATAATGATACCTATCTTTGTCAATAAAAAACATGACTAATGAGACCTATCAACAGAGATTCAATGGTGATATAAAAATGAAATCACCCCTCTATAATGAAAGTAAAGGGAAGCAAGCTGGGCTCAACCCTTGTGGGAGCCACATTTTATCCCACATGTTGTAATCAGATGAAACAAAATGGTAACAAGGATTTCACCTATACCTGCACAAGAAGCAAACATGTTAGATAAAACCAAGCATATGATAGATGTGTTTGATAACTCTCTTGTTTTCCTGGACATCTATGGTATGCTAAGCTATTTTAATGCACATGAGGATCAAATTATATGTTTATAGATGTATGCACATATTTTGATTGGTGATCCTTCATTGCTCTAACAACACTCTTCGCACAGATGGAGGGAACCTAAGAGTAGCAAGGAGAGCATCAACTAGAAGCAGGACAAGTGGGAGGGACTAAAGATGATGCAGAAAAGAGCAACTGAGATTCTTCATTCAGGCAATGACGGGTCCCCTTTCTCTTTATGTGCATTCTTTCTCTTTTGTATCTATAAATTTATAATATTTTCCATTATATGCATTCAGATAGTTAGTCCCATGGTTTGTGTGGGACACCATACATTTAGATTATCAATAAAGACTACAATTTTGAAAAGATTGTGCACTTTCTCCTATGTTAGACGCATTTACATAATGCAATGTAGTATTGTAGTCTTTTGATTTTTCCTTTATGCACTTGAATGTGACATAGTAGAGTTAAAACTGGTAAAAAATAAACAACACTGCCTATTGGGGCTAGTAGCAAAAATAGGTAACATTTATGGTGACATTGCTATATGTTTTCCTACTAAACATCTTGACTAGTTGCTTGAAGCTTATCCATTAGGTACTGAGTCACCTAAAAGCTGACACAACTTGAAAACAATCTTGTACATTACTATAACTCACTAGATTAGTACATGATACCTTGGAAACTTATTCAAAAACCAAAACTTTAGAAGGAAAACTACTTAAATGTGTTGAAAAACACTTAGGGAAAATAAAAAACTTGCATCTAAACTATGGTGCAACAACACTTATTGAAAAAAAAATCCTAATCTAGCATGTACAATGTAGATCAAACCTCAAAAAACTGTTTGAGGTGTATCCCATTAACTGGGATAGGAAAAATTTCTCCATCCATGTTAGATAACTGGAATGCATTGTGCTCTTTACATTTTGTAATAACAAACAAACCACTCCACATGTTGTCAAGCTTGGAGTGCTTGCGTAGGTTGCTTTTCAATTTATCCCATTTGAGCACAACATCACCCTCTTTGAATACTCTGGGTGTTGCTTTCTTATCAAATACTCTTTTTTATTTGGAGATGATGATACTCCAAGGACTTCATTGCCTTATCTCTTATCTCTTCTAGCTCCATGAGCTAAGCATACCTAACTCCCATTAGGTCCTTTTCCTCAAACGTCTCTAGCTAGTGCATAATATCAAGAGCTAGAAGCTCCATAGATAAAGGTAATCTTGCCTCCTTACCATAAACCGACACATATGGGGAGTTCCCAATGGAACTTTTGGGACTTATTCTATCTACCCACAAGGAATATTTCAACTTGGTTTTCCAAGTTCTCTGATTATCGTCCATGATTCTTTTGATAATCCTTATTAGGTTCTTATTTTTTGATTCTGCCAAACCATTACCCTGTGGGTAATAGTTTGATGATGTATTAAAATGAATTCCATTTCTGATAGCCAAATCACTTACTCTGAACCCAACAAATGCTAAAGCATTATCTAAATATAATTGATTCAGGAACTCCAAATTTGGTAATTAAATCATCATAAAAATTTAAAACAACAGTCTCATTGGCTTCTTTTAAAGCCACTGCTTCAGTCCATCTTGTAAAGTAATAAGTTGTAAGTACCCACCTATGGCCTACACTTGAAGGTGGGTTAATGGAACCTATGAAATCAATGCCCAATCTCATGAAGGGTTGTTCCACTTGAATTGGATGCAAGGGTAAAGCTGACAACCTCTCTTTGCCTACAAAAATGGCACATTTCACACATTTCCTTTCCCATGCATGGGAATCATTAAAACATCTTGGCCAATAATAGCCAACTCTCATTATTGTCCATGCAATGGTTCTTGATGAAAAATGACCCCCAACAGTTCCATCATGGAACTCATGAAGCACTTTATCTACTTGATCATGATCAATACACCTTAACAACACACCATTAAGGTATTTTCTGAAAAGAAGATTATCAATCAACACATAGGGGATAGACTGCAGTCTAAACTCCTCTTAGCATTATCTAGACCTGGTGGACACTCACTAGTTTGCAAGAAATGAGTCATATCATGTACCCAACCTGCACTTGTTGCTGGTGCATCAATTGTAGGTTCATCAATAGTAACTAGAACTGTTTCTTTTCCTATTTCTAGCTCATTTTCAGACTTGGTAGAAAGTTGCTAACACAACCCCTTTCCCCTCACAAGCTTAGTTATCTTTATGTCTATATCATACTCCATTACCTTTGTAATCCACCCAACCCTCTTTTCATTCAGTTCTCTGCTTAACAAAAACTCGTTCACACTAGGGTGACCAACCATTAAATGTATCTTGTTATTAGAAATTAAAGGCTTAAAATTTTTCAGACTTCTGATAACAAGTACATGATTTTCCATAAAATTATACCTCTATTCATAATCCTCTAAACCTTGAATGAAAAAGGAAATGTGTTGTTTTAAACCATCATCATTCTGCTATACCAACATTGCAAAAATAGTATCTATGCTACCAAAAGCATACAAAATAAAGTCTTTTGAGAATTTTTGATTTACTAGAGTAGGAGCTGCTGATAAGGCCTCCTTAATAGCTTCAAAACTACACTTGGCCTCTCTAGTCTAGCTAAAAATTACATTTTTCTTTAACATGGTAGTTAGTGTTTTCAAAAGATTTGCAATATCTAGAATAAACTTTCTCAAAAAATCAATTATGTTAATAAAACTTTGCAACCCCTTTTTTATGATTAGGTAAAGGTAGGCTAAGATAGCACTTACTCTCTCTAGATCAATGGTGATTCCTTGTTTTGACACTGTGTCCAATAAGCTTGCCTTCATGAACAAAAAAATGCATTTTTTGGGGTTAAGGGATATACCAAACTCCCTACACCTCTCAAACAATTGTCTCAGATGGGAAAAATGATCATTTGCATCTTTAGAAAAAATTGTTATGTCATTAAGGTATATAAGCACTAATTTATGAATCAACCCCTGAAATGCCATGTCCATGGTCCTTTGAAAGGTGGCACTAGCATTAGATAGACCAAATATCATTCTTTTATAGGCCATAGTGCCCCAATTTGTGGTGAAAGTAGTCTTATATTGATCATCTTCCTTTACTAAAACCTGATTATAACCAGAAAAACCATCAAGTAAGGAAAATATTTCTGAACTAGCAACTACTTAAAGGATCTGCTCCATAGAGGGAAGCAGATAATGATATTTCAATGAGGCTCTATTAAGGTCTCTAGAGTCAACACAAAGCCTAATTTCTCCATTTTTCATTCTAACCGATACAAGGTTAGAGATCCATGAGGTATGCTTGATTGGGAAATAATGCCTCCCTCAATCAGCTTGGTCAATTCTTTTATCATAAGGGGCTCAATTTTTGGATTTAAGGGCCTTTGTTTCTACCTAATAGGATTTGCATTTGGCTCTAATTCTATGGTATGCTGGGAAATTTGGGGATCAAATCCCTTTAAATCTGAGTACTCCCATGCAAATACATCTTGAAACTCTTGACAAAGAGCAATAAAGGCTTGCCTATCTTCTTGTGAATAGATTTTACCAATTTTAAGGAGCGAATATCTCAAGCTCTTCATAATGTTCCTCCTTGACCTACATGCTGGTATTTCTCTTTTTGAGTTGATCATCAGTGCTAAAGATGGATTCTAAAGTAACTAGACCCCTAGGCAGCTTGTTAGTTCTCGACTGAATGACTTGATCATCATATTGTTGCTTAAGTTTCTCTTGGTTTGCCACTAAAAACTCATCTTCTTTAAGCAAAAAATTCAACACCTGTTCATCACTCTTGAATACTTTCCAATGAATGTTATTATCAGGAATAGACGACCTTACAATAACCTTAACATATTGTAGCACTTTTTCTTTCTTAATATCATTAGGTATATCAAACTGTGCACCTATTGCAACTAACCTATCTGTGTGCTTGTTTTGATTCCTAGGAATATAAATCAAATTAAAAGAATCGAATTCCTCTATCATATCCCACACCCTATGCTTGTAAGACTTAAGCACATCATTTTTAGTCACATTCAAGCCTATTACTTGATTGACTATCAACTCATTGTCCCCAAATACCTGAAGGCAACTTATCTTTCTTTTCCTTACCCATTCCAAGCCTTGAATCAAACCCTCATATGCAACAGTATTGTTAGAACAAGAGAAAGCAAATCTGAAAGAAAAATAATACTTGTCACCTTGTGGAGACACAAGCATTGCACCTCCACTAGCTCCATTCCTGCTTCTAGAGCCATCAAAGAACATCTTCTATACTTCATCTTGTTGTCCTAGCTGCTATTCTGCATTCTTTTCAAGGTTTGGCATAACTGTTTCAGGTTCATGCAACATATATACCCCCAAACCAGCTTCTTCAATGTTGTCATTTAGATTATCCACAATATTTTTTGATGCCCACTCATTTAAGAGTATATCTGGTACACTTTCAACTTGCAATTCTTGAGTAGCAACAAGCTCATTATCATAAAAAACAACAAAATTAGCATTAACAATGCTTGTTATATAAGGCTCAATGTGATCTTTGGCAAGTGACTCAGATTTTATAGTTACTTTTGTCCCATATCTAGTCCTAAACAACATGTGGGACCAATCTGAGGACAAATAACCTCCTATTTTGGAAGTAAAATCTCTTGACAAGCATAATGTGAAATAAGGTGGTAAGTCAATGACAAATATGTCTTGGGGAATGGAAAATTTTGGACAAGCATGAAGTGTAAGGCTTAAATCCTTAATGAAACCTACGGTGTTAATGGTTGTTGCATCTAATTGGACCACTCCCTTCTCAAGGGGCTAATATTTTAGTTCCAACTTATTATCAATCTGTTTGGGCATAACAAAACTGCTTGCCCCACTATCTACCATGCAGTTATTGACCAACTTATCCCCTACTATCAAAGACACATAAAAAGGAGGGGGTTTGACATCTTTACCTGATTATTTATTACTGTCTTGAGGTGCATTTGTGAAAACAACCTTAACTTGACCTATTGGTGCATCACTTGAAACATTCAAATAAGTCAAAGTAGATTGTAATAAGTTCTTTTGACCTTGTATGGACAAAGAATCCAACATTGACATAGACACATTCACTTTCTTCAAGTGTTCAACAATGTTAAAGGGTACAACAGATTTTACCTTTTGGTGGGTCCTTGCAACAACATGGTTTGGTTGCAAGTGAGCTGATTGGGGCTGGTTCCCAAGCTGCTCTTTATTGGTGCCATGTGGATTTCTCTGCAAAATATGTGGCAGTTGAAGATTGGATGGGCCAACAACTTCATTATCCTTGTTTGTTGTTTTTCCAATTTCCAAGGCCCTCTTCTTGGCCCTAGTATTGCCTGCAATTGGAGAATCATCTCTATTCACTCCACAAAACTCCTCTCCTTTCCAATTAAGGAGAGTCGTTTCACTTGCAGGGAGAT
Organism: Sequoia sempervirens; assembly: GCA_007258455.2. Lineage (NCBI taxonomy): Eukaryota > Viridiplantae > Streptophyta > Pinopsida > Cupressales > Cupressaceae > Sequoia > Sequoia sempervirens. The sequence continues at coordinate 14,717,472 of VDFB02373365.1, read as the reverse complement.
CTTGTTGTTGTGATGATTCATCATTAGGTATATTTTGCATGCTTGCAACATTTTGAACCATTAGATCTTGATTAATAACCCCATTTGAACATGTAGCCTAATTGTGGGGTTGATTGCATGGAAAACACCATTCATACTCAGCTGCAAGTTTATTCTAAATAGGAACAAGATCTCTGGCTAAACTAATTGGAGCTGGATTATATGCTTGAAAATGCCTCTAATTAAGATTCTTCCTTGCACCTTGGTTGTTTCCCTAAAATGGCTATCTATTAGCATAATAAGGTTGATTCTGCCCTTGACTCTGAGGCTGATATGGCTTAAAATTTTGGAACTTCTACTTTTTCATGGTTACTAACTCATTTCCAAAGGACTGAAGTAAGCTTTTTATTTCCTACAACTCAGGAGATGGGCTATGAACAACCTTATCTTGATTAACAGTAGCTGGTAATGCTGGAACAATAGGTATAGGAGCAAAAGGTGGTATTTGCAAAGGCATAGAAGGATGAATTTCTGGGAAAATGGGCATTGGTGGTCTAGGTGCAATCTTACCAGCTTGGATAAGATTATTTTCTTACCTCACTGCAATGTCAAATGCAGCTGGTAAAGAAGTACCCCACATAGATTGTATCATTACTGGGATATCACTATTAAGAGCCTTTACGTAATAAAGAAAAGAATATTTTGGAGAAGTTCTTACCGTAACAAGAATCCTATTCCATGTCTTTTGAAAACATAAATTGAAATCCATCATTTTCTCTTGAGGAGCCCTCTTAATTGTAGTCATATGCTCAACTAGTGACAAGTGATCAGACTTGTCTTCAAACTGCTTGTTCAAAGTTGCTGCCAACTCATCCCAATTTTCTATAGAACCAACTACTAAACCCCTGAACCACTAAAGGGCCTTCTCCTTTAGTGAAGCAATCAACAATCTCACTACAAAATTCTCTTGAGTGATGTTATGGACTCCACATAGTGAGGCTACGTCCCTGATATGCTCAATGGGAGTTGTTTGATCCCCCCCTGTGGAAAAAGGTAAACTTTTTAATGCAACCATAGGAATATCATCATGTTGCTGCAAGTTTAGTGGGATGCCTCCATTAAATGGAACAAAAGGCTGATTCCTTTGTGTTGCCATTGGATTTACCTGAACTAGCTTAATAGGTACAACAACTAAAGGAATAGAGACACTTGCTACAACTACTGCAACTACTAGTTTGAAACTAGGTGGTGTAGAATGAACTCTTTTTGATGAAATAGGAATTCATTTTGTTGTTCTACCTTGTCTTCTAGGTAGGGATAGCTGTAAATATTTGAAATGAATATAACTTCTTGTTTGTATCCTTTTCATATGCTATTTTGCATTGGTTTCTGCTAACCTACCCACTCAACGTCGCAATATATGCTTCACCACCCTCTTAAAAGGTCTTAAATCTGCTATTTGTATATCAAAACCAACAAAATTGAAAATTGAAAATTGTCTTGATTTGATAGTCCCACCAGGCATGCCAAAATTGTTATCAACTATATTTGCACCCTGTTAAACTTAAGGTTCAACAATCTATTGACACATGGGAACAATCTCAGGTTTTGGGTAACCTGTAGTGAGAATGAACCTCTGGAGAAGGCCAACTTCCTAAATGGTTATCGCCTAAACTACTCTACTGTTCAACCAAGGAAAAGGGGAAGAGAAAATGCATTAACTAAAAACTGAAAAATGAAAATAAAGAGGTGATACACCAAACTAAACTAGGACCTAAAACTCAGATTATAGACACTTGATTACAACGATTAAAATTGAACTTGAACAACTCACTTCTGTATATCTATGCGTAAATGTTTTATAAGGAGGTCCTAATGCCCAAACTCTTAGGAGGAAGGTAACTTTAGAGCTAAAATCCATTTGCATTTTGAAATAGTTTATAACCTGCATTAACATACATTTCTACAAAAAGGTGCTTAGCATGAGACAAAATTACGAGGAAATAAACAAGATTTCACAAGTGCACATAATGAAACAAAAGAGTAAGAAGGAAAAAATACTCCAATCACTGATATCCAAGGTCTTCACTGTTATTCTTGTCCAAAAGAGCTACAAAGTATGGAAAAATTTGTAAAAGGACTGAAAAAAGTCTCTAAGTACAAAAATGCATAATGAGAACTAAGTACAAATGAGTCAACGAAGTGAATATATCCATCAACCAAGCAGTTGCACCAAAGAAGGAACTAGAAGCTTCCTTGGGTTGGATGCCTCCAAAAAGCCAAAAATCTAGCAACTGAATCCTCTCCAAAAGAGCTCCAATGTGTGGAAAAAGTCAAGTTTGACCATGTCAAACACGAAGGCACATAAAACTGATTCCAAAATACTCTCCACCTCTCCAAAAGAAAAATAAAAGCTCCCTATATGCTCTCCCCATGCTGGCTAACCTCTTTCAACTAACCCTATAAGCTTGTAAAGCATATGAAAGCTCATAATGAAAGCATAAGTGCGTATGTATCCTATTTTGCATTTTAAAATAGCAATGTGACTTAATGTTTTATAACAATATCATTGAAGTCAAATGCTTTACATTCTAAATCAAATGCAAAAATAAAGAGACTCTAGTTCAACCTTTACATACAAGTCAAGGTGAAAATACAAGTCATAAAGACTTAATACATGGCATATAAAGGGTCACAAGGTTACAAGGCATAAGACTTAGAAGCCCACGGGGAATATTAGTTTGCTTGCATATTTTAAAAGAAGGTGCAAAATCACCTTAAACCATCGTCAGGAAATTAGGGTAAGGAACCCTAATACACAAAACTGATCCCAAAACAAGGAAGACTCATTTCATTTTTACATCAAAATTTCCAGAGTCTTCGATCAATGGCTAGGGTTTGTGTAGAGGTCTTCAATGGCGGATTTTACAATTTCAGAGGGGATTTCCTTTGCAATTTCTAACAAACAATGACCTTTTATGGCTGGGTAAGCATTCTTATGTTGCTCTATTGTATTTTTTGAAGAAAAAATAGCTCGAGTTTGAGCATTCTTACAAGAAAATGAATAAATGTTCAATTTTTTTTTACTAATCCATGCATTTCCATACATTTCTTTGTAAACATCACACATTTTCTGAAGACTTCATGCATTTCTCTATATTTTGGTCTTCCTCTGTAAACACAAAAAGGTATATGCTCTTTCATGGCTACAGGTAATGATATTTTATAGATATTTCCTAAGGGAAAAAATAATTTCTCTATATATCTGGTATATATTTTTTTTCTTGCTTCTCTTGTAGATTTCATTTCAATTATTTTTAATGGATGTGGCCATATCTTGTTATATAGGTACCAAAAGTTGCTATTGGGTTACCAAAACCTGAGCCCTTCATTGTTTCGCTCTGCAAACTTCTAACTCTTCGCACCTCCATTCTTATTTTAATTTCTTGCAAATTACCAAGGCTTTGGATTTGATACAAATCCTACTCTGAAAAGGATTCCATTTTTCTTGTAGATCTTACTTGCATGTTGCAATAGATTTCTAGATTTTATGAATAATAACAGGATGTTTCCTCATAAAGTATTTGTTACTTCCATATTGTGCTCAGAATGCATTCTTGCTTCAATGCATTGGTCACTCTTGCTTTTATCATTTAAAAAAATGCCTTCCAGATCTTTGTTAAAATATGAGGAAATGCTCTGTTCTTATAATTTCAAAGAGAAAAATGCACAACAATTTGATCATTTTCCATTATGCATTATTTTTTACTTACTGTCACATAGCTATTCCATCTGGCATTCAATGTATTCCCTTTCTGAAACTGTAGATGCATTACAAGTTCATTTTTTCTTTGTATTTGTAACATGATATTAGCTCCACATCCTCTAGAATGAAAAGAGAAAACTGCTTTTTGTTTCATTGTAATGTCTTCAGATCACCGCACCTTACATTTCATTATTCTACTTCTGAAGTATAACGAAAGCAAGGCTATCTCTCTCACTTTGTACCCCTTGTAGAAAAGTTGATTGGAATGTTAATTGCAATGCTTATGATAATACCTTTTTCCTTTTCATACTTGTACAAGTTCATTCACTGTCATAGCAAATTAATCATCTCATTTGAGTTTACTGAGTAAGAATTACTCATTGTTCTACAATAAGGTTTCAATTGCAACTTGCATTATTGAAATTCATAGATCCACATTGTTAGCATCTCCTGGTTTGTTTCAGTACTTAATGGTACTCAAAACACTATACCATCCTGTAGCTCACTGCCCCCCTTTTCTCTCAATGCATAATTTGTCATTCCTTTGGGGTATAGCACTGTTTCCTCACACTTAGACGCTTGTAGAGCATGAGTAAATTACCTGGATAGTCCTCCCTAATTTGGTTCTCATAGAACACTGTCTTCATTTCATTTCATTGATGAATATGCTGCTCCATGCTTATGATCAAATGTTTAAAACTCACTGTTTCAAGTTATGATTACTTATTGAGCATCACTTTACATTTCACCATCACTCTTGCATACAAATAATTGTCACCCTTGATCTATGACTGCTTCATTTCATTTATGTTACCCCCTGATAGCTTCTGATAGGACTTGGTGACCTGATAGCATATGAATTTAAACAATAAGACTTCATTGAGTAACTCACTAAGAGTCCCTACAGATGAGTCTTATGACATGTTTTTATTGATAATGATTATCACTAATAATGAAAGATGACTCCCATTAATAATGATACCTATCTTTGTCAATAAAAAACATGACTAATGAGACCTATCAACAAAGATTCAATGGTGATATAAAAATGCAATTACCCATCTATAATGAAATCAAAGGGCAACAAGCTGGGCTCAACCCTTGTGGGAGCCACATTTTATCCCACATGTTGTAATCGGATGAAACAAAATGGTAACAAGGATTTCACCTATACCTGCACAAGAAGCAAACATGTTAGATAAAACCAAACATATGGTAGATGTGTTTGATAAATCTCATGTTTTCCTGGACATCTATGGTATGCTAAGCTATTTTAATGCACATGAGGATCAAATTATATGTTTATAGATGTATGCACATATTTTGATTGTTGATCCTTCATTGCTCTAACAACACTCTTCTCACAGATGTAGGGAACCTAGGAGCAGCAAGGAGAGCATCAACTGGAAGCAGGTTAAGTGGGAGGGACTAAAGATGATGCAAAATAAAGAAACCGAGATTTGTCATTCAGGCAATGACGGGTCCCCTTTCTCTTTATGTGCATTCTTTCTCTTTTGTATCTATAAATGTATAATATTTTCCATTATATGCATTTAGATAGTTAGTCCCACAGCTTGTGTGGGACACGATACATTTAGATTATCAATAAAGACTAAAAGTTTGAAAAGATTGTGCACTTTCTCCTATGTTATATGCATCTGCATAATGCAATGTAGTATTGTAGTCTTCTAGTTTTTCCTTTATGCACATGAATGTGACATAGTAGAGTTAAAATGTACCTTCTTTTCACTGGTAAAAAATAAACAGCACTACTTGTTTAGGCTAGTAGGAAAAATAAGTAACTCCTATTAATCAACCTTTAAAGCTTTGTGGAATATCAAAGTATTTTGTGTTTTTCTCACTTTCATTTTGCCACAGTTCCCTAAACTTCTACCTCCCAAAACTCTCTTCTTTGGCCAAAATATCACTTAATTTATTTAACATTTCTTTTTCTTCAAGAAAGCTATGACTATCTGGATGCCATTATTAATTACCTTTTCAGATAACACCTTCAAAGCCTCCCGAGTTTTCCTTTTTTCTTCAAAGATGTTTTTGGAGCATTCTTTATTTCATTTTTTCAAATTCTGCTTGATCGAATTCATCTTTACAACTATATTGAACATCTTAAAACCACCAGGGTTACAATCCTACCACCAATGCTTAATGAGATCCATGAAATTTGGGTCTTTAAACCAAATGTTCTTGAATTTGAATGGGAACCTAGCAGGACCACTTTCCCCAACAATTTCTAGAAACACAGGGAAGTGATCGGATCTCAACCTAGGAAAAATATTACAATCTAGAGTGAAGGGAAAAAGACTTGTCATCTTTAAAGAAAAACCTATCCAATTTTTCTGCAATACCGCAAAAACCTTTCCTCTTGTTTGTCCAGGTATAGTGGCCATTCCCCATTCATGGTTCAATCAACAAATTTCTTTCTACAAAGTACTGAAAATCTAATTGAGATTGCAATTTTCTCCCCACACCTCCATTCTTATCTTTAGATCTTAGTAGTGCATTGAAATCACCCCCAAGAATGGAAAATTCATAACCAGGGTTGTTGCAAACTATGTCTAACTCTCCAAACTTTCCTTTTTTTAATGCAAGTAATTGGTCTATAAGCATTTATAAGTAAAAACCAAAGGTTCGAGGCAAGACTCCTTACCTTGCAAGCGATCCAGTGTCTTCTTTTTGCAACTTCCTCTATTAGCACATTATGTGGTATCCACAATATCAATAGCCCGCTAGAGGTCCCTTCAACATTTACCCTGAGCATTCTCCATAGTCTCATTTTCCTACCAAAATTAACCTTTTCTTGCTCACCTAGCTTAGTCTCCTGAAGCAAACACATGTCCACCTAGAATGAGTCTAGTTGATGTCAAATTAGGCATTGTTTGTTAGGGGCATTTAAGCCCCTAACGTTCCAAGTTATGATTTTCATTATTTTTCAGGAAGGGCATCACCCTTCCCTACTTTCAACATTTCATTTATCTTCAACTAAACATTGGTTTCCCCATCCCACTTGAGATTGTCCTGGTTAGGGATCCTATCCCATTTCTTACTTTCACCACAATCAGGGGAGGATTTGATTGATTCCTTCTAACAAATACCCAATTTACCCTTTGTGTTGTCGAATAGAATTTTTGTCTTTTGCATGATTTCTAAATGTTTTTAGTCTCATTTAGATGTAGATCATCATCTTCTAGATTTTGGCCTTCTATCCATTCCTCAAATAGACCTTCCACATCAAGACTGAGTGATCCACTCTTGGTTTCTTTTACCAATTAAGTAAGTTCATTGCTGACCTTGATAAGGGAATTGAGATCTTCTACTCTAATGTTGTTCCCCAACAAATCAATGGCCTTAGATATTTTTAGATCTAGCTCCTTCCTTTGGTTAGTAGAGTCATTTGGTTTAACCACATGCCCTTCCTCCTCATCTGGTTTGTTCAAATCCATATCCTGAGCTCCTGGGGTTGCATTAGAAGATGAGTCAACCTTAGTGGATTTGGAAGTGCTTCCCATGTTTAGAGAGAGATGAATTACTTTGATGATCCAATGCGATGTGTTTGTTGGGCAGTCGACATCCCAACGTCTTAACTAATTCATTATTGGGGAAAGGGTCCAAAATTAGTGCTTACAACCAATTGCCCCAATCCATTATAAGCTTGATCTACCACCAATGTTGATTGTTGGGTTTTTTTGCAATGCAAATTCTAACATAGGTGCTAACGCCATCTGTGTTTAGTGTTTCTTTTGCACACAAGTCCCAAAATTGTTGCCAATGTCTTCCAAAATATTAGGTGCCCAAAAATCCAAGGATGGATTGGGAAACTTAAACCTTTCTTGGATCAATTCCATGTTGTGATGGAATGGATTGAAACCTACCATCTATCTGCGGATGTAGAAACCTCAACCATCCATGATCCAAACACCATTTTCAATCTCCTCCCTAATATCCTACAAAGGGTAGATCACCACAAAATATCCATTTGATAAAAACTTGAAGTGCAGGTCCTCACCCCATTTCCATTGCCACCATCTAACCAAAATATCCCAATTAAGGTCCTTGCTAAACCATCTCACCAAAATACCTAGGCGATATAGCTAATTTTTTTAGGTTGGAGATTATTTGCGCATACCACCATATATTTTTGAAGGTTTTACCTATTATCAACTTGCCTCTACCCTCCCAGCAATTTTTGTGCTAAACACTGCTTGATCTTTTAAGTATAATACAAGTGTTTTGAGCCTTATCCCAACCCCTTGAGCTATTCTTTCCTTTGTTGCGCCCCCATATAGGGTTACAACCTCCAAACTTGTCATCAGTCCTACCCCTAAATCTATTATTTTTGTTCTAGTTGCCTTAGTATCTGGGCCTAGGGGGATTAGGATTATCATACCATTTCTTCCCTCTCCAACCATAACCCCTTGAGGGTCTGCTTCCGTGCCCCAGATCCTTCCATTCACTACGCTTTTGGTGTAGGGGCACCCAGTTCATTTTGTGAAAATGTTGTCAAGTGAGGTCTAATGATAGGTTTTACTGTGTTTTGAGTTTTATCATTCAAATAAGGTCATTGTAGACCATTTCTAATGTTTAAGTCATTTAGGGGTCAGTTTGAGTTCATTTTGTCAAATTTTGCAATGTTGTAAGAAAATGTCTTATGTAAAAGATGCAAAAATGCAAGTTTAGGAAGACCAACGGTCATTAGAAGTTCAAATGGAAGTTGAGGTTGGTTAGGATGGTTATTTTTGATGTTTTTATATTTAAAAGGCCTCTCACAATTTGAGGTATCTCTCTGTTGTTCATTTTTGGTGGAAGAAAACAAATAAAAACTTTGTTTTTGTGTTATTTTTGGAAAATCTGTCGCTCTCTTGATTTGTATGGCCCGTACAGTTAGGGTTTGATTCAAAATTGTATTGAATTCAATGGAGGACTGAAGTAGCATCATTATGGATTTTTTGTGATTAGATTTCATTAATTTTTAAAAGTTTTGTGACCATTTCTCTACAGGCGAGTCTATAACTCAGTTTTAAGGGTTTGAAGTCTTTTAAAATGCAATAAGCACCCATTTCACCATTATATTTCTCTATAACTTGTTGGAATGGGTGGTATAGGGTAGTTTTAGGTGTCTATGAGGTTTCAAGAGTAGTGGATTCCGTTTAAGGGGTTTTGTGTGATGCCTTAGTTGTCAAATTCATTGAATTTTGGTGAAATTTGGTGGTTAAAGGTTGGTAATGGTTGAAAACTCTTGGGGAAGAAATTTTTAAAGGTTGAATAAGCATGTGTAGGCACATTGTGGGGTGTCTGAAGTGTTAGTTTGTTGAGAGAAGGTTTGGAGACCCTAGTTTCAATAAACCCCCTTCAAAGTAGGCTAGATGAGGGTTTTATGTTTAGGTGACTTGGTGAGCATTCCTCTTGAAAAAAGGTGTGGATTTTAGGTGTTTGTGACCAGATTGAGGACTTTCCATGGAGTTTTGGGGTTGGGAGAGAGTTTAAGGTGGTGTTGCTTTGTAAAAGTGGGCTAATTGAGCCCTTGTTCAGCGTACCAATCTAATTTAAGGGGTGTTGTTCCAAAATAAGTGTATGAGGTTTTGAGATATGGTGAAGTGTGTCCAAATGGGTATCTAAAATGCCAATTGGTTGATGGGTTTGAGGATTTTTCCAAGAGATGAAAAATTTTCTCTGTTTGGATGGCTACAAGAGAAATATGAAAGAACTGAGGAATAAGGGCAAGTTAGGGTTTTAAGAATTGGAAAGTTGTTTCAAAAGGTTTGAATTGTGTTTGATGGTTGATTTCCTCCCTACTTTGTATCAAGTGGTATCAGAGCATAGGTATTAGATCATTTGAGGGTGAAAATATGAAGATTGAAGAGTGAAAAGTGGGAAGTTGAAAAGACAAAATACCTCCAAAGGGGAAAACTATTGCTAGGGAAGTAAATGAACTAAAGGAAAATCATGCTAAATAGATGAGAGAGTTGAAAGAGAGGCTTGCTACTTTGGAACAAAGTCAGAAAAGAGGTATGATTCCTGGAGATGAGAGTGACTTCGAAGAAGAAGAGGAAAGTGATAATGAAGAGGAAGAGGAATTGGATCATGATGATAAGAGGATGGCTAAGTTGCTGAGAGCAGTCAAGGATGATAGACACAAGGTGAAGATTGATGTTCGAAAGTATGGAGGTAGTTTGAATGATGAAGAATTGTTGGATTGGATTGTAGCACTGGACAATCACTTTGAATGTGAAGATGTTCCTAAAGAGAAAAGGGTGAAGATTGCAAAAAAAAGTTGAAGGGCCATGAACTATTGTGGTGGGATTATGAGAAATTTGAGAGAAGGAAGAAAGGTAAGTCAAAGATTGTTTCTTGGGATAGAATGGTGGTGAAAATGAAAGGTAAGTTTTTTTCCTCTGATTATGCTATTCAAATGTTTAGGAAACTTCAAGGTTTGAGACAAAAAGAAATGGATGTTAAAATATATACTAAAGAATTTTACAAGTTAAGTATTAGGGCAGATCACATGGAGGATGAAGTGGAAAAGGTTGCTAGGTATTTGGGTGGATTGAGATTCAACATTCAAGATGAGTTAACCTTGGAAAATCTAAGAACTATTGAGGATTGCTATCAAATGGCAATAAGGGCTGAAGAAAAGGTAAAAAGAAGGCAAGAAAAGTCAAATAGAGGCAGATGCATCACTAGTAGAGGAAGAGGATCAAGGTAGTCCTTTGAAGAGCAAGAAGATGCAAGCAAAAATAAAGAGTAAGTTGCTGATCAAAGAGGTGGTTTTAAAGGTTTGAGAGAGAGATTTGTTGGAGGTAGGAGTTCAAGTACATTTTTAGGTAGGTGTTATCATTGTAATCAGTTTGGTCTTCCGGCATACAAGTGTCCTAAAAAACAAGGTTCTACATCAAGTGGTGGTGAAAAAAGAGTGCAATTGGTGCAAGAGGATGAATGTGAAAGTGTAAAATCTCCTAGTTAACTTGCTACTCCAGAAGTTGGGGAGACATTGATGGTGAGAAGAAAAATCCTAAAAGTATCCAAGGAGAAGGAGATGACACATAGGAGGACATTGTTCAAGACCACATGCAAATGCAAAGGTAAGGTATGAAAATTTGTAGTAGATTCAGGGAGCACTGACAATATGGTGTCTAATGAAATGGTAGATAAACTGAAACTAGAGAAGGTTCCTCATGAAACACCATATAAAGTGTCTTGGTTGAATGATGATCAGTCCATTTTGGTTAATGAACAAGCCTCAGTTGAGTTTAGTATTGGTGGCTATAAGGACAAGGTTCTTTGTGATGTTTTGCCAATGAGTTGTTGTCATTTATTACTTGGAAGGCCATGGCAGTTTGATAGACATGCCATTTATGATGGGAGAAACAATACATATCAAATTGAGAAGGATGTGAATGTTTTTACATTGAATCCATTGCGAGAAGATGTGAAGGAGCAAATAAAGGCAACAAAGGTGATTATTTTTGGCAAGACGGAGTTCATAAAGCTTGAGGAAGACAAAACAAAGAGTGTGCAACCATTGCAAAGGAAGAAGATGCTGAGACAACAAGTGTAAAGAATGATTCAAAGTTGAAAGGAAAAGATGATATGTTGATGTCAAAGTATGAGAAAAAGAAGGTCAAGGATGAATTCATTGTGAGCATGCAAAATGCATTAGGAAAATATGATGAGTTTATGGTGGGAACCATAATTTGTTCTATGGTTTAAAAAGAAGGTAATAGGTAGTCAAATTTTGTTAGTTTTGATGTGTGGAAGTCTAATAAGACAAAGATTACTGAGGCAGAGAATTTGAAGGAAAAGATAAAAAGACAAGGTGAAGAGACTAAAGGAGAATGGAAAGGGTAGTTGGATAAGGATACATAAAGAGAGTTAAGAAGGAGATAATTCAAGATGCAGATGGTAAAGGTATATTTGCAGGAATGAAGACTGATTTAGCAACATTTCCAAATCAAAGGATAGTTAGACCACAATCATCAAATGGAGGACAACGTATTCAAAGAAGGAATAAGTCAAAGGGCAGAGATAATGCAAATTTTTAGTTTTTGACTCAGTGGAAAGGGTCACTAGGTGGATATGCAGGTTGGAGATCATGGAATAATAGGAGGCAACATGTTTTTGGTTCTCAAAGGGACTTGAGGTCTTTTTCAGGCCGGGAGTATGGTGTAGGGGCACCAAGTTCATTTTATGAAAATGTTGTCAAGTGAGGTCTAATGATAGGTTTTAGGTGTTTTTTGAGTTTTATCATTCAAATAAGGTCATTGTAGACCATTTCTAATGTTTGAGTCATTTAGGGGTTAGTTTGAGTTCATTTTGTCAAATTTTGCAATGTTGTCAAAAAATTGTCTTATGTAAAAGATGCAAAAATGCAAGTTTAGGAAGACCAACGGTCATTAGAAGTTCAAATGGTAGTTGAGGTCGGTTAGGATGGTTATTTTGATGTGTAAAAGGCCACTCAAAAATTGAGGCAACTCTCTGTTGTTCATTTTTTGTGGAAGAAAACAAATAAAAACTCTATTTTTTTGTTATTTTTAGAAAATCTGTTGCTCTCTTGATTTATATGGCCCGTACAGTTAGGGTTTGACTCAAAATTGTATTGCATTAAATGGAGGACTGAATTAGCATCATTTTGGATTTTGTGTGATTGGATTTCATTAAGTTTTAAAATTTTTGTGACCATTTCTCTACAAGCAGGTCTATAACTCAGTTTTAAGGGTTTGAAGCCTTTCAAAATGCAATAACCTCCCATTTCACCATTAGATTTCTCTGTAACTTGGTGGAATGGGTGGTCTAGGGTAGGTTTAGGTGTCTATGAGGTTTCAAGAGTAGGGGAGGCTGTTTAAGGGGTTTTGTGTTATGCCCTAGTTGTCAAATTCATTGAATTTTGGTGAAATTTGGTGGTTAAAGGTTGATAATGGTTGAAAAATCTTGGGGAAAAAAATTGTAAAGGTTGAATAAGCATTTTTAGGCACATTGTGGGGTGTCTGAAGTTTTATTTTTCTTAGAGAAGGTTTGGAGACCCTAGCTTCAATAAACCCCCTTCAAAGTAGGCTAGATGAGGGTTTTATGTTTAGGTGACTTGGTGAGTGTTCCTCTTGACAAAAGGTGTGTATTTTAGGTGTTTGTGACCATATTGAGGACTTTCCATGGAGTTTTGGGGTTGGGAGAGAGTTTAAGTTGGTGTTGCTTTGTAAAAGTGGGCTAATTGAGCACTTGTTCAAACTACCAGTCTAGTTTAAGGGGTGTTGTTCCAAAATAAGTGTATGAGATTTTGAGATATGTTGAAGTGTGTCCAAATGGGTATCTAAAATGCCAATTGATTGATGGGTTTGAGGAGTTTTCCAAGAGATATGAAAATTTTTCTCTGTTTGGATGGCTACAAGAGAAATATGAAAGAACCGAGGAATAGGGGCAAGTTAGGGTTTTAAGAATTGGAAAGTTGTTTCAAAAGGCTTGAATTGTGTTTGTTGGTTCATTTCCTCCCTTCTCTGCATCAAATTTCTCCATTGTTCGGTGGCCGCATGATCTTTTATTTGATCTAATAAGAACTCTGCTTCTGCATCTTGAGCCCAACTACCTTGACCTTTGCTACCACCAAAATTCCCATCCCAAAACTTATTGTTCATCTCTAGCTCACCATGAATTGATTCATCGAACCCCTACTCTTCTTCCTTTCACATTCACTTTTCTCCTTCACGGACTATTTTCTCCTAGTCTATGGACCTCTTCCATTTCATATTTAACATTTTTCTTAGAATTTTCACCTTCAAAGCTTAGGTTGAACCTTCAAATGGAATCAACCAAACAAGATATTTTTCAGGTTTGTAGCACTCTAATTAATCTTTCCAGTGACTATAATATTTAATATATTTAATTTGGATATTATATTTATTTTCTATATTCTAGTGAAGATAGGGTTTTCAAAAAATTGAAGGTCTTTGTTCAATACACATGAAAAAATAGTAAAATAGATATTTTTTTTGAAAATGAACTATTCTCTAGGTATTGATGTCCTTATGTATTTTAAACAAAGTTAATTTTGATGAATACAAAAAAATTATGTGATAATGAATGAACCTATGTCTAAATTATAGCTAGTCTCACTTCAAAAAGATATAAAATTTAATTGTGCAATAAAAATTTATGGAAAAATATCCATGGCCTACATATCTATGTTACAAATCTATATTTAAAAATTTATAATTTTATCCTTCCTACAAGAAAAGCTATGCTATACTAAATAAACACCACTTTTTAAAAATATTGTTTTGATTATATGGGAAAAACAGCTTTTGAAGGGACCCAAATCCCTTTACATCCAGTTACATCAAAATGCTACTAAGTAAATAAAAGATCAAATAAGGCTCTAGCAGCAACCAATAACCAAAAAATAGCCAACCAACAACAGAGAAACAACGAAACAAAAAAACTAAAATAGACCAATAACAAGAGAGTTACTTCAGATTTTTCAGAGTATTGGCCACCTCAATCTCCTGATTGTAGTGCAGGTTAACCATATCCATCAATTCCTATTTTACTTCTTCAAAATATTTCCTCAAAAAGCCCCTTGTTCTAGTACTCATTTAAAAATATCAAAAAATATCAAATTATTTCTTAAAATTTAAAATATATATTTATAATTTACAAACAAAATCTAAAAAAAAAGATAGTTCATGTCATCTTAGAATTCTTAACTATTTAGTTGTTATAGGTGTTAAAAATTGAAAATTTAGTGAGAAATGTTGATTTCAATGTCCTACCTTGGCCAAAAAGTGGAACTCATTATTGTGGGACCACCTTGAGGTGGTGGTTAGAGGATATATGTTGATAAGTGTCGATGAGTGTTTTTTCACATTCACAACACATACAAAGTAATAGGGTACATTGTCTCTTGAAAGGAAATATAACTTTAGAAACTTCATAAAGATAACTGTTGTCACTTTGTGCCACCTGGTGGTACTTGCAAAATTTTACATCTCTATGGTACCTTGGTCTATTGGAAGGGACCCTTGTTGTGGAGAGGGAGATAGAAAACCATGTTTTAGGGCTTCCTAAACCATATGTTATGTCTAAAACCCTAGGTATGAGTAAATCACTTGTGCCTTATTCTAATCTCACGTTGATCGATAACCAAAACTTCCCCCACTTAAGTTACAACCTCATGTATTGTATTCATTCGTGTATCAACCCCTCCTACCTAAGGTCACCAATCAAGCTCACAACCTAAAATAATTTTTCAAGGTCCTAAGTCTTGTGTCATCAAAAAATTCTTGACTTATTGACCACTTTCCTTCCCACATTATATTTTATTGAGGAAATGCTCAACAAAACCAATAAAATGTTGATAGTTGTCCCTTTTCTATTGGTTTCCACAATTCTATAGAAGGTTTATTACTAAATATTGAAGGTGGTTGCAGAAACATGAAAATGATGATGTGTGGCATGCTAAGCATCTGTCACCACTACAGGACCCGTGGAAAGACCCACAAGTACCATGCAGTGTGTTTTGAGGCTTTTTGCCATTCCATAGGTATATCAAGGGAAGACCCACTTGCTAGTTATGGAGCTGGGGATTTTTTCCACTTGGTGCCTCTTCACATGCTCTCTCTTTTTCATGGGTAGTCTTCTAATGAAGGTGTGAATGCTTACCACATATCCTAGGTTGCATTTTTGTTTGAATGCGACTTGACACTTTTCTATTGGATATGAATATTCAAGGCTTATTGACCCTTTGTCAATATTATTCAAACTCATTCAATAGGGATTGACTATTGATTTTATTTGATCTTCTAAAATCAAATGGCCTAAATTTAAACCTCCATAATGGCTAGATACACCATTTTGTGGGATGTCTGCATTCATGGCCAAGTGACATCTTTAGCTACCTAGATCAAATTTAATCACTCTAAGATCTATCTTTCATAAATTTCCATGCCTATTCAATGCAAAAGAGACACCCATACTCCTTAGTGTGCTGCAAAGACATTCCTTCTATTGTGAGATTAGATTTCATGATGAGTTTTACCAGAGTTCTCTACTCTGCACTTATGAACAATTCAATGTAGAGGAATGACATGCACATAGAGGCCATTCTGGATAATCTTTAACATGAGTTTCGATGCCTAGCTCCTCTACCCTTGATCTAATCACATTTCTGCTAATTGTTAACCTTGGTAGGGTTAGGGTTTGGTCTAAAATCATCTGAGTTATGCCTAATCTATAAAGGAAAGAATTTTATTAGTTCTAAGGATTATTCCTTTGTCTCCTCTAACAATTTTCTATTGCAGACACTACATTCTTGCATTCTACCATTGTAATCTTAGCTTCCATTCCTTTATGTTAATGAAATTGACCTAGCTTACCTCTTCCTTTTTGTAATATATTTTGTATGCTTCTACCTTCATGTTCATATTTCCTTGTGATTTTTCATTCATGTATGAGTGTGTTTTCTATTTTTTGGTTGTTGTTCTATGAAAATATTTTTCTCTAGTAGCTAACAATCCCTAACTTTCATAATGTTCCTTGGAATTTCACAAAGTAAACACCTATGTAGACCTCTTGGCCTCTTTTATCCACATATTGTGTTTAACTAAATTAGGAAGAACCACATTTCTATCTTGGTGTATCACCTACCATTTCCCTTTAATGCATTCCTTCTATCCCTTTTTCCTTGAGACTTGATAAAGTAGGGTAATGGTAGGATTTTATGTGTTGGGTTGGACCAAACACATTGCACATGGATTAGAAGAGGAAACTGACCTTCTCTAGATATCTAACCTCAACTACAAGGTCCCACACCTTAAGGTTATTTCCATTATGTTATTAGAATACCAGGCGTATGTTCAACAGGGTGCAATTTCATGTGACAACATTTTTTGGAACACTCAATGGGACCATTCAAATTTGATCAACTTCATTTTATTTTGTTGAGGGAGTGGTGCTGGTCTTGAAAAATCCATCCATAAAGAGAAACCTAATAAAGTACCTGGCTACTCTATGTTCAAAGGAGAACTTTACAATTAATTGGTTACCCTATTACAACCCATTAATCTTGGTTCTAGATCAAACTTAAAAAAATTTATGCCAAGAATTCAAACAAGAGAATCTTCTAGAGGTAATTTTCAACACATTGAGCTATCATTTTCTACTTCTAAAAGAAAAAATAGATGTTATTTATCACCTTTAAGGAGAAGTAGGAGTCCTACAAGTCCATCCCCTAGAGCTCGATCTATGCCACCTTTGGGTAGATTACTCCAGGTTAGAACATCTGCTGCTCATATAAAAAAAACATTATTTCATATGGTTGCCCCTAGAAATCAACCATTTTTCACTTTTAATGGTGGTATCCCTCTTGTGTTAGCCCAAAGAGATGACATAATAGTAAATGCTTTGAAAAGTATTCCTCATTTCATTGGTGAGAAATTTACCACTCCAATAGAGCATAGTCAAGATGTGTCCAATATATGCTTTGTGCATAATATTACAGAAGATAATATGGTTGTTAGACTCTTGGGCACATCCTTAAAAGGGAAAACATTGCAATGGTACAAAATTTTGCAACCTAACTCCATTCACAACTGGGATGAGTTAGGTGAAAAATTATGTGAACAATTACAAGATAAGAGTGATCACTTTTCTTTGGTGGAATAATTGACAACAATCAAATGGGAACCCCATGAACTCATGGGAGATTTTAGGTTCAGATTTAAGAAGGCTTGGGATAGAATCCTTACCTTAGTGAAGCCTTCTCCCAATCATGCCTTCCTATAATATTTAAGGGCTTTGAATAGTGATGTGGCTGTTATGATTTAATCCATGGGTGGGGTGACTTTTCCAAATGAATATGGCATTGCTATCAGGGTAGATAATTGTCTAATACAAGCTGGGAAAATAGCTCCAAGGCCGCCAATGCCTCTATTCCTTAACCCCTATTCCAATTGCATCTACTAGTAAACCATCAATTTTTGTTGTACCTATAAAAAAATTGCATGAGGTTAAAGCCCTACTACAAAATTTTGGAAATGATTTAGTGACAATTAAGAGGCAACAAGCTCAAAACAGTAGACCTTACCAGCACTAGAATCAAAAGTATCAACAAAATAGATAGTTGTATCATGGGAAAAATCAATGGAATTATACTAAACCCTTAAATAGTGTAAATCCAACTACTACTTGCACTTCAAAGTCTCTTGTTCCAATTCATAATAACTTAGCCCAAGAGCATGACTGGTGTTACCCATGGAATTAGCCACATAACTAAAATTCTTATCAAAATGTAGAGTTTGTACAAAATCTAATGGTTCAAAAGGAAACCCTAGTTCTAGGGCAATAATTTGATGAAAATCAAGCAGCTGCTAATATGAAATATCACATACTAGGAGACTCCATGTTAGTCAGCTGGCATCAAGAGAATTTTTGTGGTATGAATCAAGTAGCCACTAATGTAGTTGCACAAAATACAAGATCACAGAGATGAGTAGTGGATAATGGTACATCATCCACCATTGGACAAGTTCCAACTTCCCAACCATTGCAAGCCACTATAGTTTATGATACCATTGGTAGGAAGAATATGCTACAACCACATCAACCTATTGATAGGGGTAATAAAACCTTGGAGCAACCTTAAAGTGGCCAAGTTACAAGGATAGATCTTTCTGTTCCAAAGGTTTCTTCCAAAACCAATCAACTTCCCTTCAACATAGTTGATCAAATGAAGAAGGCTAACCCAAATGTCACCATGTGGGAATCTATGTCCATTCCATCTCAAAGGAATCTATTGCAAAAATCTTTGAAGGAGCATAATCAACCAAATGATGTATCATAAAAGGATCCAATCACTCCATCAATCATTCTAATGCGATCCAGAGAAGAAAGGAATCCAAGAAAAGTCAGTAAGCCACCTCCTTTTTATTTATCTTTAATTATTGGGAATCGTATAGTACATAATTGCATGATTGACTCAGGAGCTAACAAATCTGTTATGCCAAAGAAGATAGTTGATCTCCTTGGCATAAAATATGAGCCTGTGGCTAGGGGAATTGTAGAATTGGATGGTATTTTTTTCAAGAGAGTGGGGGTTATTAAGGATTTAAAATTGACCTTGCATGCATTCCCTAGTTGTATAGTGTTGCATTATATTTCAATCATTGACCTCCTTACCTTCTTGCCATATGCCTATCCAGAGGATTCACTACCAAGATAGGTGGATACCTATATTTTTATTGGTCTCATATGTTATTCAGAACTATATATAGGACCAAGGTGAATATCAATGTTGAAACCATTGCAAAGGATCATATTGAACCTTACACTCTAAACCCTATAAACATGAATTGCACATTGTATGATCAAGAGGATGAGTGTACTATTCACAAGACTATTAATATTTTGGAGGAGGTTATTGATTGTTTGTTAGATGAATGGGGTATTTAAGACACTCACCAAATCTGAAATAGAGGAGATTGGTCTTGGCACCTACTGTATGCATGAAAAGGACGCTCCTATCCCCAATCTCATGAAAAATCAAGAGTATTTGGGGGGATTATGGCAGCTATTTTTAATGGTTTTAGAAACAAGAATGGTGTAGGTGTTGTTTTGATGCTAGTATCCCCAAGTAAGGATAAGTATAACTTGTCTTTTAGACTTCAGTTTAGTTGCACTAACAATGTGGCAAAGTATGAGGCCCCCATCCAAGGTATCCAACTTGCATGAAAAAAGAACATCACATTGCTACAAGTACTTGGTGACAATGAACTAGTTTTTTATCAATTCAGAACTCAAAGCTCAACCAAGAATAGTCTGCTCAAATCCTATAACCATAGGGTTTAGGATTTGATTGAGGGATTTGAAGGTTTCAACATCCAAATAATTCTTAGAGGTCAGAATGAACATGCTAATAGGATTGCAAAAATTGGTAAACAATTTTATATTCGAGATCACATTGAAAACAAGAGGGAAGAACATATTAGGTTGGCTATAAGGCCTATTGTTCCAAAAAATCAAGACCACCAGAGGGTCTTTAAAAGTGACCAAAAAATTATAATTATTTTGTAAGAAGAGGTAGAATTTAATAACAAAAATTAGTCCAAGCTATATAATTAGTATGGTGATCAAATCATGTAGATAAGTAGTAATAATTTACCCAAAGGTCTCATCACCCTTGAGGGTATCTTCAATTAGGATGACAAGATAAAGGAAAAAAGGATGAACCTAGCTACAAAAACGGGCGACTCCAGGTAAATTACTATTGTTGAGGGAAGGTCCTTAAACTCAGGAAAGGTATGTTACACATCTAAAAATGAGGTTTTTATTGATATTTGTAATAAATATAGTGATATAGTTGCATGGAATAAGGGGTACCTAAAAGGTTTTGACCTAGACCTTTCCCAACATACCATTGAGTTAGACCTAGAGGCCAAGCCCGTGAAACAAAATAAAAGGCATATAAACCCTAGGATTGAGCCTCTAATGCAAAAGAAATTGACCAAGTTGATTGAGGCTAGGAGAATATTTCCTATCAAACATTAGTCATGGGTGGAAAACCTTGTCCCTATTACAAATAAAAATGGGGAAATAAGGCTTTATGTGGATTTTAGGGACCTGAACAGGGCTTCTTTGAAGGATCATTATCCTCTTCCTTCCATGTAGTAGATTTTGTAGGTCATTGATTCAAAAAGATTTTCATTCTTAGATGGCTACTCAAGTTACAATCAAATTCTAGTCCAAGAATTTGATCAACATACAAAAAAATTTACCACAAAGTGGGGTACCGATGCTTATTGTAATATGCCTTTTGGATTAACCAATGTTGGGGCCACTTTCCAAAGAGATATGGATATGGAATTTCAAGGTGTGTTCAAAAAATTTGTATTGGTCTACTTGGATGATGTCATAATGTTTTCAAAATAGGAAAGCGATCATTTTAGCTACCTTGAACAAGTTTTTCAAAAATGAAGGGAATATGGTATTCCCTAAATCCAAGAAAATGTGTCTGTTACTAAGCAGGAAAAAATTCTTGGACACATTGTTTCAAAGGATGGCCTAATCATCAATCCTATAGGAGTAAATTCTATCCTGGCCATCCCACTCCCTAGTCACAAAAAATGATTACAGAGCTTCTTGGGCACAAATAATTTTTTGAGAAGGTTCATCCAAGATCTTGCTACTCTAGTGAATTATCTTACCTCCATGCTCAAGAAAAATATGGTCTTCAAGTGGACCAAGGAAGGAAAAGACATATTTGAGGCCATCAAGCAAGAAATTGCATGGGCTCCTACCCTTGTCAACCCCAATTATGAAAAATATTTAATTCTTTATACCATTGGGGGTGAAGTAAGCATATCAAGCATCCTAACCTAGTTAAACAATGAATTTTTTGAGCAACCAATTTATTTCTTCAGTGAAGGAATCAAAGAACATGAGGTCAAGTACAAATTTGTTGAAAAATAGGTTCTTGCTGCTATTAGGGAATTGAAGAAATTTAAGCATATGTTGTTCAACAATAAGATTCAATTTATGGTCCCTCATGCCAACATCAAAGAATTTATGTTAAATAGAGATATTAGTGAGAAAAGAGTTGGATGGGTTACAAAAGTGATGGAGTAGGATGTGAATATTAAGATCAACAAACATTTGAGAGGCAAAGGATTATGTCAAAAAATTGTTACACCTTTTGAAATACCTTTAGAAGCTACCCTTGTGTTGCAGGAACCTGAAGCATCAAACGCAGACATTCAAAGCAGTTGGGTAAAATAAATGTCCAACTTCTTGCGAGAAGGCATATATCCTCTAGGTTGGAATAGGACCAAGAGTAGGCATTTTAGGTTTCAATCCATTTCCTATGTCATAGTGGATGTCATACTTTTTAGAAGGGACTTCAATGGAGTCCTCCTAAGGTGCATAGAGCTAGATTAGGTTAGCAAATTGTTGGGAGAATTCCATGATGGTCCCTTAGGTGGCCATTTTTTTTCAAGGACTACTACTACCAAGGTTATGAGGCTGGATACTATTGGCCAACCCTATTTAGTGGGGCCCACAAATGGGTAAGAAATTGCAAAAATGTGATTTATTCTCTAGAAAAAAAGGTTAGTTTCCCTACTCCTCCATCCCATTTAGGATAATAAACCATTCACACAATGGGGATTAGATTTTATTGGCATGATTAGTCCACCATCAAGTTTTGGTCATAAGTGGATTTTGGCAGACACAGACTACTTCACCATATGGATAGGGATAAGTACCTTAAGAGATGCCATAGAGGCTTCAATTCTAAAATTCATTGATGGAATTATGACTAGATTTGGTGCCCCTTCCACTATCATCTCTGATATTTCCAAAATAAAATTTGGCACCCAAATAAGTGATTGGGCATTTAGGCATGGTATATATCTGAAAACCTCATCCAATTATTACCCTTAGGGTAACAACCTAGCTAAGTCTTCCAATAATAACCTCATCAGGATTATTAAAATGGCTATTGAAAATAATTAAATGGATTGACATAATGAACAAAGACAACCCTTTTGGCTGATAGAAATACCCCCAAAAGAGAAATTGGTAATTCCCCTTCATGCTAGTTTATGAAAGAGAAGTAAGAATTCCATTATCATTAGACTTTCCTTCTATTGAGTTATCATATTAGCTAGAGTTAGAGGGAAATGATGCCATGATAGCAAGGTTGGCAAAGCTATTGGAACTAGAAGAGACTAGGGATAAAGCCATGTAGGTCTTAGAGACTCATCAAGCACAATTCAAGAGAATTTTCCACAAGAAAGTCATCCACATTGTGTTTCACTAGGGAGATTTGATACTAAAATGGGATGAAAACAAAGCCGAGGCTAGGAAGAATTCTAATTTTGATGCCATTTGGAGTGGTCCATATGTCATCAACAACCATCAAGAGGCCAATGCGTTACATCTTTCTAGATTGAGTGGTGAAGCTCTCCCAATTCTAGTATATAGAATTCATCTCAAACCTTATTGCTAATAGGTTTTTAGAATTCACGTACATTATAGTTTAGTTATTTTCTATTTTCTAAGTGCTCTTGCACACCCTACATTCTCCTTAGGGGAATGTATGTCTTGGTTTTGCTACCTTTTTCCAAGTGCAACTTGCACATGTTTGTTTTGTCCTTCGTAGGAAGCCTAGTTGTTGAGAAATTCCCTTATGTCTCAGTGCCTAGTGGAGTGATACGGCATTTGGTTTCATTTCAATGATTAGGAAAGCAATTATCCCATACAAATTTCCAAAATGTTGTCACTTTGTGCCACCTAGTAGTACTTGCAAAATTTTACACCTCTATGGCACCTTAGTCTATTGGAAGGGACCCTTGTTGTGGAGGGGGAAGTTCAAAACCATGTTTCAGGGATTCCTAAATCCTATGCTATGCCTAAAACCCTAGGTATGAGTAAAGCCCTTATGCCTTATTCTAATCTCGCATTGACCAGTAATTGATACTGCCCCCCGCTTAAGTTACAACCTCATGTCTTGTATTCATTTGTGTACCGACCCCTTCTGCCTAAGGTCATCGATCAAGCCCACAGCATAAAATAATTTGTCAAGGTCCCAAGTCTTATATCCGCAAAAAATGTTGACTTATTAACCCCTTTCCTTCCCACATTATATTTTATTGAGGAAAAATTAACAAAACCAATAAAATGTTGATATTTGTCCCTTTGTTGCTTGATTCAACAATTTCATAGACGGTTTATCGCTAAAGATTGAAGGTGGCTGTGAAACCACAAAAAATGATGATGTGTGGTGTGTTGAGAATCTCTCACCACTGCGGGACCCAAATAAAGAACCACAAGTACAAGGTGGCATGTTTTTAGGCTTTCCACCATTCTGTGGGCATATCAAGGGTGGACCCACTTGCTAGTTGCGGAGCTATAGATTTACACTAACTAGTATCTCTTCACATGCTCTCTCTTTTGCATGGGTAGTCTTCCCATGAAGGTGCGAGTTCTTGCCACATATCCTAAGTTTCATTTTTGTTTGAATGTGACTTGAGAATTTTCTATTAGATATGAATATTCTTGAGGCTTATTGATCCTTTTTTAATAGTATTCAAACTCGATCAATAGGGATGGACTGTTGATTTAATTTGATATTCTAAGATCAAAAGACCTAGATTCAAATCTCCATAATGGCTAGGAACACCATTTCGTGGGAATGTTTGCATTCATGGATGAGTGACATCTTCAACTACCTAAATAAGATTTTATTGCTGCAAGAGTTATCTTTCATTGATTTCTATCCCTATTCAATGCAAAAGTGACACCCATACTCCTTGGTGTGTAATAAAGACATTCCTTCTACTGTGAGATCAGATTTCATGATGAGTTTTGCAGGAGTTCTCTACTTTGCACTTACAAAAAAATCAATGTAGAGGCATGACATGCACTCCAAGGATATTTTGAATCATCTTCAATGCAAGTCTCGATGGCCAACTCCTCTACTCTTGATATGATCAGTTTTATGTTAATTGCTAACCCTAGTGGGGTTAGGGTTTGGTTTGAAGTCATCTAAGTTATGCCTACTCTATAAAGGCAATAATTTTATTATTTTTAAGGATTATTCCTCTAGCTCCTCCAACATTTTTCTTTTGTAGACACTACATCCCTATATTATGTCATTGTAATCTTGGCTTCCATGCCTTTATGTTAATGACATTGGCCTATCTTACCTCTTCTTTTCTATAATCTATTATGTATGCTTCTACCTTCACGTTCAAATTTCCCTTTGTTCTTTCAATCATGTATGAGTGTGTTTATAATGTTATGGTTTTTGTTTTGTGAAAATATTTCCTCTGCAGTATCTAGTTCAATCCCTAACCTTCATAATGTTCCTTCAAATTTCACAATGCAAAGACCTATGTAGACCTCTTGGCCTCTTTTATCCACATATTGTATTTTTCTAAAGTAGGAAGAACCACATTTCTATCTTGGTGTATCACCTTCCATTTCCCTTTAATGCATTCCTTCTATCCCTTTTCCCTTGAGACTTGATAAAAAATAGTAGTGGTAGGATTTCGTGTGCTAGGTTGGACCCAACTCATTTCACTTGGATCAAAAGAGCAAGCTAAACTTCTCCAAAGATCTAACCTCAACTAGAAGGTACCACACCTTGAGGTTATTTCCATTGTGTCATTGGAATTTTGAGCCTATGTTCAACAGGATGCAATTTCATGTGACAATAATAACCCCAAGGCTTCGATTGTTAGGTCTTGACTTTGCATAAAATGGCTTAGTGGTTTATGTTTTGCTATTTTTACAAGGGGCCTTACACTTTTTAGTTAGAACTCTAAGAACAAGGGTTTTTAAGATTAAAAATGGAGTGAAACCCTAGTGTATTTTTAGATTTGAAATATGAAAATGACTTTTATCATCTAATATGGAATTTTTGATGATGCTTTTCTTCCTAAACTAATTGAAATTTTAAATAAAATGCAAAAGATGAAGGTTGAGATACTAAATCTAAAAAATCTAAGGATAATAACAATGGATAATGTTGGAGATAAATATATCCCCCATAAAACCAATTTTTGTTTAATGAGGGATAAACCCACAACACTACAAAAATAGTGCAATCTTCAAAGGAAAAAATATTTTTAGATTGTAAATATTCAAACATATATCCAATTTATGGCACAACATAAATGAATACCCACAGTTGAACTAATGATGTAAATGGGCCAGACTAACCATGCAAAGTAACTTAAAATCAACAAATTACAAATGGTATGAGTAGAAAGATTTATCAAATACAGTTTACACTTTTCTATTATGATGACTAAACTTGAACTAAGAATGGAAGAAGGAACCATGCATGTATTCAAAAACAACAAGAAAACACCAGAACTTCAATGCCTTTTCTTGTATTAATCTCAAAATGTTGTTACAACAACTCCTATTCAACCCCTTTACAAATGAGAGAAGACTTATAAAATTATTGGTAGAGATCAAGTCACCACCAATGGCCAAGATTATATTTGCATTTAATATTGGAGGTGCATTATATGCTTTCCTTCTTATTCCCCCAATTTAAAATTTCATCATTCATTAACATAGGATAATGTAAAATATATTAATATAATTTTTACATTAAATACATCTTAAAGAATCCTAAAAAATATGGGTGCACGTACTTTAAGGTAGATATTACAACAAGCTTCTTTTTCCCTTATAACATATTTATCAAAAATACTTAGTGTAGTTGTAACTTTATTACCATGAGGGCTTGAAGCAACATGTACTTTGTAGCCCAAAACTTCATTTATTAATCCATCAATTTGATGTGGAGCTCGATGTTGGTAGTCCTCTGCCTTATTACGCCCTTTGACCAGACAAAAAATTATGCAATGGAGTCCAAAAATTCTTTATCAAAACTATCAGTAGGATCTTTATGTATAACCTGCAACTATTATATTTTTAGCTCCACATCATTTAGCTTTTCCTAAGTGCTAACTAGAACTTTTAGCATATCACACAAAAATTGGTTGCAGGTATTCAACACCTCATTAACTTGCCCAATTATGGAATTCATCTTAGGCACTACCTAAGTTATCACTTCTCTCCAAAAGTATAGTGTGTACATCCTAAAGATCGGTTTTCTAATCTCCTCTTTGGAAAAATTTTCCTCTCTCTCGATTACCTCTGTGGGAAGCTTCTTTATTGCCTCCAATTTGGGATATACCATCCAATAGTACTTGGAGAAGGCATTGCAATCCTCAATCATCTTATCAATTTCCTCTTTCAAACTAGGAAATTATTGTGCATCTCCATATCCATTCTAATTTCCCTATTACCAATACCAATAATGCTGCTGATCCACTCATGAGTGGATTGAGCCCACATTTTCATTTGTTCCATTTATTAACCTCCTCCTTAGAGAGAAAAACTAGAGTTGTGATGTTTTCAAGAACACTTTGAATAGTTGTCACAAGCTACTGAATAAATGGTGTTAGTTTTGTAATTTGTTCTTTCAACTCCACCTTTGTCGCTTGATCTTTATCTATTCGCTTTAGAATGTTTGACACTGACCCCTATAATTTATTGATTTCTTGTACTTTATTTGTGGGGTCGATGTTGATTGATGAAACAATATACTCTTTAAAAAAAATGTGGTGGCATCCTTATCCACAATGGAGTAATAACATGGAGGATTCTTGATCTTGAGGTGTCCTCAATCACATGTGACCTTATTTTGGCCTTCTTTTTCTCCTTGGGCTTCCCAATGCAGGCCAAAATCGCCTCAAGTCTTGCCTATGGAGTTTCTATTAAAGGATCCCTATTTTTCATCTGCTCTTTGAGCCGAACAAGAGTTGTTGCCTTCTTTCATGAGGTGATAATTTATGAGGACTTATTTTCTACCGAAGCCTCCTTTGTTTGTCACTTCTCTTGTTTTTCTTTCTATTCCTCTGCCACCTTCTCTCTATTGGATTCTATTACTTTAATTTTTACCATCTCCTCAGAAGATTTCTCCTCATGTGATGGAAGAATAGAAGTCTCATCCATTATGGAGAATCCTTCCATATCCTCCCTTTCTTGTTTTTGTATTTCCTCCAAAATACTATCCACACTCTCTATGGAAGGTGGTTCTAGTACATCTTGGGAAGAAGGGGAAAGAGTGATTTGGGAAACCTTGTTGATTATTGCCCTATTGGTGGGAGAGAGGAGGAAATCTTGTAAATGGCTTCGATATAAATAGTAAATTGAGGAGTGGAAAGGGAGGAAGATGAGGGAGATGAAGCAACTAATGCAGAAGGGGATGATTCCACTAGAATGGTAGAGGTGGAGGGAGTGGGAACAAAAGGGACAAAAAGGTCAATGGCATGGGCCAAGGAAAGGATGTGTAGAGGAATGAGACCAAAAGAAATGGTAGTGCATGAGGATGAAGGAGTAGAAGAGGGTGGAGGAGATGGAGAAGCCAAGACCAATAATGGTGAAGGAGGGTTTTGAGGAGGAGGATTTATAATTGGAGAAGAGGGGGGAGAAGATTCCTTTGGGATGGACTCCAATGCTATGGTCCCCACCTTCTTTTTCCTCTTGGGAGGAGGCTTACTAGATTCTCCATCCTTCCTTTTATACACCCTAGGCCTCTTCGTCAGGTATCTTTATTCTATTCTTTTTTTGCATTTTCCCTTAGCCTTTGGGGGAGTGGATGCTTCCTTGATTGTAGAGCTTGTGCATGAATCCCCCTCATCTTTAGTCTTCTTGTCATCCTTGCTTGTTGAGGCTTATTCCTCCTTTTATTCATAAGTTAACTCAATTTTCTATGCCATCAGGAGGTCACCTAAGCATCAATCCACTTCCTTGTTCATATGAGAACATAATGAGTAATGACATCAATATCTATTTATTCTTCTTATGTTAAATCTGGTAAAGGGGGAGGCTAAGTGGCCATCTTGTTATATTCATTTTCATCAAGAAACTTCTCATCCTCCTACAATTAATTAGGAACCTTGAAGAGATGAAGGGTGAAAACATATTCTAGTGTCACCCTCATGTAGGCCCTTTTGTAGACCTCATACTTGTTTGAGAAATTTATCCAAAAGTCATCTATATGCAACTAGTGGGCATATTTCCTTTGCACCCACTTCTTCATTTTATCAAAAGGGTCAAAATTATCCCTCTGACTGTGAAAGTTAAACACAAATCTTTGGATTTACAAATCTAAATTCTTGGTCGAAGGTGTTGAAGGAAACAAGTGCATTCCTCTTCCCATAGTTAGAGGGCATGGAACCCCTACTTTGTGCTTCCCATGAAGCAAGTCATGTGATGTGCATAATTTCATAGTTAGCTCTAACAACATGATCCTATCAATAGGATACTTAGGCAATCTATAGGGTTCCCTTGAGAAACCCTCAATTTTAAAATATGTGAATATTGGGAATTGGATAAACCAATACCCAAAATTCTTGACCATTTCCATGTAAAAGAAAGAAAATCTATCCCCTAAGTCTCCTTGCAATGTCCTAACAATGAACGTTGTGAACACATTATTGACTCTTTTATAGTGGTGCTTGGCATTTTGGTATTGCAACTATGGGTAGCATTCATATACAATATGTTCATCTAGGCTCATACCCACATTACCTTTGCAAGTCAGGCCTCTATGCTTGAAGTTTTTTGCTAGAGAATACATCACATAAGAAGTCATGTAAAAGGTGGAAGCCTTTTTGACCTTAGGAAATTTTTCATGAAGATTATTACTCACAATATTTTCCCAATCAAATTTAGTCTTTTCTCTCAATATCTCCTCAATGAAGTAGAACATCTAATTCTCAAATGTGGGTGCGGATGGAAACACTTTTACTCTGTTGAGGAGTGTAACTAGATCATTGACTTCATCATTTAAGTCACTCATATACAGGGTCTTTGGCAACTTACTAGCATTTTCTCTTGGATTCTTCATCCAATTGTCATTGGGGAGTTGGAGGTAGCTACTAGGATCAGTATTAAAGACCTTGGTTGCATATTTGTGGCTAGGAACAATCACCTAGGAGAAAGACAAGATACCAAATGTTCTTGCTATAAAAGTGAGGGACAAGTCAGAAAGGACTCTCCCTTCTGCTACAATTACCCTTATAGAGTCTTTATGATAGTATTCCTAATATCCCATAATCAACTCGACGCAAAGAATGAAAGGTGGGAGTCTTACTTCTTGGGATATTCCACTTTGTCAGATCTTCAACACCAAATCAATCCTTTGGGCTCTGAAGATCCTCTCCTTGAATTCTTCTATACCAACATGCCCAAGGTTAGTGCCACAAAATTTATCCCATGTAGACACAATCTTCTAAGGAGTGTCAATGCCTTGAAACTCATACTTCATTTTTGACACTCTATTTTTTTTTCCATATAATCTATAAAAGATAGCACTAATTAACATTCTGGGAACAAGTCTAACTTTGAGATCTAGTGTCATTATCAAATCCCCAAATTATGCATATACATTTCTCAAAAATGTATAAATAATTATTGATCAAGAGCATCTTACACATGCATGAAATCATCCACAACTGAAAGAATCCCCAAAATCAAGCATATTTTAATCATTTGTGGGTTTTAATGTTTTGCAGATCAGGAGACCTTGTGGGATTCAGTGCATGGTGGGGATCAAATTTTTGGTGGTACTTTTGACCATGCACCTTCAGGAGATGGGGTTCCCACAGAGGAGTCCCCACAAGACATTTTTGTGGGTTTTGAATAATGCATGGAAAAAAGCCATCTAAGGTTTTGCAACATTTTGGAAGATAAGGAAACCTATAAGAAAACTTCCACAAATGCAAAGTTTTCAAAATTAACCAAAAACCCCTTCCCTAAAAGAGGCAAAACACCCAAATGCATGGAAATAATGCAAGAGATGGTGATATTTACCCAAAGATTAGCAAAATTTGAGGGCGCGCACTAGATGATGATCCAACCACAAACAAAGCACAAGAAGTATCAAATAACCATGAAAATTGCTCAAAATTCCTCCAAATCATGTCATAGCTCTTAGGTGCACACAAATGAAATGAGACATTCTATTTATATCCAACCAAAAACCTAGCTCAATAAATATGCTCCTAACAACATGGTACACACTAAAAGGTGAAAATTAGGGATTTAAAAGGTGTATGAGGAATTGAGTTGTGTGGGTTTTGAGGGTTTGCAAGGATCAGAGGATCTTGAGTTTTGTGAGAATCCACACCACAAAGACCTACAGTGTGATCCTCCAGGATGACCATTTCAAAAAATGAAACCCAACAAGGATCCACATTATGCATGAATTTACCCAATCCAGAACTTGACCTTAGTGAGGATCATCATTAGCCAGGCCTTTTATGAAGATGGACCTTATGTGGGATTTAGTGAATTGTAGGTTTTCAAGAAAGGGAATTCAAAAAGGTCCCACTCAGTAAATTTCCCCCTACCTAAATACTTGCCAAATAAAATCCTTGCAAAAACAAGGGACTAATCCAAAAAGCAACCAAAACTTAAAGCTAACACAAGAAAAAGGGGCAAAAAGGGAAACCCAAAAACCAAAACCAAATCAAAACAAGCCAAAAAGGAAAAGGGGAGTCCTTTTCTTCAATGGGGCGTGTGTGTAAGGAACAAAAAATGGAAAATCTATTGGGGAAATTCTCTAGAGCATTTTAGAGATAAATAGGGGTCCTTAACCTAGAATATTTGATTTCGTAGACTAGTAAAACAAACATCGCTAAAATGACAACAACCATTATCCAACACGACTAGGAAATTTATACCATATAAGAAACTAAAGAGTGTGCAAAAGATATCATTAATGTATCAAAGGAGTACCCCACTAAGGAAAAAAAAACTACTAGACACAAGGCTACATAAGTAATCCTACCCCAAAAGCAACTTGGATAGATCCTTGCTACCAGTTAGGTGTTTATAGCCTTGAAGAGGTTATCGTTGTTATCCTCTCAAACATAGATCCACTCCTGGCCAGGTGTCTATAGCCCCAATGGAGATATTCAAATCCCCCTATTTGTCAAATATCTTTATATTATATTTTCTTTGCTTCTTCCTTGTAATTTTCACTCTTCAAATCTTCACAAGAAATGAATCCTGCACTCAGGGCTAAGGATAACAATGGCATTGGAGTAGGAAATAAAGATTTTCACCTTATGCCTAGCAACACATTCCACCTCAGATGAGACCCAAATTACTTTAAATGTATTCATGTAATGTGCAAGGTTTCAAAACATGTTGGAGAATACCCAACACCAGATGGATACATAGGCTATGAAATTCAAAGAGGTCTGCCACTGACTTGACTAACCATATCATGCTGAGAGGAGGATCACCATTGATCAAAGAAATGCAACCAAACCCACTTCTAAGAAGGGATCAACCCTTATTTAAAAATTATGCCTAGGAAAAAAGAAAATGAGAATGACACAAAGCGAAAGCAACCTAACCTAACTATGTACAAAATTCTAAGCTGAAACAACTCAAACTTGGAAGTAATTCTTCATATACTGCTCGTTAATGGTAGTGGGGCATCTTCACCTGTGAGGGTCTTCAAACGATATGCATTGTCCCTTAAAATTTTAAAAATTTGAAAGGGTTGAGCCATAACTTGTCAAACTTTCCATAATCTCCCTTTTTCTCATGAGCTTTATCCTAATAAAGGACTAGATTATAAATTTTAAAGGCTTTGAATTGATCTTTCCTATCAAACCAACACTTGAAAACTACCTAATTTTTAGCGAAGTTTTCAATATCTTCATCACATTTCTCCTCCAAATGAGGGAGTTGGGAAAGGTGAGATTCTAACTTATCCCCTTTGTTATAGTATTCATTGATAAATTGTAAGGTGGGGATTTTCAAATGGACTGGGAAAAAAGGCTCTAGACCATACACCAGATGGTAAGGAGATGTTCCTATTACTAATTTTTAGCTTCCAACTCAAATTAGTAAAGTTTTATCAGGCAGTTGTTTACATGGGGTAAGAAAATTTTGATGCATAAACAATCCAATCAACATCGACTTTTTGAATGAAGGATTTTAGAATTGGTTTATCTAAATCATGCAACAATTTGAGTAAAGTTGTTGAACAATCCAGATAAATCAACAAATCAAGCATCATTAAGTTTATGTTTTGAATATGTTATTGCTATTTTTTTAGAAAATCAATGAAGGTAGTTCAAAAATGAGGTATGTAAAAATTGTCATTTCATCATGATTACAAAACATATGCTTCAAACAATTTCATTTATTTATTTCATATTATGTATTGATTCACAAATGAAAATATACAAGTCACTGCATGATATAAAATAGCTGATATATTAAAAGGCAATGTTTCTGTAATCCCATACAAGCCATGGGAGTAATTGTATTATGAAGAGATATAAGATAGCAAATAAATGCAAGGAAAACCATGCATAAAATTGGAGATGGGACCAGTCATTGCTTGGTGAATGATGAATCTCGTTGTTGAAGATTGTGCTAGCAGCGTTGATTTGTCTAGGTGTAGCTCCAGGAGAGAAATCTGCAAGGGTGAAATAAGATTGTTGTTAGAGCTCAAGGTTCCATTCATTATTCTATACATATCTAATCAAGGAAATACTTGCTACCTTATAACTGATCAAGAAAAGAAAACTGAACAACTGTATCCAAGATATCCAAAGCAAATCATCAACTGATGAACTCCACTATTTTTATCTAACTTGTTTGTTGACTGTGCAGGTACAAGTACATTTTTCACTGCTAGTTCATCATATTCAAAATTTTAGTATGTGGAGAAAAATGGGCTCCCACAAGGGTTGAGCCCAGCATACTTCATTCTCTCATTTACAAGAGAGGAGTAGAGGTACTCCAATATTCACATGTCAATAGATAAAAGCATGTATGCATGATAACACATAGTTACCAGAGCAAAGCAAGTGTTCATCTAAATTAGAAGAGTGAATCAACAAAGAGGATTCATAATAATAGGTTGTCTTGTATCAATTAACAAGACAAACAGTTGCTCTTGCTCTGGTAACTATATGTTACCAAGAGGATACTCTCCTTGTATGGCAATGACATGGGAAAACATAGATATGAAAATCACATTCTCATGGAGGTCACAAGCAGCCAGAGTGCATATCACATTTATGTGTCAATCATGTTTAAGAGAACAAGGGAAGCAAATAATGATCATTCAAGGACAACAATAATAAAACATTTGGAGAAGCAATGATCATTCAAAGACAACACTATTTCTGAATAAGATAGAATCACAACATTCAAGATGCCTTTGAGTGCCTTATTAATGCAATTTTTCTGAAGAAACAAAGCATATAGTATTGAGAATGCAAGAACCTCTTAAAAATATCACTGTTGCATAAACAACATAGTTGTGCATAACTTTATCAAGTTCTTCAAAGGAAAGAGTCTATTTTTGATTCTTCATAGAAAAAGAATACTAGATACAGTGACAACCAAGAAGCCAAATATAGAAAAATGGAGGCTATATTCAACAATAATAGCCAATGCCAATTTCATACAGTGAAGGTATAATATAGGAGCCATTGGTCTTATACAAACAATAAAGGCACTTTATATGAAGAGTTGGGGTAGCATATAAATGGTTTTCATATAGCAAAAAAGACATACCCTAGGTTGCCATGACAAATTTCCACAAGAGAAATACTTATCTAAAATGTTTATCTTTCTGTGCGAACCCTTTTCCTAGTACCTGCAAAACAACATGAATAAATGAGTTAGATAAGGAATTACAATCCAAAAGAAGGATTCCCCATGAAATCCATTTGCAAACTCAAAATAGGAAAGAAAATAAGCAAGAACATAATAAAATTGATAAACCAAAGATTAAATCCTAATTTAAATAGCAAACACTTGATCCCATGGGGGAATTGGTGCCAATTTGATGTGAAAATTGGCCCTTTCCCAATTCCTATGATGCAAGATTCAAATGTTGAAGAGATTATTGATCCACTTTTGGTGAAAAGATGAGAACTCCAAGCCAAACCTGCAAAAAGCCTAGCTAAGAATATAAATGACGGATGGAAATGGCTAAGTATTTTAGCATGGTAATTTTCTTGGATTGTGGATGATAAAAAGAGGAGAGGAGCTCTTCATTTATAGGATTCCAAGATGGATGAATGTCCAAATTTGAGCAATGTGGGGTTAACATTCATCCAATGATATGGTGCCATTTGTCAAGCTATGAATGGATGATGGTTGTGCAAGATTTGTGGTTTGTGCCAATAAATGCCAATATTTGAAATTCAAATTTGTTGAAATAACATGTAAGAGGGAAGGGAAAATGCAATAAATGCCACTTGGCTCAAGGCAAAGAAAATGTAAGAGATCTTAAATACCTTGTTGGATGTACATGTTGACTTGGAATTTTTGAATTCAAATAGAGAGAATATTCCAAAAGATGCCTTGTAAGGAAAATAGAGATTTAATAAATGAATTAAATCTATTTTCATGTGCAACTTGCATTATCTAGAGGATGTGCCATGAGATTAGATTAAATTAATCAAGGGTTAATTAATTTAACAGGAGATTAGATGATGTGACTTATTTGACTTAGATTTATGGATTTATTTAAATCAAATAAGAGAGGAATGTGATAAGAGGCTAATTAAATAAAGATTTTGATTTATTTAATTAAAAGGGATGGTGTTAGATTAAATCAAATAAGGTTTTAATTTATTTAATTTAATGGATATACTTTAGAAATTTAATCAAATAAATAAATTATTTAATTAAATAGGGATAATTAGATCAAATGGATTGATTTAATTAACAAGAGAAAGTGACTTAATTAGACAAGATGATTTATTTAATTAGGAGACGAATATTGATGAATTTAATCAGATAGGGGAATTTGATTAAATGGTTAGACCGAGGGATGATTCAGGATGAAACAATGTTAGTGGATTAGGATCGAGTGTGGGATATCAATCTGTATATTTTCGATGTCTACACTTTCATAGTAAATAGTTACACTCAAGAAAATAACATGGTAATAAGGTATATCACTCCCAGGCATGATTTGGAGAGTCTCATCTCAAAGTCAAAGAAAAGTAGAAAAATGATAAGGAAGATACCTAGTTTCAAGAACCAACATTTTCCTTTCTAAGAGATGTAAGTTCAATCGAGCTCATGACCACAGAACAGTAATAAAGTGAAGCTGCAAATACACTTTTCCTCATAGGAGAGTACACAAGAGAATAGATAGTGTTTATGAAGGAATGAAAATGATGTGAGGGGTTTTGGATTATACCTATACTATGCAATGGTGTTGAATCATTTTACAAACCATTTTTTCTTCGTGGAGCATCATTTTCTTGTGGAGCAGTTGATTGTGTTGCTTTTGTTTCAACTATCATAACAAAGGTGATTATTTCATTACTGACAACTATTACATGCTTTTACAGAAAGAAAGCAAATAACCAGTAGCAATAGAGGCCGCAACCTGAAAATAAATAAAGAACCAAAACCAAAGAGAAGAATCAACAAGGATATAGTCCATGGCTTGTATATTCATAGAGGGCCTCAAGTATTCACAACAAACCCAAAGATAATTCTTCAAAATGGAGAGATTTTATGAAATAATGTAAAACTAGTTTGAAGCCATGACTGCAGCCTGAGAGTTGTTTTATTTCACTAATAGTTACCAAACCCAAATGGGTTACACATGAAGGCCATGAATGCAGAAAATAAAAGAGGAAACCCACTGTGTGTTCTCATGGCCACGGCCTGAGAAAAGTTTTTTTTTCACAAGTGATCAAACCCACGTGGGGTTTGTGTAATGAAATTTCAAATGCAAAAGGAGAGATCTTCAAGTCATACTATGAGAAAGCATTCTGAAATAGGAGAAATACATAAAGAAGCCATTTTTTTTCACAGAAGGCAAATGTTTTTTTTTTAAATGAGCTTGAATCAAGCTTATTTAAGAGGGAAATGCACAGATTGGAAGGCATAGAAACTTACCCAAGTTTTGTGTGGAGAGATACCCTCAAAGCCCACGGCAGAAGTCTTCAAAATCCTCCAAATATCAGCCTCAAGATGGAGAAATTGTTGACAGGAGGGAAGCAAAGCAAAATGCATCATAAATATAACCTTGGTCGTGGCCAAGAAGGCCAAAAATTGCTTCTAAAATGAGGGAGGATTCCCAAATATGTGACAAAATCTTACCTCTACATTATTTTCCCTCAGAATCTCCATGAAATCTCACAAAAACAATGAAGAATGGTGTAAAAATGGTGAAAGACAAGTTCAAACCCTACCCAGCTCATGGCGGTGCAATAAGTTTTCTTCCAAAAGTGCAAAGTGATGAATGAGAGGAATGATTAGGGTTCAAGTGTTTTACTCACCCTAATTTCAATCGACCTAGTATCAAAGGAGGCCAGTGAGTTCATGGTGGAGTTTGGGAGTTAAGAAGGGATTTTATAATTATTTTTCAATTTTTTTTTTTTGAAAATATATTCTTAAATGCAAATTATATTCTAAACATTATTAAGTGCAAGATAATACTGCCTTAATGTTTGTTTTAGAATTTCACTATGAAGGAGAAATGACATGCCTTGTAAATTGAAGTGTTATTTTAGCTCAAATTCATGCAAAACGTGAAGATGTGAAGATAGACATGAGTATCTTTCAGTTAATTGATCATGCAAAAGTGTAACTAAGGTGGAACTGAAGGACTAATCATGCAAAAACAAAGTGGAGAAAATAGTGGAGATTTTCATGCCATAACCTCAGTTCTACATCAATTCTCAAGATTTTTTTTGACCATGCACATTGAGGGGAGGAGTTTGCAACATTCAGAGTTCAGTTTGTTTCAGTTCTAGGCCCTCTTTTTGAGGCCTTTCTTCTTTGCTCATGAGAAGGGTTCAAAGATATTTTACACTTTCAGTTGATTGTTTCTTCCACCTCTTGGTGCATTGGAGTCATCATCTTTTGTATATATTGAGAAAAGACTTAGTTTTTTCTCGGTTCTTGTTTTCTGGCTTTGCATTCTACAAAGAGACTATCTTGTAACTCTGTTTTATTTATAGTTTAATATATTCAACAACTTTGATAGGTTATGAAGTATTGCCACTTGCAAATTTTCCTTCAATTTCTTATTGCAATCAGGCGTTTACCTTCTCAGATTCAAGTGTGTTGTTTCTATTAGTGATTTGGATGCAAATTTAATGTGTCTTAAATCAAAACCTTTAAATTTATGTCTCATTAATGGACACATATACATAGATAGCAGTTGATCCATAGGTCATTAATTGTGCCATATATTAGCCTTCCCCTTAAAGTTGTGAAAATATCATTTTCCTTCATAAAGGATAGGTTAATCAAGCCTCTTTTTGAAACATTTATGTGTTTAAGCTATTCAGTCGAGTTGTGTTAATAGATTTTCTAAGAATATTAGTTGTGAATCAGTCTGCATAGTAGTATTTCTTCGGTGCATCACCTCCTAGAAATAGTTTATCTTCAGATTACCTTCAGTTTCATAGATTAATATTTCTCCCTTTTCCCACACAAGTCATTAGATTCTAAGAGATCAAAAGGGGAACCAACCCATAATTTGGAGATTCACTTTCATTACGAGCAACCCACAGGCTCGAAAGTGTTTCCATGTTACACAAGATTTCTGAGCTTTACAACTTTGCATTTGGGTGCAATCCCTTGTGATAATAGTTCCTAAGGTTGTCTTTTTACATGTGCAATCTACCCATAGAGAAAAAATTAACTGTGTGCCAGTCCTTCGGATTTTCATCAAGCAATTTATGTATGATAGTTAAAAGGTTCTTATTAGTTGATTCATCTAGGCCATTACCCTAAGGATAATAGTTGGATGAAAATTTTAAAGTAATTCCATAATCAAAATCCCAACCAGAGAATTTTAGAGATGCAAATTTAGGACCATTATCACAAACTAATGAAAATGGACACCCAAAATGTGTTACAATCTGGTCTTCAAGAAACTTAATTCTACCTCGACAATGTATTATTTATATGTTATAACCTTTGTCTATCTAATACAATAATTGGTAGCAGTTAGAATATACCTATGGCCCACAAGTGAAGGAGGATTGATCATACTGATAAAATAAAATCCCCATTGTGCAAAGGGATGTACCTCAGCCACTAGTTGAAGAGGAATAAAAACATACCTCTCCTTGTTAGTAGTTGTTTAGCATGTGTGGAAAGTGGGAACATGTGAGTGTGCATCACGAAATAAGGAAGGCTACTAATACCCTACTCTTAAGATATGATGTGTAGTAGTAGCTCTCGAACCATGACTTGTCCCAAATTTGTTATGAAAATAATTCAACATAGTAGATGCCTCCTATTTTCCAAGGCATCTTAAGTAGACACCCTCATGATTCTTCTTATATAAAACTGCTCCCTTAAGCATAAATCTATTACTTTTAAGTTGCAAGGCACACCTCTAAATGACATTCAAGTGGGATGGATAGTGATACTTGAGAAAGTAAAAGGTAATATCGTCATACCATTCATCTGGAGAGACATCTTCAAGATTATACTATTGTGCAATGAGACCCAAATTAGTTTCTTCCATAGTGTGTGTTAATGATTGTCCTTAAACCAACTTCATCAACTAAATCTCTAGATAAAATTCTTGTAACATGGTAACCCACTTAACCCTACGTTTCCCTAACTCATTTTGTATTATTAATATCTTTATAGTGTGGATGAGAACAATTCCATATATTTTGCTCCTTAAAATGTAGTGCCTGAATTTTTTAACTACCCTCACTAAAGCACAAACCTATTTTTCTATATTCGAATATCTCAATTCACATCTTTAAGGGGGAAACTCATGAAAGCTATTGGGTGCTCATCCCTAGGTTCCTTCTTTTGTGTAAGTATTGCAGCATAGGGATGATCTGATGCAAATGAATAAATATAGAAGGGCATAGCATAATTTGGACTTACCAGCACTAGAGCATAAACTATCGCTTGCTTGATTTCTTCAAAAGCCTATAATTTAGCTTCCAAATTCCACTTGATCTTTGTATCTTGCTTTAACATGACATTCAAAGGTTTAACTATTTCTATAAAACCCATGATAAATTTCTTCACAGTTGATCTTATCAAAGTATGATTTGAGCTTCTTGCTTGTTGGTGGCTGGATCTTCAAGATATCTTGCACTCTTTCAGGATTGATCAAAATCCCCTTTTCTAAAATAAAGTGGCCTAATAATTTTTTTCAGTAACCCCAAAAATGCACTTCTTGGGATTCAATGAGATACCAAACTCCCTACATCTCTAGAACACCTTGCATAAGTTTAACACATGATATTCTCATCTATTTAAAAAACACTATCAGATGATCCATGTAAATAATTATGCATTTTCCAACTAATTATCTGAAGGCTATATCCATGGCACGTTGGAAAGTTTCCGCTACATTGACCAATCCAAAAGGCATTCGCCAATATGCAAAAGTTCCCCATTTGGTGGTAAAGGTTGTTTTCAATTTGTCCTCGTGAGCTACCATCACTTGCTTATATCCTAAATATCCATCTAGAAATGACATCATTTGGGACCCATTCACAATTTTCAATACCTCATCCAATGAGGGCAATAGATAATTATCCCTTTTTGAATTGTAATTAAGGTTACAAAAATCTACACATAATCAAATTTCACCATTCTTCTTCTTGATCGGGACTAAGTTGGCTACCCTTGTGGAATTACACACAAGAAAGATAATCCTTGATGATAGTAATTTTTAGACTCCTTTATAAATTACTAGCTCCAATAATGCATTGGTGAGTCACTACCTTTGTCGGAATGACTTGACATTAGGCTTAAGAGGAATGTCATGTGTGATTATTGAGACCTATCATAATTCTTTAGATCCTCATAACTCCATGCAATTAAATTATGATATAATTGAAGAGCTTTGATTATACCATCATTTTCTATTGGGGTACAAACCTTTTTGATAAGGATGTTCATGATTCTTCAATTGTACCCATGTTGTAAATGTCACATTTGTTTCCTACTGACTCTTCTTTAGAATGCTAGTCTTTATGCCTTAGTTGGTCAAAATAAAAAACCCATTCTAGCCAAACCATACCTCTATGAATTTTATTGGTCTTCAGATTCACTACTCCTTCTAAGTCTAACTTAGCTTCCTTGGGTTTTGCCTCATCTATAATATGAGCTAAAAACACATATAAATTGGTAATTAAATCTAGTATATGCTCATCATCTTTGAATACCTAAAAATTTGTGATGTTATCTGGAACCAAAGAAGTGGGTTTAAGTTAACCTATAAATTTCTTCAAAACTGACAATGATAATGGCTGCAATGTGCTAGCTACCCTAGCCAATGCATTAGCAACATGATTTTTACTCCTAGGAATCAACTGAATATTAAAGGCATCAAAGCTTTCCAACAAATCCCATACAGGATGTCAAAAATTTTCTAACCTCTTGTCGTGATAGGAATACTATTTATTTACCTATTTTACAACCATTTTAGAATCTCCAAAAACCTATAATATGTTTTCCTTTTTATGAATTGCCATTAAAAGTCCATGCACTAATGCTTCATATTCAATAATATTATTTGTATAGTAAAACTATAATCTATGAGCTGCAAAGAAAGTCTTCCCATTTGGAATTATTAGCTCAAAACCAGCTCCAACACCTTATTTTGATTTCGAACCATCAAATCTTAATGTCCAAATTTAGCTTTATTTCCACTATCTAGTGTTTCCTTATCTATTTTTGGTGGCACTTGTTTATAGGGCTGCTAAACCTACATGGGTTCTTGCTCCATACTATTCTTCTTTGAGCCAAAGATGTTTAACCGATCTTTTATCCTATCAACTATTGTTTGACATAAACAACATTCAAATTCTGAATGTGATGCATCATAAAATCTACACAAAAAGGGCAATAGCAAGTCATTGAAGTTTACCCTACTTCCCAAACTTATCTGATCATTGACACATCTAGTCATGAATTCCTATAATACTTCAAATATGCTTCCTTCTTCATCTGAATGGAGATCATGATCAGTCTCAACGTATTGCTTCATGTTGTCAGGAATTTGACTCAAATCTTCAACAAGCATAGCTATATCATGTAACATCATTATCTCTTTAGTCCATAGATCTACTAGAGAGTATACACCAAGATCAATATCTAAGAACAATAATTAATTATTCTAATTGTACTCCATAATCATGTGCTTTATTCGGTGATGCAGGAGCATCCTTGGCTCTTGGCAATCTTGCATCAACCAAAAATATTTTCTTTCAATTTTTGTTCTTGTTATGTTCTTGCTTAGTTCATGTTGGTGGATTCGTCATATTTGCTCACCAGACCTTGTGGATCTTTGTGTACATCGTCGACATGTTAATTTTCCTTATTCCAATATTTGAGCATGATTGGATTTTTTTCCGACAAGTTATTGCTTCTGGATTTAGTGTCAATTTCTTGAACCGGCACAGGAATAATTTTCAAAGTTAGCGGCTAGTTTGATCGCTGGTGGATTGTTCCCGTAACTTGTGGATCTGAACGGTGTGATTTTAAATGTTTTGTGGAGTGTCCCCGACCTTCATTATAGGTCCACACTTCATCCTATGCACCTGTTGAAGATTAATTCAAATTTGAGGCCGACCTATTCATGCACACATTACATTTTCTTTCATTGGAGATTGTAATGATCTTTGGCTGACGCGAATGTTTCTAGACCTATGGATGTGATATAAAGCTTGTAATAGATCATTAGAATAGAAAAATTTGATCCAGAAGATTAAGATAAATTTGATATGTAATATTCAACTCACATATAGGAGCATGTTATATTAGGCCCGTGAGTCGAATCTGTAAGCCCGGATATTGTTGGACAAATGTAATTGAGATTTATGTTAATGAGATTGTTTGAATCTGCATTTTCCTTCATATTTTGTGTTGCTTCTGTTGTGTTACTCTTGCTGCATGGTCTAGATTGTTCTCTTTGAGGACCCTCCTACCGTGACTGAGCCATTTGGGGTTCTCTTTTAACCCTGATTTGATTAGCCATACCCCTCCATAGAAGCCACATGTGAGAGAAATCAGTGGGCATATATCCATTCTATGTATTATCCCAATCATGACTCAAAAGCATGCCATACATGTCAGGTATATCAACAACTTGAATATCAATCCAATGTTGGACATGGGGATGAGACACAAGCTTCATATTGATCCAATTCCTCTACCACATTCACTTTCATCTTGTCTAATTGGGTTACTTTCCTAGTGGAAGGGGCAGGGGTAAGCCCTAATGCTTTGCATATGACTAGTGGCATTACATTGGTCGATGCTCTTGAATCAAGTAGGTAATTATGTAAATTTTTACCAAAAGTATACTTAAAGTTAAAAGGAAAGGTAGAGATCCTCTCTTATCTTTGAAAATGCTAACTGGAGTATACACCTAGGAGATCTAAATTTTATCCTTCCCTTTTGC
This sequence comes from Sequoia sempervirens, assembly GCA_007258455.2. Classification (NCBI taxonomy): domain Eukaryota; kingdom Viridiplantae; phylum Streptophyta; class Pinopsida; order Cupressales; family Cupressaceae; genus Sequoia; species Sequoia sempervirens. The sequence continues at coordinate 14,674,741 of VDFB02373365.1, read as the reverse complement.
TTGAGCATCTTCAGTTACCAACATGATGGATGGAATCTTGGGTCCAAAAATCTCTTTGATAGAATTAAATAATGCATTTCTTACTTCTAACACTTTCAAAAATTTGAATATGAAAATAATTGCCTTCATATTTTTCATCTCTTTTGCAAGATACTAGCCCGTTTGGAAAATTTTATCCTTGGTGTGAGAATCCTTTGAGGAGAATTCAGTAGGTACCTTAGGTGGTGTAGGATTATTGCTAGCATCCAGATTTGGAAGAACTTGTAGTGTTTTCAAGGGAGTGGAAGTTGTGAACAAACCTTTTGGCTTATTAGTTCACAAATTATATGCCCCCTGATTTTGCTATAGCAATTGCACATCATCCTCCCCATTGTAAATTGATTCTATTTTGAACAAAGGTCCAAGAGATTCTTCCTCTTCACACCCATTTTCATCTTGGATAGGAAAAGGATATTTGTTTATGACCATAGCAGAATCATAAGTAGTTGATGGGATGATTTCCTACCCATAGGAGCTAGAAGTTTCTAAAGCTTCAACATTATGTACTTCCATAAAAAAATACTAGCTGTTCCTTGGAACTCTTGGCAATTTAGTTCAAAATTTTGGCTAGTATTATGTAGTCTGCACTAGTTTGACATCATTGCTTCTGCCAAAACACTTGTCTTGAGGGTCTTCTATCAGATGTATTTGTTGCATCCAATGATGATGGAACTCCTCCATTATTTGGGTGGGTATTCCAAGTTTTTCTTTGCCTTTGATAGCCCTGATTTTGTCCTTGATTTTGGCTAAAATTAGACAGATAGTTCCTTTGAGCATTCTATAGAAAATTATTCTGATTTCTTAGATGAGTAACCTCACTAGTTAGTATTCTCATTTGCTCTGTAATCTCCCTGAGATTGTCTCTCTCCTTTTCTTCTCTAGCTTTGCTAGTTTCAACATTTTACAAGTATGGAAGGTATGAAGGGGGAGCTTCAACAGTTGGAGCTCTTGGGTGAAGAACCATAGTATTTATTGTTATTAGGACAAGATTGAGCACTGGTGTTTGATGAGTTAAAGCCCGGTTAATTGGTTGAACTTGATAATGCATTCCAAGAGTACCAATGTGATTCACTATCCTTGCACCTGATTGTCCTAATTCTGGATTCACCTTGATAGCCTCCTTATATGCTTCAACTAAATTATTTGGTGTAGGATTTTCCCTTTTGACAAATACAAAGTGAGGTTGTCTAGAAAATTATAGTATGATTTTCTAGTTTACTATTCATTGAGCTGACACGGGTCTCGAAGGTAGGTGTATGCCTTATGAAACCTATTATTGAAAGCACTAATGATCTTATTATCCCTCCTTTTCACTCCTATGAACAACCTATAAAAATATGTAGGCTGAATAGAGAGTTTAAAGCTATCCAAAAATTTATTTTTCATGTCTTCCCATGAGCGAATGGACCTAGCTAGTAAATGAACATGCTAGTAAAAAGATTCTTCCGCTAAGGAAAATGGAAATAATCTAAAAGCAACATCCTCATGCCCAATCTCCTTGCTAGCCAAGGTTTCCTCAAAGACCTTGAGATTTTCTTCTATAGTCCTATTGGGATAATTAGTGTGAAACTTTGAGCAATTTTTTTTTGGATTTTGGGTAGGTCATGATAGGCATTGAAATGAATAAGAGAAGGGTTGGTGGGTAATCGAGCCATTGGTAGAGGTGGTGGTTGTGGTAATGCATAAGGGATTTGAGATGATGATGATGCTAGAATGGAAGATGAGGATGAAGTGGAAGTATGAGGTGGAGTTGATGATGAATGCCCCCTTCTATTCTTCTAGCTCTAGTAGGGGATCTAAGCTCAAGAAATTCTCCCCAGTTTGGTGTAGATATGAGTATTCTTTGAAATTATTTGGGAGAAAAAGAACCTATACGATCCAAATTTTAAAGGTAATCCCTCCTAGAGCTAGTTCTGTTGATGAGTTTTTTTGCACATTCACAACAAAGGAAAAGTAACAGAGTACCCTATCTCTTGAAAGGAAATCAAACTTCAGAAAATTCAAAAAGATAACCCTAAGGCTTTGATTGTTAGGTCTTGACTTTGCATAAAATGACTCAATGGTTTATATTTTTCCATTTTTACAAGAGGCCTTACACTTTTAAGCTATAACTTTGAGAACAAGGGTTTGTAAGATCTAAAAAATGGAGTGAAACCCTAGCTATATTTTCATATTTGAAATCTGAAAGTGACTTTTATCATCCAACATGATAGTTTTGATGATGCTTTTCTTCCTATACTAACCCAAATTTTAAATAGAATACAAAATATGAGGGTTAAGAAACCAAATTTGAAAAATCTAAGGAAAATAACAATAATGGCTAATGTTGCAGATAAATAAATCCCCCATAAAAATCAATTTTTGTTTAATCAAGGTTAAACCCACAACACTACATAAATAGTACAATCTTCAAAGGAAAACTTAAAAACTTTCAAACTGTAAATATTTAAACATATATCTAATTTTCAACATAAATGAATACCCATAGTTGTACTAATGATATAAAAGGCTTATTATAACCATGCAAAGTAACTTACAATCATCAAATTATAAATGGTATGAGTAGCAAGATTTATCAAATACCTTTAACACTTTTCTATTATTATAACTGAACTTGAACTAAGATTGGAAGAAGGAACCATGCATGCATTCATAAACAACAAGAAAAACACCAGAACTTCAATGCCTTTTCTTGTATTAATCTCAAAATGCCAATACAAGAACTCTTGTTCAACCCCATTACAAATGAGAGAAGGTTGCCTTTTATAGAAAAGGCTTACAAAACCAATGATGGAGATCAACTCAAGACCAATGGTCTAGATTAAATTTACATTTAATATTGGAGGTGCATTAAATGCACACAAAATATTCCTTCTTGTCCCTCCAATTTAAAATTCCATTATACATGAACCTAGGAGAATGTAAAATATATTAATATTTTTTACATTAAATACATCTTACAAAATCCTTGCAAATATGGGTGCATGCACTTTGAGGTAGATATTACAGTTGGCTAGAAACTACAAAAATTTATCATCAATTATTACTTTTTCCAACTTATTTTTTCCCTTATAACATATTTAACAAAAATAGTCAGTGCAACTGTAACTTTATTGTCAGGAGGGCCTAGAACAACATGAAATTTGTAGTCCAAAACTTCATATTCATCCATCAGATTGGTGTGGAGCTCAATTCAAGTGGTCTTATGCCTTATTACCTCCTTTGACCCGACCAAAAATTATGCAAAAAGTCCAGAAATTCTTTATCTAAACTATCAGTGGGCTCTTTATGTATAACCTTTTTTCATTTTTGTTTCAGCTCCACATCATTTAGTTTTTCCAAAGCACTGACTGGAACTTTCACAATATCCCATAAAAATTGGTCGCAATCAACAAACACATCATTGACTTGACTAATTATGGCATTCATCTCAGGCATTACCTAAGTTATCACTTCTCTTCAGAAATCCAGCGTGTTCATCCAAAAGACCTGTTCTCTAATCTCCTCTTTGGACAAAATTTTCTCTCTTGATTACCTCCATGAGCAACTTCTTTATTGCCTCCGATTTGGGATATACCATCCCATAGTACTTGGAGAAGGTTGTGTAATCCTCAACCATCTTATCAATTTACTCCTTCAAAATAAGGAAATTATTGTGCATCTCCACAACTATTTCAATTTCTCTATTACCAGTACCAACAATGTTTTTGATCCACTCATGAGTGGACTGATCCCACATTTTTATTTTTTCCATTTTATTAACCTCCTCCTTAGAGAGTAAATCTGGAGTTGTATCCTTTTTTAGAGCACTTTGAATAGGATTCACAAGCTATTGAATAAAGACTGCCAGTTTTGCAATATGTGCTTTCAACTCCTCCTTTATCACTTGATCTTTATCCATTCGCTCTAAAATGTTCAGCACTGACCCTTGGAATTCATTGATTTCCCATGCTCTCTTTGTGGGGCTGATGTTGATTGATGAAGCATTATACTCTTTTAGAAAAATTGTGGTGGCATCTTTATCCACCGTGGGAGTAGCAACATGAAGGGTTCTTGATCTTGAGGAATACTTGGTCACATGTGACCTTATTTTTTCCTTCTTTTTCTCCTTGGCCTTTTCAATGGAGGCCAAAATCACCTCAAGGATTTCCTACAGAGTTTCTATTATAGGATCCCTATTTTTCATCTTCTCTTCAAGCCAAATAGGAGTTTCTACCTTCTTTGATGAAGCAAGAATTTAAGAGGACTTATTTTTTGTCACAACCTCCTATTTTTTCTTCCTATCTTGTTCTTATTTCTCTTCCTCTGCTACCTTCTCTCAATGGGATTCTATTGCTTTAAATTTTACCATCTCCTCAAAATATTTCTCCTCATGTAACAAAACAACAAAAGTATCCTCCATTGAAGACAATCCTTCCATATACTCCCTTTCTTGTTTATGCATTTCCTCCAAAATCCTATCCACACTCTCCATGGAAGGTGGTTCCAATAATTCTTGGGAAGAAGAGAAAAGAGTGGCCTAGGAAAGCTAGTTGATTATTGCCCTATTGGTGGGGGAGAGGAGGACATCTACAAATGGCTTAGGTAGATTGGAAACATGAGACATGAATGAATCAGGTAGACTAAGAGAGGCAAGAGAGGGAGTGGAAGGGATTGTGAGGGGAAATATAGAAATAGTGAATTGAGGAGTGGAAAAGGAGTAAGATGAGGGAGTTGAAGTAGAAGATGCAAAAGGGGATGATTCCACTAGAATGGCAGAAGTGGAGGGAGTGGGAACACAATAAGTAAGGTTGATAGAAAGGTCAATCATTGAGGGTGAGGAAAGGATGGGTAGAGGAATTGGAGTAGAAGAAATGGAAATGGATGAGGATGAAGGAGCACAAGAGGGTGGATGAAATGGAGGAGCCAAAACTAGAGGTGGTGAAGAAGGGTTTGGAGAAGGAGGAGGATTTGTAATTGGAGGAAGAGAGGGTGGAGAATATTCCTTCGGGATGGACTCCATTGTTGTGGTCCCCACATTCTTTTTCCTCTTGGGAATAGGCTTACTAGATTCTCTAGCCTTCCTTTTATATGCCCTAAGCTTCTTCATCAAGGATTTTTCTTCTATGTTTTTCCTACCTTTCCCCTTAGCCTTTAGGGGAGTGGACACTTCCTTGCTTGTAGAGATTGTTCCTGAAGCTCTCTCATCTTCAGTCTTCTCATCATCCTCACTTTTTGGGGCTTCACTTGAGAATTAATCCACATCCTGATCCTTCTGAGAAATGGAGGAGTAATGACATCAATATCTATTTCTTCTTCTATCTAGTTTGGTAGAGGGAGAGGCTGTGTGGCCACCTTGTTATATTCATATTCATCAAGCAACTTCTCCTCCTCCTGCAATTGATCAGGATCCTTGAAGAGATGAAGGGTGTGAAAATATTCTAGTGTCATCCTCATGTAGGCCCTTTTTTGGATTTCATACTCGTTTGATCAATTTTCCAAAAAGTCCTCTATATGCAATTGGTGTGCATATTTCCTTCCCACCTGCTTCTTCATTTTATCAAAAGGGTAAAAATTGCCCTACCAACTATGAAATTTAAACCCAAATCTTTGGATTTCCACATATGAATGCTTAACTGAAGGTGTTGAGGGACACAAGTACATTCCTCTTCCCATAGTTAGAGGGTATGTAACCCCTACTCTGTGCTTCCCATGAAGCAAATGATGTGATGTGCATAATTTCTTGGTTATCTCCAACATCACGATCCTATTAGTAGGACACTAAGGCAATTTGTAGGGTGTCCCTAAGAAATTCTCAATTATGAAATATGTGAATTTTGGGAATTGGATAAACCAATACATGAACCAATTGAGCATTTCCATAGCGAAGAAATACAATCTAGCCCACAAGTCTCCTTCCAATTTCCTAACAATGAACATTGTAAATGTATCATTGACTCTTTTGTAGTGGTGCTTGGCATTTTGGTACTACAACTGTGGGTAGAATTCATATACAATATGTTCATCTAGGCTTGTATCCACATTTCCTTTTCTAGTCAAGTCTCTATACTTGAAGATCATTGCTAGAAAATACACCACATAATAAGTCATGTAAAAGGTGGAAGACTTCTTCACCTCAAAAAATTATTCATGAAGAATATCAATGGAAATCTTTTCCCATTCAAATTTAGTCTTTCCTCTCAATATCTCCTCAATGAAGTAGAACATCTAATTCACAAATGTGGATGCATATGACAACCCTTTTACTTTACCGAGGAGTGTAACTAGATCATTGACTTCATCATTGAAGTCACTCCTATATAGGGTCTTTGAAAAGTTACTGGCATTTTCTCTTGGCTTCTTCATCTAATTTTTATTGATGAGTTGGAGGCAACCACTAGGATCTATAGTAAAGACCTTGAATGCATATTCATGGTTGGGAACACTCACCTAGGAGAAAGACAATATCTTAAATATTCTTGGAATAGAAGTAGGTGATAGCTAGGTCAACAAGGACTCTCCCTTTTGCTGCAATTATCCTTCTAGATCTTTATGATAGTATTCCCAAGATCCCATGATTAACTCAAGGCAAAGAATGGAAGGTGGGAATCCTGCTACTTGGGCTATTATGATTTGTCGGATCTTCAATGCCAAATCAATCCTCTAGGATTTGAAGATCCCCTCCTTGAATTCTTCTATATCAAAATTCTCGAGGTTAGTGTCACACACTTTGTCCCATGTGGACGTGATAATTGGAGTGTCAATGCCTTGAAACTTGTACTTCATCTTTGATGCTCTATCTATTTTTTCCATATAATTTGAAAAAGATAGCACATAATTAACATTCTAGGAATAAGTCTAACTTTGACAATTGGTGTCATTATCAATTCCTCAAATTATGCATATAAATTTCTCAAAAATGTATAAATAATTACAATCAAGAGCATCTTACACATGCATGAAATTATCCATAACTGAAAGAATCCCCAAAATTAAGCATATTTTAGTCATTTATGGGTTTTACAACTTTTCCAGTCTAGAGACCTTATAGGATTTGATTCATTATAGGGATCAAATTTTTGGCATGAATTTTGACCGTGAGCATTCGGGAGATGGGATTCGTGCAAAGGAATCCTCGTAAGACATTTTTACAAGTTTCGAAAAATGCATGGAAAAAAGCCATCTAAGGTTTTGCAACATTTTCGATGATAAGGAAAACCACGATAAAACTCCCACAAACACCAATTTTTCAAACTTAACAAAAAATACCTTCCCCAAAAGAGATAAAATTCCCAAATGCACGCAAATCATGCAAGAGATGGTGAGATTTACCCAGAGATTAGTAGAATTTGAGGGCGTGCACCACACAACAATCCAACCACAAACAAGTGAAAATTGCTTGAAATTCCTCCAAATCACTCCACAACTCTTAGGTGTGAAAAAATGAAATAAACCTCCTATTTATATCTGACCAAAAACCTAGCACAATAAATTCCCTCCTAACAATGTGGCACACACTAAAAGGTGCAAAACTAGGGATTTGGAAGGTGTGTGGGGAATTAGGTAGTGCGGGTTTTGAGGGTTTTTCAGGGATAGGAGGATCTTGGGTTTTTTGGGAAACCACACCACGGAGACCCACAATGTGATCCCCATAGGATGATCACTATGGAAAACCAAACCTCATGAGGATCCACATTATGTGAGAATTTACCTGATGTGGGACTTGACCTTAGCAAGGATCATCATTAGCCAAGCCTTTTACTAAGATGGACCTTATGCGAGCTTTAATGAAGTGCAATTTTTCAAGCAAGGGAAGTTGAAAAGGCCCTACTTAACAAATTTTCCCCCTGCCTAAATTGTCACAAAAGAAAATCCTCACAAAAAAAGGGGACTAAGCCAAAAGGCAACCAAAAATAAAAAATAACACAAGAAAAGGTGCAAAAAGGTGAACCTAAAACCAAAACCAAACCAAAAAATCCATAAAGGAAAAGGGGGGTCCTCATCTTCAATGGGGCCTGTATGCAAGGTACAACAATAATTTCATAATATTGCAATAGAATGATGTCATTGGGAACTCTTGACCCTTGTAAGACTTGATTTAGTACATTCTTGTGAATAATAGATGTTTTAAGCAACTCCGAAGTGGATATTTATAGGATTTCATTCAAGATTTTTGATGAGGTTGTATAATCCCTTAGGAGTAGTCAAGGAGGCACTTGGATGGTATTTTGGTCATGTCTTGTGGTGACAACATAATTGGAAGATTTGATTTTGATTGTATTTACTTATTCATGGGCTTGCTTGATAGCTCGAATGATAGAATTTTTGTTATGTAGAGTTTTATGGTAGTTGATATTATTGGAATATGTTTCTTGGATTTGATTTGATTTTTTTATGAAGGGTGGTTTTCTTCATTCTTGGGGAAGGGATCGTACTATGTTCCCTTTTTTTGTTAGGTAATGAAGATGAAGTTCTCTCCACTTCTATCTCACCTCTATCAATGAGATCTTGGATGCAATATTTTAATTTCTTGCACTTATTAATAGTATAAACATTAATATTGTGGAATCCACAATACTCATTTTACTTGTACCATGAGGGTTTAGTTAATTTTTGTCAAAGGAAACTTCACTAGTGAAATGTGATCATGGTATCTTTCATGAGTTTTTGAAATATCACTGCCATAGGTTCTCCCAATGACATATATTTTTGTTTCTTTTTTTCTTGTTTGGGACTACCAAATGGCTTTGTGATGTTAGAGGGATTCTAAAATTTCTACCCATGTTTTGAGTCAGTGATTTGTTACCAACTACATTTATTTTCTTTCTAAATAACTTGGATTTTTCAATTTGAGTTTGATTTTGGTCATGGGAGTAAATCTTGACTAACCCTTTGAAAACACATTTTTTTTTAATGTTTATTCCTTTCTTGATGATCTTGTTAAAGGTTGATACATAATTTTCTTGTAGATGGAAATCCATCTTGAAATTAAGTTTTGTGATAAATATGTGAATAAGTTACTTTTCTACAATAAGAGAACTTGCAATAGACTTTCAAGGCCTTTCCCTTGTTTGTTGTCATTGTAAAGGTCTAGATCATTGTCCACTCGTGTTTAACATTATATTAGAAGTTTTTGGCACTTTTTAATGATTTCATAAAATGAGGTGATATTTCAAGGATTAGCTTCCCAAGGTTCAAGAAAGAGGTAGAGCAAGTAGATGTCTTCATAAGAAACCTCTTAGAACACCAAATAAATTTCTTCTCTTTTTATCTTAGTGAAAATTCTCCAATGGTTGAAATTTTGAACTAGAGGTGGCTTCTTCAATCCTCTGCTCATGTCTGGCGAAAAAGATTCTCTGCCACTTGGTTCGCAAGTGTTGAGCCAAAAATTTCCCACTTTGCTTGGTGTATTCTTTTACAAGGCTTGCCTATGGGGTCTTAACTTGTTCACTTGGGGGTCCAAGACCCTCGGTGCCCTTTTTGTGGGCAAGCTAAGTCTTTTAAGCATCTCTTCTGGCTTTGTATCAGAGCTCAACAGTTTTGGAATTGGATTCATGGCTTCTTTTGGCCTTTCAGACTGGAGCCCTTGTCTTGGCATATGGTTCTACTGGGAGATTCATCTAGACTTCCTACTAAATATACCCAACTTTGGCACACTTTTAGGGTGGAAATCCTTTTCAATATCTAGAAAGATAGATATTCCTACATGTTTTCTGACACCCAAATGGATAAAAATGTTTCTTTATATTCTAAAGCTATTATTTTCTCTAAAGTGCTTTTGCAAATTCAAGTTCAAGCTTACAAAGTTGCACTCGAGGTGGCTCACCTTTAGGTTCTTTTGGATCATTGGGGAAATGCCGCATGTACTATGGCTCAGGTGCCCACTTCACCCACTTCCTCTCGTGGTCGGTCACCCTCTCGAGGTTGGCAGCAAAGTGGCTCTACTCGCTCCCACTCTCAGCATCATCTTTGGTGTGGTTCCCACCCTCCTTATGGTCTCGTTCTCATCCTTTGCAGGTTGGATAGGGGTGTCCCTTTGGAGGAGTGGTGAGGAGAAGTGGTGGTGGCTCTGAGTGGCCCTCTGATAATACTCCTGGTAACGACCCTAGTTGGCCAGACTCTGGAAAATGTTTTTGGAATTGGTGCTTGCAATCTTGCCCCAGCATGAGGACAAAGAAGATAAAGATAAAATGTTGATAATGGTTGTGGTCCTCCTCCTGATGTCACTCTAGACCCCGTTGATGTATGGGGGAAGAATTTGGATGAAAAATACCCTCCTGGATCTATTGGTACTGCTTTGGTTGCTTAATGGCCTTTTTTTATGATTGTAATCATGGACTTCTGGGCTAGGCCCATGTGACTAGTTTTTTGGTTTTTTAGGCACTACTCATATGACTCTTGGGGTGTGCCTTCTTACCACCCACCATTTTTTGTGAATATGTATTTTAATCTTTATAATTAATATAGATTAGTGCCTATTCATCAAAAAAAAAAAAAATTTAGCACAACAAACACTAAATCATTGGCACAAATAATTTAATTTTAGTGCACACACCAATCTAATTATTCCCTAGCATATACATCACTTTTAGTAGCACATAAAATATTTCATTCATATATATATTTGTTTAGTGTCTAGGTGCTTTAGGAAACAATATAGATGCTCCATCTTGGCATGTAGATGCTTCAAGATGAATGTAGATGTTTGTTTCTTATTCTCTAGCACATAATTTTTTTTTTCAAACATAGTGTTGGGATTTATTGGTAGGGTGGAGCAATTAAATAACCAATTATAAATGTAGATAACAAAAATAAAAATAAATTACATAGAGAACACATGAAATTTAAAGTAGTTCACCTAATATGGGCTATGTACATAAAACAACTATCTAATTTTATTATCCAATAAAAATACAAGTTAGATTAACTCAGAACAATATCCATAGTTGTGTGTACTATCAAAAATTCCTTCAATATGTAATCTGTAATCCATGTAACTCTCATGTTGTTGTGTGCTCATATACCAAAAATATGATATATCACTCATGTGTTGATATGTGCTCTTTTACATTCACAAACATGTGAATTTTCACATTCAATTTGCAACAAAGAAATAATCATAGTTTTGGTAGTTACAAACTATTTTTCAATTGAAATTATTAACAATTTTTTTATATTAAAATATGGCTAATTTTTTTTGGGGGAGCTTCCCCTAGTGGTCCCCACTGGGGGCTCCATCCCTAGGCCCCCATTAGGGTATGATCCCCACAAAACCCATAGGAGGGGATCCGCCCCCTTGCACTCCCCTGTTAATTAATTTAGGGGGAAAATGTGGCTACCAAAGTCACCAAAATATTAACAAAAATCATGATCAAGATCCACAAACCAACACATAGATGCCTCAAGGCCTCACATAGATGACATGGACCCATCACAAATGAATTTTACTATAAACCACTTTAAATAATTTCAATTTCCTACCCCTTCATAAGCTCATAAATGCATTCAAATGATAATTTTTGAGTTTCAAAAGATTAATAACTAACAACCCTACAATTTTTGGTCACCTATAATTTGCTCACATGCTTTCTTTGATGATCCTAAACTAGGATACATTCCATATTATCTCTTAGGATCAAAAAGTCTTTTTCTCTAGGGTCAAGTGGTACAAATAAATTTCTACTAGGTTTTCCTCCCATCTCCCCCTTCCCTAGTTTCCCCTCCATTTTCACCCTTTAGACCCTAATCTTTCTTTCAAGAGACCACTTGATCCCTAATATCAATCCTACTCTCTTGAGGGGGAATCATCCTCTTATATTATAGCCCTAATTATTTTAAATGATTTTTGCAGATTGCCACCACTTTGAATCCATAATTTAAGAAAAATCCTTTGAAATGATGTCATGAATCATGGTCTCAACATTGTCTCAAAGAGAGAAAAAATGTAGACACTCCAAATATGCCTTGGATTTCCTCACTAAGATATGCCTATTTAACTAATTAAGCTAATCCATTCTTCTAATCTCCTCCAATTTTAAAATTTATTAATCATTTTCTCTACACTAAAATACAAAATGAATCACCTATTAATCCTTAGCATCCATTCAAATTCCAAGAGCATCTCTACTCTCCATTTTCAAATGTCTTCACACTCTCCCACATGTGTGAGCCTTCTACATTCCTAAGTATCCACCCTCCAATATAAGATTCAATCCTCTCCATCCACTTGAATACTTCCTACTCCACATGATTGAATCTCCAAGATCCATGTATTCTAAGATTATATCCATCCTATATTGCCTTCACTTCATTCTTTCTTTCCACTTGTCACTTGGAGAGCTCACACATTGTGCAAGCCAATCCTCATCATAAATATCCAAAGAAAATATCAACCCTCCATTGTCATAGTTGGATATCTATTTAAGAAACCTCTTTCCAAGGAAAAATAGACAACATTCTTATGAAAGTACATGCTACCTAATTGAGCAATTTAAGGAATAAACCTATCACATCGTATCTTTGTAATTACATTATTAATGGAGCAATCCCAAGAACAATGAAGGTTTATCTTGTGTTTTGTGGTATTTGTATGTTTTATTCCTTCATTTAGCTCTAAACTAAGGTTAGTGTTTAAGTTAGATTATTTTTATTATGTTTAATGCATTTTCTCTTCTTTTTCCAAATTAAGCATCAGTAAACTTAATGAAAAAAAAGAATTTTTTTACCAAGCTATAAGTTATGAAAACATGTCAATTAGCTAAAAAACGTGAAATTGAAACAAGGAAGTGTTCTATCAAATTATTTTTTCACATCCATGAAGGTTGGACAATATTAGAGAAGGTTTATTCATGCCACATGGGTTGTGTGCTAAACCATTAGGTCATCATGAAACTACCATGCGTACTTATACAATTTTAGGTACTTAAAAGTTCACATTGAGTAAACAACAATGCATAATTATTTTGTTATTTTGATATAATTCAAAGGAAACATTTATATAGATTCAATATTGCTTTAATATATATATTTTGACAAACTTTTTGTAGGGTCTTATCACGTCAAACACTCATTTGAGTGTAATGCAATATAAAAATTGGGTTTAGTTTGTATATGAAGAATATGACATTGCCAACCTTGATTTATAAGGTGGTGGTTTATGCTTTATGTGTTTTATCAACTAGTGTCATCATGTTAGGTGAAGGTTTCTCATCGAGAAGGAGAAAATAAGGTGGAAGGATAGATTGTTTCAATTTCTTAGGAACATAAAAGATGCAAGAGAGAATACAAGACTCTCTCATTCCATAAGATTGAACTTTGTATTAAATATAATGTTGTACCAAAGGTGTTTTTTCTCCCCTTCTCTTTCTCTCTTCAAATTTCTAACTTCCCATTTTACATTTTAAAAAATTAAAATAAATAAAATACCTAAATTAAAATTGAGCACACATTCAGGTCTCATTAACATATTACTTCCCAGGTTTTGCATAAATGTTTGTGAAGTCATTTACAACTACATCTGATAGAACTTATCCATCCTTCATGATTCAATGGATGTTCATTCATGTTTCACGCATCTTATTTTGGTGTTGGAAGGGAGGATGTTGGCAAAGGTTACGTGGTCCTTTACAACTGCCAATTGAATTTGTTTGAAAGTTTCAAATATATTTTAATAGATCTATCTTGTTGGAAAAATCTATAAAATTTGGATTTACACACTGTTTACAATTATTCAAAACTTTTAGAGCTTATAAATCCATTTTATACATAGTCTACAAACACGTTCCATGCAATCACTTTGCATGCCCTTCCTAAGCTTCCATGCCGAATGTAGAGATAATCAAGAAATATAATAATCCCATTTCCCCTTTGCAAAAAAACTTTCATCTTTTTCCCTTGCAATTTCTATGCAACTTGTTTGGTTTCATCTAAGCTATGTCTATTAAGGACTTCCTTCTTTAATCATAAACTTTCCTTATCTTTTCTATTGAAAAATTTCATGCAAATTTGAAGAATCTTATCCCAAAATTTTAAACTCTATTGTAAATACAAGTTAATATTATGACTCTAAATCTTAAACATAGGAAATTCAAGTGATCATGTATTTTTAAAATCTTGCTAAATTTAATAAAGTCAAACTTGGGATTTGACTTGTGGCTATGTGAAACTTGCAAAGTGAGAATTGTGACATACGAATTGCTATATGTAAATTACATTAGAGTCTTTTGACTTTGCATGTTTATCTATTGGCATAGCCTCATTAATGCAATATTAGACTTTGTATCATTGAGAGCAAGTTAAAATACCACTATGAATCTATTATCAAGACCCTAGATGTAACTATTAAAACGAATTGTCAAAATTTTGTATCCTTAAATTTTTTTAAATAGTAACCTATAAAACTACACTAAAGCTCTACATTACTACTTATAATAATTTATCCAAACATCTAAACACTTTATTATAAATTATGAATAAAAAATTAGGTATTTTGTGACACTTCAAGATAACTAAATTTGATCCAAATCACTTACAAATAAAACCAATAGTAAATGATTCTTAACTCAATAACAATTAAACAACAAAGGTCTTTCATAGATAATAGAATATTAACAATTGAAACATCAAAAATAGTGCTCCACATTTTGGGAGATGGAACTAAAGGGGGATTAGGGATCCTCCACCTATTTCACTTATGTTTCATTAAAGGAAACCATAAAGATCTCAATCCAAGGATGGAATTAGGAGAAGATATCTTCAATAGGGTGTCCTAGGGGTGTGATTGAAGAAAAAAGGGGGTTCACCACCATGCAAAGGCTTGGAAAGGAGATGGATGCAATGTGCAAATCTAACTATTTATTTTAAGATATGAAACTAAAAATTAGAATAATAGACTGAGAAAGGATAGAGTGGCACCTGGAAAACTGAAGAGGCTTGAAATAAGGCCTGCACTCTCAAAAATATGACTTTTAATACATATTGGGACTCATATGCCAGTAGGGGTGATTTAGTCCCAATTTAGGGTTTCGGGTTGAATCTGGAATCTAGAACTGCTAAACTAGGATCTACAGAAAATGCTTGAAATTCAGTATATTGGGACTCATACACCACAAGTGGTGATTTAGTCCCAGTATCAGGGTTGATCTAAAACTCTAATATCTTCTAGTGACTTCATGTAGCTTCTCTCCCTTCCAATCTCTAGGTTTAAAACACTAATTTCTGCTCTATAGGCGACTTTCTGTGATCTTGCAAGGTAGGTGACAACTTTGACACTTTACAACTTTGAAAACTTTCTCCAATCTTGCTCTTCAGTGGATCTTCAACCTAAATCTGCAAATCACACATCAAAGAGAGGGAATTTTTTTGTTTTGTTAGTGGATAGAGGCTTTCCTTGGTCAAACCCTATTTTGGTAATCAAACCTTGAAATGAAATGAAATAGAAAGAAGGAATGTTGAATGAACAAATAAGCTATGTTGCAACTCACCAAACTCTTGGAACAAAGGTTGAAATATTGTATGAAATGGATAGCATGAATGTAGATCTTGACTCTTGATTGTATGTTGTAGATCTTGACTTGAATGCTTGATTGAATCATAAGAACCTACATCACACATGTTAGCTCAAAAACACACATGATGCATGATGAATTTGACATGATGCTTGAATCTTGAATGTAGATCCAAAACACTTGATGGTCACTCTTAAATGCTCTTGAATGCTATTGTGAAATCTTGTGTAAGTACTCTTGATTGCTTATGAAGTTCTAGGATGATATTATGTGAAATAACCTTTTATTTATACCTATTTATGGTAAATTTCCTACAATTACAACACTAAAGCAGACATTAGATCTAAGAGAATAAAATCTCACCAAGAATTTGAATTTAAAATAGGTCCAAGCTAAGTGGGACTCATACGCTAGTTGGGGTGTATGAGTCCTAGTAGGCTAAGCTTGGGACACAAATTTCAAGAAATGTTAAGTTTTATGCCAAATTAAGGAACATGCCTCGAAACTTAGGTGGGACCCATACACCCAAGGTGGCATGGTCCCAGATCACTAAATATGGGCCATACAATCCAAAATCACTAAATCATGATTGGTTATTAGATGTATGCCAAGACTATCCTTAGAAAGATGCATTAAATAAGGCCTGTGGATGCAAAATAGGACCAAATAAGGCATAATGAAGCACAATTTTATAGGAAGGGTCCAAACAAGTGTGAAAATGTAGAGGGATACATTTTTCTACACTAAAACATCATTTTTAGCAAATCAATTTGATTGATGCACATTTTAAACTAGGTTTATCTTTAGTAACTTGGGCCCCACTTTTTACTTCTTATTGTGTTTTTTTATAGGCCTCCCTACCATGTGCCATATTGAGTGCTCCCAAGACTTCAAAAGAATAGGTAGATTGTTTTCACTTGAGGCAATGTGATCCATGCAAATTTTCTATAATGGTTCTAGTCTAATAGCCCATGAGGAACATGGTTTTTCCTCATTCATTCTCAATAGTGATAGATTCTAGCAACCAAAATTTAAAATTGTAGCCTCTTTTGAGAAAATCAAGGCACCTCCACTTGTAGAGGTACATGTTGAGAAAGATTTAAGTAGTTACATTTAAAATTATAGCCCACGGGTACCATGCAATATTAATTCCTAACTACAACTTCACTTGCATCATCTACCACTTGATCACTCACCTACCTGTGAATGACCCATACAAAGAGAGGTTATAATTCACGAGTCACATACCTTCCATTAATTTGAATATACTAAAAATACATGTTTAGGGGAATTCAAGGTTGGCATATTGCTAAAGTTATGTTCTCTCTTGTAGCATGACTTACAATTGGGTCCTTCATCCCACTAGTTTATTTTTCTAGATTTCAGATTTTTAGGAGGGAATATCCATAATGGGTTAGGAATTATATATATGAATGCATTCCTTTTGATAATTTAGATTCCATCTTATATATATGTTATTTAAGCCCTTTATATAAAATATTTTCTCACTTCTTTTGTAGATAAATAGAGGAACCTTTATGTATGCATCTAGAGATAGTGATATTTCATCATATATAGCTATTCAATATCATCAGAAACATGAATACAAGAGACTACTATTCTTAAAATTTTGAATCTTATTTATGTGGATAAATTTTTGTGATCCTGCCATGTTTTTTCTATCATTGTTGTTGACTATTGCATTATGAGTTTAAAATATTTGTTTAAGGTTATAAAAGGAAACCTATTCAATGTGAGCCTTAATTTTATGCCATTTATTTTCTTTCATTTCTCCTCTCTTTTTCTCCCAGTTCAATTAGGTTTCTATTAGAATATATATGGAGAACACCTTCAAATCCCAAATATTGTCTCATAGGTCTATCCCACATCTAATAGGAATCTATGCTTGGTGGCCCTACATGGTGCATTTATCTTCAAAAAATGTTTAAGTCATCAAGTACTACACTTCAAAATCCACTCAAAAAACTACTAATCCTCACACCATCTACATGATCAAAGCCACAAATATGTCCAACACTATGAGTGAAAGGAATCTAGATGAACACTCATCTCTAATACTCCTGTGCAAGGCTACAAGGGTAAAGATTAAAAAAGTGGATACTTTAAAGTGTGATTAAGGAGAAAATCACATAACACAAAATTACACATATTTCTCACATGAAAATATGAATATTCTTTTTTGGATTGAATGCGCATTACATTATAAAAATAAAAAAATAAAACATAGGATGAAATCCTCATAGGCTACAACACATTGCAACTTCTTTTCCCCTTGGTTTTTTGAGCCTTCTATCTTCTATATCTTCAAATCTATCTTCCAACCTACTCTCTCACCTTCCTCATTACTTACCACCTTCCCATCATCATTCTTACCCTCAAAAATGCTTAAAAAATGATCATAAATAACCCTTTGGCACCTTCAAGAAAAAAATGAAATTTGTCCCCCACCCCAAAATAACCCAACATTTTGGAGCCACAACTTTTGATTCAAGCACCCATTTGAGCCCCCTTTTTTAAATTGTAGTTCTTCGAGTGCTCTATGTGCTTGAAATTTGATTTATTCAATTTCCCCAATTTTTGGGGCCCCAAAATATCATTTGAAGCCTCAAAACTTAGTTTTAAATATTTTTTCAAGAAAATTTAAAATGAAAATCTTGAATATCTTCTCATAGACTAGATCTTGACTCAAAACTCACCCATAATTAAAAAAATTCAATTACAAAGCTTTGGGAAAAATTTCAATTCCCTACATATTCATATGAAAACTTATGAAAAATAGAGGCCCTACTAAACTTAGTGCTTTTTGAAAATTTAAAAGTTCTAAAACACTCTTCAAGACTTTTAAAAGGAAATTAGCTTCATGGATATTCACCTAACCAAACAAGAATTAAAATAAAACATTTTTTTGGGTTATGCAAGATTGCCCTTAGACCCTAGATGCTCTTGCATAAAACACCCAAGGTAATTTGAGAGGTGACCTTGTCACATATCTAGTGTTCGAGGATAACCAAGATGGTTATCCTCTTCCTTGGACAACCATTATCAATATTCAACAAGCCTTCATTTCCACTTGACCAAATATTCTTCATACTGTTGATTTCTTGTAGTTCTTCCTATATGACTATTTAGGATTTTTTTATCTCTTCCTTCTCTTAAGTAGGTACTAAAATACTCCACGAATCTTTTATTGGTTCATCCTACATCCTCCTTCATGATATTATGTCAAATCAACAATTTCAAATACAAATAAGATGTTTATTCCACTTGATAACTCTACCTCACAAGCATTTCTTGCATCATGTTTCTTCGAGATTTTGCACGGTCCATTTTTTTTTTTAACTTGTAATATGTTCCCATAGGGAACCTTTCTTTTATTATGTGAACCGTGACTTCCTCACCACCTTGGAATTCCTTAAATTTTTGTTTCTGACCCACCTTATCCTTATATTGAGAATTCATCTTATTAATATGTTTTCTTACCTCTTCATGCAAGTTCTTCAAGTGTTCTACAAAATCTTTTACCTTAGCACTACTCTTTTCTCCTTTATCCACCTTTGTCAACTCATTAGCATTCCTCAGACTATTCCCATATATAATTTGGAATGGAGATTTATTAGCGCTCTTGCAGATAGAATTATTTTATGTAAACTTTCTTGTGGGGAAATCAAATCCCACCCTTGGGCTTATCTTATTCTAAGCATATTAATAGGCTTCTCAAACTCTTATTTACCACCTCTATCTTCCCATCACTCTACGAATGGTATGTATAACTAAACTTCAAATTGGTCTTCAATTTATTCCATATGGTTCTCCAAAAATACCCAACAAATTTGGTATCTTAGTTTAAAATTATACTCATTGGTAGACCATGTAGTCTTACCACCTGTTTGAAAAACAATTCTACAACGTGAACAACATAAGTATTATTCTAACATGTAATGAAATGTTCCATCTTTGAAATATTTCAACCACCACAAATATTGAGTCATATCCTCTTTAAATCAGTGGTAAACCAAGAACAAAATCCATACTAATATCTTTCGAAGGCTTCTCTAGTATTGGTATTGGTTGATAAAGTCTAGTATTTTGACTTACTCTTTTGGTCATCTAACATAATCTAAAAATTTACAAAAAAATATTCACATCCTGATGTAACTGTGGCCATTAATAATTCTTACTAACAAGAGCAATGGTCTTATCTTGACCAAATTGTCTAGCCAACCTTCCACTATGTTTTACCTTAATTATATTCTCTACTCCTTGAAATGAATTCCTTTGAACAACATACCATCTTGGATTATAAAATCCAACCATCTCATCCTATACAATGTAACAAGCTTCAAACAATATTTCCAAGAATTTTGAAAGTTTAGATCTTTAGGATACAAAATTTTGAGTTCCTTGAACCCAACAACTTCCACCTTCATCTCTATCAACACATTCTTCCTTCTGCTTAAGGCATCTACAACTTTGTTTGACCTTCCACTCCTATGATTCAAAACAAAAGTATAACTCTACAAAACTCAACCCATTTTAAGTGCCATTGGTTTAAACTCCTTTGACTAATGTCTCCATTTATTCAAAGCTTGAACTATAGAATAAAAATCTTGATCATAGACAAAATACCTTTTCTTGGCATCATTAATATTCTTACTAAAATAGGCAAAGGGCATACCTTATTGACTCAAAATAAATCATATGACACTACCACTAGCATCATAATCTACCTAAAATACCTTATTAAAATCTGAATGTGTCAAAATAGGTTGCTCTATGAATTTATTCAACATATTAAAACTCTTGGATGCTCTTGTAGTCCACTTAAACTCCTTTCTATCTCCTCTCATTGTTTTAGTTATGGGTGCACAAATACTACTAAAATTCTTAATAAAATTTATGTAAAAACTTGCTAGACCATGAAATGATCTTACCTTTGTAATAATCCTTGGTGTAAGCCATTCAATGACAGCACTCACTTTATCAAGGTTCATTCTAAGACCGTCAGTTGAGACAAACAATCCCAAGTATACCAAATTCTTCACAAAATGAAATTTCTTTAGGTTAATCAAAAACCTCTCCTCCCTCTGCTTCTTAAAAAATCTACAAATATGTGTTAGGTGCTCCTCTAAAGTCTTACTGAAAACCAAAATTTTGTCTAAACAAACATGAAAAATTTACACAAAAATTCTTTTAATACCTCATTCATGAGTCACATGAATGTTCTTAGTGCATTGGTTAGCCAAAATGGCATGACTAACCACTTGTACAAACCTTCCTTTGTCTTGAAGGTTGTCATCCATTCATATTCTTCTCTAATTCAGATCTAGCGATATCTACTCTTTAGGTCAATCTTCATGAAGTATTGGGCTCCACTCGAGTAATCCATGATGTCATACTTGATTATGATCTTGTTAATGACTTAAGAATCTGTACACATTATCCACTCTCCATATTTCTTTGGTTCTAGTATTGTAGGTACCACATATGGACTTAGACTCTATTTGATTAGTCATTTCTATTGAGAATATGTGTCTCAAACTCATTGGTATAACCTTGGTACTGTCACCAATCAGCAAAAAATTCATAAGTGTTATGTTTATGATTGTACCTCTATACCGCTAGGAGATTATGAAAGAGGAGCGGTAGCACGGTTACCGCCATACTGTAGGAGCCTCTTAGATATCGAGCGGTACTGTGGTGGATACTGCCATACCTTGGATGTCTTCTCACTAAGGTGCGGTGATACCGTCATATTGCAAAATTCTTGTCTGCCTAGAAGTAGTGTGGTGTACCACCATACCATGAGAGCTTTGTGCCAGACTAGCGGTAGTATAGCTACCACCATACCTCGGGAGCCTTCAACCTTTTTGGAGGTAGCACGGTATACTGCCACCTTGAGGGAGCTTGTTGGTTGCATAGCGATAGCATGGTTTCTGATGAAGAACACAGACTTGGTTGACTGCTGAGGTGTAAACCGTTAAGTAGAGGATGTTTCTGACTTGGAAGGTAGTCGTTCAAATGATTGGGAAGTTTGACAGTTACTCAATAGAGGAAGTTGAACTGAACCGATTATATAGAGAATGAGTGCTTCATGGCTATTGCTATACATTGCAACATACTGTAACTATGAAGAGGTTTGACAGTTCGATGGTTGGATGATTGAATGATTTGTTATTGTTTTCCATTGTATGTTGTATATGCATTGTAACAGTGAGACATAACATAGATTGATCAGAATTTATTCTGTATGAGGTTGATCAAGGAAATGTTGTTGCTGTAATATTGACATCTGAAAGGAGAGTTTGAAACTTGTATGCAATTTGATTACTGTAATACAAGTGATTTTCTTTGGTGTGGTGGGTTTTTCTCCCATAAGGGTTTTCCCACATAAATTTGGTGTCAATTGTGTTTGAGTTTATTTCTCTATTCCATTATTCCTTTCCTGTGCTTCTTAATGAACTGTAATTGTAAAATTTAAAGACATATCTGCATTCTTCTCTGAGTTTTGACATTAGGAGAGTTTGTTCTGCATCCGTAGGCTTTCCTTACAAGTGGTATCAGAGCCTAGCCAGTTGTGTTATCCTTGTGGGTAGGTTGGGTATTTAGTGTCAATCCTATTTAGTGGGAGTTTCTTGTAGAAGTTTGGTACTTTAAATTATAGATTAAGATGACAAGCACATTAGGAAATATTGAAATTGAGAAATTCAATGGTAGCAATTTTGAGTTGTGGAAACTCAAAATGGAAGACCTGTTGGTGGATCGAGATCTTTGGCTTGTTGTGCCTAGAATGAAATCTTCTGGCATGAAGCAAGAAGATTGGGATCTCGTAGACAAAAAAGAAAAAGGGTTGATAAGACTCTGTTTGGTAGACTATGTTCTCCTGAATGTTCATGAAGAGAAGACTGCATCTTCTTTGTGGAAGAAGCTTGGAGACATTTATCAGGGAAAGTCCTTGGTGAATAAGCTATTCTTAAGCAAGAAGCTATACTCTTTGAAGATGGAGGAAGGGGCAACTGTGGTTGATCATTTGAATATGTTTAACATGTTGATTGCTTAGTTAACATTTGTGGGCATGAAAATTGATGATGAAGATCGTTGTATGCTTTTGTTGTGTTCTTTGCTCAATTCTTGGGATCGTTTGGTGGTGGCAATTGGGAGCACAAAAACCACTTTCAAGATGGAAGATGTGGTTGCTTCTTTGCTGTCAGAAGAAATGAGAAGGAAATCTTCTAAGATGGCAAAGGAAGCTCTTGTTATTCAAGGAAGATCGAAAGAAAAAGGAAAGAAGAAGGACAAGAAGTCCAAATCAAAATTAGAAGGGAGATCAAAATCTCCTAGAAAGAAGTCCAAGGTGAAGTACTGGAATTGTGGGCAACCTGGTCATGTCTGAAAGGATTGCAAAGAAGAGAAAAAGAAGAACTCTTTTGACAATGATTCTTCTTAGAGTGATGCAGATGCCTTCATTGCAGCCTTGGCAACTCGAGCATCAGATGATGTCTGGATGATAGACTCTAGAGCATCTTTCCATATGACATCTCATAGAGACTGGTTTACAAAGTATGAAAAATACGATGGTGGAAAGGTGTATTTAGCAAGTGATTCATCTCTGGAAATTGTTGGTCGTGGAAGAGTCAAAATTCAGTTTCCCGATGGAAGAATTAAGGGAATTGATGGTGTAATGCATATAACAGTTTTGGCTCAGAATTTACTTTTTGTAAGTAAGCTAAATGATGTTGGAGTGCAAGTTTCGTTCTCTAGCAATGGTTGTAAAATGACTAGAGGCTCGATGGTGCTGGCTAGGGGTGCCTGAATTGGTACTTTGTATAAGTTGGATGCACTTGTTATTCAATGTAACAGTGTCTCTACAAAGTCACAAAAGCTTGTTCGTGCAAAGGAGGCTGAAGTCCCTATAGGGGATAATTCTTTGGAAGTTAAACTTCCTGCAGAGAAGACTATGCTCTGGCATCAAAGGCTCGGTCATATTGGTGAAAAAGGTTTAAAATCCTTAAAAAATAAAAACCTGGTTGAGGGGCTTGATGATTGTAATCTAGAATTTGAATTTTGTAAACATTGTATATATGGAAAACATCACCGTGTTTCTTTTTACTCTAGTCCTCATAAATATTTTGGTGTTCTAGATTATATTCACTTTGATATTTTTGGTCTAGTAAATGTTCCTTCATTGTTGAATTCAAAATATTATGTATCGTTCATTGATGATTATTTGAGAAGGGCATTTGTATATTTTCTAAAAAGTAAATTAGAAGTGTTTTGTCAGTTTAAAGAGTTCAAGAACTTGGTTGAAAATCATACTGGTAAGAAAATAAAATGCTTGAGGATAGATAACGGTGGTGAATTTCATTCTGCAGAATTTGAAAGGTATTGCAAAGAACATGGAATTAAGAGGCATAAAACAACACCTTACACTCCGTAGAAAAATGGAATTGCTGAAAGGCTTAACAAGATGCTGATGGAGAAGGCAAGAAGTATGTTTAACAATACTGGTCTAGAGCAAAAGTTTTGGGCTGAGGCTGTGGTTACAACATGTTACTTGGTAAATTGATCTCCTTCTTCGACACTTGTTGATAAAATGCCTATGGAAGCTTGGTCTGGTAAGAAGCCCTCTCTAAGACATGTTCGTATCTTTGGCTGTGAAGCATATGTGTATATGCTAGATGTGAAGAGATCTAAATGGGAGTACACAGTCGTTAAGTGTATCTTCATTAGCTACGACATTGGTGTGAAAGGATACAAGCTTTGAAATCTTGTGACTGAAAAGGTTGTATACAGCAGAAGCGTAATCTTTCGAGAGCTGAAACCTTCTTCAGTGGAACTGCAGTTAGCGATGAAAGAAAATATAGAGGAAAATGATGTTGAAATACCTTTAACTCTAGAAAAAGAGGAACAACACATTGATAGTGCACCTAAAACTGAGAGTTCAAGCAGCTCTAAGAGTTCTGAACAAGAACCACAACGTTAGCCTCAGCCTATGAGGAGGTATACATGTGAGAAGAAGCAACCTGATAGGTATGGATTCTCTATGTTGGATTCTAGTTGTGCCTATGATTTGACTACTAATATTGATGAGCCTAGGATTGTAAAGGAGGCAGTTAAAATGTCTGATTTAGATTCCTGGTTGGAAGCCATGAATGAAGAAATGGCATTGTTAAAGAAGAATGATACTTGGGATCTGGTTCCATTGCCTGAATGTAGAAAGCTTGTGGGCTGCAAATGGGTTTTTAAAAATAAAATTGGTTTGGATGGTAGTATTGAAAAGTACAAAGCGAGGTTGGTTGCAAAGGGTTATTCCCAAGTAGAGGGAATTGATTATGGGGAAATTTTTTCTCTGGTAGCAAAGCTGACATCTATCAGATTTCTTTTATCACTTGCAGCAGCATATGACCTGGAGATTGAGTAGATGGATGTGAAGACAACATTTCTTCATGGTGACCTTGAAGAAGAAATTTATATGTCCTAGCCTGAGCACTTTGTGGTAAAAGGTAAAGAAAATCTAGTTTGCAAGTTAAATAAATCTCTGTATGGTTTAAAAAAGTCGCCTAGAATGTGGTACTAGAAATTTGACATGTTTGTTTTGTCACTAGGTTTTGTAAGATTGAAATCAAATCATTGTGTGTACTTCAAAACTAAAAATGATCAGGTTCTTATTATTGCACTCTATGTTGATGATATGTTATTCATAGGGAATAGTAAGTTTATTATTTTTGATCTAAAATCTCAGTTGTCTACAAAGTTCAAAATGAAGGATCTTGGTGCAACTAGATATATTCTGGGGATGGAAATAACTAGGGACAAAAAGAGAAAAAAGCTTTGGCTTAGCTAGAGTAAGTATATTAACGCTGTTCTAGAGAGATTTTGTATGATTGATTGCAAGCAGCTAGTTGTTCTAGTTTTGCAGGGAACAAAGCTATCTATTGAAGATTGTCCAAAATCTCCTACTAAGATGGAGGACATGACCAGAGTGCCTTATGCAAGTTTGGTTGGCAGTTTAATGTATTCAATGGTTTGTACTAGGCCAACCATTGTCCAAGTAGTGGGAGTACTTAGTCAGTTTATGGCTAATCCTAGAAGGGCACATTGGGATGTTGTGAAAAGAGTGTTTAGATATCTGAAGGGCACTTCATAATTTTCTTTGTGTTACTAGGGAAATTCGGTTGAGTCACAAAGGACTCTTAGCATTTGTGGGTATGTGGATTCTAATTGGGCAGGGGACATTGATGATAGAAGATCCACTAGTGGATATAGTTTCATGATGAATGGTGGTGCAGTTAGCTAGATGAGCAAGCAACAGGCTATAGTCACTTTATCTACTATTGAGGCTGAGTACATGGCAACAACTCAGCCTATAAGGAAGCCAATTGGCTTAGGAGATTGTGTTCTGATATTGGTTTTGATGCAGGGCAGATTATTATTTGTTGTGACAGTTAGAGTGCCATTTATCTGGCAAAAAATCCTACTTTCCATGCTAGGATGAAACATATTGATGTGCAGTACCACTTTGTGGGTGATATGGTGGCAGATGGAAATGTCTATTTAGAAAAGGTGGATACTTTGAAGAATGTTGCCGATGCATTGACAAAGCCAATGAGCATAGATAAGTTCAGATGGTGTGCAAATTCGATGGGCCTTGGGGTCCAAAATATTTAGTGACTTCATGTATGAAAATGGTTTAGTGAGTTCTTCGTCAAGTGGGAGATTGTTGAGAATATGTGTCTCAAACTCACTGGTATAACCCTGGTACTGTCACCAATTAGCAAAGAATTCATAAGTGTTATTTTTATGCTTGTACTTGTATACCGCTAGGAGATTGTGAGAGAGGAGTGGTAGCATGGTTACCACCATACCACAGGAGCCTCTCAGCTGTCGAGCAGTAGTGTGGTGGATATTTCCATACCATAGATGTCTTCTCACTGAGGTGCAGTAGTGTAGTGATACTGCCATACAACGAAAGTCTTATATCTGCCTGGTGGTAGTGTGGTGTACCGCCATACTGCGAGAGCTTTGTGACTGGCTAGTGGTAGTGCAGTTACCACCATACCTTAGGAGCCTTCAACCTGTCTAGAGGTAGCGCGGTATACCACCACCCCGTGGGAGCCTATTGGTTGTGTAGCGGTAGCGTGGTGTATGGTGAAGAGCAGAAAATTGGTTGAATACTGAGGTGTAAACCATTAAGTGGAAGATGTTGTTGACTTGGAAGGTGGTTGTACGATTGACTGGGAAGTTCGACAGTTGCTCAATAGAGGAAGTTGAACTGAATCGATTGTATAGAGAATGAGTGCTTCATGGATGTTGCTATACATTGTAATGTACTGTAACTGTGAAGAGGTTTGACAGTTCAATGGTTGGATGATCAAATGATCTGTTAATGTTTTTCATTGTATGTTGTATATGCATTGTAACAGTGAGACATAATGTAGATTGATCAAAATTTATTCTGTACAAGGTTGATCATGGAAATGTTGCTGCTATAATATTGACATCTGAAAGGAGAGTTTGAAACTTGTATGTAATTCGAATTCTATAATACAAGTGATTTTCTTTGGTGTGGTGGGTTTTTCTCATGTAAGGGTTTTCCCACATAAATTTGGTGTCAATTGTGTTTGAGTTTATTTCTCTATTCTGTTATTCCTTTCATGTGCATCTTAATGAACTGTAATTGTAAAATTTAAAGACATATCTGCATTCTTCTCTGAGTTTTGACATTAGGAGAGTTTGTTCCACATCCGTAGGATTTCCTTACAATTTCTTCAACAATTCTTGCAGTTGTTAGTTTAACTCCCCATTCTTTGTTGGAGTTATTCTATGAGATACCTTATTTGAAAAATTGGCTCCTAGTATCAAATTCATCTGGTGACTAATCTTCCTCTTTGGTGGAAACCCTTCAAGTACATTATCATATACATAATATCTTGGAATTCTTCCGATAGATCTAAAAAATTTGTTGGTACTTCTTCATGTCCTCCTTTTTTAACTCTAGGAATCAACACAAATCACATATCAACATGCTTTAGACCATCCAAACAAATTCTTGCACCACTACATACCTTTTTGGTGTAGTCACGGTAGGAGGGTCCTAAAAGAGAATGATTTGGACCGTGCAACAAGAGTCACACAACAAAAGCAACACAAAAATTAGAGGAAAATGTAGATTCAAACATTTTTATTATTAGAAATCTTGATTACAATCAACTGACAACATCCAGGCTTACAGATCTGGCTCACAGGCCTAATACAACATGCTCAAAATACAACATTCCTATATGCTCCTTAATATGAGCAAAAATCTTACACATCAAACCTAATAATTATCATATTCTACTTAATTCTCCTTCAAAATGATCTATTAAAATGATTTATATCATATCCAGAGATCTAGAATCATTTGCATCAGCCAAAGATCATAACAATCTCCCATGAAGAAAATGTAACGTGTGCATGAAATAGGTTGGCCTTAAATTTCAATTTCTCATCGACAAGTGCATAGGATGAAGTGTGGACCCATAATTAAGGTCAGGGACACTCCATGAAACAATTCGAAACACAACGTGAGGATCCACAAGTTACAGGAAAGATCCATAAGAGATCAAACTAGCCGTTAGGCTTGAAATTGTCACTTAATCTGGGAGTGATAGCTTGCCAGAAAAAGATCCAATAGTGCTGAAATCTTGGAATAAGGAAAATGAACATGTACACGATGAAAACATAGATCCACAAGGTCTAGTGAGAAAATACAATGAATCTTCCAACATGAACTGAGCAAGAACTAAACAACAACAAAATTGAGAGAAAATATTTTTGGTTGATGCATGATTGCAAAGAACCAAGGATGCTCCTGCATTAGACATCCAAGGTTATTTGAAAAGTGAGTCCCTCACTATGCTGGCTAAAGGAAAACAAAAATGGTCTAGCTTAGCCTAAGAAATCCAAGAAGAATCTTCCTCTGGTCTTCCTTTCCACTTCACAAGATATTCTTTGTACTGTCTTCCATGCGTTTTCTTCCCATCTTTGATATCCAAAATCTCTTCTATTTCTTCTGATTGTTGTTTAGGAAACTGTTTGTCCAATTTTTCTTTACTATCTTCACTGAATTCTGCTTCATGGTACTGATGTACATCTGCAATGTTGAATATAGGTGATATACCCATGCCATCTGATAACTCTATTTCATATGCATTTCTTGAATCAAATTTCTTTAGAATATTACAAGGTACAAATTTCCTCATCTTGATCTTATTGTATGTGCCAACTAGAAATCTTTGCTTCCTCAAATACACCATCACTTCATCTCCAACTTCGAACTCCTTATGTCTCCTCTTTTCATTTGCTCGCTCCTTATACTTCCAGTTCATATCTTCCAATTACTATTTTACTTGAGTATGCACATTCTTCATATGTTATGCAAATTCCTTTACTTTTGCAATCCTTTTATCTTCCTTACTGATGTCTCACAATTCTGATATACCTCTAGGATGAACTCCACTAACAATCTCAAAAGGTGTCTTTCTGGTACTCGTATTCATTGAATTATTGTAAGCAAACTCTGCTTGTGCAAGAGCTAAATCCCAACTTTTGGTCTTCTCTCCAATCAAACATCTCAAAAAATTCCCCAAACTCCTATTTACTACCTCTTTCTATCCATCAGTCTGTGGGTGAAAAGTAGAACTGAACTTAAAATTTGTCTTTAACTTCTTCCAAAGTGTCCTCCAAAAGTAACCAACAAACTTACATCTCTGTCTAAAACAATACTCCTAGGTAATCCATGTAATCTGACCACTTCCTTGAAAAACAAGTCTGCTACATGTACCACATCTGTTGTCTTCTTACAAGGTATGAAATGTTCCATTTTAGAAAATATATCCACCACTACAAATATAGAATCATTACCTCTTTGTGTCTTTGACAAGCCAAGTATGAAATCCATGCTGATATCCTCCCAAGGTCTCTCCGGAATTGTCAAAAGCTTATAAAATCCAAAATTCCGACTACTCCCTTTTGCAACTTGACAAACTCTACAACTCTGCAAAAATTTCCTAACATCCTTATGAATATGTGGCCAAAAGTAATTCTCACCCACCAATTCTACTGTCTTATTAATTCCAAAGTGTCCTGACAATCCTCCACTATGTTTTTCTTTCACCAAGATATCCCTCATTCAACTCTGGGGTATACACAATTGATTTCCTCTGAACAACATATCCTCCTGAATGAAATAATCCAACCACTGACTCCTATCCTCCAAAACTGGTCTTTTACAAGCTCTCCAAGGTTCTACAAAATCCAGGTCTTCCTCATACAATTTCTTCAATTCATCAAATCCTAATACCTCCACTCTCACCTCTACCAATAAATTCCTTCTCCTACTCAAAGCATCAACAACTCTATTTGAATTTCCACTCCTATGTTTCAAAACAAAATCATAACTCTGCAAGAATTCCACCCATCTCATGTGTCTCTGATTCAACTTGCCTTGAATGCTCAAATACTACAAAGCCTAATGATCTATATACAACACAAACTCCTTAGGAAACAAGTAATTTCTCCACTTCTTCAAGGTTTGAACTATGGCATAAAACTCCTGGTCATACATTGAATATCTTCTCATAGCATCATTCAATTTCTCATTGAAAT
This sequence comes from Sequoia sempervirens, assembly GCA_007258455.2. Lineage (NCBI taxonomy): Eukaryota > Viridiplantae > Streptophyta > Pinopsida > Cupressales > Cupressaceae > Sequoia > Sequoia sempervirens. The sequence continues at coordinate 14,644,550 of VDFB02373365.1, read as the reverse complement.
AAGCTACTAGTCTCCCTTCTTGACTTAATACTACTCCAATTGCATTTCCAATTGCATCACAGTCTACTTGAAATACCTTATTAAAGTATGGTAAAGCCAACACAGGCTGCTCAGTCACCTTCTATTTCAACAACTCAAAACTTCGGTCTGCTCCAGATGTCCACCTAAAATCCTTCTTATCTCCTCTCATTGTTTCTATCATACGATTGCAAATAGAACTAAAATTCCTAATGAAATTTTGGTAGAAAATAGCCAATCCATGAAATGATCTTACCTCTCCAATGATTTCTAGTGTAGGCCATTCAAAAATTTCTCTTACCTTCTCAGGATTCATCTCCAATCCATCTGCAAATATCACAAATCCTAGATATACCAATTCTTCCTTCATGAAACTACACTTCTTAATGTTTATCAGCAATTGCTCTTCTCTCAACTTTTGCAAAAATTGTCTTATATGCAACAAATGTTCTTCTCTAGTCTTATTGAAAATCAAGATGTCATCCAAATATACAATCACAAACTTACCCAAGAATTTCTTCAATACCTCATTCATCAACCTCATGAAAGTACTCTGTGCATTTGTTAGTCCAAAAGGCATCACCAACCACTCATACAATCCTTCATTTGTCTTGAATGTTGTCTTCCACTCATCCCCTTATCTAATTATAATCTAATGATATCCACTCTTCAAATCTATCTTTGTAAAGTATTTAGCTCCACTCAAACAATCCATAATGTCATCCATCCGGGGCAAAGGAAATCTATACTTCACCATGATCTTGTTTATGGTTCTAGAGTCTATACACATCCTCCATTCTCCATCCTTCTTAGGTGCTAGCACAACAAGTACTACACAAGGACCTAATATTTCTCTGATCAAACCCTTCCTCAAAAACTCTTGCACTTGTCTATTCAACTCTTCATTCTTTGACGGTGTCATCCGGTGTGCTGCTTTATTAGGAAAACTAGCTCCAGGAATCAGATCCATGCAATGACTAATACTCCTCACAGGTGGCAATCCATCAAGCGCATTATCTAAAATGATATCTTCATATTCTGTCAGCAACTCTTTTAGGTCATCCGGTTGTTCTTCTACATGCTTCAAGTCTTCAACCTTCTTAGGAACCAAGGCATAACACATGTTCTCATGTCTCAGTCCATCCATAAATCTCCTTCCATCAACCAAACAAATTATAGCATTCATACAAATCTCAACTTTAGGAACATCCTCCAATGGAAACAAAGTCTGCTTCATCCCATTAGCAACAATGGTGTATATGTTCTTCTTTCCATCATGAATAGCCTGTCTATCATACTACCAAGGCCTTCCCAACAAAATATGGCATACATCCATAGGAATGATATCACACAGAACTTCATCATGATAATTTCCTATCTTCAATTTCACCAAACATTGTTCACTTACTAGTATCTTATGCTCATCTTGAATCCAAGCTATCTGATAGGGCTTCAGGTGTTTCAATCTTTCCAACTTTAATTTGGTCACCGTTTCTTTAGAAACCAATTTCTCGAAGCTTCCATTGTCAACAATCACTTTGCAACATTTACGAGCTACCTTGCATCTGGTCCGAGACAAATTCTTTCTCTGCAACAATTCTTGCTCCATCTCACTTTGACACAATACTCTTTTGTTCACCAACACTTCTCCCTCTTCTAGTTGATTAGATGATCCATCATGATCCTCCTCAGCAAAGGTTGTTCTTCTACTATTCTCTATCTTTCTGCTTGTCTCTCCCTGATTACATTCAAATGCTCTATGTCCTTTCCACCACACTTAAAACAAGTTCCCCTGAATACTCTTTTCTCTTGTCCTCTATCATCTTTTCTATAACCCTCATTCTGGTAACCACCATATCCTCCTCTTTGGTAAGAGTTTCCATCATCTCTATGGTACAAATTCTCATTCTTATTGACTTCCTTATCTTTATACTGATATGCAAAAGATCCTCTTCCTCCTCCAGTAAAAGTTCTTCCTCTTTGAAATCTTCCACCTCTTCATCTTCCTATCTGTCTCTTCTCATGTCTTTTATTTAGCTTCTCTTATGCTTTTAGGGCACATTGATATGCCTCTTCCACACTCATCAACTTGATCAAACTGATCTCATCCTATATAGACGACCTCAAGCCATTCACCTATCTGGCTACTTGCTCTATCTCATCCTATGAATGTTCAAATCTGATATTCAACTTGTAGAACTGCTCAGTATACTCTGTCACACTTGATTCCTTTTGCTTCAAATTCTACAATTTTTAGAACAAACTGATCTGATAGTATGCAGACATAAAATTTGTCTTTAACTTATTCACCATCTGATCCCATGATCTTATCTTCTCCTTTCCTCTTCTTTGCCTATCTGTCTGCAAATGTTCCCACCAAAGAGATGCATGTCCTTTCAACTTTGTACAAGAAAATTTCACCTTCTTGTCTTCAGTGGTACCTTCAAAATCAAAATACTTTTCCATCTCTATTATCCAATCTAGACATTCATCCAAATCCAACTTACCATTATAATCTGGTGGATTCAAATGTGGTTTGGTATTTGCTCTGGTTAGGGCTCTTATGAACCTCTCTTCTCCCTGATCTAGGCTAGGTTGATCTTCTCTTTCCCTTTCTTCCTGTACTTCTACCTCTTCGTCACTCACAACATCAACTGGTTGACCTCTCCTCTGGCTTGTTTCAATTGCATCTAATCTAGAAGAAATTCCTCTCAACATCTCCATTAAAGCTGGGTTTGCATTTCCACGTGCTCCATTTCCTCTACTATTTCTTCTTCCTGCCATCTTTACACAATTCCTTTATAGCTGCAGTTCAGATCCTCAATCTGCCACCCCACAACAATTCTTCAATAGGACTCCATAAACTCTGACGATCTCTCACTGAACGAATATCGCTCTGATACAAATTTGGTGCAGTCACAGTAGGAGGATCCTCAAAGAGAACAATCCAGACAGTGCAACAAGAGTCACACAATAGAAGCAACACAAAAATTAGAGGAAAATGCAAATTCAAACATTCTTATTATCAAAAATATTGATTACAATTAGCCAACAACATCCAGGCTTACAGATCTAGCTCATAGGCCTAATACGACATGCTCAAAATACAATATTCCTATATGCTCTTTAATATGAGCTAAAATATTACACATAAACCCTAATATTTATCATATTCTACTTAATTCTCCTTCCTAATGATCAATTACAATGATTTATATCATATCCAGAGATCTAGAATCATCTGCGTCAGCCAAAGATCATTACAATCTCCCATGAAGAAAATGTAACGTGTGCATGAAATAGGTCGGCCTTAAATTTGAATTTCTCCTCGGTAGGTGCATAGGATGAAGTGTGGACCCATAATTAAGGTTAGGGACACTCCATGAAACAATTCAAAATACATTGCGAGGATCTACAAGTTACAGGAAAGATCCATAAGAGATCAAACTAGCTGTTAGGCTTGAAACTTATTCCAGTGCTGGTTCTTGAAACTATCACTTAATTCGGGAGTGATAAATTTTTGGAAAAAGATCCAATCATACTGAAATATTGGAATAAGGAAAATGAACATGTCCACGATGAAAACATAGATCCACAAGGTCTGGTGAGAAAATATGATGAATCCACCAACATGAACTGAGTAAGAACTGAACAAGAACAAAATTGAGTGAAAATATTTTTGGTTGATGCATGATTGCAAAGAATGAAGGATGCTCCTGCATCACTTTTCTTCCACCTCCATCAAGGGATTCAACTTGTGATGAAATATATCCTTCATCAAGGAATAGGTGTTAGCATGACCATCATGTACTACACAATGATCAAACTGATAAGACCTGCATTATTAAATATGGCATACATTCATGGGTATGATGTCACATAGTACCTCATCATGATATTTCAAACCTTGAACATTACTAAACATTGCTCGTTTACCAAAGCTTTATGGTCCCTTTGCAAAAATTCAATCCTATATGGATGTGGATGCTTTATCCTCTCTAAATACAACTTCCTTACCATATCTTCTAGGACTTATCTCCTATTTTACACCTTGTTTAAAATAAACTCTTCCTCTAAATTGGTTCTTTTTCTACATTTAGTATGGGTCTCCTAATAACAAGAGTCTCTCATATCTTTGAATCTTTAGAATACTCAATTTCAACATATTCATCTATGTGTGTAACTCATGCATTATATTCAAGCCTTCTATTTGTCCTTACTTGATGTTGTGGACACTTATATACTCAATTCCCTTCTTATCTATATTGGAAAAAAGTTCCATATAAGCAGGTCCTCTTCTAGATGCTAACTTCTTCATTATTCTTTTGGTCTTTGGTTTTCCTTCTATAGGATCTTCCACCAGTCCTTCCACCATGACCTCTTCCTCTTTTATTTCTTTCAATTCTTCTATTTATCTTCTCTTCTACCTTCAAGGAAATCTGATAAGAATCCTCTATGGTAGTCATTCTAACCAAACTTAGCTCCTATTTAATTAGCTAACACTCCTTTCTTAAATTATATAATTTAATACAATTTATTTGAATTAAATATTTTCCTCTAAAATAAATAGATAAAAATCAATATTTATTTATTTCTCCAATTACATCCTTATAAACTAAATAAGTTTTTATATTTAATTCTTTTAATTTTCCCTGCTTCATCAAAATTAAAATTCAATTCCTACCCTATCTTGAGTTTTCCTATCCATTGATCTTTGTAATTAATTTCCACCTTTGATCAAATATCAATTGGAACATATAAATACAAGGCCTTCATTCATTCATATCCCCTAGATCATGATTACTATAAAAAAAAACTGTCAAGCATTATCAAGCACTATCAAGAAATACCATTTGCAAGAAAACAAGTTGCCATTATCCTATCCCAAAACATGGAAAATGAGAACCTTCAAATAAATATAGTGACCCTAAACTGAATAATTATGCTTTTGTTCCATATGATTATACCATAGCTCATCTAGGGGAGGCCATCCCTCATGTCTCAACCATAACCACCCCAGATAAAAATCTTGAATGTGCAATAACTAAACATAGGAGTAAGATAAAATTTTAAGGGGACCTATTATCATGAGGGATTGCACCCGAATGCAAAGTTGTAAAGCTCAACAATCCCATGTAACATGGAAACACTTTCGAGACTATGGGTTGCTCATAACGAAAGTGAATCTCTAGATAAAGGGTTGGTTCCATGTGATACCTTCTGCACACTACTTCTTTGGTAGGAAAAATGATAGAAAGAAAATTGGAATTGAAACCTATCCTAGGAGGTGATGCACCACATGTTCTAGATCTACTTGCTTATTTGAACTCACAATGTTTTCAACAAATAAGCTTATATATTTTCACAACCTAACTAAGCATGTAACACATAAATATTTCATTGGAAAGGGACTAAATTTAGAGCATGCATGAAGAAAAACAAAGTATTTTCACAGCTTCAAACTACCAACATTAGCTTACTCAATCCATGACCTGCATTAACTATGCATCTCCCTACATCCATAATATTTGAATGAGACAAAATCAAAGGATTCCAAGAATGAATCACAAAAATATCATCAGATCACTCATATACTCTAACACAAGAAGTATTAAGAAGGAAAATTGTTGCTTTCTTTATTAAAAAAGGAGGAATTTCTTCTACAAGTGGATCAATCTGAGTTACAAGATCAACTTCTCATTGCATAATGCAAAGAGAAAACAAGCAAGAACTAAGAAAAATACTAAGTCTTTTCTCAATATATACAATTTTAGGATAACTCCAATGTGCCAAGAGGTGGAATTGAAAGAAAACTTAGAGTGAAAAATATCTTGAAAATATCCTCTCATGAGCAAAGAAGAAAATCCTCGAAAAAAGGGCCCATATTTGAAGCAAACCAAACTCTGAATGTTGTAAAATCCTCCTCATGCTGTGCATGATCAAAAGATCCTCAAAATTGATGTGAAACTACAATTATGTCTCAAAAATATCCACCATTTACTCCATTTAATCTTTGCATGATTAGTTAACTGAACCTCTACTTCATGCATGAAAATATCTGAATGGCCATGTGAGGTAAATAGAAACTCCAAGGATATTTTGATTTTTCTCTAAAAAATCATAAAAATACAATGAATATATGTATAATTTTCTTTAAAAATCATAAAAAGAAAAGGGCGTATAGAACTAAGAATTTCAAAATACACTAAAAGTAGAAAGCCCTAATACATTTTAAGGCACTTATTGCCTTGATTTTTCTCACAAAAAATCATCAAAATAAATAAGGGTTACATACACCACTCTATAATCTAGGTTTATGGGGCATAATATATTGATTTTTCTTCTAAAAAATCTTAAAAGAAATTCAAATGCATAGAACCTAGCATTAAGGAAAAAAACCTAAGGCATATCAATAGTGATAATACCATGCAAGGTATTAGTCGAGGCAATTATTTTTTAAATCAATCTGGAAAAAATACCATTGGTTGGCATAGGGAAAATAGTAACCCTAAAACACCATATTGAAACCCTAAATCATTTGGTACATTTGTATCTTCTGAAGAAAAAAAATGCTTTGTGGGCGCCACAATTGCTAGGGTTTGCTTGCTTGAAGTTGGCATTTCTTCACCATTCTTGCTGTTTTTGGGTCGAGCCTCTTCAAGAAAACATTGGTGAGCATTCTCTTTTCATTGTATATGCAAAAAAATTTGTATTTTTCCTTTATTTGAAGCATATTCTAGGGTTTTAGGCACAACTTGCTATCATTTTCTAAGTTTTGATTCTTACTGTATTTATCAATGCTTCCTTTGTAGATGTCTTCTTCACCTTGAGGTTACCATTATTGACTTTGATTGAGCTCGTGATGGAACTCTGTGGAAGAAACCCGTGGCTTTTCCGTGAGAGAATATTTTGTTTGTTTCCTCCATTGAAGGCCATGGCCTCACCAATTTGAAAGATTTTAAAATGCCTTTTGAAACTTCTTTGCAAATGTATTCTAATTTTTTTCTTTGTTGTATTCTGAAGTATACTCCTCTGGCATCATTTTATCTTTTTATGATTTTTCCTTGGTATTTCAATTGCTTTAAATGGCTATAAGGGTTCAAAACCCTAGCCTTATTTCATTTGAAACAAGATCCACATTGGTCAACTATACCATAGGAAAGTGCTGCTTCAAAAACTTGATCACTGTCATGACTACATATTTTGACTGTGGGTATTTGCATCAGGAATCACAATGTATTTCATATACTTGGTACCCTCGTTCCATGAAGCAACAATATGTTTACACAGGGATGAAAGCTTCACACTGTTACTGCAATTACCTCTTGAAATAGATACTCGTATTGCTTTTCAAGTGACCTTATTACTTACCTTTCTAGAAAAGAACATTGCTGCATTTTTCCCTCTTGTATACAACTCCTCCTTTGGAACTTGTATGTTTTGAAAACCTAGATCACTATTCTTCGAAGCACTTTTTATGAAGAAAAATAACTCTTTCAACAAAAATAAAGGCATTCCTTGAGTCTGTACTTGAAGTACTTCTTGAATATTCATGATGATGCTACGGTATCTTGTTTCCATTCTTATACTGAGCAACGCTAAGCTTTCTATCTCCATTCACACATATTCAAATGCAACTCAACATGATGTACTTGTAGCATAATGAAACTTAACTCTCGTTTTCTCCTACTATTCTTTATATGCAATTATGTTTTAACATGCCCCTGTAGACATCATATGAGCTCCTTCACCATTTTGCGTGTTGTTTTGATTGTGAACCTGAATTATGTATGTATGTTCACTATCACTCAAATTATAATGTACCTTTGTTGTTTTAAACATATTGTATGGCAGCAAACATGTAATTTTCTCTTTTATTCATCATCATGTGTAGACTGTACTATCTTGACTCCTCTCTTGTAAATGAGAGGATGCACCCTTGTGGGAGCCCACTTTTCCCCACATACTAAAATGTTCAATCATGATGAACCAGTAATAAAATATGTACATGTACCTGCATAGTGAACAAACATGTTAGATAAAATAGACACATCTCTTGATGATTTTCTTTGGATATCTTGGATTCAATTGTTCATTTTGTTTTTCTTGATTAGTTATAAAGTAGCAAGTATCTCCTTGATTAGACATGCATGAGATTTGTATGGAACCCTGAGCTCTAACATCTCCTCTTCTTTCAAATTTCTTTCTTGGAGCAGCAATTGGACAACTTCAACGATGTTGGAACAAACTCGAACAATGAGATTTGTCATTCACCAGGAAATGACGAGTCCCATATATGATTTTATGCATTTTTTTTCTTGTATTTACTTGTTATTTTATATCTCCTAGAATAGTTACTCCCATGGCTTGCGTGGGATTACAAAAAAATTGCTTTTAATAAGTAAGCTATTTCATATCATGTAATGATTTGTGTATTTTCATTTGAACTTGTTTTCAATTACATAATATGAAATAATTGAATGAAACTGTTTGAGCATATGTTTTGTAATCATGATGGAATAAATTTTTTTTACATACCTCATTTTAGAACTGCCTTCCTTTATCTAATAAACAACAATAACATATTTGAAACATAAACCCATCCAACAATTTCCTAATAAAACTTTACTAATTTAGCTGGTAGATAAAAATTAGTAACATTTCTGGTGATCTCCTTGGGTTGTTTGCTTGCTAAACAAATAAGATCAGCTGCCTTGCTTATCAATTGGGCATGGAGTCCATCTTTGTCCTTTTTTGATTCAAAACTCTTGTAACTCAGCAACAAACAACACTAAAAGAAACTATCATAACTCTATTTAAGATAGAGCCAGAAAACTGTGTAGCATTTGCACTTATTGAAAATAAAACAATACTGAAATGAAACTACCTTACCCTACCCTAACTGAACAATCGTGAAATCCTCAAACAAATTCATTTACTGTTTGGTTAAAGTTGCTTCCCCTTCTCAACAAAAAACACTTATTTACATGTTTATGAATAGCTGAAACTAGACGAAGAACAAGAATATATTCAACAAAACTGCTGCAATTCTTCATGAAGAATGTAAACAAAGTCATTGACCCTCTGATTTTGATCAACCAAACTACTGGTTTCGAGTGAATGAGAAAGTTGGCCCTATTGTCCTTTAATCTCAATCTCATGCTTGGACTCTATTATGGAGAGATGCCTGATTGAGTATCATATTGAGATGCTAAACTAAGGACTCTTTTTTCTGGCTTCTTTCTCATGTGTTGTCTCTTCAACCACAACCTGTTTAGTCACCCGATTATGTTGATCACAATCCTTTATCTTGAAAGGTGCTAAGTTGTCAACAATGTTAGAGCAAAAAACTTCAATGATGCTTAGGAATAAGTCTATATTATGATCAACCTTATCATAGAAAGTATGCTCTAACTTATTTTCATGATGGTCTTCAAAGAGCATACCTTCAATATTTATGATTTGCTATTTTTCTGGCTCTACTTGAACAACCTTTTCTTGCAAATCAACCTCTTGACCTTCTAAAACATGACTGTCCTCATTTGTTTCTTCTTGAATCTTCACCTTGTCAAACTGATTTCCTTCATCTTGTTGCTCAAAACTAGGCATTGATGTTAGTTTAATGATGCATTGCTCATCTTCACCTACAAATCCTAGAAGTTCATCAAATAAATCAACAAAAATTTGGACTTGAACATCCTTTTCTATCTCAACAACCTATTCCTGATTTCTTTCTTCAAAAGATGGAAGTCTAGAATCTAAACTTGAAAGAAAAACTTCAAGCTCATCCCAAAATGAGTCCTCTTCTTATTTTCATTTTGTTGTGGAAGAGGATTGTTTATTAGCTTATTGCAACCTTGTTGAGGGGTTAGAACATCAACATCTATACCTTCCTTTTTCTAATCTAGGGCTAATTTTGCTATGATCTGAGACTCATCTTGCCCATCATCAACAAAACATGGAAGTTCATTAATCATATCAGTTAGAACATAAGAAACATCAGCCACAACCTCCTCTATTTCTTGAAGTAAATTTGATTTACTATTTTCAGCCTCTTGTACACACAAATCAATAGCTAAAAGATATGTTTTTTTTTCCTACAAATACCCCCTTTTCTTGATTTGCAACTTGATTATCTTGAGAAATCAAGATATCAATGGATTCATCTATAGATGGGGTGATTGTGTCTAAACAAGAAATATGATTGTGTTGAGGTTATTGAGGATGCAAAAGCTTGGGAAAAGGTTGCTCTTGAAGGACTGCAGGCTAAACTTGCTCAAGAATAGATTCCTCTTGTTTGAAGCATATTGTTTTGAACATAGGAATACCTTCTCCAAAAAATGGGCTTGGAAAAGTAATAGCTGTGCTAGCTTCTTGCTCAATAGCAGGTTCTTGAAATGAAGGGATGCTCCTAAAACTTGGAATTTCAAGATTGGAAGACATAGGAGACTCACCTTGACTAGAACTTGGAATTTTAACCTTGGGAACCTCTTGTTTACCAAGTTTTAGCATCATTTATGCATCTTTTGCAGCAAGCTGTTGAGCAATATTATCTTCAAATTGCATCTTTTGCATCTAATATTGTTGATCTTTAAGATAAGCTTGATACTCTTCTTGTTCTTGCTGTAAATCACACTCTTGTTGAAATTCATAGTTATAATCCTGTGAGCAATCATATTCATAATCCTATTGGCAATCATTTGCTGGACAAACCAATTGCTCTTGTTGCACATTCAATTCACTCTTTATAAATTTCTCTTCAAGAAACATGTTCCTTATCTTCAACTTTAAATCTAGATTGTGAATTTGTTTGAGCTTATCCTCAAAAATTTGAAACTCTTGAAGCTAATCATAGGGATTGATCTGCTGATTGCTATAAAAATGGTGGCCTTGGGATTGTTCTTGAGCATATGAGGATTGATACAAAGTATTAGCATGGGTAGGAGGATGGTAAGAATGATAAAATTTTTGGTTATTCGTTATGATATGGGAATTTTGATCAAAACCAGTATTATGGTTGTTTGGGTATGGCTGATAAGAGGGTTCATGGCCAGTATTTTCATAGTATGGGGGTGAGTATACATATTGACTATACAAATTTGACATTTCTACTCATATGAAGAGCTAGAAATCAGAATGAAAGCTTCATTTTTGAAACATACCAGCAATAAATCTATTAAAACCAGTAGTTGCTCGAAGTCGCCAGGTGTGTGTGTAGATCTTTCCTCCAAAGGCTGTAAATACTAATTTTCACACCAAAAATTAGAATTATGTGGAAAATTTTTGGACTAGGAGAGTCCAAATTGTCCCACCGGGCATGCCAAAAATTGTTATCACGAGGGATTGCACCCGAATGCAAAATTGTAAAGCTTAGCAATCCCATGTAACATGGAAACACTTTCAAGCCTATGGGTTGCTCATAGCAAAAGTGAATCTCTAGATAAAGGGTTGGTTCACTGTGATACCTCCTACAAACTACTTCTTCGGTAGGAAAAATGATAGAAAGAAACTTGGAATTGAAACCTATCCTAGGAGGTGATGCACTAGATGTTCTAGATCTACTTGCTTATTTGAACTCACAATGCTTTCAACAAATAAGCTTAAATATTTTCACAACCTAACTAAGCATGTAACACATAAGTATTTCATTGGAAAGGGACTGAATTTAGAGCATGCATGAAGGAAAACAAAGTATTTTCACAGCTTCAAACTACCAAAATCAGCTTACTCAATCCATGACCTACATTAACTATGCATCTCCCTACATCCATAATATTTGAATGAGATAAAATCAAAGGATTCCAAGAATGAATCACAGAAATATCATCAGATCACTCATACACTATAACACAAGAAGTATTAAGAAGGAAAACTATTGCTTTCTTTATTAAAAATGGAGGAATTGCTACTACAAGTGGATCAATCTGAGTTACAAGATCAACTTCTCTTTGGAAAATGCAAAGCGAAAACAAGCAAGAACTAAGAAAAAGACTAAGTATTTTCTCAATGTATATAATGTGAGGATAACTCCAATGCGCCAAGAGGTGGAATTGAAAGCCAACTGAGAGTGAAAAATATCTCAAAAATCTCCTCTCATGAGCAAAGAAGAAAATCCTTGAAAAAGGACCCACAACTGAAGAAAAATGAACTCCGAATGTTCTAAAATCATCCTCATGTTGTGCATGATCAAAAGATCCTCAAAATTGACGTGAAACTGTAGTTATGTCTCAAAATCTCCACCATTTACTCCATTTAATCTTTTCCTGATTAGTTAACTGAACCTTTACTTCATGCATGAAAATATTTGAATGGTCATGTGAGGTAAACAAAAACTCCAAGGATATTTTGACTTTTCTCTAAAAAATCATAAAAATACAATGAATATATGTATGATTTTCTCTAAAAATCATAAAAAAGGAAAGGACGTATAGCACTAAGCATTTCAAAATACCCTAAAAGTAGAAAGCCCTAATACATCTTAAGGCACTTAATGCCTTGATTTTTCTCACAAAAAATCATAAAAATAAATAAGGGTTACATACACCACCCTAGAATACAGGTTTATGAGGCATAATGTATTGATTTTTCTTCTAAAAAATCATTAAAGAAATTCAAAAGCATAGAACCTAGCATTAAGGAAAAATACCTAAGGCATATCAATAGTGATAATACCATGAAAGGTATTAGTTGAGGAAATTATTTTTTAAATCAATCTAGAAAAAATACCATTGGTTGGCATAGGGAAAATGGTAACCCTAAAACACCATACTCGAACCCTAAATCATTTGGCACATTTGTATCTTTTGAAAAAAAATGCTTTGTGGGTGCAACCACTGCTAAGGTTTGCTTGCTTGAAGCTGGAATTTCTTCACCATTCTTGTTGTTTTTGGGACAAGCCTCTTTAGGAAAACATTGGTGAGCATTCTCTTTTCATTGTATATGCAAAAAATTATGTATTTTTCCTTTATTTGAAGCATATTCTAGTGCTTTAGCCATGGATTGCTATCATTTTTTGAGTTTTGATTCTTACTATATTTATCAATGCTTCCTTTGTTGATGTCTTCTTCACCTTGAGGTTACCATTATTGACTTTGATTGAGCTCGTGATGACACTCTGTGGGAGAAACCCATGAATTTTCTGTGAGAGAATATAGATTATGTTGGTTTCCTCCATTGAAGGTCGTGGCCTCACCATTTTGAAACTTCTTTGCAAATGTATTCTAGATTTTTTTCTTGGCTATATTCTGAAGTATACTCCTCTAGCATCATTTTGTCTTTTTATAATTTTTCCTTGGTATTTCAATGGCTTTAAATGGCTATAAGGGTTCAAAACCCTATCCTTATTTCATTTGAAATAAGAGCCATGCTGGTCAACTATACCATAGGACAATGTTGCTTCAAAAATTTGATCACTATCATGACTGCATATTTTGACTGTGGGTATTTGCATTAGGAATCACAATGTATTTCATATGCTTGGTACCCTCGTTCCATGAAGCAATAATATGTTTACACAGGGATGAAAGCTTTACATTGTTACTGTAATTACCTCTTGACAGAGATACTCTTACTGCTTTTCAAGTGACCTTATCACTTACCTTTCCGCAAAAGAACATAGCTACATTTTTCCCTCTTGTATACAAACTCCTTTGGAACTTGTATGTTTGACAACCAAATCACTATTCTTCAAAACACTTTTTATGAAGAAAACTCACTCTTTCAACAAAAATAAAAGCATTCCTTGAGTCTGCACTTGAAGTACTTCTTGAATACTCATGAGGAGGCTACTGTATCTTGTTTCCATTCTTATACTGAGCAAAGTTAAGCTTTCTATCTCCATTCACACATACTCAAATGCAACTCAACATGATGTACTTGTAGCATAATGAAACTTAACTCTCGTTTGCTCCTCCTATTCTTTATATGCAATTTTGTTTCAACATGAGCTCCTGTAGACATCATATGAGCTCCTTCACTATTTTGTGTGTTGTTTGATTGTGAACTTGAATTATGTATTCCTGTTCACTATCACTCAAATGATAATGTACCTTTTCCATTTTAAACATATTGTATGGCAGCAAACAACATGTAATTTTCTCTTTTATTCATCAACATGTGTAGATTGTACTATCTTGACTCCTCTCTTGTAAATGAGAGGATGCATTATGCTAGGCTCGACCCTTGTGGGAGCCCAGTTTTCCCCACATACTGAAATGTTGAATCATGATGAACTAGTAATGAAATATGTACCTTGATTACATTACACAGTGAACAAACACTAGCACAACCTCAAACAATGAGATTTGATAGGCAATGACGGGTCCCATATATGAAATTTTCTTTTCCTGTATTTACTTGTCTCATAACAGTTACTCCCACAATACAGAAACATTACTTTTAATAAATCAACTATTTCATATCATGTAATGATTTTGGATTTTATTTTGGAAATTGAAGCAGCTGATATTTTTTTCATCTTATCTTCCTTTTTCTAATAAACAACAATAACATATTTGATGGTAGCTAAAAATTAGTAACGAGAAAGTAAATCTGATTATAACCTCTTAAATCATCTAAAGAAAATACCAACATAAATATCTATCCTAGAGCTCCTAAAAATATCCCCAACACAAGGAAAAATTAGAAAAGGTCCTTCAAGAGTCTTCAATACCTAATAACATATATATTGTGCAATTTCAAGTCATGGTAGGACAAATTTCAACTCTCCATCATTTGGTGTTCATTGAAAAAGACCTTCCTTCCATTAATCCATCTCATAATGATGCCTTATACCTAGAAATATTCATCTATAAACATAGGATTAAGAGAGTCATGATTGATGGTGGACGAGGCCTAAACATTCATACCCTTCAACTAGTAAAATATTTAGGATACTCTAATGGTGTAATTCATCCCCAAAATTGAATCATGATAAAATCTTATGATAATTTTGGGCGTAAGTTTGAAGGAACAATAAAAATTCCAATTCAATTTGGCTCTGCTATAGTGGATACTATATTTTAGGTCTTGGATCTTGATATTCCATATAACATCCTTCTGGGCTATCCATGGATACATCCATTACAATTCATACCATATACATATCATCAATGCCTAAAATTCCCCTATGAGGGTGTTGGAGTTACTATTTCTAGAGATCCTCGCCACTTTGAATATTGAAAAAAATTGGAAGAGAAATATCATAAAACTATCCAAATACCTAACAATCATTTAGTTCCACCTTTATCATCTTACATTGATCCATCTAATTTATCCTCATCTTCCACTTCACATACCATCATTCTCGAGATCAAGGTCCAAGTTCATGACAATTGGTTGGGAGAGTATAACATGAAACAAGATTTCTATATGGGCCAACTTCCACTTTCACCAAAATTATATGGGAAACCAAAATTTAAACAAGATCTAGCAATTTTTTTTATCAAGAATAAATCAATAAAAATTTCATGATAGGGTGAATTAGACAAGGAAATCATAGAAGATGACATTTCTAGATTGCTATATAAAGAGGAAAAACAAAACCTACCCATAGTGCCAACAAATAAATATCCTAAGGGCCTTCATATAATCAAGAACATGGGTTATAAAGAGCAAGGTGGATTAAGATATAAAGATAAAGGAATCATAGAGACAATATATATGGAAATGAGAAATAACAATGGACTTTGGTATGGGTCCTTGAATAATGTGTCTTTTGTGTTAGAATTGTGAAACAAGCACAAAACCACGAGCCACAAGATCAAACAACAAACAAAGACACCTTCCACACAAGAGATATGCAAATAATATGTGCAATATACCTCAACAAGAAAAAGCTACAAAACAAGAGACTCTCAAGAAAATATGAAAGCTCCAGATATTCTTCGAGAGTTATTACAATGAGGGTTGAGTGCTTATAAGAGAAAAGCCCTAAATGAGAAAGGGATTAGATCATGACAAGTGTCAACATCACATGAGATGAGACATAATGATATAATATTAGCTCAACTAATAAAGCATAAAACACTCCTAAGTTTAGCTTAAGCACGTGAGAATAAATTAGACTAATAATCAATTAAAGATTAATTAATTATAAGCTAATGTATGATAACTATAACACCCCCCCTTAAGATGAACTTAGGGAGTAGTTAAAAACCCTAAAAATAATGCATGATGGGTCTCGAAAAACAAGGCCAAATAAGGAACCCATGTACAAACAAAAGACCTCTATAATGTGGAGAAATAGAGAAAATCTCGTGGGAAAAACTCCACTCCAAGAAGAGATGAAAGCCAAGTGAAGGAATGAAGAAGCCTCCAAACAAGGTAAGGTTGTCCCAAAAGATAGGAACAAACGATGAAAAAAAAGGACACCACTGAAGCATGAAGAAGCTGCAAACACTATCGAAGAATGATTGATGTAATGTCAAAAGAGGAACCTTTGCTTAAACATATGATGATCAAGATTAAGAAGACAAGAATATGTAGGAGTGCCCCCAACAACACTACTCAAATCCAATGGAAAACCAAGGAATACATCAAAAACTCAAAGATACAGATGGAACAAGTACCAATAGTCTGAAGAATTGATCAAGTGAAAAATGGAAGGTCACCTCTAGAAATAGGAATGCAAGAGTGTCCATATGGTAAGTGCTCCATCTCACCAAAATGCATGGGCAACCAACCGCTACATCCACCTAATACATAGGAACAAATACTATATACATAGCTCACTCCAACACGTGACCTAGGAAGCATTAGCACCAACAGTAGAAACCCCTTATAATGCTAACAAGGGAGAGGTATGATAGGTACACTAAAACTGAATGCCTTGATTTGTGTACCATTTATATCTGCTTTTACTTTCATTTCTGCACAAATACCATGCTAAAGTTGATAAACTAGTGCAGGAGCATCCTTGGTTCATGGCAATATTGCATCAACCAAAAATATTTTCTTTCAGTTTTTGTTCTTGTTCTGTTCTTGCTCAGTTCATGTTGGTGGATTCATCATCTTTGCTCACCAGACCCTATGGATCTTTGTGTACAACGTGGACATGTTCATTTTCCTTATTCCAATATTTTGGGGCAATTGGATCTTTTTCTAGCAAGTTATCGCTTTCGTAATTCTTGTGTGTTTCTTGAACCGACATCGAAATAATTTCAAAATATTCGGCCAGTTCGATCGTTGCAGATCATCCCTGTGACTTGCAGATCTTAATGGTGTGATTTTAATTGTTTCATGGAGTGTCCCCAACCTTCATTATAGGTCCACACTTTGTTTTATGCACTTGATGAAGAGTAATTCAAATTTTAGGTTGACCTATTCATGCACACGCTACATTTTCTTTCATTGGAGAATGTGACGATCTTTGGCCAATGCGGATGTTTCCAGAATTGCGGATATGCTATAAAGCTTGTAATCGATCAGTAGGATGATAGTAGTGAATTAGTAGCAAAGTAGAGTATTTATATTGATAGAATATAGGCTTGATATGTGAGATTTTGCTCGCATATAGGAGCATGTTAGAATACTGAGCATATTTTATCAGGCCTATGAGCTAAATTTGTAAGCCCGGTTGTTGTCGGCCGAATGTAACTGAGATTTTTGTTAATGTGAATATTTTCATTTGCATTTTCCTCCATATTTTGTGTTGCTATCGGTGTGTTACTCTTGTTGTATGGTCTAGATTGTTCTCTTTGAGGACCCTCCTACCATGGCTGCACCAGATTGGTATCAGAGCGAGATTCATTCCTTGTGAGATTGTCAGAGTTTGTGAAGTCCTATTGAAGATTTGTTGTGGGGTGGAAGATTTAGGATCTGACCTGCAGTTGTAGAGGACTTGTGTAAATATGGTGGGAAGAAGAAATGGTAGAAATGAAGTGCGTGGAAATGCAGACCCAGTTGTGATGGAGATCTTAAGAGGAATTGCTGCTAGATTAGATGTAGTTGAAACAACCTAGAGAAGAGGTTGACCAGTTGATGATGTGCATGATGAATAAGTAGAAATACATGAAGAGAGAGGAAGAGATGAGCAACCTGGCCTTGATCAAGGAGAAGAGAGGTTCATCAGAGCCCTAACTAAAGTACAAGACCACATTTCAATCCATCGGATTATAATGGTAAGTTGGATTCAAATGTATTGTTAGATTGGATAATAGAGATGGAAAAATATTTTGAATTTGAAGGTACCACGGAAGATAAAAAATGTAAAGTTTTCTTGTACAAAGTTGAGAGGATATGCATCCCTTTGGTGGGAACATTTATAGACAGATAGGAAAAGAAGAGGAAAGGAAAAGATAAAATCATAGGATCAAATGGTGAATAAGTTGAAGAAAAAGTTTATGCCTGCAGATTATCAGATTAGTTTGTTCAAGAAGTTGCAAAATTTGAAGCAAAAAGAATCAAGTGTGACAAAGTATACTGAGGAGTTCTATAAGTTGAACATCAGATATGGACATTCGAAGGATGAGATTGAACAAGTAGCCAGATATGTGAATGGCTCGAGGTCATTTATACAAGATGAGATTAGTTTGATCAAGTTGGTGAGTGTGGAAGTGGCATATCAGTGTGCCCTAAAGGCAGAGGAAAATTTAAATAAAAGACATAAGCAGAGGCAAAGAGGAAGGGGTGGAAGATTTCAAAGAGGATATTTTCTAGATCAGAATAAGGATAAGGAGGTCAGTAAGAATGACAATTCATGCCAGAGAGGTGATGGTAATGTTACCAAATTTTTGCCTCAGCTCAATTGGTGGAGCTGGCTAAACATTATTATATCATGAAATGAAATTGCAATTATGTTTAAGTGTTGTTTTGCATTGTTATCATTATGTGTTGAGTGACAGTTGTGCATTTAAAAGAGAGATCAGAATCTCAAAGTTCTATTCAATGTTCCAAGAATTAAATGAAATACATAATTGAGCATATAAACAATAGATCATTTTTTAAATGCTTTCAATTTATTTCATGAAAAGATTCATATTTACATTGCTTCATTTGATTGCAAGAATCAAAATGATATTACAACATTTACATTGGAATGCATTTTCTTTTCAAATGAAAAGCATAAAGGATGAAATCAAATATCCACACAAGCCGTGGATGTGACTGTCACAATGCACCATTAACAATACACTATAATATTGAAGATGCGGAAGAATAAAACATATCAGTAAATGACATAATCATCATTGCCTGTTTTGGCCGATGGTCGATGACGAATGGTGCACCTTTGTCTCCTTGAGCTCCATCGACTTGTAAGAGAAAAGAGGGGATGTCAGTGGCTCTGATTATGAAGAAACCTATATGAGGCACCCACAATAGTACAACGTACAATTAATCATGCATTAAAACAATCAATCAAGTGCAGAGGAAATGAGATGAAGGAGAAACAACAATATCATCATCATCATATTCTATTTTTTATGCTAACATTGTTTGTTTCCTTGTGCAGGTATAGGGAAAATCACGAAGCTGATCATTATTCGAAGACCAAGCATGTGGAGAAAAATGGGCTCCCACAAGGGTAGAGCTCGACATGCTACCCTATTCATTAAATGGGCTGATTTAAAGTTTACATCATCATATTCATCAAAGGAAGTGATATACAACTGAAAGAGTAAAGCATAGCTATCTATCGAGCTACTAAACCAACTGTGCATTCATAACGATCAGGTTAATTTTTCTGAAAGCTACAGGTGAACAGTGAGTTTAGTTCACTCAATTAATTTAGCTGAGTACACCATGTCAAAAATTGTTGTATAGTTCACGATTCAGTGTTATTTGTTGATCATAATCATATATTTCAAGCAAATTTCGGTTCATCAGTGTTCTTTTCACAGTCAAAGATAGTGAACAGGCATACATTATGCCTTAATAAAGAGTTTTGTTTTGATTTTCATCATGAAAGAGAACGGATTTAAGGAGAAGTTTGTTAAAGAGGAACATAAAATGCATGAAGAGTACCATGTTGAATATCAAGAGTATGAAAGACAGACAGTGCATTCAAGTGACAAATGAATAACCAGTTCTAGTTGACCGATGAGTAAATACAACTTTAAGAATCACAGGGTGAGAAATAATTGTTCCAGAATGACAAGTAAATGATAATAGTTTCATTCCAGAAGGTATTTCAGAGGTGTTAATTATGCATTGAAGAAGTCAGGTAAGATGCAGTTCATAATAATACAATTTTTCAATTAAAAAGCTCTGCATAAGTACAAAAACAAAAAGCAGGAGTTCGCTGTAGATTAAATTGTAATTTGCAGTTTCAACCATGACAAGTTCTGTCTCAAGAAAAGCAGCATGGGTTCAATGTTTAAGTAATGCAAAATGCAGATTCAAGAAGGTTTTAAATGAGCTTTCAATTTTGTCATATGGTGATATACTTGTGTAACAAATTTCTTTAGGTTTCTAATACCCCTATGGTGCAAATAAAAGAATTTGAATGATTAAAAGAGGCTCAAATTTTTACATGGTTTGCAGCTTCTTAATATTACAAACGAGCTTCAGGAATGGAGAGTATCAGTTTTCATTCAATATCCAAGAGAAGATCTTGTTAAAGACGAAATTTCTACATTATTTCCATGAAGACAGCTAAAGAAGGTAGAATACCATGTGAATCAGACTTTTAGCATTTCCAATTTACCCATATGGGTGTGTTTTTCAGAATAGCAAGTTAGGCTTTTTTTCATATGGGAGTTTTCAAACAATGTTGTTTTCTCTTCTAAGTGTCAAGCATTTATATGGAGGAAATTAAAAGACACATAAATACCAACAAAAAGCAGAGACGACTCGTCATTTGGGTCGAGCCCATAAACTGAATATAGATAAATGCACAGATTTTTGTTTCTTTCACAGGGGTTTTTATTTTGAAAGCAAATGATACAACAAACAGGGTACCCGCATGTGTATTTGGTTTTAAATAACAAAAATTGTAACTTTCAGAACTAACCCTTATGGGTTTTTTACATAAAATAGAAAAATACATAAAATGCAAATTTTCTGTGGTGGGTCAAGCTTCAAAATGGAGGAAACACAACTCTCATTCAATTCTCATGATACCCACGAAGGGATTCATTCTCAAATATACAAAAAGGAAAGTTTCTTGTTGTGGCTCGAGCCCAAAACTTCTAATAATGCTTTCTATAATATACATCTGGTGCAGCCTGAAGATGGCCAGAAATTCATAAAATAAAAGAGGGATTCCTTAGGTTTTTGAAGAGTAAAGAAGAGATACATGATTAAGGCAAAATATTATCAGTTCAAGATTGTGGAGAGTGTGTATAGCCATGGCCAAGAGCTCCTAGAGCCTCCAGAAACAAAGAGTGCAAGCTCTTAAATGCCGAGCTCTCATAATGGTAAATGTAAATACAAACAAATGCGTCAGAGGCTACATAAGCCGCGGCCTCAAGGCCAGAATGAGCAAAATAAAAACCATAGAAGCTATCTTACCCTATGATAGTAGAAGGAAACAATTACCCGCAAGCTAGCTCCCTCATAGAGCTTTCAAACGAAGCTCGAGCTCATAACAGGTCGGTCAAACAAGTGAAGTCATAAGAAGTGTAAAAGAAGGTCAGAAAATATGAACAGGCCGCAACCTTGTATGTTCTTTTGTTCTTTCAATAAAGGATAAGAGCTATAATAGTAGACAATATAAGCCTACCCAAATGGAGTTTCAATTGTCAGAGGAGTAGTGAAGATTCTCAAGGAAAACGAGCTCAGATTCGAGGTCAATCATGGGGGCATGCTCTCAGGCGGTAGAGCTCATTTTCTTGAATAGTGATCATTCACAAAATGAATCATTATTAGGGTTTGACCTTGTTTTGTTCAAACCCTAATTTGAGCCTTATCATTATCTAGAATATTCAGTCAAAGGAACATGGCAAAATTTGAATAGGTTAATCTTTGCATCATCGTTTATTCAAAGACTTAAGTTAATATTGGAGGTGGCTGAATTATGTGCCTAGGTCGATGGTTAGGTCTTCATGGTTTATTATTTTTCCTTAGTGAAATGTGAGGACTTGAATGTGGGTTATGTTATTGTTTTATGAGAAAATAATTAGAATATTATGGTGGGATACCTTATGACCTAGGGTTAGGTTTTGATGATTATCTATTTAGGGTTTCTTATTTTAATTGATTTTAGAGAAATCAATGAGAGAGATTGATGAAAAGATAATGATATGTATTTATTTTTATGATTTTTTGAGAAAATCAAATATTGTAACAGAAAAATAGGAAGGTTTTCTTTTTTGCAAAAGATTTTTAATCTTTAATTGCAAAAAAATAGATAAATTGTAAAGATCTGCAATCCTGTAAAGCAGAATCATAAAGCAATCTTTTATAAATTGTTTTATGATTTCTGGCTATTTTTAGCAGATTATTGTTGAATTTTCCTCTTGGTCGAGTTTGGGTCTCATCTTGGAGAGATAAGGTGTTTTTTGAGCTTTTAAAGCAGATTCAACCTATTTTTAGAGGCTTGACAGTTTGATCATAAAAGCAGTATGCTTTTTTCTGCTTTTATGCAATTTTTGAGATAGTTTGAATCCTTTTTCCTTGAGCTTTTTTCTGAGCTCAGATTAGGGTTTCTTGAGAGTGATATCTTTGAAAAGACTTAGTATTTTTAGCTCTCCTTCTCAGTTCAAATTTGAGTTCCTGCTCTTATGCATTTTTGAGCTTGTGAACTTTTTGTATTCAGTTTTGACAGATTGACACTCTTTCAGTTTCAGTAATACAGCAGAGTTCTTTCCATTTTCTTGTCTCAAGACTGGTAATAGCAGTTTGATGCTTTGTGTTTTCAGATTTGAAGCCTTAATGTCCTGATTTTTATGAGTTTTTTGAATAGGGTTTCATGTTTTCAGGTTGTATGATGTATTTGACATCTCTGAATCTTCATATGAATTATTGATGAAATCATGTATTGGTGAGATTGTAGGAACTATTGTAATAAAGGAATTTTTGTGAGTGGCAAAAACTAATTTCTGTCAGAAGTAATAAGTTAATCATCAGTTAGATTTAGGTTTTATTTTCAGTCTATCATTTCTATCCCTTTTCCTCTGAAGTTTTAAGATAGGACTTATCATTCGGAGAACCAGCTCACTCTGGAGATTCCTCCTTCACTCAGATCACCCACATTTGAAGGAGGTTTCCATGTTTCAGTAGGTTGCTGAATATCGCATTCAACAGGGTGCAAATCTATCGACAATAGTTTTTGGCATGCCCAGTGGGACTTTCAGACCATTTTAATATCTTTTCAGTTTGTTGTTTGGTGTATACAACAGATTTTCTAGGCTTTTGAGGCTCATTACGATATACCTGACGACTTTGATTTCTAATTTCTACATGCTAGTGTAGTTCGCGCATGAGAAAGATTCAAACACAGTCAAGTTCTGCACCCTTCAAGTATCGAGAGCTGTCCCCATCACGAAGAAGAGGCAGGACAAAAAAGAGGCTTTTCGAAGCACCCACGAGATCGAAGTCGACACCTCCTGCTTTCAGTTCCTTGGTGTTATCACCAGGAGTACCAGTTCTGATCTCACAAATACCACCAATGGCAGCACTGTCGAGGCAAAAATTGTTCGCACCCTTCTATGGTGGTACACCATTAAATATACTTCAACACGATGACATTCCAGATGCAGCCCTTAGAGGTCTGCCATACTTCACTGGGGAAGATTACACTATGCCAGTTGAGCACATCCGTAACGTGGCCACACTATGCTCGGTGCACAATATCACGCAGGAGAATGTCACACTAAGGCTGTTGGCCACATCACTAAAAGGCAAGGCATTATAGTGGTTCAGAGGCCTTGCGGCCAATTCAATCGTGACGTGGGATGCGTTAGGTAATGACTTATACAACCATTTTGCTGATAAATCTGATAATTTATCCTTATTAGAGTAGCTCAACACCATTCAAAGGGCACCACACGAGCACTTGGCTGACTTCAACTACCGATTTCAGAGAACTTGGGACAAGATTCTTGCAATGGTAAAGCCCTTACCAGCACATGCATTTCTGTTTTATTTAAAAGCTTTGAACAGTAAGATTGATGTTATGACTCAGTCTATGGGTGGACTAACACTTACAATATATCCATTAACGTTGAAAATTGCCTCATTCAAGCTAGAGACATAGCTCCTAGACCTCCTATGCCTTTGTTTCTAGAGATACAACCACCTATTCCTACTGCTATACCTTCTTTGGCTATTATCCCATCTGTTCCAATGATAGGTTATCATAATACAACCCAAGAGGTTGCTGCCCCAGCCCCAAATCTAGAGATGCAAGAGCTTAAAAGCATATTAAAGACCTTTGGAATGATCTCGTGACTATTAAAAAACACGTTGGCCAAGAAAATAAGCCTTATCAAGCCCCTTATCAACAAAACCAGCAAAATAGGCTCACTTTTTAGAATGATTATCAAGCCCAAAGGAAGAATTTTAACCCTAGGCCATTCCAGTCATACAATCCAAATGCAACCAGTTCATCAAAGGAACTTGTGCCACAAAATAATGTTTCCCAGGATTGCGATTGGTGTTATCTGTGCAATCAGCATGCACCAATGGAATGAGAAATTAGGATTTAATGGTTCAGAATAATTATGCTATTTCAGGAAGTGTTGCAGATCAGAATCAAGAACAACAAGATAACGTGGAAGTCACCTTGCCAAACTGGCAGAGTCCCGAATTCTATGGCGTGAATGGCCAAAGTCAGCAAGATTCTCCTATTTCGGCTAATACCAGGTCAAAAAAAGAGAGCTATGGATCCAGGACAACAAGCTGTTAATTCACAGCAGCAGCTTGTAATCAGTAAACAACTTGTTACATTAGAGGTTAATGCTGCAACGCAGCCTAAGATGTAGATTCTACAAAGAGGGCAGGAGATACCCAACAAGGAGCTATCAAAAACACATTCTCAGCCTCTGTAGAGGAAAAACGATGTTTCTATCACAAAAAACTAGCAGAAGGTAAACTCTTTATCATTCAATATAGTTGAGTAGCTCAAGAAAACAATTATTAGCATGTCGATATTGGATGCTTTATAGCTTCTAGGGTAGAAAATTTTACTGCAGAACGCTTTGGCTGAGTTGTTTATTTCTAACAACGCTAATCAAGGAGTTGTGAAGGTTGTGCTTGCTAATGACCTAGAGATTAAGAGTGAACAGAAAGAAAAAGAGGTAAAGCCCCCTCTGTTATATTTAAGTCCGATCATTGGCGATAAAATTGTTCATAACTATATGGTTGATTCTGGTGCCAGTAGTTCAGTCATGCCTAAGAGTTTAGCTAATAAGTTAGGTCTTGTTTACGAGCCTAATCCTCAGAAAGGTGTAGTGCAATTAGATGGGTCTGTTGTTAAAACTGCTGGTATCATCAAGAATTTAGCTCTTACCTTGCATGCATCCCCAAGTTTTGCTATTCACCAGGATATTCACATCATAGACTTACCGCCGCACTTTGCCATTTGTCTCTCAAGGGATTTTACAGCCAAATTGGGTGGGTTTTTGTCTTCTGATTGGTCCCATTTGTTTTTTAGAACAAGGTATGGTACGAAAGTGACTATAAAGTTTGAGCCTCTCGCCAAAGACCATATCAAACCATACTCGCCAAATCCTATAAATGCTAACCTCTACACCACCTCTGCACTGGAGGAGCAAACCATGACCTCAGACTGTTGCACCCATGTAGACAACATCAATCTAGATGAATGGGCAGCCGAAGATCAGGAGCTTGATCCGTTCTAGCACATAGATGAGATAGGATTAGGAATCTATATGATCCGAGAGCCTGATTGCGATATGCCTAATCTTTGTAAAGAGGAAGAACCATTTGTAGAAAAGGGGAGTGAGCGTTGGAAGCTTTACTTCGATGGTTCGAGGAGCAATGTTAGTGTCGGGGGTGGAGCTATGTTGATATCACTCGGAGGTGATAAATATTTTTCAACTTGCAGATTTGCTTTCAGCTATTTGAATAATACAGCCGAGTATGAAGTGTTGGTGCATGGCCTCAAATGGGCCCGTAAATGAGGTATTAAATGCTTGTAGGTTTTTGGTGATTCAGAATTGATTGTTAATCAGGTCAGAAATTTAAATGCTGCTAAGAATGATTTGCTTAAGAAATACAAGCATCGTGTATGGGATTTAATGGAGGATTTTAATGCTTTTAACATCATGGCAATTCCTTGGAATCAAAATAAGCATGCTGACAGGCTTGCTGCCATAGGAGCCTAGTTTGATATTCCCAAGGAGATTCATAAGGTAGAAGCACGTCAATATGTGAAAATAGTGGTCAGGCCTTCTGTACCTAACAATAATGTGAGTTGGAAGGTTTTTGACAGCGATGAGAAAATCATGAATTTTCTAATTGCTGAAGCTGAGTTCACAGATGGAAATTAGCAAAAATGGCAGCAGCAGTATGAGGACCAGATTGTGCAATTAAGGACTAATAAGCTGCCAAAAGGATTGGTGACCTTGGAATCTATGTTTAACTTAGATGATCAAGTGCGAAAAGACAAATGCAGTTTGATTGTTAAAGAAGAACATTACACAGCCATTGAAATCTTTAAAGGCAAGCTTCTCAAGTTGGGAAAGGTATGTAGTCATGAGGAACAACAAGCGTTTATTCTATTATGTCAGCAATATAATGATGTTTTTGCTTGGGAGTACAAGGATTTGAGAGGTTTTAACCTTGAATTAGCCCACCATACCATCGAGCTTGAACCCGATGCAAAACCAGTAAGATAGAAACAGAGACCGCTTAATCCCAAGTTAGAGCACCTTATGAAGGTTGAACTGAATAAACTAGTTGAGAGTGGTATTATTTTTCCTATCAAACACACCTCTTGGGTGTCAAATTTAGTGCCAGTTAGGAAGAAAAGTGGGGAAATCAGATTGTGTGTTGATTTCAGAGATCTGAATAGAGCTTCATTGAAAGACCATTACCCACTCCTGTCCATGGAACAAATTTTACAAGTAGTTTCTACTTCTAACAGATTTTCTTTGCTACATGGTTACTCAGGTTACAACCAAATTCTGGTGAAGCAGGAAGATCAGTTCAAAACAGCGTTTACAACCAAGTGGGGCATGATGGCCTACAAGAAAATGCCTTTCAGCTTATCTAATGTTGGAGTGACTTTTCAGCGTGCTATGGATATGGCCTTTCACGGACTCATGAACAAGTTCTTTCTGGTATACTTAGATGATATTACTATTTTTTCCAGAAATGCTAACGAGCACCTTGATCATTTGGAGCAGATTTTTCAAAGGTGTAGAGAGTTCGAGGTGTCTCTCAATCCAAAGAAGTGTATATTTTCAGTGCATGAAGGCAAACTGCTTGGACACATGGTTTCAAAGCAAGGTATTTCAATTGATCTTGAAAGAGTTTCCGCAATTCTAGAAATGCCATTGCCAACTCACAAGAAATGCTTGCAAAGCTTTCTTGGGAGAATAAATTTAGTGAGGAGGTTCATACCGAACATTGCAGCCTTGCTGCAGCCTCTCACTTCTATGCTTAGGAAGAATATGCCATTCAGTTGGACCAAGGAAGGTAAAAGGAGCTTTGAGCAGATCAAGGAAGCACTCGCAACCGCTCCTACTCTCATTAATCCAAACTTTGACAAATACTTTATTCTGTATGCTTTTGGAGGAGTAGATACTATTTCAGCTATGTTATGCTAGCAAAATGATGAAGGCTTGGAGCAGCCTGTTGCATTTTTCATCCAGGTATTGCATGATTATGAGGTAAAATATTCTTTCGTTGAGAAGCATGTTTTTGCTGTTGGAAGAAGTTTAAAGAAATTGAGGCATATGTTGTCCAACAACAAGGTTCATTTGTTGATAGCTCATTCAACTGTTAAAGATTTTCTGCTTAACAAGGATATTAATGATAAGCGTGTTGGTTGGATTACCAAAGTAATGGAGTTCGATGTTGATATAAAATTAACCAAGCTCATTAGAGGCAAAGGTTTGTGTGAGCAGATTGCTAGAAATGAAGACAACAACTTAAAAGAGGCTGCAAATACAGAAATAGTGTTAAATAATGATGTTCCAAGTGTTGTTCTAACGTCTCCTGCTACGTGGTTGCAGCAGATGATGCATTATTTGCAAATTGGTGAGTGCCTCGAAGGCTTGGACAGAGCAAAACGAAGGTATTACAGATTACAAGCCATTCCTTATGCAATCATTGATGGTATTCTTTATAGGAGAGATTTTCAAGGAATTTTACTGAGGTGTATTCAGCTTGATCAAGTTACAAGCTGTTAGCAGAATTTCATGATGGACCTTCAAGAGGTCACTTTGCTACAAGAACAACAGCTCTAAAAATTATGCGAGCTGGTTATTACTGGCCAGATTTGTTTAAAGATGCTATTGCTTGGGTTAGGAAGTGTGAGAAGTGTGCTTTATTTGCTGGTAAACAGAGGCTTGCACTGCTGCCCCTGCATTCGATTCAGGTAGAAAAATTGTTTGCTATGTGGGGCTTATATTTTATTGGCCCTATCAATCCGCCTTCAAGTGCGGGTCATAAGTGGATTCTTACTACCACAAATTATTTTACAAAATGGACTGAAGTCATCGCTTTAAAGGAAGCAAACAAGACTTTAGTGCTTAATTTCTATCAAGATCTCATATCGAGATTCGGTGTTCCAGATTCAATCATTTCTGACAATGGTTTAGCTTTTATCGGTTTAAAGATTTCTGATTGGTCTGTTAGAAATAATATTTATTTGAACATGTCTTCCAATTATTATCTGCAAGGCAATGGTTAGGTGGAATCTACAAATAAGAATCTGATTTGGATAATCAAAAAGACTATCGAAGATAATCAAAGGACATGGCACGAAAAGCTAAAGTTAGCCCTTTGGGCTGACAGAATAACTCCTAAAAGGGCCATTGGTTGTTCGCCTTTCATTCTGACTTATGGTAAAGAAGCTAAGTTTCCTATTTCAATTGAGTTGCCAACTTTAAGTTATGTTAAGAAACTGGAGTTGCTGAATGAACAACCTCTTGAGGTGAGGTTTGCACAACTGGTAGAGCTGGAAGAAACTAGAAAGGAAGCTCTCAGACAGCTCAAAATACATCAAGCTCAAATGAAGAATTATTTTGACAAAAGGGAGAGACCACATGATTTCATTGTTGGAGATCTAGTTTTCAAGTGGAATGAATTTAAGAGCAGACCTGGACGACATTCCAAGTTCGATGCAATGTGGGATGGGCCTTATGTGATCACGGAATGCAAGGAACACAACACATTCCAACTTTCCAAGATGACTGGTGAGGTGCTGTCTATCACAGTGAATGGGATCCACCTTAAGCACTGCCTTTGAGATAAGTTATCTCGTAATTAGTAGAGTAGTTTGCAAATAAGTGTGTTTCACACATTTAATTTCAGTAGTCTTACTTTTGCTAAGCGTTGTTGCGCATTTGTTCTGTTGGCCATCAGGCCTGTTAGTTTGCTTTCAGTTCAGTTTTGTTTTTCTTTGTTGCTGTTTGGAGTGTTCCTATTCAAATTTTTGAGTTTCAAGAAGGGGCAGAATTGACTCCGCGCCCAATAAATTTTTTAAAGGCCACTGGTCTATGCTTAGCAGGCAAGCATTTAGCGGAAGTCGCCAAAATGTTACCAAATTTTTACCTCAGCTCAATTGGTGGAGCTGGCTGAACATTATTATATCATGAGGTGAAATTGTAGTTATGTTTAAGTGTTGCTTTGCATTGTTATCATTATGCGTTGAGTGACAGTTGTGCATTTAAAAGAGAGATCAGAATCTCAGAGTGCTATTCAATGTTACAAGAATTAAATGAAATACATAATTGAGCATATAAACAATAAAGCATTTTTTAAATGCTTTCATTTATTTCTTGAAAAGATTCATATTTACATGGCTTCATTTGATTGCAAGAATCAAAATGATATTACAACATTTGCATTGGAATGCATTTTCTTTTCAAATGAAAAGCATAAAGGATGAAATCAAATATCCACACAAGCTATGGATGTGACTGTCACAATGCACCATTAACAGTACACTATACTATTGAAGATGCAGAAGAATAAAACATATAAGTAAATGATAATCATCATTGCCTGTTTTGGCTGATGGTCGATGATGAATGGTGCACCTTTGTCTCCTTGAGCTCCGTCAACCTGTAAGAGAAAAGAGGGGATGTCAGTGGCTTTGATTATGAAGAAACCTATATGAGGCACCCACAATAGTACAACCTACTATTAATCATGCATTGAAACAATCAATCAAGTGCAGAGGAAATGAGCTGAAGGAGAAACAACAATATCATCATCATCATATTCTATTTTTTATGCTAACATTGTTTGTTTCCTTGGGCAGGTATAGGGAAAATCACAAAGTTGATAATTATTCGAAGACCAAGCATGTGGAGAAAAATAGGCTCCCACAAGGGTAGAGCTCGACATGCTGCCCTATTCATTAAATGGGCTGATTTAAAGTTTACATCATCATATTCATCAAAGGAATTGATATACAACTGAAAGAGTAAAGCATAGTTATCTATCGAGCTACTAAACCAACTGTGCATTCATAACGATCAGGTTAATTTTTCTGAAAGCTACAGGTGAACAGTGAGTTTAGTTCACTCAATTAATTTAGCTGAGTACACTATGTCAAACATTGTTGTATAGTTCACGATTCAGTGTTATTTGTTGATCATAATCATATATGTCATGCAAATTTCAGTTCATCAATGTTCTTTTCACAGTTAAAGATAGTGAACAGGCATACATTATACCTTAATAAAGAGTTTTGTTTTTATTTTCATCATGAAAGAGAATGGATTTAAGGAGAAGTTTGTTAAAGAGGAACATAAAATGCATGAAGAGTACCATGTTGAAGATTAAGAGTACGAAAGACAGACAGTGCATTCAAGTGACAAATGAATAACTAGTTCTAGTTGACCGATGAGTAAATATAGCTTTAAGAATCATAGGGTGAGAAATAATTGTTCCAGAACGACAAGTAAATGATAACAGTTTCATTCCAGAAGGTATTTCAGAGGTGTTAATTATGCATTGAAGAAGTCAAGTAAGATGCAGTCCCTAATAATACAATGTTTCAATCAAAAAGCTCTGCATAAGTACAAAAACAGAAAGCAGGAGTTCACTGTAGATTAAATTGTGATTTGCAGTTTCAACCATGACAAGTTCTGTCTCAAGAAAAGCAGCATGGGTTCAATGTTTAAGTAATGAAAAATGTAGATTCAAGAAGGTTTTAAATGAGCTTTCAATTTTGTCATATGGTGATATACTTGTGTAACAGATTTCTTTAGGTTTCTAATGCCCCTATGGTGCAAATGAAAGAATTTGAATGATTAAAAGAGGCTCAGATTTTTACATGGTTTGCAGCTTCTTAATATTACAAACGAGCTTCAAAAATGGAGAGTATCAGTTTTCATTCAATATCCAAGAGAAGGTCTTGTTAAAGACAAAATTTCTACAATATTTCCATGAAGAAAGCTAAAGAAGGTAGAATACCATGTGAATCAAACTTTCAACATTTCCAATTTACCCATATGGGTGTGTTTTTCGGAATAGCAAGTTAGGTTTTTTGTCATATGGGAGTTTTCAGACAATGTTGTTTTCTCTTCTAAGTGTCGAGCATTTATATGGAGGAAATTAAAAGACACAAAAATACCAACAAAAAGAAGAGACCACTCATCATTTGGGTCGAGCCCATAAACTGAATATAGATAAATGACAGATTTTTGTTTCTTTCATAGGGGTTTTTATTTTGAAAGCAAATGATACAACAAACAGGGTACCCGCATGTGTATTTGGTTTTAAATAACATAAATTGTAACTTTCAGAACTAACCCATATGGGCTTTTTTTACATAAAATAGAAAAATACATAAAATGCAAATTTTCTGTGGTGGGTCGAGCTTCAAAATGGAGGAAACACAACTCTCATTCAATTCTCATGATACCCATGAAGGGATTCATTCTCAAATATACAAAAAGGAAAGTTTCTTGTTGTGGCTCGAGCACAAAACTTCTAATAATGCTTTCTATAATATACATCTGGTGCGGCCTAAACATGGCTAGAAATTCATAAAATAAAAGAGGGATTCCTTAAGTTTCTGAAGAGTAAAGAAGAGATACGTGCTTAAGGCAAAAGATTACCAGTTCAAGATTGTGGAGAGTGTGTATAGTCACGGCCAAGAGCTCCTAGAGCCTCCAGAAACCAAGAGTGAGAGCTCTTAAATGATAGCCGAGCTCTCATAATGGTAAATGTAAATACAAACAAATGTGTCAGAGGCTACATAAGCCGCGGCCTCAAGGCCAGAATGAGCAAAATAAAAACCATAGAAGCTAGCTTACCCTATGACAGTAGAAGGAAACAATTACCCGCGAGCTAGTTCCTTCATAGAGCTTTCAAATGAAGCCCGAGCTCATAACAGGTCGGCCAAACAAGTGAAATCACAGGAAGTGTAAAAGAAGGTCAGAAAATACGAGTAGGCCGCAGCCTTGTATGTTATTTTGTTCTTTCAATAAAGGAAAAGAGCTATAATAGCAGACAAAACAAGCCTACCCAAATGGAGTTTCAACTCTCAGAGTAGTGAAGATTCTCAAGGAAAACGAGCTCAGATTCAGGGTCAATCATGGGGGCATGCTCTCAGGCGGCAAAGCTCGTTTTCTTCAATAGTGATCATTTGCAAAATGAATCATTATTAGGGTTCAACCTTGTTTTGTTCAAACCCTAATTCAAGCCTTATCATTATCTAGAATATTTAGTCAAAGGCACATGGCGAAATTCAAATAGGTTAATCTTTGCATCATAGTTTATTCAAAGACTTAAGTTAATATTGGAGGTGGTTGAATTATGTGCCTAGGTCGATGGTTAGGTCTTCATGATTTATTCTTTTTCCTTAGTGAAATGTGAGGACTCGAATGTGGGTTATGTTATTGTTTTATGAGAAAACAATGAGAATATTATGGTGAGATACCTTATGACATAGGGTTAGGTTTTGATGATTATCTATTTAAGGTTTCTTATTTTAATTGATTTTAGAGAAATCAATGAGAGAGATTGATGAAAAGATAATGATATGTATTTATTTTTATTATTTTTTGAGAAAATCAAATATTGTAACAGAGAGATAGGAAGGTTTTATTTTTTGCAAAATATTTTTAATCTTTAATTGCAAAAAAATAGATAAATTGTAAAGATCTGCAATCTTGTAAAGCAGAATCGTAAAGCAATCTTTGATAAATTGTTTAATGATTTCTTGCTATTTTTAGCAGATTATTGTTGAATTTTCCTCTTGGTTGAGTTTGGGTCTCATCTTGGAGAGATAAGGTGTTTTTTGAGCTTTTAAAGCAGATTCGGCCTATTTTTAGAGGCTTGACAGTTTGATCATAAAAGCAGTATGCTTTTTTCTGCTTTTATGCAATTTTTGAGACAGTTTGAAGCCTTTTTCCTTGAGCTTTTTTCTGAGCTCGGATTAGGGTTTCTTGAGAGTGATATCTTTGAAAAGAATGTCTTTTTAGCTCTTGTTCTCAGTTCAGATTTGAGTTCCTACTCTTATGCATTTTTGAGCTTGTGAATTTTTTGTATTCAGTTTTGACAGATTGACACTCTTTCAGTTTTAGTAATACAACAAAGTTCTTCTTTCCATTTTCTTATATCAAGACTGGTAATAGTAGTTTGATGCTTTGTGTTTTTAGATTTGAAGCCTTAATATCCTACTTTTTATGAGTTTTCTGCACAGGGTTTCATGTTTTTAGGTTGTATGATGTATTCAATATCTCTGAAACTTCATACGAATTATTGATGAAATCATGTATTGGTGAGATTGTAGGAACTATTGTAATAAAGGAATTGTTGTGAGTGGAAAAAACTAATTTATGTCAAAAGTAATAAGTTAATCATCAGTTAGATTCAGGTTTTATTTTTAGTCTATCATTTCTATCCCTTTTCCTCTGAAGTTTTAAGATAGGACTTATCATTCGGAGAACCAGCTCACTCTGGAGATTCCTCCTTCGCTCAGATCACCCACATCTGAAGGAGGTTTCCATATTTCAGTAGGTTACTGAATATCACATTCAACAGGGTGTAAATATATGGACAACAGGTAACTCTTACAGAAGAGGAGGTTATGGTGGTTATCGAAACAAAGGTTATAGAAGAGATGATAGAGGACAGGAGAAAAGGATATTCAAGGGAACTTGTTATAAATGTGGTGGAGGAAATAGAGCATTTGAATGAAATCAGGGAGAGACAAGCAGGAAGACAAAGAACAATAGAAGGACAACCTTTATTGAAGAATAACATACTAGATCATCTAATAAACCAGAAGATGAAGAAGTGTTGATGAATAGAAGAGTATTGTGTCAAAGTGAGTTGGAGAAAGAACCATTGCAGAGAAAGAATTTGTTTCAGACTAGATGCAAGGTAGCTGGAAAATTTTGCAAAGTGATTGTTGATAGTGGAAGTTCTGAGAACTTGGATTCTAAAGAGATGGTGACTAAACTGAAGTTGGAAAGGTTGAAACACTCGAAGCCCTATTAGATTGCTTGGATTCAGGATGGGCATAAGATACTGGTAAGTGAGAAATGTTTGGTGAAATTGTAGATAGGAAACTACCATGATGAAGTCTTGTGTGATATCATTCCTATGGATATATGTCATGTTTTGTTGGGAAGGCCTTGGCAGTATGATAGATAGGCTATTCATTATGGAAAGAAGAATATATACACCATTGTTGCTAATGGGATGAAGCAAATTTTGTTTCCATTGGAAGATGTTCCTACAGTTGAAGTTTGTATGAATGTTAGGGTTTGTCTGGTTGATGGAAGGATATTCCTTGGTGGATTGAGACATGAGAATGTATGTTATGCCCTGGTGCCTAAGAAGGCTGAAGACTTGAAGCATGTAGAGAACACCTGAAAGAGATAAAGGAGATATTGACAGAGAATGAGGAGATCATTTTAGATAATGTACCTGATGGATTGCCATTTGTGAGTCCAATATTATTCATTGTATGGATCTGATTCCTAGAGCTAGTTTTCCTAATAAAGTAGCACACTGGATGATACTGACAGAGAATGAGGAGTTGAATAGACAAGTGTAAGAATTATTGAGGAAGGGTTTGATCAAAGAAAGCTTAAGTCCATGTGTAGTACATGTTGTGTTAGCACCTAAGAAGGATGGAGAATGGAGAATGTGTAAAAATTTTAGAGCCATAAATAAGATCACAGTGAAGTATAGATTTCCTTTGCCTCGGATGGATCACATTATGGATTGTTTGAGTGGATCTAAGTACTTTACAAAGATAGATTTGAAGAGTGGATATCATCAAATTAGAATCAGAGAAGGGGATGAGTGGAAAACAACATTGAAGACAAATGAAGGATTGTATGAGTGGTTGGTGATGCCTTTTGGATTGACAAATGCATTGTTTACTTTCATGAGGTTGATGAATGAGGTATTGAAGAAATTCTTGGGTAAGTTTATGATTGTATATTTGGATGACATCTTGATTTTCAGTAAGACTAGATAAGAACATTTTTTGCATATTAGAAAAGTTTTGCAAAGGTTGAGAGAAGAGCAATTATTGATAAACATTAAGAAGTGTAGTTTTGTGAAGGAAGAGTTGGTATATCTGGGATTTGTGATATCTGTGGATGGATCCTGAGAAGGTAAGAGAAATTGTTGAGTGGCCTACACCAGATAGTATTGGAGAGGTAATATCATTTCATGGATTGGCTAGTTTCTACTAGAAGTTCATTAGGAATTTTTAGTTCTATTTGTAGCCCTATGACAAAAACAATGAGAGGGGATAGGAAGGATTTTAGATGGACATTTGGAGAAGACCGAAGTTTTGAATTGTTGAAGTAGAAGGTGACTGAGTAGCCTGTGTTGGCTTTACCGAATTTCAATAAGGTATTTCAAGTAGACTGTGATGCAAGTGGAAATGCCATTGGAGTAGTACTGAGTCAAGAAGGGAGACTTGTAGCTTATTTAAGTGAGAAGTTGAATGATGCTAGAAGAAGATATTCAATGTGTGATCAGGAATTTTATGCTATATTTCAATCCTTGAAGAAGTGGAGACATTATTTGTTTCCTAAGGAGCTTGTGTTGTATACAAATCATCAAGCATTGCAATATTTGAACAGTTAGGGTAAGTTGAACCAGAGACACATGAGATGGGTAGAGTTCTTGCAGAGTTATACTTTTGTTTTGAAGCATAGAAGTGGAAATTCAAATAAAGTTGCTGATTCTTTGAGTAGGAGAAGGAATTTACTAATAGAGATGAACGTGGAGGTATTAGGCTTTGATGAATTGAAGAACTTGTATGAGGAAGACCCGGATTTTGTAGAACCTTGGAGAGCTTGTAAAGAACCTATTTTGGTGGATAGAAGCTAGTGGTTGGATTATTTCATTCAGGGGGATATGTTGTTCAGAGGTAATCAGTTGTGTATACCCTAGAGTTCAATGAGGGATAACTTGGTGAAGGAGAAGCATAGTGGAGGAATGTCAGGACACTTTGGAGTTGATAAGATAGTCGCATTGGTGAGTGAGAATTACTTTTGGCCGAAGATTCATAAGGATGTTAGGAGATTTGTGTAGAGTTGTAGAGATTTTCAAGTTGCAAAAGGGAGTAGTCAAAATGTTGGATTGTATAAACCTTTGATAGTTCTAGAGAGACCTTGGGAGGATATCAGTATGGATTTCATACTTGGTTTTCCGAAGACACAAAGAGATAATGATTCTGTATTTGTGGTGGTAGATAGATTTTCTAAGATGGCACATTTCATACCTTGTAAGAATACAACAGATGCAATACATGTAGCAGACTATTTTTTCAAAGAAGTGGTTAGATTGCATGGGTTACCTAGAAATATTGTTTCAGACAAAGATGTAAAGTTTGTTGGTTACTTTTGGAGGACACTTTGGAAGAAGTTGAAAAATTATTTGAAGTTTAGTTCTACATTTCACCCATAGACATGGACAGATAGAGGTAGTAAATAGGAGTTTAGGGAATTTGTTTAGGTGCTTGGTTGGAGAGAAGACCAGAAGTTGAGATTTATCCCTTGCACAAGTAGAGTTTGCTTACAATAATTCAGTGAACAGGAGTACAGGAAAGACACCTTTTGAGATTGTTATTGGAGTTCATCATAAAGGTATATCAGAGTTGAGAGACATCAGTATGGAAGACAAGAGGAGTGCAGAAGCAAAAGAATTTGCATAACACATGAAGAAGTTGCATAGTCGAGTGAAACAACAATTGGAAGACATGAACCAGAAGTATAAGGTGAAAGCAAATGAAAAGAGGAGACATAAGAAATTTGAAGTTGGAGATGAAGTGATGGTATATTTGAGGAAGGAAAGGTTTCCAGTTGGCACATACAACAAGTTGAAGATGAGGAAGTTCAGACCTTGTAAGATCTTGAAGAAGTTTGATTCAGGAAATGCATATGAAGTGGAGTTACTAGAAGGTATGGGTATATCACCTATATTCAACATTGCAAATCTACATCAGTATCATGAAGTAGAATGCATTGAAGACAGTGAAGAAAAATTGGATAATTAGTTTCCTAAATAGCAATCAAATGAGATTGAAGAGATTTTGGATGTCAGAGATGGGAGGAAGACTCGTGGAAGACAATACAAAGAATATCTTGTGAAGTGGAAAGGTAGACCAATTGAGGATTATTCTTGGACTTCTCAGGCCGAGGTAGACTGTTTTGGTTTTCCTTTGGCCCCAATAAAGTGAGGGACTCACTTTTCATTAACCCCAGATGTCTGATGTAGGAGCATCCTTGGTTCATGTCAATCTTGCATCAACCAAAAATATTTTCTTTCAGTTTTTGTTCTTGTTCTATTCTTGCTCAGTTCATGTTGGTGGATTCATCATCTTTTCTCACTAGACCTTGTGGATCTTTGTGTACATTGTGGACATGTTCATTTTCCTTATTCCAAGATTTGGGCGCGATTGGATCTTTTTTCAGAAATTTATTGCTTTCGGATTTCTTGGCAGTTTCTTGAACTGACACCAGAATAATTTCAAACTTTTCGGCCAGTTTGATCATTGCGTATTGTCCCCATGACTTGTGGATTTTAACGGTTTGATTTTAATTGTTCCATGGAGTGTCCTTGACCTTCATTATAGGTCCACACTTCGTTTTATGCACCTAATGAAGAGTAATTCAAATTTTATGCTGACCTATTCATGCACACATTACATTTTCTTTCATTGGAGAATGTGACGATCTTTGGCCAATGCAGATGTTTCGAAAATTGCGGATATGTTATAAATCTTGTAATCGATCATTAGGATGACAATAGTGAATTAGTAGCGAAGTAGAGGATTTAGATTGATAGAATATATACTTGATATGTAATATTTTGCTCCCATATAGGAGCATGTTAGAATACTGAGCATGTTTTATCAGGCTTGTGAGCCGAATTTGTAAGCCTAGTTGTTGTCGGCCAAATGTAACTAAGATTTTTGTTAATGAAAATATTTGCATCTACATTTTCCTCCATATTCTATGTTGATTTTGTTGTGTTACTCTTGTTGCATGGTCCAGATTGTTCTCTTTGAGGACCCTCCTACCATGGTTGTGCCATAAACCAACCTCATAGAACCCAGTGAACACCTGCAAGCAAATAACCTCTCATGTAGAAGATATACTGAAACACAAACAAGGTGCTCTGTAAGCCTGAAGCAAAAAATTGCATAAACAAGAATTGAATAATTACAAAGAGATCAATCCTTAAGAAAGGAGATCAAAACCCTAAAGTAAACCTTAGGATTTAATAAAGTAATTATTAAAGTTCCTAAGTTTAGCTTAAGTGAAAATAAAGTAATAGATGACTTAATTAATCAATCAACATGATTAAATTAATTAAGTAATTAACCTTATTACTCCAACACCCCCCTTAAGATGAACTTAGGGAGAAGCTAAAAAATGAAGGATAGATGCATGAAAGAAAAGATTGGTCTCGACAAACAAGGCCTCATGAGGTACCCATGCACAAATGTAAAATATCTCTCACAACAGGAGAAAAGGAGAAAACCTCATGGAAAAAACTCCTCTCCAAAAGAGATAAATACATGTGAAGGACTAAGAAGCCTCCAAACAAGAATGTCCCAAAAAAAACACCATTGAAGCATGAAGAAACTGCAAACACTATCGTAGAATGATTGTTGAAATGCTGAAAGAAGAACCTCCGTTGAAACATATGATGATCAAGATCAAGAAGACAAGAATATGTATGAGTGCCCCCAATGACACTACTCGAATCCAATGGCAAACCAAGGCATACATCAAGAAATCAAAGATACCGATGACACAAGTACCAATAGTCTAAAGAACTGATCAAGTGAAAAATGGAAGGTCGCCTCCAGAAATAGGAATGCAAGAGTGTCCATATGTTAAGTGCTCCAGCTCACCAAAATGCATGGGTAACCAACCGTTACATCCACCTAGTACATAGGAACAAATATTGTATACATAGCTCACTCCAACATGAAACTAAGAAAGCATTAGCACAAATAGTAGAAATCCCCCCATAATGCTAACAAGGGAGAGGTATGATAGGTACATTGAAACTAAATACTTGAATGTAGTGCATGATAAAGAACCAAAAACATCTGAATGTGCAGACATGAAAGTACAAGAAAATATAAAGGGTGCGCAAACCAAGGCACACACACATGAGAAAGGTATGAAGGAAAAACAAAGGAAAACATCAACCCCCATGGCACTTTATATCATAGTATGAGTACAATAAGGCACAAAGTGATGTGCAAGATCCCATAATATAGGTGCAATATAGAGGCACTTTATCTCAATGCGTCTACAAAATCATAAGTGCTTATAATGGAAGCTTATAATGTCAACAAAAGACACAATATTGGAAATACACGTAGAACAACCAAAAAGAAGCCATCCCATGCAAACAAGAAGTTTTCGAAAGCTAAGATGTCCAAGTAATTCACCAAAATGTGAAAACAAAAAAAATTTGAATAAAATGTACCTGGGAAATTTTCTTATGAAAAAATCTACAGATCTGGAAAGAGCACTAGAAGACCTTTCCAACGCCTATTCATTTTTTAAAAGTAGAGACTGTATGCAAAAGTTACGCCCCCAGGAGCGCAAAAAGAAGATCTGACTTTGCTTAGAAATAAATACATCATAACAGTAAAATCAGGAAACATCACCTATACCATTGGATTGGGCCCAAAACCCGCTTTTTGGCGATATTTCATTTTTGAGAAACCAAGTTCGTATGCAAAAGTTATTGCCAAAATACTAAAACTGCTCCAAAAGGGTTTGGGGGTTAAGCCTGGCAATTAGTCTAGCCACTAGCATTAACCACTAGCGGTTAAGTAATAGCAGTGCACAACAACACTGTGTTTTTTAATTTTTTTTCTTGGATTGTGTCGTACTAGGCCGTACGACCCATAAATGGGAAAAAACTGCCTCCCAGAGTCACTATGTCTGATTTTGACACTTTGACAACTGATTTTGGGGTTTTTGGGTGCTTTGAATGCGATGGTGAGGTATGTTTGGGCTCAAAACACTCCAAAATTGTAGGTACGTGATCTTGAAACCCTCATAAACTTCAAATTCTCGTTGATTGGGCATCATATAACCAAAATTGATGAAACAAATTAGTCTAGCCACTAGCATTAACCACTAGCATTAACCACTAGTAGTTAACTAATAGCAACGCATAGCACAACTATGTTTTTTAATTTTTTTCTCAGATTATGTGTCATACTAGGCTGTACGACCCATAAATGGAAAAAAATTGCCTCCCGGAGTCACTATGTTTGATTTTGACGCTTTGACAGTCGATTTTGGGGTTTTTGGGTGCTCTGAACGCAATGGTGAGGTATGTTTGGGCTCAAATCACTCCAAAATTGTAGGTATAGGATTTGGAAACCCTCATAAACTTCAAACCCTTGCTGATCGGGCATCATATAATCAAAATTGATGAAACAAAGGTCAATCTTGACTATTTTGAACCTTCTGGATGCAATGGTGAGGTCCACACTGACTCAAGATGCAATAAAAATACACTTTCAATGCTTGCATCCCTCAAGAAACGAACATGAAGTGATAGATTTGAATCTCTTATACCATGCTAGAATTGTAAAACAAGAACAAAACCACGAGCCACAAGATCAAATAACAAACAAAGACACCTTCCACGCAAGAGATCTGCAAACAATATATGCAATATTCCTCAACAAGAAAAAGCTATAGAACAAGATACTCTTAAGAAAATATGAAAGCTCCAGATATTCTTCGAGAATAATTACAATGAGGGTTGCGTGCTTATAAGATAAAAGCCCTAAATGAGAAATGGATTAGATCATGACAAGTGTCAACATCACATGAGATGAGACATAATGATCTAATATTAACTCAACTAATATTTAGCATAAAACACTCCTAAGTTTAGCTTAAGTGTGTGAGAATAAATTAGATTAATAATCAATTAAAGATTAATTAATTATTAGATAATGTAT
Source organism: Sequoia sempervirens (assembly GCA_007258455.2). Lineage (NCBI taxonomy): Eukaryota > Viridiplantae > Streptophyta > Pinopsida > Cupressales > Cupressaceae > Sequoia > Sequoia sempervirens. The sequence goes on along the minus strand of VDFB02373365.1, from coordinate 14,603,020 downwards.
GATAACTCTAACATTTTGAACCTAAGTGTAGCATCATAAATTGTCAACCTTGACAATTTCATACTATGTTTAGCTCCCCCTTATATGCTTGGACCTAATTATGCTTATAGTTTTCTCGTTTTATTATCTTTTTTGGAAAATCAAGATAAGATTGGGAATTAATATTAATTATTTATTTAAAGACAATCAAAGCTCCAAAATAGGTCTATTCTAGGGCACCACCACCCTTGACCACCCTATTTTGCATTAATTTTTAATATTGTATTTGTTGGCATTTTTATGTTTGCAAATTTAAATTCATTTGTCAACTTTTCATAATTAATCTTACGGGAAATGAAGAAATGCATATAAATACAAGTCTTTTTCACCATTTGAAACTAGAAGAAAGAAAGAAGGAAACTTGAATTCCAATTGAGCATCCTAAAAAGAAATCAAAGTTAGAATAAGTAGCATTATTACAAAATTTTTTATCAATCAATATTCATGTTAGAAATGCATCAAGTTCATAAGTAAGATTGTTTAGGTTTTTTGTTAATCTATTTTGTGAGTACTAACACTTGTAGGACTTCCTATCAACAAGAAAATCTTCCTTGCATGAGATGTGCATCATGACTTTAGTCCATCAAGGATATTAGATTTAAATGGTAAGTTGCAACACTTGCCATTTGTCACTTATTTTTATCCATTTGACCCTACTCGACCAAGGGTAAACACTCTTTACATCATCATAGCCATTGTGGATGTGGAAACATCAAAATAGGGTTTGACTTAGGAAAGCCCTATATGGTACAACCCTTTCTTCCCTCTTTTTTGTAGGTGTTAGATCTGAAAAAGATTTGGGAGAATATTGAAGACCTAATTGCAAGAACAAACATTCAAGCCTCCTATTTCAACAAATTAGGGAAAGAAGAATTATACATCAATATCTCAACGTTACGAAGTTGAGTTTGAAAAGAAAGAAGCTACAAATTATGACCCATTTGTACCTACTCAAATATTCTAGAAACCAACATCTTCAAGTCTAGGGTGTCATCTCCCTTGACCAAGTAATTACATCCCTAAATTGCATTCCAGATTCCTCTATCTCTGCATTCTACTACTTTGTTATTTATTTTTATGTTTCAATATTACAGTTTTCTACATTCACATCAGTTTGTTATAGATCATAGTTAACCTAGTTCACTTTCACATCACACACACCACATCCAATATCAATTCAATCAACCCCCACAAAATAGGGACCAAAACCCTGATCAAGCATTATGGAACTTCCATTGAGGATAGTAGCCAAGTGGTCTTATGTGATCAATTTTGGTTCCTCTCTAATATAATGTCAGGGGAGTATGATTTAGACCCTAGATCCCTTTTCCCACATCAAATTTTAGTGAGCCTGACACTTTTTACATTTACAAAGTCTTCTAAAATCACAAGTCTTACATTTTCAAATTTGAGTCCAATATTAAAGGTTGGTTATTTATTAAATTGTGTGCACATCTGAGTGAAAAATATTGAAAAAATATAGATTTTTATATTGTTTTTTTATTTCAAAAGCTCAAAAAGTGTTAGCTTTCAGTATTTACAAGATAAATTTAGTTAGTCATAACATTTTAAATTCTAAAAAATTATCTTTTGAACATATTGCATTGCTTTAATAACATAAAATTTTATGCATGTGTGTGCTTCTCATAAACAAATTAGGTTTTCATGCATTTCCAAAAATATATTTTCTTTCAAAATTGAACCTATGCAACCTTACATCCTAAGAAATTGTAGTTGATTTCTAAACTTTTAAATTGTTAAAATATTGTACCTCTAGTCTAGGGACCCACCACCCTTGTCTAGCTCATTTTTTTTTCCAAAATTTAGTCATAGTTTAGTCTTTGTGACCTTTGTGTAGACTCGTTCTCTATTTTTGAAATTTATTTTAGTTTTTGTCACCTCCATTTGTTTTTATTTTCATTATATGACCAATCAAGCATCCAGAATCTTGTAATAAATTTATGAGCTTCACGACCTGGTGTCCCATATCCAATACCCCTATGAGACATAGTTATAGAATTATGGCTTCCCATGCTACAATGAAATCTAGTGTTGAGACTTTCTTATAGCTCTTTCACTCAAGGAGTTACATCTATGCAATCTATCTTTGATTCTGTTCCTACTCCTACATCTCCTATGTCTTCTTTTTCACCTAACATTCATGTGGACTTGGAGGCTATTGTTGCCCATGTCCTTGAGGATAAAATTAAAAATTTGGACAAAGAATTAGAGAGCCTTCAACTATACTTAAAGAACAAAATCTTTCGCTAGAGAAACAATCCCATTAGTGGATAAACTTAGGAAGCTAATCAATGATTCATAAGGGATAGAAGTATTTTGTAGTCTAGCTCATCTAGTAGATGCAAACATTCGCACGATAGCTAGTTGCACCCAATCCCTCACTAATGCTCAAAATAAAATGGGAATACATGTTTCCTCTCCAACATCCATTCCTTCTATTCCTACTTTCTTCCTCCAATCATAGGATCCACTATGCAACATAGAAATGGTCTTAACTCTAGTTTATGGTTTTCTTGTGGAAATCATTATAGATTTGTCCCTTGATCTACCACACCTCCATTTTCTTCGTCTCTCATCAAATTTCAAAAAAATTACCCTTTAATCATTAACCATAGTCCTACACATTCAACACATTCTCAAAACATGTCACCAAATGATCCCATAATAAATCAACTTTTGAAAAATGTGTAATATCTACAACAACAAAATTTAAACATGAACCAAAGTTAATCTAACACAAATCCTCAAACATATCTCATACGTAGTCCATTATCATTTTATATCCTAAAGACACACATACCACAAAGCATTGAGATTCCTCATTTCGACAAGTATACTAGCAAAGGAGACCCCAACAACCATGTGTCGACCATTATTTCCTTGTTTAGTGATTTTATTTTCAAAGATGCTCTCCTAGCTAAACTCTTTCCTAGTTCATTAAAAGGTCTCATGTCTTTGGAATAGTTCTTTTGTTGCCAAATAACTCAGTTAATTCCTTTACACAACTTATTAATGAGTTCCTTCTATCATTTTTTTTCATTCAAAGCATACTATATAATAGACAATAATTCTACCATGCAATGCCACTAGCTCATCACAATACCTTCAAACCATAATCAGAGAATCTTAAAGGATACTTTAACATGTCTATGTGTTTGATTAAGTGTTTTATGTAGATTAATTTGATGTGACTTGTTACTCCTATTTAAGGAAGACCTATTCAAGAATCACACATCACATATTTGAATTCCATGACAATTATTAATATTTTTTACTTGGCGTTATTTCTTAAGGTTTGTATGGTTAAGGCCTCATTATGTTCAATTATTACATCTTGTTCTACTTACGTTAAGAGGGTTTATTTAAACATGTTTCACACCAAAGAATATAATTTGAAGGCTAAATTATAGGAATAATCATTTAATATTTGACCCATGATTTGTATCTCATGTGTATAGGGAAGCACACTATATTATCGGTTGACACAATGATACTACATAAGGACTATCTATAAAAGAATTAAAATTCACATTTAAGGGGAATAATTTAGTAGCAATTGAAACTTAAAAATACTCATATTAGAGAGAGCACTAGATAGAATATTTTAAAAGAAGTTTCATGTTTGAAAAGATATACATTTTATTTTTCTTGTTCATGATTTTAACTGAAGGATGAAGTGTGATCTTGAATGTAAGCCCTAAAAATAAATCATATTAATGTATATCTATGAATCAATAAAGCGTTGTTCTATAAATTTCTTGAGTGAACTAAATTTATAGTATGGGTATTTAAATTTTGTTGTATGAATCTAATGAGTGATATATGTGACAAGTTGCATGGTTGGATAATCCTTACTTGGATCCTTCATCCATGACTACACCAATTTATGAAAACATGGTTAGATGAGTTGGTTATCCTTTTAGTAATATTAGTAATCAATGAAATTATTTAATGGATTCACTAAAATAGTTTAGGATCAACCACAATAAATTATTTCATTCCATCAACAAATCAATGATACAAAAAATCCTTCAATGAGATTAGAGGTTTAATTGATAAAAAAAAATTATGTACAGAGAGTAATAATACAGATAATAAGATACATGTGACAATATGAACATAACACAACATGAAAATGAATTAGTTGGTATGAGTTTTCCATAGTCCATTAAATTGTATGCAAGTTTTTTGGATTCAACTGTGTATGTTTTTCAATCGATGTTTTAGATCACACTCAGTGATCCATCACCAGGAAGAGGAAAAAAAATTACTGAGTGTGATCCGAAACATCGATTGAAAAACATACATAGTTGAATCCAAAAAGCTTACATACAATGAAAATGAATTATCAAATATTTTTCATTTTAACTAATCTATGAAATAAAAATAATGATACTTATGAAACATATTCCAATTTTTAAAATTATATTATAAATAAGTATAAAAAACATCGATCTTTACAAGGATTGTGTAGTCAAATGATATTGATAAAAATACATTTGTAAAAAAATACAATCAAATGTAGAAAAAGAAGTTTTAATTTATACTTTATGATTTAGCAAGTATAGGAAACCATGTAAACTAAAGGTTAAACTACCAGGTCCCCACAGCATTGATCAAAATTTGTCTTCAAGAGACATACAACTGATATAATCTCTTTATCCAACTGCCCAAATAATACTATACCCAAAAAAGCATATCCACCCAATACCTCCATTATCAGAAAATGACAAGGCCCATTCTTAGGATGTATACTTCACATCTTTTCTTCTTGTCGACAACTGTATATATACATATATATCCTTTATGATGTATACACAGTTATGGGCAGGCCACAGTTAACCTAATATGACAATAATCTCTGCTACAAGTTTGTTTGTGTGGAACCAATTATTGGGATCATCTATGAATGGCTTTGTTGTCACAAGTCATATTGTCCAGTACACAAGAATATGTGTGCTGTGTATGGCGTAAGCTAAGTATAGATAAGCTACTTTGGCAGGCCTGCCAAAGATGGTAGGCGTGGAGCTTTAGGGATCAAGCATATGGGGAAGAAGTCACAAGCCATGCAATAAAGGTACGGGCCAAATCTACAGTTTTTATTACTTCTTTTTCATTTTGATAATAGTTTAGGAGGCCAAATCTACAGTTCTTATTACTTATTTTTCATTTTGATAATAGTTCAGGTTGTTTTTTCTGGGGTCGTACACTATTTTGCACGGTTACTTTTTTATGTTTTGACGTCACACATCTGATTGATTGCTTTATTTTCAGTTTTGTCAAATTTGGAGTATGATTTCATGTCGCCTACTTTTTTAAAGAATTTTTATGTTTGTTTTCTACAATAATCGAGAAAGTCAATAAGCAAATCAGAGTATTGCATTTTTCTTATTCTAAAATTTCGATATTTTAAAAAGAAGTCTACTTGATTGAGTGGCCGTACTCTCCCTTAACCACAATCAACTATCTTGAACATCTCATTTGGGCGACCAGGTTCTCTTCAATCTATTTTTCATTTAATTTCAATTCATTATTTTAAAAGATCGATTATATGACTCTTTTTCTTCTCAATTACAACACATATATAATTATTATGGTTTTTAACCATATCATGTAGTTGATATTGGAAACTATTATTAATATCATCATAATCCTTTATTTTTGTGAGGTTGGGGACTAAATTAATATGAAAATTATTTTTACCATTAAATGAGTTGTATTATGTAAAAAATTACTTGTAGTTCTTATGAGTTTTCATTATATCTATTGTAGATGACAAATATTGATTTTATGTTACTATATAGAGACATCTTATTCAAATATTAATTCAAGAAATTTTTTAACTCTATTCACTATCCATAGTTCTTTAAAATGATATTTAACAATTAATTAAATTAAAGACTTGTATATATAGGTAGTACTCTTAATTAATATATTTTACTTTTAGTTTCCTAATATGTTTGACATAAGCAATGGTATTAGTGCAACGTGTTGCAAGTATGAAGGTTTTGTCATTGATGTCAACATGCCTATGTTGTCATTAATGATAGTTGTGCAGTGGTTGAGAAGAGATTGTTGCTTTGATTAGTTGCATTATGTTGTCATTAGTTAAGTTGTTGATGTTAACCTCTGGTGTTGCTTTGATAAGCTTCTATTTATGGTTAAGATGTGGGGATATTGAGAAAATTGATAAAATAAGGAAACAGGGTGTTGTAGAGGTGTTTTGGTTTTGTTTTGCATTTCTTCTGGGTTGAAGATCTACTTATGTGGTTTGGATATGTTGGATAGAGGTGTTCAAAGTTTCTATATCCAAAATTTTGGCTTTTGGATTGATGGTCAGAGGAAGTTATGTTCACCAGTGTGTGAACTGGTTTTGCAATGGTGTCTGGGTGAAATGTTCTTGCTCCTCATTTCTCCACAGTTGTTCTTTAGGTCTTGTGATTCTGAAGGTATGTTGATGATGTCGATCTCTTGCTTGTGTCAAGAGGATTTGTTGTTTGGTACTCCAGAAGTTGGATTGTAGAGTTACATTGTTTGGCAGTGTAGTTTGAATGTACTAGGCATATATATTTTGATGACATGTGAGTAGTTGCAAAGGAGTTTGAAGGATTTCATGAGAATAGAGGAATATTTTAGATTGTGATGAAGTGTGGTATGTGGTCATCCTTGGATTTGAGGAAGTGTGTAATTCAAAGATTAATGGTGTTTGCAAGGGTAACGACCAACCTAGGGTTTACACTACATTTGAAGATGTTTAAGCATTAATGAAGGTTTGGTGTGGCGTGTGGGAGTTGATTTGGGTCCTAGCTAACTTTTTGTTTGGTTTTCTTTTTGTTCCTATCCACTGCATGAATGTTTAATGTCGACCTAATTTGAATTTGTAAAGTATGAGAAGAGTGTGGCTGACTTGAAGATGTTTCCAAATTGTGGATGGTATAAATGCAATGTGAATTGATACGAGATGAAGTGTGGAATAGATTTGAGTGATTTGATGCAAAATTAAGTGTAGAAGTGCAAATTATAGTGTGAGCTTTAACACAAGATTGCTAAATGTAGTGAGTTGAGGTATCTTGATCTTTTGAAGGCTGCTAGTGTTAGTGGATTTGTTGTGGTGGAATCTCTGTAACATTGAGATAATGTTCTTTGTGTAACATTCTTATCTTATTTCTTCTTTCTATTCTGGTAGTGAGCCTGGGCTATGATCCTTTCTAGACAGTGTGTCCTATTTTGGCAGTGAGCCTCTTTGTACCGATTTTTCAACTACATATATTGTGAGCTAACCCTCACCATGGTTTTTCCCTCATTAGGTTTTCCATGTAAATATAGTTTTCTCTTTTGTATGGTGTTGGTTGTTTTAGTTTATGTTATATGATTTTCATGTTTAAACATTATAACAGATTAAGGGTTTAATGAATGCATGTGGATCTGATTACTATTGAGGGTTTTGATGTTTTAATTTGGTATAATTGATTCACCCCCCCTCTCAGTTATATTGTTCATTCAACAATTGGTATCAGAGCAAGGTTCCTTGGAGAGAAAGCTTAACCACTTGAGGTAAATCTAGATGGTGAACAAGAAGGAGATCCCTATGTTTAATGGCACAAACTATGCATTTTGGAAGGTGAAGATGGAAGGCTATTTGATTTATCTTGGATATGAAGTTGGAAGGGCAGTAAAGACCACATACACCATACCTACAAATGGGTCATGCACGAGTGATGAAATCAAGGCTTATGAAACAAATGGGAAGAGAGATTTGTTCTTTTGACTAGTCTTGCACATATTGAATTAGTGAAAGTTGTGGATCTAAAAACTACTAAAGAAGTGTGGGATAAGCTAGAAAGTATCTATGAAGGATATGATAAGGTTAAAAAATGTAAGTTATAGAATCTGAAGGCACAATTTGAGACTTTCCATATATTTGATGATGAAACAATCACAAGTTACATATAGAGGGTTAATGAACTGGTAAGTGCTATGAGAGGTCTTGGTGCACAAGTTAAAGAACCTAAAGTGGTAAAGAAAATTCTCATAACTCTTCTTGATTCTTATAGTGATTTTTTTTTTGTTATTGAGGAATTTGTTGATTTTAATACATACACTATAGATTAGTTGTATGGAACACTAACTACATTTGAAATGAGAAAAATTGGTTAAAAAAAAGGTGTAAAAGTGGAGACTGCTTTCAAGACCTGAAAATTAGAAAAAGTTGAAGATACAGATGAAGATGATCTTGATGATATGGAAGCTAACTTTGTAAGAAGGATGAAAAAGGGCATCGATAAGTACAAAGGTAAATTACCTAAATCAAATGCTTTAGTTGTGAAAATATAGGTCACTATATGTTTCAAGATACATGTCCAAACAAAACTGTGAACAATAAGAAAAAGGAAAACAAAGGGAAGATGATCAAGAAAAGCTACTATGTTAGAGAAGATGTTGGTATTTCTAATGATGAGTCTGATTATGGAGATGATGATAATGAATGTTTTTTTGGCTTTAAAAGATGGATTTGGTTCTACTAACTCTGAAAGTTGTATGAAGGAAAGTGTCCCAGAGAAAAAGGATAAAGTTGTAGGTACCTTGGTATCTGCTTTTCAAGTTAAATAGGATAAGAACTATTGGGTTATTGAAAATGGTTGCTCAAATCATATGACCAAAGACAAGAGTAATTTTGTTAAACTTGAAAAATATGATGGAGTACTTGTTAAATTTGGAGATGATTCAAGTGCTAAGATTTGTGGAATAGGTTCAATCAGTTTTGATTGCAAGCATAATATTGAAGATGTTTACTATGTTAAAGGTTTAAGACATAACCTCTTGAGTGTTGGAAAAATGTGTAGCAAATGATACAATATTATGTTTTAGGATGATGGATGTGAAATCAGAAAAAAGGTCTAGAAAAGTAATTGCTACTGGAAAGAGGACAAATGGAAATATCTATTAGCTCAAGGGTGCTGACAGTCATTGCTTAATGACTCAAATTAATGATAGGTGGCTATGGCACAGGAGAATGTGTCATATCAATTTTGATAACCTGGTTAGAATCAGTTCAGTTCAAGCAGTGAGAGATCTACCAAGGATTACAAATCCTATCAATGTTGTTTGCAAAGAGTATCAATTTGGAAAACAAACTAGAAGTAGTTTCAAGGGAAAAGAACAATTTTCTATCGGATTATTGGAATTGGTACACACAAACCTTTGTGGTCTAACAAGAGTCAGAATTCTTCAAGGTGATAGGTATTTTGTGTTTTTGATTGATGATTACTCTAGAATGACATGGGTTACTTTTCTTAAAGAAAAAACTAAAGCCCTAGATAGATTTAAAGCATTCAAAGCTATGGTTGAGAATGTAATGGATTTGAAGATCAAATGTTTGAGGTCTGACAGAGGTGGAGAATTCACCTCTAATGAATTTGACATGTTTTATGAGAATCATGGCATAAAGAGGCACTTGTCTGCCCCTAGGACTCCTCAACAAAATGGAGTAGTTGAAAGGAAAAATAGGACTATTCAAGAAGCTGAAAGGACTATGATGAGAGAAGATAATTTACTAGAAGTCTACTAGAGAGAAGCAATTCATATTGTTGTTTACATTCTAACAGAGTTCAAACAAGAGATAACAACACAAAGACTACCTATGAGTTGTGGTACGAAAGGATTCCTGTGGTCAAGTACTTTAGAGTGTTTGGAAGCAAATATTATATTAGAAGAGATGATGAAAACTTGGGAAAGTTTTATGCAAGGTCTGATGAAGGTATTTTGGATATTCTACTAGAATCAAAGCTTACAGATGTTACAATAAAAGACTAAGGATAATTTTTGAAAGTGCAAGTGTTAAGGTTGATAAAGATATGTTGAATTTAGTTGTAATAGATGGATATGAGTCGTATGAGCCTTCTTGTGGAGAAGAAGAAGAAGAAAAAGATAAGGAAAAAGAAGTCTAGAATGAAGAGGAAGAAGCTCTAAAAAAGACCCTAAGACCCCTAAGTATGTACATAGAAATCATTCTAAAGAACAAATCATTGTAGACAAAAAAAAGGAGTGTTGACAAGAAGAAGAGTTGCTAAATCGAAGGTGAATTTTTTTTTACTTTCTAAAATTGAACCAAAGGAAGTAAGTGAGGCATGCAAAGATGAACATTGGATGAAAGAAATGGAAGAACTCAGGCAAATTGAGAAGAATCAAACTTGGGAACTGGTTCCTAGACTTGAAAACAAAAATATTATTGGAATTAAGTGGGTATTTAAAAACAAGCTATATGAGAATGGAGAAGTGGTAAGAAACAAGGTGAGGCTTGTGTGCAAGGGCTATGCACAAGTTGAAGGATAGGCTTTGAGGAGACATTTGTCCCGATGGCTAGAATGGAAGCAATCAGAATGCTTTTGGCTTTTGCAACACATAAAGACTTTAAATTTTATCAGATGGATGTGAAGTTTGCTTTCTTGAATGGAGAATTGGAAGAAGAAGCTTACATGGAACAACCAGAAAGATTTTAGTTGTTAGATAAACCTAATATGGTTTGCAAATTGAAAAATGCATTGTATGGACTAAAGCAAGCTCCCAAAGCTTGGTATGTAAGGTTAGAAAAATATTTAATACAATAAGGATTTAATAATGGCACTGCAAAAAAATTTATTTACTTTAAGGCTGAGGGAGATCAAATCTTGACAATGGTTGTGTATGTTGATGACATAATCTTTGGAGGCAATGAAGCTATGTGCAGAAAATTTGCAGAAGAGATGCAAAAAGAGTTTGAAATGTCTATGTTTGGGGAGATGAATTTCTTCCTTGGGCTACAAATCAACCAAACAGATAAAGGCTTATTCATTTTACAATAAAATTATGTTAAAGAGATGTTGAAGAAGTTTGGAATGGATGACTCCAAACCAGTATGTACTCATATGGTTACTGGTTGCAAATTGAATAAGGATTATGAATCCCCTAAGACTGATTAGAGCATATATAGATCTATGATTGGTGGAACGCTATACCTAACTACTACTAGACCGAATACCATACATGCTATTTGTCTTGTTGCTAGATTTTAAGAAGATCCTAAAGAGGCGCATGTTGCAACAGTGAAGATGATATTTAGATATTTGAAGGGCACTCTGGATTATGGCTTGTGGTATCCTAAGCATACTAATTTCACATTGAGTGCTTACATAGTTGGAGATTGGGATGGTTGTGTTGATGACAAGAAAAGTACTAGTGGTGGTGCATTCTTTCTCAGATGTAGATTGGTATCATGGCTTAGCAAGAAATAAGATTATGTTTCTTTATCTATTGCAAAGGTTTAGTAAATTATAGAAGAATCTTGTTGTACACAGGTATTATGGATGAGATAGAAGCTGAAAGATATCAAAGTAGTGTATGATGAGCCTATTTCTATCTTTTGTGATAATACAAGTGCAATTAATATTTCAAAGAATCCAATGATGCATTCAAGAACAAAGCATATATCAATTAGGTATCACTTTTTAAGAGACAAAGTTGTGGAGAATAATGTAAAGCTTGAATATGTACCTACAAAGGATCAGATTGTTGATATATTCTAAATCTCTTCCTAAGGATACTTTTGAGTATCTTCAAGAGAAATTGGAGGTTATTGCCCCTCCTTCTTTGAACTAGATGCATACAAAGATGCATCAATCCAGTGGATCTATGGTTTCATTATTTTTCTAGACTAAGGTTAGTGGCTACCTCTCAAGGGGAGTAGGTAGTAACATTGTTGCAATATGGAGTTGTCATTATGCAGAGGTTGCTGAGTTGATTGGTGTGTACTCCTAAGGGGGAATATTTAGAACAATTGCAAGTATCTTGGTTCTATGTCAAAGGGGGAGAACAATGTAAAATACCTTATCCTTTGCCATTGATGTCAAAGGGGGAAAGAAAGAGAAGTTTTATGAGATAGATAAGTCATGTGAAAATGGCAAGTGAAGTCATGAGAGAGAGTGTAATGAGATAATTGTGAAAGGGGGAGAGAAGAGAAAAAGACATAATTATGTTCAAAGCTATTATGTCTTTGACGGTTTTTCACATCTTGTGTTGCCATCAATGACAAAGGGGGAGATTGTTGCAAGTGTGAAGGTGTTTTCATCGATGATAGTTGTGTAGTGGTTGAGAAGAGATTGTTGCTTTGATTTGTTACATTATGTTGTCATCAGTTAAGTTGTTGATGTTAGCCTTTGGTGTTCCTTTAATAAGCTTCTATTTATGGTTCAAATGTCAAGGATATTGAGAAAATTAATAAAATAGGGAAACATGGTGTTGCAGAGGTGTTTTGGTTTGTAGAGATTTTCTAGTTATTCTTCGCATTTCTTCTGAGTTGAAGATCTTCTTATATGATTTGGATATGTTGAATAGATGCGTTCAAAGTTTCTATATCCATAATTTTGGATCTTGAATCAATGGTCAGAGGAAGTTATGTTCACCAGTGTGTGAACTAGTTTTGCAATGGTGTTTGGGAGAAATGTTCTTGCTTCACATTTCTCTACAGTTGTTCTTCAGGTCTTGCAATTTTGAAGGTATGTTGATGAGGTTGATCTCTTGCTCGTGTCAAGAGGAATTGTGGTTTGGTACTCCAAAAGTTGGATTGTAGAGTTACATTATTTGGCAGTGTAGTTTGAATGTACTGGGTGTATACATTTTGATGATGCAAGTTGTTGCGAAGGAGTTTGATAGATTTCAAGAGAATAGAGGAATATTCTAGATTGTGATAAAGCATGGTATGTGGTTCACAATTTGTCCTTGGGTTTGAGGAAGCGTGTAATTCAAATATTAATGGTGTTTGTACAGGTAACGGTTGATCCGGTGTTTACACTACATTCAAAGATGTTGAAGCATTAATGAAGGCATAGCATAGGGTGCGAGAGTTGATACTAAGTTTTTTTTGGTATACTTTTCATTCCTATCCACCACATGAATGTTTAGTGTCGACCTAATTTGAATTTGTAAAGTGTGAGAAGAGTGTAGATGACTTGAAGATGTTTTTCAAATTGTGGATGGTATAAATGCAAGGTGAATTGATGTGAGATGAAGTGTGGAATATATTTGAGTGTTGGGATGTGAAATTAAGTGTAGAAGTGCAAATTGCAGTTTGAGCTTTAATGCAAGATTGTTGAATGCAGTGAGTTGAGGTATCTTGATCTTTTGAAGGCTGATAGTGTTGGTGGAGTTGTTGTGGAATCTCTATTACATTGAGATAATATTCTCTATGTAACATTCTATCTTCTTTCTTCTTTCTATTCTGGTAGTGAGCCTAGGCTACAAGCCTTTCTGGATAGTATGCCCTATTCTGGAAATGAGCCTCTTTGTACCAGTTTTGCAATTACAAATATTGTGAGCTAATCCTCACCGTGGTTTTTCCCTCATTGGTCTTTCCGCGTAAATTTGGTGGTCTCTTGTGTATGGTGTTATTTTTTTCATTTTTTGTTATCTTCTTTTCATGTTTAAACATTATAATAGATTAAGGGTTTAATGAATGCATGTGGATTTGATTACTATTGAGGGTTTTGATCTTTTAATTTGGTACAACTGATTCACCCCCCCATCGAGCAGTTGTCTTGTTCATTCAACAATTGGTATCAGAGAAAGGTTCCTTGGAGAGAAAACTTAATCGCTTGAGGTAGATTTGGATGGTGAACAAGTAGGTATTAATTTATTTATTTGGTTGGAAGGTTTGGGGCTAAGGTTAGATTTAATTAAATAAATGCAAAAGTATTTACTTAAGGGTGAGATAAGGATGAATTAAATAAATAAATATTATTTAATTAATAGATAGATAGAATGGGGTCAATTCAAGTGCACGGTCGAGTATGGACATATTTAAATCTCTACAATTTCTACTTTCGAATAGTTTTTAATGGTAGGGCTAATCACCACATGATAGTTGTTTTAATATGTGATCTTTTTGTTAAAAAAATATATTATTATTCATTAAAAATCATTATAGTTTAATAGGATTGAGAAAAATCATATCATTTAATTTTTTTAAATAAAAACTAAGAAAATAATAATAATATAAAATTTAATTTAAAATATTATATTGTTGGAATCTTGTACTTAGTAAATCTAGAAAGCCATAACTTATGGAGACAAGTGATGAGTTCTTTTGTATCTTTGAAATTAAGGCTGAAAAATAAATATCAAAGTAAAATTTAAGAGAGAAAATCATTTGTTATTTTCCTAACATTCTATCTTCTTAAGTGTAACAATGTTAAGTATTGGTGACATGCTTAAATTTAATATCTTTATTTATTATCTCTAGTTAATTTCTCATGATAACTGAATTAATATAAAATGGTGTGGCATTATCAAATTATGTTTATAGATGAGGAAGTGAAAGAATCTTCTAGACTATTCTATTTTGATTTTTGGAGATCACCTACATGAAGTGGTATGAGTTTTTTTTTAACTTTATTTCCTAGAAATATCCTACTATATTAGAGTAATGACAAGCCAATTTTTTGGTTTTTACCATAACTTACAAGTTATTATAAATTTTATTATCATTTTTAGGGTTTTGAGTAATATATCCAAGGAAACTAAAAAATAGTTATCTATGATTATTTTTGAGTGAGTTATTGTGGTTCTATATTTTTCATTAATTTTCTCTATAGGTTGTCTTTTTAAAAAGTCAAATTTTTTATATTTTTGAGATTTTAATAAAAAAATAGATTAGGTTAGTTTTTTATATTTTCTTATTATCTAGTAAAACACATTTTATAGTTTAGTGGTCAAAGCAGAAATATTCAATTGAATTATAGCTCATAATTTAAAATTGTATGATTATAACTTACACCAAATATTTCCCTTTCATAGCTAGTTCAAAAACTAAACACATAATTAGAATTCTACCCTCTCTTATATTAGAGAATGTTTCTACAAAATTACTAAGTCCAATGGCTCTTTGCTATCCACCATATAAATTCAACAAAAAATTCCACTAAGATGTGAAATAGTAATAAATTTTATCAAGGATAATGTATTTATTGTATTTGTAATATTATTAAATGAGGATTTGGATATATTTAAATAAGAACTATTTCTAGAATTGAATCCCTAGCTAAAGCATATAGGTGGCTATAACCCCAACAAACAAAATCAGGGGATTTAAAGCCTTGCCAATGTCTAAAATTGAACCTACACAATAGAAACATCATAAGTTTTATTGTATAGATGAAATGTAATGAATAAGTCTCATGGAACAATATATTAAGCTTTATAATACACCAGAGAATGTAATGGTTTACATAGCTTACTATATTTAAAACCTACATGTTATTAGTGATACTAGTGTATGATGGGTTGCAAGTAAGGGTGCGTACTTAGTTGGAAATACTTTATTAATGAATTATAGACCTACTATGAGAAACCATGGAAGGGATATTATTTCACCCAATTAAAAAATTTAAAACAAACATGATCAATAGTTGATTATAATGCTAAACATTTGATATTGGTAATCAAGATGTTGGATGTGCCACATTATTAAAGGGTAAAATTCTACAATGTGTTTTGGGTGAAAAGAGAAAGGTGGTTTAGATTAATGAATTAATTGAAGTCAATCTCTCCACCCAAAAATTGGAACACAAAATAAACCAAGAGGTTGTGCTTGGTTATTGTCCTCAAGAAATAGCCAAGAAAGTTCATTGGGGTTTTGGTTCCTTTGTTGTAAGTGCAAAGATTGATGGAATATGCAATGGATTTGATGTAGGAGCATCCAATGATGTAGGGAAATCTTGCATCACCCAAAAAAATTGGTTTTCCTTATTTTCTTTAGTTGTTTTGAGTCTTGTGATGACACTTAAGGGGTGTAAGACAATTAGAAGTAAAAAAATAGTGAAAAATAGTCACTATTTTTAGTAAATCAACCTAAACGGGCTTGTATAGACCTAAAAATTTACCCCAAGGAGTAGAACTGAAAAAAATTCTCGTTCGCAAAAGAATCACCTCAATACCTTGCATGATTTGGGAGATATTAATTTTTTTGTCCCAAGAAATTTCTCCAATGCAGCTTCAATTTCTGATATGAAGACTTTAGAGGCCCTGAAACAGCTCAAAAAGTTGATGAACTGACCTTTGGTCAATTTGGGCTTTGTAGATCTCTTTGAGAGCTTTCCAACGATATACAATAATAGAAAATCAGACACCTGGATCAAAAGTTATGGCCCCATGAAGTTGCTCCTCTAAAAAGTGAATTTCATCAAAATTTCCTCCTAGGCAATGTTGTTGTTTTAATCAATAAGATAATGAAAAGTTGAGGGAGAAAAACCTAGCCACAATATATACCACTTATATAATGAATTGACTGAGCAGCAAATCTACTTTACAACTTGGCCAAACACTAGGCCAATCAGATGTAATAAATATAGCACCTCTCTTAGATGCAAGATATACACAATATTGATCTGCACTAAGCAATAAGATAATTTGTTGTAGAAAAAACTCCTTGATGCAATGCGTATGCCTTGAGAAGAATAATTGATCTCCTTTGAAGTGAAAACTTGCCTTTTGAATAATAATAATTGATGATGTAAGAATGAGCATTGGCTTCTTTATATACAAGGTAAGGTGCCTCTTCAAAAGCAAGGTGACTCTTCACAAGGGTCAGCCTCATCCAATAAATATAAATATAAAATATAATTTGCAATATGTAGGCCACCTGCCTTTAATTAAGGAGAAAATATATCTTGAAGCTACCAAACACTAACACTCCCTCTTAGCTAGGGAGATGTTTTCCATATATCTACATCATGGAGTCTCTCAACATGATGCCCATAATGGCTACACCCATTTTTGGAAAGCACAAAGGTTCATCATGGAATATCTCAACGTGATGTCGTCATGGAGTCTCTCAACATGATGTCATCATGGAGTCTCTCAACATGACGTCCACCATGGCTACTCCCATGTGTGGAAAGAAACACACGTACAAGTGCCCATCACAGAGTCTCTTGACATGATGTCATCATGGAGTCTCTCAACATGACGTCCACCATGGCTACTCCCATGTGTGGAAAAACACAAGTACAAAGGGTTCATCACAAAGTCTCTCAATGTGATGTCATCATGGAGTCTCTCAACATGATGTCGCATCTCAGTCTCGGAGATGAACAAGGGCTCGCACCTCATATTTCTCTGTCTCAAAGAAATATACACTAATAAGGGCTTTCACCTCATACTTCTCTATCACAAAGAAATGTACACTAACAAGGGCTTTCACCTCATACTTCTCCGTCACAGAGAAATATACATTACAACATATATTAATGATGATGTGACTCCCTCTAAAGTACTTGCATCAACTGACCTCCTTTTCCAAGGTTTCCTTTGTTGGTTTGTCAGACTCCCTCTGAATGTTAATTCCTCCTCTTCGAAGAAAATGATCACAAAGACAGTCTATATGGTTTCTTCCTCTTCGAGAGATGTCTCCAATCACCAACTCAGTCCCATGGAAACAAGCTATGTCTCCATTCTTTACCCTAGGTGACTCCCTCATAGGATGTATCAAGCTCTTCTTCCCTCTTATGCTTCTCGGTCTGTCCTGAAAGAATTTTAGAGAGTTTAATAATAGTTCATAGAACTAACCTATCTTGAAGACAAATACCAATCCTAGAAGCATACAAGATTCACTATCCCAATGTTATAGCATGAATTAATAACCACATAAAAGATTCATGCACATTATTCAAGGGTATAAAATGCATATCTCTTTATTCAGTAGGATTTAAATTGAATTGAATAGCACTTGAAAAGAACCAGAACTGCAGCCTCTGGTGTTCAATATTCCAAATCTCCTGAAAATGGGAAAAAAATCCTACCAAGGCTCCAACTCATGAAGCCCGCATCCAACAAAATTTCTTGATGTTTGCCTTAGATGATCAATCAAAGTCACAATTTCTCTGTTTCCACATCCAACTATACTGACTTCAATGGAGTTGATGACATTCATTCAAGCTGAGCCTTGGGCTCTAGTTGAACTTCTAGACTCAATAGACATAGTTATCCAGCTTTAATCACTGAGCCACATAAACTGAACAAGTCCAATTCAAATTGCGATAGATACAACTTCTCAAACAATAACCGAGTGACTCTAGTATACTCAGTTCCCTCTAGTAAATGACTAAGCAATATTCATGATTTCATGAATCCTGACAATAAAATTTATAGTGAACCCGAAGTTTAGAATATTCATTCCCGATACCTAGTATTGCCCTTTGAAACTGCAATTCATACTAATAATATGCACCAACTGCTTTGACACTAAACTCAAAATGACGATGTCAACTCCCGGTATCCTTTGAAGTTTACCATGCTGAGTTGCAAATGAAGATATCACCCAAAGAATGAGCCACAAATAATATCATTTCCCTCAATAACTAGAATGATATACATCACTTGCTTGACTTCGAATTTCCAGATATTAATACACGGCAAGCTATGGCTTGACCATTCCTTGACTTGAGTCTTCCATTATTGCGAGGAATCTCCAGACTCCCATCTCATTTCTAGCATTTGATGATCAGAGCAATCCCGACAAGGAACTTGCAGCCCTGAGTTCACACTATGCCTGACAATCCCAAATGCAATTGTTACAATTCTTCAAGGTGCCCGATTGGAATGCTCAGGACAATGTTGCATGCCCAAACTTGATGGATGTGAGGCCATTGGTGAAGTGCCAATGAGGAGATTCAAATCCGACTTCCATGTCTTCAATTTTAGTGATTTCCTAAACAAAAAGGTTGATTACTTCTTCTTTCCAGACCCAATGAACACTCACCAGAGATGAATTGAAATGCTCAATACAGTGTGAGCCAAGTCCTCGACTATGGCGAATGAGAGTTTCCTTTTGTAATCGCACCCCCATTGGAGACTTGGTGATCTTGCCACATTGAACAGGCCTTATCACAAGCTTGGTGCTCGCCATCACATACGCATGGATTGATTCATGGGCTTTCAATGTTCTTACCCACTATCTAAAGCAATTATGATCGGATCTTTACTTAAAACCTACTCTGATACCATGTTGTTGTTTTAATCAGAAATGCAAATTAATAGAAAATTCAACACAGTGAACAAAGAACACAAAATTTATCCTAGGAAAACCCTCCTTGAGGGAGAAAAGCCTAGCCACAATATATATCACTTATATAATGAATTGAATGAACAACAAATCTGCTTTACAACTTGGCCAAACACTAGGCCTGTTAGATGAATAAATATAGCACCTCTCTTACATGTAAGATATACACAATATCGATCTGCACTAAGAAGTAAGATAATTTGTTGTAAACGAACTCCTTGATGTAATGTGTATGCCTTGAGAAGAATAATCGATCTCCTTTGAAGTGTAAACTTTCCTTTTGAGTAATAATAATTGATGATGTAAGAATGAGCATTTCCTTCTTTATATACAAGGTAAGGTGCCTCTTCACAAGCAAGGCGACTCTTCACAAGGGTCGTCATCATCCAAGAAATATAAATATAAAATATAATTTGCAATATGTAGGTCGTCTGCCTTTAAATAAGGAGAAAATATTTTGAAGCTACCAAACACTAATAGGCAAGAAATCAATTGACGCCTGACTTTTTCCGCCAAAACAAAAGGGAAAGTTGAACTTTCTAGAACATTCTAGGGTAGTTATTGCGGTAAAATAAAAAGGGTTAGGTGGAGGTTGTAGAAGGTGGCTCCATTAGTGCAAATTGTGGCTCTGAATAATATATTTTGTTTTGAGAGTTGATTTTGGTGTAATGAATCAAGCCCATGAGGTTGTAGCATGTAAGTTTTGAATCTGTAATTTCATTTTTTGAAAATAATTGAAAGTGATTTTTTCTTTTTGTCTCACATATTTCGTGTTGGTATCTATTTTTGTGATTTGTTTGGGTTTCAAGTGGTGTGACCCTCATTAGGATTAATTTAATTATGACCAAATTGATTGAATTGAATACAATGTAGATGTATAATTAATGAACATAAATAAAAAAAAGATATGAAAAGACAACATAGAGAGGAACCTAGAATAAAAAGTTATGTCTGACTATCAGGGATAACAATGCATTGCATGGACAACAACACTCCACACTGTAGTCTATAAGGTGCATAAAATTAGGGTTTTCCACCTATATGGATCCAAAAGAATTTGCACACCTATGATAGAGAAGATCAAGAATTAGTGTATGAATATGACCAAATGATTAAGATAGCCTAATTTATTAATGATGAACCAGTAAGGACAAGGGATATTGTTTTAGGGGTCTCCAAATGAGTTGGGATGTCAAATCTTCCTTCCACAACAATGACATAGACACCTACAAAATGGAAAGAGGAAAAGGGTTATGTTTTATAGGGGTTTGCCTCAATCACGCCCGATGTTGGTGTTTCCACCTCCACAACAACAATGGTGATGATGATAGAGAGAGAGTGTGCTCGCGATGAGAAGAAAAAAAAAAGAAGGAATGATAATGATAAACAAAAAAATGATAGATTTTACCATTCGGATCTAAAACCCTTGTTGGAATGATGTAGCCACAAAAATCACACACAAGGAGGAGGAAGATGCTTCCTTGAGATCCTATAAGTGTTAGTACATATGGTAATGACAATAACAATGATCATGAATAAATAACATCCAACAATAATCTAACAAAGCTTCGATGTAATAAAAGAATAAAAATCTACAAAAATGAATCAAGATTTGTAGTAGAACAATATTTGTGAACTTAGAAAGTCCTTATAAGACTTGAAAGTTTCTAGAGAGACAGATCAAGGAGAAAGAGAGAGGAAAGATGTTGTTTATATATAGGAAACTAATCACATCCTCGACTAACCATTTTGGTGAGATTGACAAGCAAGGTTGCATCCCTTGATGCAACAAGGCCACAATTTGAATTTAAATATTTTTGGTGCAAATGGCTAGGATGCTAGCATTCCACAGTTAGTGTCCAGGCATAATTTTCTCTCAAAGGTCTTGATGATAAAGGACTTAACCAAATTTTCTAGAAAGGTGATGAAACAAGCACATTACAAACATAATTAGGCACACATGCCAAACTGAGTGTCAAACCTAGCGTGAAATTATAAGTGGCGATAATTTAAAAAGCTACACAATAAAATTAATGATTAAACTAAATACAATGTTTGTTTGTTGGAACCTTGTATAATTAGAAAATATATAAAAAAAATCATACTAAATAATGAAACTTTGCCACCATAAGGTCCATGCAAAGTCAAAACACAAGATCAAGAGATAATATTGTGACTAACCCTATTAATAGAAATGTGACAAGCTCATTTAACTTAAGACAAAATCCTAAGCTCTCTCCTTAATAAGAGTTAGAGAAAGGAGAAAAAATTATATGTTGGAATTATGATATAAAATAGTTTATAGGTCATAAATATGCAAATAATGAGAAAAGGTAATGATTGTTGAGAATTTCAAGGGAAGAGTTGTTATGAAAGAACCAAATATGAAACTTGATCTTGAAAATTATGAGGAAGAAATCCCTGCTATCTCCCTACATACATTAAATGAGATAAGCACACCAAAATCACTCAATTTTTTCGGTAATGTCAAAAAGTGTAAAGTGGCAATGTTGGTTGATACTAGTACACACAAATTTATTGATAGAAGATTGACTAATGATTTAAATTGTTTAGTGTATCCAATCTCTAATTTTTAGGTCATGATATTTCATTAGGAATAATGATTCTTGTGGTGGTAAATTCAATCATATAAAAATCTAAATGGAATATTACCATCTAGATTTAGAAATGTTTTTCATTCCAATTAGGGATCAAATGTCTTGTTGGGTGTGTGATGGATTAAATAGTAGAGAATAATGTCCTTCAATATTATCATGGTTTTTAGTTAAAAAGGAAAAAAAAAGTATAAGCTTGTAAGGATGCAATTTCTAGCAAGACAAATTATTATCTCTTATAATATGAAGAAATTATTTTAAAAATGATCTTCTGACATAGTGGCACAACTATTTTCTTAAGAAGAAAAAGATGTGAAAACTCAAGATTTTATAGCATTTCAAGAATATTACTCTATATATGCATATTATGGACATGGATATTTCCACATGGAATTAAGACTACTTATGTGTCCTAGTTAGTGAGAGTTAGCTCGCTACCTCTTGTTAGTCTTGAGGAAGTTAAATAACCACCAATTATAGTTAGTAGGAGTTAACTACCCACTCTTCTCCATAATTCTAGGTGGTGGTTTCTTCCCTCTCTCCTATATGTACATCTCATTTTCATGGATTAATACATTTCTATTTGTATCTATTTTCATGTAATACTTTTTTTGTATTTTATATTTTTTATAACTTTCAGGGGTGTGTGATTGCTAAACTTCAATTACTTAACTAGTATTGATAATCAATTTGGTGTATCATAGTGAATCTCACATGGTATCAAAGCCAATATGGGTTTTGATTTTTCATTTAGTATTTTTTTTGAGTTAATTTTTTGAAAATAGTAGGTGGATGAAATTTGATTTTTATACATTATTTTTTTATGTTTTCTTCAAATAATTATGTATATGGGATCTTTTAGGGTGTGTAGAGGTCATGAGTGAGGTGTGTTTAGCTTGATATTCCCTTTGTACACATTATCTCACCTCTATGTGTGAAAGATAAGTAGCATGTGCACTCTTTGATTCGACCAATGTTGTGTGTGATCTAAACAAGCGTAGATATAACCAATAGATCTATACACATACTTTTGAAGGATATTCTAAGGCATAATTTATTTGTATATACACACCAAATTGGGTGATCTCACATAGGCCATGCAATGTCGCATAGGTTGAGGTTCTCTAAGGAGTGATGGGAATGTAAGGGCGGAGACCAAAGGGTGAAAAAAGGACACAAGATCATCCCAAGGAGTAGATAAATTTTCAAGTGTAGAGAATTAAACATTGATGACCTTGGGAAGTCAAAATAAACACAGGTGCAAGAATGACTATTCATTGAAGGGTTAAAATGGTTGAGGTAGCATTTACATTTTGGTCACATTAGCAAGGGGGAGACCCACCAAACAAGTTATCCCCTAATCAAATGAAAGCTAAAAATCCAAGATGCCTACTAGCAAGGGCTTAGTTTTAGCCCCATCTCTAGTTTAAATGTATAAGGTAGATTTAAATTTTTTTACTATAAATTATTAAGGCAACATATGAAATACAAAAAATATTATAATTTTTGATAGGTAACTTGAATTTTAGTGTCATTTTTTTTTAAAGTGAATATTTTTTTGTGCTTGATCTATTGATAATGTTATCACACTAAAATTATTAAGTTCCTTTTTTAATTCCATTGGACATGTCTATGCACTAATCATATAAAGTGCCAAATATGAGGGGTGCTCACAATATTGAATCAAGGGGGCATGTTTGTGTTATGTGAACTTCCAAATTTCCTTCCATATTTCATTTATGTATTTCCTTTATGTAAAAATTTACTTTAAAGAATGGATTTAAATAAGATTGTCACACCTTTAACTCCCTTTAATTATCGTGATAGGGAATTAAAAGTACAACTTGTGCTAAAGAAAAAAGGGCTATATAGGGTAGCAATGGGCATTAGAAAGAACCTACTATGGAAGAAGCTAAATAAAAATGATTTAAAAAATATGATCAATCCTTCATATTCCACTACCTTAATGTGTATCCTAAACTTCCCTTTCATGTAAAATCTTTGAACACACCTAATGAATTTTGTCTTGATTTAGAAAATATCTTTGAGAAGATGGATAAAATGAAAAGTCGTGAGTTGGAGAATGATCTCATAAGATTGAGACCTAATTATTTTGACACCCTAGAATATTTCTTCACCAAATTCAAATCACTAAGGTTTCAATTAAAAGAATGCGGAATAATAATAAAAAAAATCAACTAGTTCTTTCTATACTCTCCAAATTAGGTCTTGATTATTGTATGTTTGTATCTTCCTTCTACTCCACCAAAAGGGATCTTGGAACCACATGGAAAATAACTTCTCTATATAAATGCATTACCAACTTGACTAGGGAGTAGGATAGGTTAATATAGATGAGTGCATTGAAATATCAAAACCTAAAGCCCTCATTTTTTGGAATGGGAAACAACAAGATTCAAAAATTAAAGGGAAGAAATAAAACATTTAGAATGCAAAGAAAAATGAGAAAGACAAAAAATTTGAATCCTCCACAACAAACATTGAAACTTCTTCAAACTAAGGGAAACCTAAGAAATAAAATTTTGAGTGTTCCTATTGCAAGAAACTTGGGCATGATGAGAAAAAATATGAAGAATTAGAAATTGACCATCTTTCAGATCTTCTTGAAAATCACAACATAGGGGTTTTTGAATCTATCAATCAAACTTCATCAACTAAATAATCTACAAAGGAAAATTGAAAAGGTAAAGATAAATATAAGGGAAAGGCTCTATTTCCACTACATCATCATGATCAAATCTATATTGGATCATTGACTCAGGCGCCTCACACCACATGGGTTCTTCATAGGTTGAGTTTTATTATAAGAGCCTTACAATATGTATTTTGTCACTTTTGGTGATGGCACTCTAATAGTAGTTGCAAGGAGAGAGTATGTTGAAGAGGAATGTGGAATATTAAGAAAATATTCTCAATGTACCTTCTCTTTCAAATTCTTATTACTATATTGGGCTACCCACATAGGAAAGGGCATGAAAATTCACTTTTATCCAAACTCAGTTGATAAGAGAGAGTTGCAAAAAATGAGTGTTTAGCTTTGGGAATGGAAGATATACAAGCTAGGTTATACACCTTCTCTCACTTTGCACCTAGTGTAAAATCCTATAGCATTGCTTACTCATTCATATAGAGTTATAAAATTATGGCATGAGTGGTTCAACCACCTTAACTAATAGTATCTTGAGTAGCTAAGTTAGTAGGATATGATCACAAGATTTCCTAAAGTTATATTCTCTAAATGTCTTTATGAGGGTTGTAGCCTTAGGAGGCATCCTAAAGAGAAATTTTACAAAGGTAAATAATGGAGGGATACATAGGTTTTTGGAGCTTGTTCATAATGTTGTATCAAGGGAATTTCACAATCCATATTTCACTAAATCATTTTTTCACTTTCATATATGACTTCTCCAAATACACATGGGTCTACTTCTTTCAGTAGAAATTTAAATTCTTCAATGAAATTCAATAGTACAAGCCTCTTGCTAAAAAAAATTCAAGGAAATTCATCAAAGTTCTTTAGACTAAAATTGGGGGTGAGTATGTCAACAATAGGTTAGAGAAATTTTTTACAATAGAGGGGATATAGTTGCATCATATAGCTCCTTATACTCCCCAAAAAAATGGTGTTGCAAAATGTAAGAATATATCCTTAAATGAGATGGATAATTGTATGATACAAACCAAGGGTCTTACACCATATGACTGGGTAAAATCAATCAAATTTTCTTATTATATTCATAATTGAGTTCCTCACAAATCCCTAAATGGAATCACTCCCTTTGAACCTTGGATGTGAAGAATTTTTTCTTCATGGAGACCTTGAGTAGGATATCTACATGAAACAACCACCAAGGTTTTTTTAGGATTCATCCTTAGTTTTTAAGCTTAGGAAATCCCTCTATGGTCACAAATTTTCTCCTCAAGCTTAGTATGCCAAGATGGATTCCTTCATCCTAGCTTCAAATTTCACTTGTTACCATTTAAATCCTAATTTGTATATCCCTTGTGGTAGGGCGGTTCACTATTGATACTAGTACTTTATATTGATCTTTTGATCATTGTGAGCTCTTCATCCACAATTGTAGCAATGAAGTTATATCTACAAGATAGAATTAACATGAAAAACTTGGTTTTACTACATTACTTCCTTGGAATTGAGATTTCACATTTTGACACAAGGATCACTCTTGCACAGGCCAAGTATACTCTTGGTCTACTTGCTCAATTTCACATGACTAATTGTAAGTTATGTTTGAGTCCTTTTCCATCTAGATTAAATTTTGATTCTAATTTTACTATTCCATTTGATGATACTACCTTGTATCAACAACTTGTTGGAAATCTCATCTATTTGACTCATATCACCTGACATTTCATATACAGTAGGCACAATTTTGAGATTCATGTAGGAGCCTCATGATATGCACTAAAAAGTATCTAAGAGGATCCTTCTGCTACCTTTAGGGTACTCTTAGATTCATGATTCATTAAAAAATTGGTACAAATGTTGACTTTATTGGATACAAAAATTCATATTGAGTTGGTGATACTCATAATCACAAGTCCAATTTAGGTGATAATTTATCACTTGGTTTTGGTCCTAAAAATTGGTTGAGAAAAAATAAAAATTATATTATTGTATCATCCATAGAGTTAGAGTATAGGGGAGTTGTCAATGCATCTACAGAGGTTGTTTTTCTTCAGGGAATTCTTATTGATTTTATCATTTCTTTTGAGAAACCCGTAGTCATCTATTATGAAAACCAAAGAACCAACTAGACATGCAAGAATTCGGTCCAACACTAGTAGACCAAACACATAGAGATTCACATTCATTATATTCGAGAGCTTATTCATGGTCAGATCATCATCTTAGTTTATTCCAATGTTCAAAGCAATTTTTTGATATTTTCACCAAGAGTTTTTATTGAGAGAAATTTCATTAATCTATGAGCTCTTCTTAGGGTGTGATCTACTTTAGCAATGACATCATCTTCAGGGGATTTTTTTCCTCTTCACTTTATTTTCTCTCCTTAGGTGAGTTTTTCCTATTGTTTTTCTCCCTTTCACCACTTCATGAGAGATTACATTGTACTTGCATACTTCATTAGGCCTAGTTGTCGAGACCTAGTTTCTTTTGTCCACCTAAGCTATGATTAAAGGTGGGCTTTAGTGTATGCATTATCTCATGCACATTATGCACATGGATCTTTCCACATGTCACTAAGCCTACTTAGGTGTCCTAGTTGGTAAGAGTTAGCTCACCACCTCTTACAAGTCTTGAAAAAGTTAACTCACCACCAATTCTAATTAATTGGAGTTGATATTTACATGGATTTTTCATGGATTAATACATTTGTTGGTTTTATCCATTTTCATGTAATCTTTATCTTTCATATTTTGTATTCTTTAAAACTTTTAGGGATTTGATATTGTTAGAATTTTGTTTCTTGGATAGTATTTGACAATCAATCTAGTGTATCTTGGTGTATCTCATAAAGATATCATTAAAACCTTCAATATTTTTTCAAAGAACCCAATGATCTCCTCAACTTAGAGACCATAATCATGTTAGAGTAACCATGCATTAGATAATAATTAATTAATCTTTAATTGATTATTAGTCTAATTTATTCTCATGCACTTAAGCTAAACTTAGGAGTGTTTTAATACTTTATTAGTTGAGCTTATATTAGATCATTATGTCTCATCTCATGTGATGTTGACACTTGTCATGATCTAATCCCTTTCTCATTTAGGGTTTTTCTCTTATAAGCACTCAACCCTCTTTGTAATTATCTTGAGCTTTAATCTCTTCTTGAGAATCTCTTGCTTTTGTAGCTTTTTCTTATTGAGGAATATTGCATATATTGTTTGCAGATCTCTTACGTGGAAGGTGTATTTGCTTATTGTTTGATCCTATGGCTCGTGGTTTTGTGCTTGTTTCACAATTCTAAGTTTTCTAGAGTTTCTTGATTTGGCATTATAGCAGTCATTCTTCGACACTGTTTGCAGCTTCTTCATGCTTTAGTGGTGTTCTTTTTTGTTCATCCTTTGTTCCTATCTTTTGAGACAACATTGTCTTGTTTGAAGGCTTCTTCAGTCCTTCACTTGCCTTTCATCTCTTTTTGGAGTGGAGTTTTTCCCATGAGGTTTTCTCTATTTCTCCATATTATAGAGATATTTTGTTTGTACATGGGTACCTTACATGGCCTTGTTTTTCGGGACCCATCATGCATTATTTTTAGGGTTTTTAGCTACTCCCTAAGTTCATCTTAAGGGGGGTGCTAGAGTAATCATGCATTAGCTAATAATTAATTAATCTTTAATTGATTATTAGTCTAATTTATTATCATGCACGTAAGCTAAACTTATGAGTGTTTTAATACTCTATTAGTTAAGCTTATAATAGATCATTATGTCTCATCTCATGTGATGTTGACACTTGTCATGATCTGATCCCTTTCTCATTTAGGGTTTTGCTCTTATCAGCACTCAATCCTCATTGTAATTATCTTGAGCGTTCATCTCTTCTTGAGAGTCTCTTGCTTTTGTAGCTTTTTCTTGTTGAATAATATTACATATATTGTTTGCAAATCTCTTGCGTAGAAGGTGTATTTGTTTGTTGTTTGATCTTGTGGCTCATGGTTTTGTGCTTGTTTCACAATTCTAACATGGTATCAAAGTGTGGATTTAGCGAACCCCTTCTTGATTTATGCAATTTTCTTTCTTCAACAAGGGTTATAGGCTTTATATTTGAATCTCCTTTGCTCTTTTTTGCAAATTTTGGAGGTGGGTGAATTTTTGGTGCATTTTAGCATGAAAAGAACCTCACCATTGGATTCAGAGCTATCGAGAAGTTATGATTTCCTTTTGTTTCACCTAATTTGGGTTCCTAACGCTAGATCTACAAGGTTTTGAAGTGGTTGCTTTGTTTCTAGATCTGGAGGGTACTTGTATTTTTGGTGTGTTTTGAGCCAAAATGAACATTACCATTGCGCTGAAAAGGCCCAAAAACCTTAAGATCACTTGTCAAATCACCAAAATATGTGTCAGGAGTTTCTGAGGCAAATTTTTTTTGCTAGGAAGGCCAAATGGCCTCCCCAACATGCGGATCGAGGTAAATTTTTTTAAAAATATATTTTTTTTTTTCCTGCAAATGAAAAATTCATAAAAAAAAATCATTGAAAAAAATTGTTGAAATGCCTTTTAAAAAGGCACGCAGGTTTTGTTATTACAAAAAAAATATTGTATTAACTTTTTTGTGGGGCAGCGTACGCAAAGGTACCGCCAACCTGCCACTATGTGGCAAGCAGTGGCCCCTTGGGATCTGCCACCTTGCTGTGGGGTATTGAGGGGGTACACCCCCTGCTCTTTTGGCAAGGAGGCAGACCCACCTTAGGCCCTACCCCAATAAAATATTTAATATTTTTTTTTTTTTAAGTTTTTTTCTTATAAAAATATGTTTTTTATATATTTAAAAAATATATATATAATAGTTTATTTTTGGCAATTTTTTTAACTTTAAAATAAAAAGAGCCACATTTTTGCAAATAAATGTTTTTTATGCATTTTTTTGCAATAAAACAAAAATCCACTTGCACTGTATTGGAAAAAAATTCCCAACACCACTATATTTGGCGGGCCTCTATTTTTGAAGGTGTTTTTGAAAATTTTGGCAGAGATGTTCTTTTTCCCTACTTAGCCCCTCTCCATTGGGTTTATTAGTTTTGCACCCAATATTCCAAAGGCCATATCTCGGCCATACGGTGGGCTTTCTTAATGCATTTTTTTTTAAAATGGGGTAAAATTTCAAGCTCTTTGAGATGGTGTAGGTGGTTTCCAATTTTGGGTTCTTATTTTTTCTAGAATTCAGTTTTTTCAGTGCTGTTGTTGTTTAGTTATCGTTTTGAAGACTTCGACGGGCCATATCTTTTGCATCCAAACACATTTTTGGGTGTCATTTTTTTTGAAAGTGCATGTTTTTTCGTGTACTTCATCATGGTGCTACCATTTTCCTCTTTTTCTATCAGAGAATTGTATTTTCAGCATGTAGTCCATTTTTGGACATTATGGGCTCCCATCATATGAATTTTTCATTATGTAAATGCACTAAAATAAAGTGCCACAACAAGTTTATGTATTATTGGGATTGCACATCACTTTGTGCCTTATTGTAGTCGCACTATGATATAAAGTGCTATGGGGGGTTTGATGTTTTGTCTTTATTTTCCATCATACCTTTGTCAAGTGAGTGTCCCTTCCATGATAGTAGCCTCATGTGTGTGTTCCTTTTGTTTGCACACCCTTTATATGTGTTGGTACTTTCATGTTTGCACATTCAGATGTTCTTGATTCTTCTTCATGTACTTCTTTCTAATATCCAGTTTCAGTGTACCTGTCATGCCTCTCCCTTTTCAGCATTATGAGGGGATTTCTACTATTGGTTCTACTACTTATTTGGTTTAGCGTTGGAGTGAGCTATGTATGCAATATTTGTTCCTATGTACTTTTGGATGCAGCGTACATCAGTGGTTGGTTACTTGCATTTTAGTGAAATGGATCATTTACCATATGGACACTCTTGCATTCCTATTTATGTAGGTTCTTGATTCAACATTATAGCAATCATTCTTCGACAATGTTTGCAGCTTCTTCATGCTTTAGTGGTGTTCTTTTTTGTTCATCCTTTGTTCCTATCTTTTGGGACAACATTGTCTTGTTTGGAGGCTTCTTCAGTCCTTCACTTGCCTTTCATCTCTTTTTGGAGTGGAGGTTTTCCCATGAGATTTTCTCTATTTCTCTGTATTATAAAGATCTTTTCTTTGTACATGGGTACCTTACATGGCCTTGTTTGTTGGGACCCATCATCCATTATTTTTAGGTTTTTTAGCTACTCCCTAAGTTCATCTTAAGGGGGGGTGTTAGAGTAATCATGCATTAGCTATTAATTAATTAATCTTTAATTGATTATTATTCTAATTTATTCTCATTGAGTTAAGCTAAACTTAGGAATGTTTTAATACTTTATTAGTTAAGCTTATATTAGATCATTATGTCTCATCTCATGTGATGTTGACACTTGTCATTATTTGATCCCTTCTCATTTAGGGTTTTTCTCTTATAAGCACTCAACCCTCATTGTAATTATCTCAAGCTTTCATCTCTTCTTAAGAGTCTCTTGATTCTGTAGCTTTTTCTTGTTGAGGAATATTGCATATATTGTTTTGGAAGGTGTATTTGTTTGTTGTTTGATCCTATGGCTCATGATTTTGTGCTTGTTTTTTCGTGTACTTCATGATTGTGCTACTAGTTTCCTCTTTTATTGTTAGAGAATTGTATTTTCAACATGTAGTCCTTTTTTGGACATTATGGGATCCCATTGTATGAATTTTTCATTATGTAAACACACTAAAATAAAGTGCCACAATAGGTGTATGTATTATTGGGATTGCACATCACTTTGTGCCTTATTGTACTTGCACTATGCTATAAAGTGGCATGGGGGGTTTGATGTTTTTCCTTTGTTTGTCATCATACCTTTGTCAAGTGAGTGTCCCTTCCATGATAGCAGCCTCATGCGTGTGTGCCTTTTGTTTGCACACCCCTTATATGTGTTGGTACTTTCATGTTTGCACATTCAGATGTCCCTGATTCTTCTTCATGCACTTCTTTATGGTATTCAATTTTAGTGTACTTGTCACGCCTCTCCCTTTTTAGCATTATGAGGGGGTTTCTACTTTTGGTGCTATTGCTTCTTTGGTTTCACGTTGGAGTGAGCTATGTATACAATATTTTTTCCTATGTACTTTTGGATGCAGCATACATCAGTGGTTGGTTACATGCATTTTGATGAGATGGATCATTTACCATATGGACACTCTTTCATTCCTATTTCTGGAGGTTCTTGATTTGGCATTATAGCAATCATTCTTCGACAGTGTTTGCAGCTTCTTCATGATTTAGTTGTGTTCTTTTTTGTTCATCATTTATCCCTATCTTTTGGGACAACATTGTCTTGTTTGGAGGCTTCTTTAGTCCTTCACTTGGCTTTCATATCCTTTTGGAGTGGATTTTTTCCCACGAGGTATTTCTTTGTATTATAGAGATCTTTTGTTTGTACCTAGGTACCTTAGATGGCCTTGTTTTTTGGGACCCATCATGCATTCTTTTTAGGATTTTTAGCTACTCCCTAAGTTCATCTTAAGGGGGGGTGTTAGAGTAATCATGCATTAGCTAACAATTAATTAATCTTTAATTGATTATTAGTCTAATTTATTCTCATGCACTTAAGCTAAACTTAGGAGTGTTTTAATAGTTTATTAGTTGAGCTTACATTAGATCATTATGTCTCATCTCATGTGATGTTGACACTTGTCATTATCTAATCCCTTTCTCATTTAGAGTTTTTCTCTTATAAGCACTCAACCCTCATTGTAATGATCTTGAGCTTTCATCTCTTCTTGAGAGTCTTTCTTCTGTAGCTTTTTCTTGTTGAGGAATATTGCATATATTGTTTGCAGATCTCTTGCGTGGAAGGTGTATTTGTTTTTTGTTTGAACCTGTGGCTCATAATTTTGTGCTTGTTTTTTCATGTACTACATCATGGTGCTACCATTTTTCTATTTTTTCTGTCAGAGAATTGTATTTTCATCATGTAGTCCATTTTTGGACATTATCGACTCCTATTGTATGAATTTTTCATTATGTAAACACACTGAAATAAAATTCTACAATAGGTGTATGTATTATTGGGATTGCACATCACTTTGTTCCTTATTGTACTCGCACTATGCTATAAAGTGTTATGGGGGTTTGATGTTTTTCCTTTGTTTGTCATCATAGCTTTTTCAAGCGAGTGTCCCTTCCATGACAACAATCTCATGCATGTGTGCCTTTTGTTTGCACACCCTTTATATGTGTCGGTACTTTAATATTCACACATTTAGATGTTCCTAATTCTTCTTCATTCACTTCTTTCTGGCATTCAATTTTAGTGTACCTGTCATGCCTCTCCCTTTTCAGCATTATGAGGGGGTTTCTACTATTGGTGCTACTGCTTCTTTGGTTTCACATTGGAGTGAGCTATGTATACAATATTTGTTCCTGTGCACTTTTGGATGTAGTGTACATCAGTGGTTGGTTACTTGCATTTTGGTTAGATGGATCGTTTACCATATGGACACTCTTGCATTCCTATTTTTGGAGGTTCTTGATTCGACATTATAGTAGTTATTCTTCGATAGTGTTTGCAGCTTCTTCATGCTTTAGTGGTGTTCTTTTTTGTTCATCCTTTGTTCCTATCTTTTGAGACAACATTGTCTTGTTTGGAGACTCCTTCAGTCCTTCACTTGGATTTCATCTCTTTTTGGAGTGGAGTTTTTCCCATGAGGATTTCTCTATTTCTCTGTATTATAGAGATCTTCTGTTTGTAAATGGGTACCTTACATGGCCTTGTTTTTCATGACTCATCATGCATTCTTTTTAGGGTTTTTAACTACTCCCTAAGTTCATCTAAAGGGGGGGTGTTAGAGTAATCATGCATTAGCTAATAATTAATTAATCTTTAATTGATTATTAGTCTAATTTATTCTCATTCACTTAAGCTAAACTTAGGAGTGGTTTAATACTTCATTGGTTGAGCTTATATTAGATCATTAAGTCTCATCTCATGTGATGTTGAAACTTGTCATGATTTGATCCCTTTCTCATTTAGGGTTTTTCTCTTATAAGTACTCAACCCTCATTGTAATTATCTCAAGCTTTCATCCCTTCTTGACAGTCTCTTGCTTATGTAGGTTTTTCTTGTTGAGGAATATTGCATATATTGTTTGTCGATCTCTTGCGTGGAAGGTGTATTTGTTTGTTTTTTGATCCTATGGCTCGTGGTTTTGTGATGATTTTCCTCTATAATATTGGGTGCAAAACTAAAAACCCAAAAAAGAGGGGCTAAGTAGGTAAAAAGAACATCTATGCCAAATTTGTCAAAAACACCTCCAAAAATAGAGGCCTGCCAAATATAGTGGTGCTAGGAATTTTTTTTCCAATACAGTGCAAGTGGATTTTTGTTTTATTGCAAAAAAAAAATGCAAGAAAATACATAAAAAACATTTATTTACAAAATTGTGGCTCTTTTTATTTTAAAGTTAAAAAAAACTGCCAAAAATAAACTATAATATTTGTTTAGAAAAAATATAAAAACATATTTATTTTTTATAAGAAAAATAAAAATTAAAAACTTAAAAAAAAAACATATTAAATATTTTATTGGGGTGGGGCCCGAGGTGGGCCCGCCTTCCTGCCAAAAGAGCAGGGGGCGTACCCCCTCAGTACCCCACCACAGGGTGGAAGATCCTAAGGGGTCATTGCCTGCCACATAGTGGTAGGTCTGCAGTACCTTGGGGTATGTTGCCCCACAAAAAAATTAATATAATTTTTTTTGTAATAATAAAACCTATGTGCCTTTTTAAAAGGCTTTTCAATCATTTTTTTTTAATGATTTTTTTATTCACAGGAATTTTTTTTTTTGAAAAAAATTACCTTGATCTACGTGCTGAGGAGGTGTACGACCTTCCTAGCAAAAAAAATTTACCTTAAAAACTCTCAACACGGATTTCAGTGATTTGATAGGCGATCTTAAGGATTTTGGGCCTTCTGAGTGTGATGGCAACGTCCATTTTGGCTCAAAATGCACCAAAAATACAACTACCCTCTGAATCTGGAAATAAAGCAACCACTTTAAAACCTTGTAAATCTAGTGTCAGGAACCCAAATTAGGCGAAACAAAAGGAAATTCTAACTTTCTCGATAGCTCTAAATTCAATGGTGAGGTTCTTTTCATGCCAAAATGCACCAAAAATTCACCCACCTCCAAAATTTGCAAAAAAGAGTAAAGGAGATTCATATTTGAAGCCTGCAACCCTTGTTGAAGAAAGAAAATTTCATAAATCGAGAAGAGGTTCATTGAATCCACGCTCTGATACCATGTTAGAATTGTATTTTCAGCATGTAGTCCTTTTTTTGACATTACATGATCCCATTTTATGAATTTTTCATTATGTAAACACATTGAAATAAAGTGCCATAGTAGGTGTATGTATTATTAGGGTTGCACATCACTTTGTGCCTTATTATACTCGTATTGTGCTATAAAGTTCCCTAGAGGGTTTGATGTTTTTCCTTTTTTTCCATCATACCTTTGTCAAGTGAGTGTCCCTTCCACAATAGCAGCCTTATGTGTGTGCCTTTTGTTTGCACACCCTTTATATGTGTTCGTACTTTCATGTTTGCATGTTTAGATGTTCCTGATTCTTCTTCATGCACTTCTTTCTGGCATTCAGTTTCAGTGTACCTGTCACACCTCTCCCTTTTCAGCATTATGAGGGGGTTTCTATTGTTGGTGCTATTGCTTCTTTGGTTTCGCGTTGGAGTGAGCTATGTATACAATATTTTTTTATATGTACTTTTGGATGCAGTGCACATCAGTGGCTCATTACTTGCATTTCGGTGAGATGGATCATTTACCATATGGACACTCTTGCATTTTTATTTATGGAGGTTCTTGATTTGGCATTATAGCAGCCATTCTTCGATAGTGTTTACAACTTCTTCATGCTTTAGTGGTGTTCTTTTTTGTTCATCCTTTGTTCCTATCTTTTGGGACAACATTGTCTTATTTGGAGGCTTCTTTAGTCCTTCACTTGGCTTTCATCTCTTTTTGGAGTGGAGTTTTTCCCATGAGGTTTTCTCTATTTCTCCGTATTATAGAGATCTTATGTTTGTACATGGGTACCTTACATGGCCTTGTTTGTTGGGACCCATCATGCATTCCCTAAGTTAATCTTAAGGGGGGGTGCTAGAGTAATCATGCATTAGCTAATAATTAATCAATCTTTAATTGATTATTAGTCTAATGTATTCTCATGCACTTAAGCTAAACTTAGGAGTGTTTTAATACTTTATTAGTTAAGCTTATATTAGATCATTGTGTCTCATCTCATGTGATATTGACACTTGTCATGATCTAATCCCTTTCTCATTTAGGGTTTTTCTCTTATAAGCACTCAACCCTCATCGTAATTATCTCGAGCTTTCATCTCTTCTTGAGAGTCTCTTGCTTTTGTAGCTTTTTCTTGTTGAGGAATATTGCATATATTGTTTGCAGATCTCTTTCATGGAAGGTGTATTTGTTTGTTGTTTGATCCTGTGGCTCGTGGTTTTGTGCTTGTTTCACAATTCTAACGAATCATTCGATTGAATTAATACCAATAACTATTCCTCCTAACTCTAACCCTTATCTCTATCTAACACATATAAGCCAAAAAATGAAATTAAAAGTTCAAAAAATGTTGGACTCAAGCACTATTCTTCCAAGTAAAAGTGCCTATTCATATATATATGTTTGAAAAAAAGGATGAGTCATAGAAAAATTTCCTTGATGATGGGGATCTCAACAAGCTCACCCTTAAGGATAAGTTTTTAATTTTTTATTGATGAATTAAAGAGAGTAGGTTATTTTAGTATGATATTTATAGCTAGGTTATCATCAACTTTGAATAAATTAGGGGGATTACATAAGACTAGATTTAGAACACATGAAGTCTATTGATAAATTTTAATTTATGTAATTTCATATCACTGATTCTCCACCAACTCTTTAAATCCTCATGATTTTAGTGTTCTTCCCATTTCTTTAAATAAATTTACTAGTATTCTTTGATGACACCCTAATCTACAATAAATCATGGGAATAAAATTTGAAATATATAGAGAAGGTATTATAGGTATTGGAAGATAATAAACTCTATGTAAACAAAATCCAAATGTGTTTTTAGGATGAAAGAAGTTGAATACTTAGGACATGTGGTGTCCCATGAAGGTGTTAAGATGGACCTCAAAAAGATTACAACACTAAAATAGTGTCCAAAATTGAAATGTTAAATGTTATAGAGGATTGCAGTGGGGGCCACATCGAATGGTGTGATTTTTATTGGTATGACATCCTCATATCGGTGAGAGTCAATTTATTGTCTCGCCGATATGTCGATACATAGTGAACCATTTGAGCAGTAAAGTGGACTTCGATAGGACTTGTTCATATCGATGAAAGGTGATATGTTGTCTCTCTGATGTGGCAATGGACTTGGTCGACGGTGTGCCATGAGGTGCTTGTATCAATGTGATGATGAGTATTCGGTGAGACATGGTCACGAGTCTCACCGATACTCTGATGGTTGTTAGTCTTGGTAGGTATCACACTCATCGAAGTGACTCAAATAGTTCAATGAGAGTTTCAAGTTTTTCCCATCAATGACCTGATATGGTTTAGTGGGAACTGCCATTCTTAGGTTGTATAGACAAGGTGTAGCCACAATAAGTATTTAAGGAGGTAGAGAGACAGTGTTCAAATTCATGAAGAAATTTCATGGAATTTATTTTTTGATACCTCACACTTGTCCTCAAGGGTTAGAATTAAGAGAGGTGGTAGCACATCTCAAGGTGATAAGAGGGAAAGGTAATATACCTGATAGATTTGTTGCAATGCAAGAGGATCAGGGAGTAAACTCAGTCTAGTGTCCTTGTAGGGGAATGTAATCAGTTTTTTTCACTTATACATGTGCTAATGTAATCCATATATGGTTATAGCTTTGATTTTTGGTTTTGGGTAGTCTAAAGAATAGTAAATTTGCAGTGGCATATATGGGAGGGAAGATAGATAGCAATTGTAAAGGTTTTGTTGGCCGCGTTCAACTACATTATACCAGATGTTATAAGTATTAATATAATCTATAGGCTTTTGCCTTTTGCTCAAAAAAAAAATGTTATATAGGATTCTTACATCTAATAGGATATTACAAAATATTTATTCACAACTATAATTGCATAGAAAGATCTTTAACAACATTTTTGAAGAAGGATGATTTTTCATGGTTAGAACTAATCACCTAAGCATTTCAACAACCAAAAGAATCACATGCTTTCAATCATGTCTTAGCTACCCTAGACTTATCTAAGATGTTTATGGTAGAATGGGATTCTTATAGGTATGGAATTAGGGTAGTATTGATGCAAGAAGGCTTTCCTTTGATATTTGAGAGTAAAAAAACAAAGGAAAGAAGTTGGTAAGGCCTACATATGAGAAGGAAAAGTTAGCTATCATTCATGCAATCAAATGATGATGCAAACATATAATGGAAATAAATTGAAAAATCAAGATAAACTAGGATAAACCATAACATTTTAAAATATTTTTGGATCAATGATTGTTTTAAAAGAAGAAAAATAAAAATGGGCCACAAAAATACTATGGTACGACTTTAAAAATCATTTAAAAAAATACAAAAGAGAATATTACATCTAATTCCCTTTCTTAATAGGAAAAAGAGGAAGACAAAAATTATGTCATTTATTTTTGGCAACCTAAATGGGTATAAGTTTCATGAAAAGAGTGGAAACATGAGCCTATAACAAATAAGATCATTCAACAACTTTAGCATGATCCATTTTTAGATAAGTATGCTTGGAAACGAGACTCCTTATGGAACATAGATATAATTTTTTTATGTAAAAGTTCTAAGTTGACAACTAGAATATTCTTAGATGTATGATTCACTAATAGGGGGATATTTAGTGTTCTTAAGAACTTATCACCATATAAAGAATTATTTTTAATGGGATGCAAATAAAATTTTGATTGAATTTTTGACATTTCATCAAAATAAAGGTGGAATGTTAGACCCTAGGATTCGTACAACCATTAGGAACTATACAAAAATATTTATGAGGAAATATCAACAAATTTTATTACTTAATTACCAAAGTTAGATAATCTTGAAGTGATTTTGGTGGTTATTATAAAATCACTATGTATGCATATTTATACAAGATCTCTCATCCATTACAAGTTAATATGGCATAAGTATTCATGGGAAAAGTATAAAAAATCTATGGAATTCCCAAAACATTTCTAAAATGTATCTTATATTCCATGTCTTTTTCCTAAGGAAAACAATAGGTACAATAGGATTCTAATCTAGTAAAAAATATCTTACTTAGATGAAGAAGAGAATTTTACTTTTGAAATTCTAGGTAGTCATAGAGAAACCAGTGAAGAAGTTATGAAACCAAGTCATTTCTAAAGTTCTAATCAAGTGGAAGAATCTACCAACTGAGGATGCAACATTAGAAGATGAATAATTTAGACAAAGCATCTATAATTGTTAAGCATCAAGGGAGCAACATCTTTTTGAAGGGATGGACATGTTATGCCCCTAATGTTCTATCTTCTCGAGTGTAATAAGATTAAACATGTGAGACATCCTTAAACTTAATATTTTAATTTATTAGCTCTAGTTAATTCCTTCTAGACTAATCTAATTTGGATCAATAGGTGTGTCTCTACCTAATTGTATATATAAATAAGAAATGGAAAATATATTTCTAAACTATCATAAGTTATAAGACTAAATTCATATTATCATATTTTAATTTTTAAACATCACGTCCCTCAAAATGATATGTTATTTTACTATTCTTTATCTTTATTTATAATAAATTTATTAATGTCGATATTGGCATGGTGTGATGGTTTAAAGGTGGTGTTGTAATTCTTGTCACTAAGGTTCAAACCCCATTGGGGTGGTATTGTTGAGTGGCTATATTAGGGATGAGGTTCCCCGTTTGTGACCTCGTCAGTTCATAGCTCCAGATAATTCTTGAGAAAGCTAATTCTTTATCA
Organism: Sequoia sempervirens; assembly: GCA_007258455.2. Lineage (NCBI taxonomy): Eukaryota > Viridiplantae > Streptophyta > Pinopsida > Cupressales > Cupressaceae > Sequoia > Sequoia sempervirens. The sequence goes on along the minus strand of VDFB02373365.1, from coordinate 14,563,497 downwards.
AACTAAATCTCTCAAAAATAATTTTACACAACACTAATTCTAATAATAAATATGTATTCATGAACATAAAAAGCCTCAAAGATCTCATAATAGAAGAGATGCTTAAAGGAAAAATGAGGATTCTTTGTGACTTTGAGGCTCCTATTTTAGAAATTATAATCATTAAAGTATTAATCACTTGCTACATATCCTCCCTATGCTACATATCCTACCTAATTCTTAGGTTCTTTTATTATATTTATGAGGAAAAATGTGATGTTATTTATGGAAGAACCTTTTTTTTACAATTAATTAAAGATAAAATCTCTCTAAGATTCTCATTTAGTTAAGAGATAAATAAATAAAAAATTCTTTATTAATACAATTAAATTATTTGTGTTTGTGGTAAAACCGTAGATTACATGAATTAGTGGGCATACGGAAAATTCACCACCAACAATTCATCAACGAAAAATTTACCACCAACAATTTATTGCGGGAAAATTCACTACCATGACAATTCACCACGTCAAAAATTAATTGCATGAATTTTTGGCAGTTAATTTTTCATGATAGTAAATTGCTAGTGGCGGTGAATTTTCCCACAATAAATTGTTGATGGTGAATTTTCCATCGATGAATTGCGGACGGTGAATTTTCCTAGAACCGAATTAGTGATGCATGCCATAAAACATTAACTCTACTTTTAAAAAAAAATCTTATAAATAAAGGGATATTCCAATTAAGCATCATTCTATATCACTTTCCTTTCCTTAATTATTAACTATTATTCTATTTAGGAATGCTAAAATAATCATTCTATATCATGGAGTTATTTTGCATGATCAATTTTCCTTCTCAGTTGGTATTAGTGCTCCAGTTGTAAAGACCCAAGTGTTGATCCTTTGCAATCACTTGGTGCATAGGCATAGAATAAAGAATAAGAAGATTTTTGGTCACATTGATATAATAATACAAGGTTTTCATTTCTCAAGAATATAATAAGTGAGTGGAGCAAAGGATAATTTTTATGGTGGATTTGTAATGCTTGTAAATTTTTAAGGTGAGGAGCACGCATTCAAAAGAGTTAAAAACATGTTGAAATATTTTATCCATACAAAGTTTTATGGTTTGGTAAACCAACATACTTTATAGCGGATTTTTTTGATTTGGTTATATATTTGGATTATTCTAAGGGTGAAAGGGGCTTTTAATAGATTGTGGAATCATTTTTTAGCCCAATATGGGCAAAGTGGTGCATGGGTAATAATGAGAATGGTGTAGAAAAAAAATGTTGTGTAGGATATGAAGTGTAAGAATATGTCATTTTCATTTGGAGATAAGGGAATATGGAGGAGAAATGGTGTATAATCATCTTCGATCAAAATAATATTATATGATAAAAAATTCTTGATATATATGTAAATTGATTATAAAAGGAGTTGTTCTATAATAGTGAATATTGTTATAGAAAATCATAACGTAGAAATCTTTCAATTGTTGTAAAAAAAGTATAATAGTTATATAGATGTTATGAAAATGTATCATAATAGTTATATGACTATTACAAAAAGACATTTGTAGTAACTACATAATTACTATGGAAACACATTTGTAATACTACACTACTACTATGAAAAAATATTTGTAGTACTTACATAATTGTTAAGGAAAGATAATTATAGAAGTTATAAATTATTATTGAAATACATTTGTAGTAGCTTCGTAACTCCTATAGAAAGATATTTGCATTAAGTACACAACTACTATAAAATATATTTGAAATAGTTGTGGCCGTAAAAACTAGGCATAGTAGTTTTGTGGTGATATAAATAAGGATTATTCAAAGGTGTTGGTGTATATGTGTGCTTGTGTACTTGTGTATTTATCTTGCATTTATTACACCACTTTTTATATAATTATTTAGGTAGAGCCATACTTAGTTTGGATTTTATTTTAAATGCTTGTTGCATTATTTATTATATTTTTATATCATTTAATGTATTATTGTATTATTACATTACTGAATGTTTTTTGTATCATTTAATAAGTTTGCTTGAGTATGCTCTTTTCAATGTTGATTAGTCTATTTCCATCCTTATGTTGATAATTTTATCACCTCTTAGTTGTATTACATATAATTGCAATCTATTTTGCACATAGCTTAAATATTGGGTGCTTACTAACAACTACTTGAATATTATGTTGACAAATTGATTGTACATCTCTTACACATTGTTGCATTATTATACTTCTACATCCTCATTGATATGGAACATCCATTGAGATGGTTTTCTAATATCCTATTTTTGTGAGCAATATGATTATGTGACCCTTCTTTGCATCATATTTTGAATGATTTCATAAGAATCTATACAAATTGTATATGGTAAAAGAGCTCTTACATGACACGAGAGAAAATATATGTTATATATTACATTGTATGAGATCATTTGATGATCAAAGGTTAGCTCAATTTCACTATTAAAGTTGAGTGTTTCATGAGGCATTATTTTATAATTCATTTTTAGTCAATGGGGAAGAAAATATAAGATCACCATTGTGTCTAGAAGATTGGAGAAAGTTGACTTTTCCTCTCATTTGGTTCAATAAAACACTAAGAGACCAAACAATGAGGTATTTTTTATCTTTATTTTTTTTATAGGTCATATGTATTTTAGAGCACTTTGGGTTTAATCTAACTCGACAATTGTATTTCAATTGCTCAAAAACCATACGATTACCTATTAATTCATCCAAACGAAATAAATCTGCCCAAGAACTAAGAAAATATTTATAGTTAGAATTAAATTATTGACACCCAATCAATGTGATGTCATAATTTTTTTGATGAAAGACTAGGCTATGATTTTTGCAATCATATTTTGGAACTCAAAATTTGAAGGTCTCATTCTAGCTCATCTCGACATTATTTAAGGTGAAATAATTTATATTGGCTAATTTTTTTAATGACTACCTAATGGTGAGTGCATTTTTTAATTTTGGTGTACCTACTTTGTGTATAATTTATATATTTTATATAATTCATACTTTTTAAGCTTTTGTTAAGAAGTTGTCATTTTTGGACCTACTTGAGCTTCATCTTTCTCACACATACTCTATTTTGAGTTATATTTTTTAAGAGTGATTTTTTTCACTTACTTTGTAGTGGTTTGAATCTTAGCTTATTCTCATTTTACTTTTGATTTTTAATTTCATTGTATTAGGTTGTTTTTACTATAGACTCAAACTAATACCACAACAAGATTCTTAACAAGTGGTAATTAAAAATGCACTAATCATAAAATACCATAATTATGTCTTGATGGGGGTTTTATGTTAGAGTAATTAGGAAAATCACCTAATGATTAATTAGTCATTAATTAATTATTAGGTCTTATTATTTTTTTCACTTAAGCTAAACTTAGAAGTGTCTTTTATCATTATATGGGCTATTTATAGGTCAAGTTGGCCCATTGCATAGGATTAGGACACTTGTCACAATCTAATCAAATCCTCATCTAGGGTTTGCACTTTTTATTTTATAAGAATTCATTTATATTTTGTAATAATTTAATTTCAATCCAAGTATTCATTCAATGCAATTATAGGTTAATCTCAATATCAGATACTTATGAGGATCAATCATTCTCTCTTCGCTACATAGAAAATTAGTTGCTTTAATGTCTCATTTTGTATAGGTTTTTTAAAGCTACAAGTAATTTATGGGAGCTATGGTGTTTACTATCAACTCTAACATTGTATCATAGACCAAATATATGACTTCTTGTCCAAATTTTGAGAGATCCAACTTAGAAGGAAAATTTGGCTCATCTTAGAGAAAAACAAGCATCATCGTTGAGTCCACAATGATAAAAAATATAAGGATCACCTGTTGTTTTGTCGAATTTGAAAAAGTTGCAAAAGAATAAAATAAATAGCATCAGGGACCTCCATAAGAAATATATATGGCCTTGTTGTATTAATTTTTTTTAGGAAAAAATACAGAGTACGAATAGTTTTTGAAAAAAGAAATTCAAGTTTTAAAAAAAAAAATTACCAAAAAATAAATAAATAAAAACAATGTTTTTTGGGGTACAAAGTACCCTAAAGCCTACAGAAAACAATCTCATTTACCCTTTGGGCCCTATTGTCACATGAAATTGCAGCCTACTGAGCACGAAGCTCAACATTCCAATGACACAATGGAAATGACCTCAAGGTGTGGGACATTTGTGCATATGAGGTCGAATCTCTAGTGAAGGTCAACTTCCTTTTCAATCCCAGTGCAATTTGTTGGTCCAACCCAACACATGAAATCCTTCCACTAATAGATCATGAGGAAAAGGGGAGAAGGAGAACATGAAAATGAGAGGGAGTTGATACACCAAGATAGAAAGATTGCTTCTTCTTGACTAAGATTGCATAGCACATTGTTGAAGAGGGGCAAGGGGACTTTCACAAATCTTTGTTTGGTTGATTTTCATAGGCATACATGAAGGCTAGGGTTTGACAAGGCACTGGAAGGAAAGAGGGTTTCACAACCAGCAACTGTAAACCATTTAATCACAAACATACATGCATGAAAATACAATAAACACTCATATATGAAGGTAATGACTTACACAAACACCAAAGAGATGAGAAGAGGAAACTTGAATGATTCCATTAATGTGGACGAAAAAAGCTAATCTTTACAATGGAAAAGATGCAAAATGCAAGTCTGCAAAAGAAAAACCCCAAAGGAGCCAAAGGAAGAAGAACCCTCAAAATGAATACATTTTTTGTCTTTATATATCAGGCATAACTTAGAAGAACAAAATGAACCCTAACCCTAACCAAGGTTAACAATGAAGTCCATGCATGCAAAGAATGGATCCCTCCATGAAAATCGTGACCTAGGGCATAGATCTACCAAGAAGTCAACAAAGAGCAATAAATAGGCATGGGTACCCATGAAATCCAACTACATAAGGTAAGGGATGCCATAAATGTCATCCTTGAAGCTTAGGAATTAGATTTGGGTGCTCAAGTGTCAAATCGAGCCTCAAAAACATCACCCAGAAAACACACCAAGTATAGGAAGGTCGAGGCATTAGGTTCAAAAAGAAGCCTTTACAAGCCTGAAAAAAATGGTCCAAAACCCCAAAAATGCTTTTTTTTGGGGTCAGGCTTTAGCCTATCAAATTTCAAGCATCAACCTCACTGTGTACCGCATGCCAAAGGGAGAAGCAAGGAGGAAATTGTGATGAAGAGAAGAGACAGCAGGCATCAAGCCTCGAACTGTCAGAGGTCAAAGGTCGAGAGGATGAGATACCTCTTACCGATGAAGGGTAAGAGGTAAAGGGGAAGTTCAAAGGATGAAACTCGAATCACTAACACTTAATCAGATTTTGGAGTTAAGGAATCGATGAGAAGGAAAATGGAAGGAGAAGGAAGAAAATAAAAGGCTCAAAGAAGATTTTGAAGGTTGGACCTTAGATCATTGTAGGTCGGACTAAAGCTTTATCAAATACGAAATTTGATAGATGAAAAGTGAAAGCAGGGAAGGGGAAAGAGGGAAGGCCGAAAGTTGAAATGAGAAAGGTGAAAATGGAAGAGGAGAGGAATCAAGGTGTAAAGGGTAAGGCCAAAGGCTAAAACCCAAAATACTTGGAAGAAAACAAGGAAAGGAAGGAGCAATGGAGAAAAGAAGGCATGCAAGGTAAGCAAGTAAGAGACAACCTAAAAACTCAAAATTTTAGGACAGTAATATTTGGGAAAACTTCAAGGGGAAAATATGCAAGATGGCCCATGGGGAATTTCTCAGATAAGATATCAATGATGGGACATCAAATGGGGCCATGAAATGTTAACATTTATGGTGAATTTTTCCAGATGATTGCCTACTAATCATGGGATCTAAAGGCCTTATCGATCCATTGGGAATAGAGTCATGAGGTCAAAACTTAACAGTTGGGCCTCCTCAAAGCAAAAAAAACATGTGTAGCTACACTTGGAGAAAAGCATGAAAGCTAAGAGCATACATTCCCTTAAGGAGAATGCAAGGTGTGTAAACACACTTCATGGAAAGCAAGATATTTACAATATATACACTAAACTAACAGAAAGAAAAAAATGGAAGCTTGCCTCTATCAAAGATGAACCTTTTGAAGGAGTTGATCTCCCTCAAACCATATTTGTAGACCTCACCCAGCTACAACCACTGAAAATTGTTTCCAACATGCATGTAACTGCACAAAACACTTGCAAGGTGAAGGATTGCTTCACTGTAAATTTTTCCATTGCAAGGGAACCATTATATGATGCAAGTGTTAGATTCATCTAACACTGGTGTTTCAACTGAACATACAGTAGCAGGGGTGAAATTTTTTGAAGACAAGTCAACATCCAAGAGCAAACCTTTTATAGAGGCAAAAATACTCACCTCACAAAAGGAAAGGCCAATGAAACCATTGTTGACCTCCTCGAAGCATGAACTGAAACAAAAATTGTTTTTTTCCAACTCACATGGTGATGCAAAATATGCCAAACTTGATTTTTGATTTGCACAAGAATGACCTTCCTCGTGCACCTCAAAAGAGAAACTTTGAAGCTCATAAATACAAAAAAAATGAGCAATGGGAGCATCACTCTCCAAAAAAATGTGTGGTTGCTCAATAACTACAAAATCATTTGCATTGATGCACACTTCATCAACACAAAACTCATATTTTTGAGACACTTCACATAGCAAGAGGTGGATCATAGTCATCCACCTTCCACATCTTATAAGAAACAAGAGCTATTAATCTAGTAGCAAGAGGTGGATTATAGTCATCTACCGTACACATCTTAGGATTATCTTGACTATCTTAGATAGGTTCCTAATCTATAGTATCACCATTATTATTCTATTCATCATTAGCTAGCACTTTATCTCAAGGTTATCAACAATTGTGGGAGGAGAAATAGCTTAAGAAATATGAGTAAATTTGTCACTATATATTCAAATAGAATCACCTCTATCATAGCTTAGGGATGAGACAAATTTTAAGGCTAATAGGAATCCTAAGAAAATCCATGAACACTATGATGATGATATATGCACTAGGAAGAATAAAATCATGAGAATCATATGTACTAGCATTATGACTCATACCATATCAACATCCTCTATGAGGAGATTGGTCCCCATTGGAAGGAAATATTAACAAATTATATAAATAGTACAAGGTGTATTACCTTAGTGGTAAAGAAACACTTGTATGTGAGCTACTTAAAGTGAAACTTTATTAGATTTCACTTGTATATCCATTAACCCATTATAAAAAAAAAAAACATGTATTTAGAACATAGAGAAATTACTATCAATAGTACATCTATAAGAGACAATTTATTTTCTATCTTTTCAAATCATAAATAGGATTTTCACTCTAAAAGTATTTCATATCTAGGTAAAAAATTTAGAAAGTAATTTTGTATTAGTATCCTAAGAGGATTATGTGCTTAGAAAAAGTTTGATATCTAAAAAGGATTGAAAAACCATGAATCCAACTTGAATTTTCTAGGCTCTAGGATAAAACCAAAAGAGGTGGTTGATCATTTCATAGTACCCACAAAAAGTGTAGTGAGGATTGATGACTCCTAAATGAATCAATTAGGAACCAATAGGTAGAACATGGTATGTAATGTACCATACAAAATATTTTTTGTTGGCTCAATGATAGTCAATTAAACAATATGAAATTTCTATTTCTATGATCCAATGAAGGATCAAATATCTTATCCACTAGTAATCTTTTGCACCATTTGTAAATATGGTGTAAGATGAGAATACCTTTTTGTGTGGTTTGCATCTATGAAATGGTGTGTCAAGATACCATTTATAATATTTATTCCATCACTTTAAAATCCTAATACTAATTTTATATATCATCTTCACAAGGATAGAGTCAATAATAGTATAAAAGTACATTTAAAAATTTCACTTTGAATTCTAGTAAAAAAAGAAGATTCATAGTGGTTATTGAGAAAATGTGTGTTGTATCAATATATCTATTTATCTATTGAAAACTCAAAAGACAAGCCCAAGGAACCTTAGAAAGAGATATATTCTAACAAGTGATCATAGGAGACCACCAAAAATATTGTTAGTTAATAATAAACTAGTATGAAACTCATTTTCATTCCATAGAAGTCATGACTCAATGACCTCCAAAGCTTGATATATTCTTTTTTATGGAAAAAGTACCCCATATTTAAAAATTCTAATTCATGATGGGGATATAATGAATACAAAGGTACCTCTATGCGTTATTCCCATTAGGCATTATAATAGAAATGAAATTTCTACAAAAAAAATATTCTAAGCTTCATTACATTCTAGGTCTCTAATTATCCACTTAGTACATAAGGTTGTACCTTGTTGATGGATATCACTAAGACCTATACCAACAAGAACATGAGCAGGACAACAAAATTCTCAAGCAACTTTATGAAAATATAAAGAATCCCATATGAAATATTGAGGTATATATTTTAACTTTAAATAAGAAGCTTTAGAGGGTACCCAACAAAAAGAACAATAAACATGAGTAACTTAGCTAGAACTTTAGAACAAACTTGAAACATTCCTACAAGGGAGAGGGGCTTAGTAATCCAATAAGGTAAATTTTCCCTTTAGCTAATGGTGACTTGCCACAAAGAAATTAAAGAATCTTAAAAGGCTAAAGGAATTCTTAGGAACCTAAAATCCTCTCCATGATCAAATCTATTTTCATCCAAAAAAAAAAAAAACTTGTGGATTTAAAAAGAAAATACTATCTACAAGATTAGGATTTTGTCATTGAATACTAGAATTACCATTAGAGCTGAAAAACCAAAGAGATGAGGATTAATGGCCATTAATAGTGATGTAAGAAAAAGCATTAGCAAAAAAACATTTAGAGTCAAAACCTAAAGCCTAAAGAATTGTAGGTAGGAAAGGACACTCTATATAGCCATAGGCTATGGTGAAATCAATTTTGATAAAGATGGACTATTGTTGATAATGCATATCCCTCTCGACTCCTTCCCACACAACTATCATATTATTAAGAATATATATAGATTTAATAAATCCAATTTGCTCTAAAGAAATAATTGAAGGAGATGGTACAACTTGAGAGAAAGAGCATTGATAATGATCTTATAAGAGTCATTAAGCAAGGTGATTATCATCAATTTCAAATATCCAAATCTCCAACCTTAGTTATCAACTTGATATTTTCATTGTTGATAATAACACTTAATTTTCAATAAAATATGTTTCTTATTAAAATAGAAGATAGACTTAGCCTTGTATGGCATTGCAATTTTTATTTAATTGATGAAAAAATAAATTAACAATAAAATAAAATTCAATATTAAATTTAAAGGTAATAGATTCGTTTTGTTATAATAAACTTAAATAGCTATAAAAGAGTTCCAATTTTATCATAAACATGGATTTAGAAAGCTATTATAGACTTCTAATTTTGTATAAAATAATATTAAACAAATTTAAGTAGTCAAATATAAAACAATAGAATCCTAAACTTAATACATAAATTTAAAAATTATTAACATTATATAATTAAATTTTATATCTAATAATACTCTATATTAATTACCTAAATAATTTATAACAACAGAATTTACAAATCCAAAAAAACATTCAAAAATTATTTTCTATATATAATCATATACACATAAGAAGATACATATACAAATCCATACATCCACTTTTATCTATTTTTTATTTGTAATTTTTTTATGAAAAGAAAAAATAATTTTGTTTGTTGCCTCCCAAATAATAGTTTCAATAATAATATAGTGAGTTGGAACAACACACTATAACCACTACACGACTAGTCACATTCCCACTATTACATCATCTTAGTAAACACTCCAAATTATCTAACAAACATATATTAAATGTATATATAATTAAAAGATATCGGTGATCAACCAAGATATTACATATATATTTATAGCTAAATTCCAAACCGTATTAGGGGAGATATCTAGTTTGTTAGCTTATTAAGAGAAAATCAAATGTTATTCTAATCACACATTTCATAACGAATATTCTTTCTAATAATATGATGAAAAGTAATCATCTTCATAACAAATCATAACTTCATGTCTTATTTTATACTCAAGATGGGCAATATCTTTTTATATGAAAGTAGAGTGATCTTTAGTTTATTTAGATTATGAAGTAATACAAGCTAGCAAAAACAACCACCTTTGACTTGGATTAAATTAATTTAATGTTATATTGTTCTCACTTCAGTATCAACTACTTTTGGCTATTTAATTTTTTTCCTCAGCAATGTTTGTGTATAGTTGTTACACCTTATATTGATAAGGGCATCTTGATGGTCTTTTAATAAATGATTTCATGAGTATATTTATTTACATTATTATTATATTTATTTAAGAGGTAAATACTTTTGACTCGGAGCTATGAATTGGTGAGGCCACAAATGGGGGACCTCATCCCCAATTTAAACATTCAACAATTACATCATAGTGGGGTTTGAACCTTGATGACAAGAACAACACCACAACAACTTAACCATCATACTATACCACTATTGACATTTATTTACATTATTATTATCATCGTCTTTATCGTATTTTTGTTAAGAGAATTTTTATTATAATTAAAAAATTAGATTAATATTTTTTATTATAAATATTTTAAGTTTAAGTTTTATTAAATTAGTTTAAGATGTATATTCATCATATATTTAAATAGGTGAATTTTAATGTGGTAAATAAATGAGTTAATTGAATAATTGGTAAATGGGTATATAAAGAACACAACAAAAGTAAAATAAGGAATATAAATAGGATGAGTAAGAAAATAATACATTTAATAGTAGAAATGAAAGAATTAGAAAAGGCCACCAATATATGAAACTCAACACCATAAAACTATCTTCAACCCTTAGAGAAATTCTTGCAAAGACTCTACAATACAATCCAATGCTTAAGTACTAGAATTTAAACCCAATTGGACCAATTTTTTATGGCCATACATCATATATAAATAGTGGAAAACCTATAAAACTATCAAGACTAGAGGTTAGGTGATATTGTACACGTTGCAAGTCCTAGGTCTAGTTTATTTATTTAATATTTATATAATATTATAAATAATGTATCCAGATGCAAAAGGGTGTTCCGCATAGATAGAATCTTGAGATTCCATAGTTAGCACTCTTTACCATGTTTGATCGGTCTTAAGACAACTATAAGAAGTAATTGAATTGGGGTTACTTAGTAGACTATGGAAAGCATATTTGATAAGTTATTTATGACATGTGTAAGAGGTGTGTGAGTGGTAAAAAAATATGACTATATGGAGCACCTAGTAGTTACCATGACCCAACTTGGTCTTGGAAGCCAAGCCAATCAATTGGGAGTTATATTTTATTCGTAGAGGTGTTGCAATTGGAAGTAGGCACATGGATTGAATGTGCACCACCTTGACTAGTCTTTGGGTCATAACTTTCAACATTATTTTTTCGTGGAAAATCTTCACCAAATGATAAATAGTTCAAAATTAGACCTCAATTTTGGTCAATAGGATAATCCATAACATGCCCAAAGTTTACCCTATTGTTTTCTCCTAAGTTTTACCCTGTAAATGTAAAAAGATCAAGTTCACAAATACATAGAAAGGAAACTTTCCATTTTAATAACACATTACACATTTGAAATAAACCCATTCCAAATTGTATTGCATGAATAAAATAGCATTGCATAATCCCATGTAATGAATTCATCTTTCAAATACAATTTACAAATAGATGCATGATCATAATTATAAAACATAGCTTACAAGAGCTTACATGGCTTACAAGAGTTGAATGGATCAAGAGTACAATTGATTGATATGTCCCTTGTTGGAGCATAAATCCTCAAGTCTCGGCCACCAATTGCATGAGGGAGAGCATCACCTTAGTGGTTTTCTGCCAACCATGGACTTACTATGGTCCCCTGCACATCTTCCTAATCGGTGAGATGGCCCTCCCTTCAATGAAGAGATTGGTATGGTAACCCTATAAATAATCCTACCTGAGCATGGTGTTGTGTCCTACATAACTAGTGTTTTCATACAATGGATACCCGCCTACATGCATGACACTCCCTACTAGCTATGCAATACTTGGCTCACAGTGAACTGACAAGTGTATGAAGTGGCAACTTACACTTACTTTGGCCAAAGATTTGATATTAAATCAAACTCACTTTCTATGAAGTGGTGTCATATGTTCACTGTAAATATAATGACCATAAATAACTCTTGACCAAATTTTTCCACACACACATAACAAGAATTCCATTCCAAAAAGTGATATAAAATTCAAGTGATCTGACTAACCAATTAGGTTATTCCCAACCTTGGTTTATCCTAATCCCAAGAACAAACCTCATTACCAACATAGGTTTACACAACATCATAAATTAACAATCTCAACATAACACTTCTATATCATACCATTTTCCAACATCACAATTCATGCAAGCATACATTTGGCTTATGATATCCTAGATATTATGATAATACCCTCCAGTTATCACTATTTGACTATTACCATCAAATGCTACAAACATGCATATCAAGCTAATATGTTTTCTCTCATCAACATTCCCTTTTGATTATTCTTCATTTCTTATGGTTCTTTCCAAGTTATCTGATAAGGTTTCTATGTTTTCATGTTCATTAATAATCATAAATCCTTTCTTTCAATATGACTCATATATTCACATGTTTACAATGTACACTAAATTCATAGCTAATTTGGAGGAGATTTTCATCTTGAGAGGAGTTTGTGCTTCTGGACCTTATAGTCTCCTCGCATTACGGCGTTGGGTTGCCGATACATAAAGTCCTCTTCTTTAAGACTAGAATATCATGAAAAGGTATAAACTCTTGGTCAAGTATAAGATAATAGCATAATCAGAAAACATATATCACTAATACATTTTTCAACCTTATTGTTGAATATCAATATAGTCATATATTCAAGTGTATATCCAACCCTAGGGAATAGACTATTGTCCTACTTTCAAGGAAATATGAGTAACCATTCAAGGATAAACTATCAACATGGTTTACATAACATCATAACCTATTAATGATGACATATCTAACATGCTATCATTCTTGTTGCATTACTGACATCATAACTCATGCAAATGTATAAGTAACATGCAATCATCCTGGTATCATATACATATACCTTCTAGATAGTTTAATATAACTATGTCATACAATCATGACAATCATTATAACTGTATATGTATTGTACTAATAAGATACCAAAAAACTACTTCTATCCAATCTAGCTATATGCACAAGCTTGATTCAATATCTATGATAACAACCAATATCTTACACAAACACTGGCAATCAATAATCAAAAATATAAATTCAACATCGAAAGGAGTAATGGATAGAATAACTAGCATGCCTGAAAATTTTTCTTCCAAAGAAGAATTTTCACTCAACGCTCAATGTTGCAAACTCCGCTTGTCACTCCTTTCACTTTTAGCTTATCTCCAATTCTTACCTCTTTCCCAACACTCAAAAAATCATGAACAAATAGCTCTCCAACACTCAATGAAATCTCTATCACTTCTCACAACTTGCACTCAAACACTACTTTGCACAAAGAAAAACTATAGCAAAAAAATAACAATGGAAAAAAAAATGAATTCCAAACAAATACCAAAAACTAAGAGGTTTCCCTCTATTTATAAGATATTCTGAGAAACTTAATGCTATAGATCAGCTCCCTCATTCACCATCTCTAAAACTGAAAACATAAAATCAAAACTAATTATGCCTCTAAGTTGGTCGACTAAGCAAATGGGTTAAAACATGGCAACTAAAAGCATCTGAAACTAAACACATATATAGTCTTAAATAGAAACAATTCCAAACACATGGCTAAGTCACCTCACTTCAGCCAGATCATGGTTATTTTACTAGGTCAAACATTTGCTATGGTTTCCCACTAGCTTTCTACTTCTCAGCATGGCTCTTGTTATGCCAAGTTTTTGCTCATGGTTCCTACAATGGAGGATGTCTTTCTAAAACAAAATAAACTCTATTAGTTTTCCTACCAACTTGTGGCACATAAACTAGGTCCAATCCCTCTTTTATTTACCTTTATGTGGTTTTCAATACACAACAAACTCATCATTTAAATGCATTATCACCCCCTTTATATGGCATAGCAAATATAGGTGCAATACTTATTATTTTAACTTATTAAATGAATGTTGTTACATAGTAACTCATGCACCTCATATGATGTGCTATAATGTAGTTGTTTTATGTTTATTTCGTCACTTATATATGTGTAGCATTAAGTTTAAACATTGTTTAATTTACTCGCATTATATATGCATTGATATCTTATCATCTCATTCATTATATATACCAATATATATATATATATATATGTATGTATATGTATGTATGTATATGTATGTATGTATGTATGTATGTATGTATGTATTAACATATATATCAAAATCATTCAATTTCCAATCATATATATATACATATATTAATATATGTATGTATGTATGTATGTATGTATGTATGTATATATTATTTAATACACACATATATACATATATATTAATATATAAATTTTAATATCTAATAATAAGTATATATATTTATCGATAAGTATATATACAAAATGTATATATATATATTAAACCAATCGATTTCCCATATATATGAAGTATCCACATATGGGTATGGGTATACATAGGCATTTCTACCTACGTATGCTTACACACGTATATGCTCATATACATGAGTTATCGTAGATATATATACATATATACATTTAATGTATATATTAAATACACAAAGTAGAACATATACCTAATATAGAGATTTAGTCACTTTAATACAAACCAAAGAAACAACCAAAGGAAATCAAAGAGAAATGCTCAAACATTCCAATCACCCCAAAAAGCTATGACCAAGGGTTTACTTACACATATCCCAAACTGACTTGACTTAACTTGTCTAACCTAGGTCGTGAGTGTGTGATAGCTCAATTAGGTACATTAGTGGTTGTCATACCAAACTCCTCTCCTAGGTTATACTCTCCCTCTCCTCACTGGAGGGCTTGATTCTTTCTGACATCCAACTTAGTGTGTCATAAACATAGTTAGCTAATCACATGAAAATAATATTCAGCATATATCATTTGGATCATTAAAGCATTAAAAAGAAATACCATCATAGTATATATTCATGTATTTCATTCATTCATTGAGCATATCAAAGTCATAATTTTGCATTCAATATCACATTTATTGATAAAGATAAAAGTAATTTGGTGACTTCGAAACTATGTGTAACATACTTCCCCCCCCTGTGAATCATTATCCCTGGTGATTTAAAGTACTCAATCATATAGATAAAGTCAAATAAAGGTTTTACTTTTAATTTTTCCTAATTCATGTTGGAAATAACTAAATTTATATTAACCTTAAAGTAATCTTCCCTTGTAGCACTTCCCTCTGTAATCTTGTCCTTACTGGACTTTGCACTAAGTGACCCTACTACCATATTGGAAGAACTTGTGTGCTTCAATAAAAATTTCTCTCCAGAGAATTATACATCACATTCACATTGACTCATATGTACATCATAATAGTGATTGACTCATACATGACACATACCACAATGACTAGAAAAACATGTTCTCATTGGGTAACACATAATTACCCTTATGTAACCCAAATAGAAAAGGAATGTCGGTGCATTGTGCACTGCATCATGGGTCCCATCCTTTCTTTGGTCTTTACATCATTAGACAATTCAAAAGCCAAGAACGTCCATCACTGATACTAATACTCATCTCAAGCATAATAGTACTATCCCTTCACTATTGTCCATCTCGTGCATAATACCGCCCTTAGAAACTTGTCAATTTCAAGCATACATTTAATCAAATTTTCAATAAGGTGATTATGGTTTACTCAAAACCTTAACATTACTTGTGTGTCCCTATCTAAGATAACCTTCTCAGGAACACCAAGCAATCAAACACTACTTCACATAAATTTGCAGTTATGACTGGTACCCTACAAATCAAATTTTCTAATAATAAATTAGTTACCTTAGTGAGTTTGTTCACCATAACATTATGCCAAATCTATTGACATAGAAAGATCAAAACTATTAAAATGATCTCCCACTTCCTCTCTGGAATTTCATAAGAATATACAAGTCTTGTCAGTGATGACATCATTTCTTCATCCTCTAGCATTCTGGATAACTTGTTACATACTTTACAACATGTCACTCTATTTCCTTCTAGATTATAGTGGCTTTGCATCAGTCAATAATCTTGTCATTTCAGTTTTCCTTGAATATGACATCAATTTATCTCACCCCATTCCTTAATTCTTTAGAATTTGGTACTTAGGTTCTCCCCATGATTCATAATAGTCCATTCAAATTAAATAAAACATCTTCCTTGGACTTATACCATATTTAATTCTTGAAAATATAATGATTAGATATTATTGAGGAGATACTTCATCTTAGGGCATCCATATTTCGGATTTCTTTTGCCCTCTAGTTATTTCCAAAGTTGTAGTCCAATTTAAGTTCAATCAATCTCTTTTTATGAGCATTTAAATTGGTTGAATAACTATTCTCATTAGATCATGTTGGTTTGATATTATCTCCCAAAAAATGTCCAAACAATTAATGCATAAATAGTTACCAAGCATGAACATTTTTTGATAGCTCAAAATCATGTGGAGCATGGTTTCATTCACAAATATTCCCTTTCCTATTTCATAGGTGATAGTCTTACCTTTCTTGAATAAGCAAACTACCTAACCTTTTTCCAAAGCATCAATAATAATCACACATTGGTCTTTCGATACAAGAAATTATAAAATTTATATGTAATTACTTCTCTCTCATTTGGTCAAAAGTCCCTAACTTTTCTTGACCATTCCAAATATTTCACTAATCGTTCCAATACCTTAACCTTTAACTTCAACAACCTTGTTGTTTTCATTGAGTATGAGACTTCGAATATAGGGTTTTTTTAACCATGTCTTATGGAGAAGTCAAAAGTTCTCTCAGACTGAAAATAAATCATTAAACTTTGTTGAATAGGGTACTTATTTGTATCCATATACTTTCATTCTTCCCCTCCTTGGTGTTTCATTCTTAAAATTTGAACTCTTAATAATCATATATTTTCTCTAAATCGATCGAATTGATTTAACATTCCTTTTTGTTGGATTTTTATAGTTGAAAGACTGTTACTCACCTTACTTACCCTCCCTGGGTATACCTTGTGAATACTTTTTGTTCCCAACATGGTCTTCTTCCATATCCAATTTATCTTTGGAACATCTTCAAATAATATTTAAAAGGTCTAAACATAAATTTACTTTCGTTAAAAAACTTTTAAGTTCTATTTCAACCACACTATGCTCTATCTAAGCCATGTCTAAATAGTTTATTTTACTGTTGAAAGTTTTCCTTACAATCCACTTTTTCTAAGAAATTTTGTCCAAAATTCTTGGTGACACTTGAAGTGTTGTTTGGTTTCTTTTTCTTATTTTCAAGTCCTAACTCCAAATTGACCTTGCCCATTTTGGTTGGTGGGATCATGTCATTTTTCATCTTTTCCTTTGTGAGTTGTTTCTTTTTCTAACCCATTATGGTCTCTAGTCTAAACTCTAGTGTATCAACTCTCACTCTTGATTTCAATTATCATTGCAAGATTTTAATCTCATTTGAATCAGGATTGTCAAATGGTTATCCTACCTCCTAGATATCTCTCTAGTTTATTTTGATTTGCAATATGTTGACTTTTTTACTTTGTTTGAAGATTCCAATTATGCTAACAATTATTTTCTCCAATTAAGAATTTGTACCAATAGACATAAACCATATTCATAGATTCATAGTATCATTATTTAATCCATAATCTTTGACTCTTTGCAGCTACAGGTTGCTATTAGAAAGAGGGATCACTCTAGTTATTTCTCACCCTCAAAGTCATTTAAACAATTTTGAAGGGTGGAGGTACTCATAGGTAATCCTCCATAACCTTCCTACTAAACCCAGTTGCATAACTTCCACAATCCAAGGGTGTCTCTCTATGATTTGTTGGTTTAGGATTTTCAACCTCCAGGGATGATTCTTTCCTACTCCCAAATTTAGACAAGTTTTAGGAAAATTGACTTTCTTATTGTTTCCCTTGTTCTTCTCCTTTCCATTATGGCATAAGAACTTATTAACCACTGATAATTTTTGCAGAACACTTACATAATGATCTCATAGGTTCCATTGTTGAACTTGGTAAGCTTTGATACCACATGTAACATGCCCAAAGTTTACCCTATTGTTTTCACCTAAGTTTTACCCTATAAATGTAAAAAGATCAAGTTCACCAATACATATAAAGGAAAGCTTCCATTTCAATAACACATTACACATTTGAAATAAACCCATTCCAAATTTCACTGCATGAATAAAATAAAATTACATAATCACATGTAATGAATTCATCTTTCAAACACATTTTACAAATAGATGCATGATCATAATTACAAAACATAGCTTGCAAGAGCTTACATGGATTACAAGAGATGAATGGATCAAGAGAACAGTTGTTTGAGATGTCCCCTACTAGAGCATACATCCCGAACTCTCAATCACCAACTACATGAGGGAGAGCATCACCCAATTGCTTTTCCACCAACCACAAACTTACTGCAGTCCCCCACACATCTTTCTAATTGGTAAGATGGCCTCCCTTCAATGAAGAGATTGGTAATGCTAACCCTCTAATATAAGCCTACCTAAGCATGGTGTTGTGTCCTACATAACTAGTGCTTCCATATATTGGATATCTTCCTACATGCATGACACTCCCTACTAGCTATACAATATTGGCTCACATTGAACTGACAAGTGTACGCAATGGCAACTTACACTCACTTTGGCTAAATATTTGATATTAAATAAAGATTTAATATTAAATAAAACTCACTTTCTATGAAGTTGTGTCATATGTTCACCCACCCCCTTGCTTGACTTGGTAAATATAATGACCATAAATAACTCTTGACCAAGTTTTTCCACACACACATAATAAGAATTCTATTCCAAAAAGTGTTATAACATTCAAGTGATATGACTAACCAATTAGGTTATTCCAAACCTTGGTTTATCCTAATCATAGGAACAAACCTCATTACAAACACAGGTTTACATAACATCATAAACTAACAATCTCAACATAACACTTCTATATCATATCATTTTCCAAAATCACAATTCATGCAAGCATATATTTGGCTTATGATATCCTAGATATTATGATAATACCCTACAGTTATCACTATTTGACTATTACCATCAAATTCTACAAACATGTATATCAAACTAATATGATTTATCTCATCAACATTCCCTTTTGATTATTCTTCATTTCTCATGGTTCTTTCCAAGTTGTCCTATAAGGTTTCTATGTTTCCATGTTCATAAACAATCATAAATCCTTTCTTTCAATATGACTCATATATTCACATGCTTACAATGTACACTAAATTCATATCTAATCTGGAGAACATTTTCAACTTGAGAGGAGTTTGTGCTTCTACACCTTATAGTCTCCTCACATTATGACTTTGGGTTGCCGATATGTAAAGTCCTCTTCTTTAAGACTAGAATACCATGAAAAGGTACAAACTCTTGGTCAAGTATAAGATAATAGCATAATCAATATATACATATATATATATCACTATCACTAATACATTTTTCAACCCTATTGTTGAATATCAATATAGTCATATTCAAGTGTATATCCTATCCCTTGGGAATATACTATTGTCCTACTTTCAAGGAAATATGAGTAACCATTCAAGGATAAACTACCACATGGTTTGCATAACATCATAACCTATCAATGATGACATATCTAACATACATTACATTACTAACATCATAATTCATGCAACCATATAAGTAACATGCAATCATCCTAGTATCATATGCATATACCTTCTAGATAGTTTAATATAACTATGTCATACAATCATGACAATAATTATAACTATATATGTATCATACTAATAAGATACCACAAAACTACTTTTATCCAATCTAGCTCTATACACAAGCTTGATTTAATATCTATGATACAACCAATATCTTGCACAATCACTGGAAATCAATCAACAAAAACATAAATTCAACATAGAAAGGATTAATAGATAGAATAACTATCATGCCTATAAATTTAGCTTCTAAAGAAGAATTTGCACTCAATGCTCAATGTCACAAACTCTGCTTGTTGCTCCTTTCACTTTCAGCTTATCTCCAATTCTAACCTCTTTCCCAACAATCAAAAACTTACAAACAAATAGCTCTCCAACACTCAATGAAATCTCTCTCACTTCTCACAACTTGCACTCAAACATTGCTTTACACAAATAAAAACTATACCAGAACAATAACAATGGAAAACAAATGAATTCCAATTGAATACCAAAAACTAAGAGGCTTCCCTCTATTTATGAGAGATTCTGAGAAACTTAATGCTATAGATCAACTCCTTCAATTGCCACCTCTAAAACTGAAAACACAATCTCAAAATTGATTTTGCCTCTAAGCTAGTCGACTAAGCAAATAGGTTGAAACATGGCAACTAAAAGCATCCAAAACTAAACACATATTCAGTCCTAAATAGAAATAGTTCCAAACACATGGCTGAGTTGCCTCATTTCATCTTGATTGTGGTTATTTTACCAAGTCAAACATTTTCTAGGGTTTTCCACTAGATTTCTACTTCTTAGTGTGGCTTTTGTTATGTCAAGTTTCTGCTCATGGTGCCTATAATGGAGGCTACCTTTCTGAAAAAAAAACTCTATTAGTTTTCTTGCCAACTCGTGCCATATTGACTAGGTCCAACACCTCTTTTATCTGACTTTGCATGGCTTTCAATACATAACAAACTCAACATTTAAATGCATTATAACCCACTTTGTATGACACAAAAAAAATAGGTGCAATACTTATTGTTTTAACTTATTAAATGAATGTTGTTTCATAATAATTCATTCGCCTCATATCATGCACTATAATGCAGTTATTATATGTTTATTTCATCGCTTATATATGTGTAGCATTTAGTTTAAACATTGTTTACTTTACTCAATTTATATATACATTGATACCTTATCATATCATTCATTATATATACCAATATATATATATATATATATATTATAATGCTCTATCATTATAATATATATGTATTTAATATATATATATATATATTAAAATAATTCAATTGCCAATCATACACACACACATATATTAATGTATATGTATGTATGTATGTATATATTATTTAATACACATATATACATATATATTAATATATACATTTTAATATCTAATAGTAAGTATATATATTTATTGATAAGTATATATACAAAGTGTATATATATATGACCAATCGATTTCCCATAAATGATGTATCCAGTATGGGTATACATAGGTATTTCTACCTACATATGCTCACACATGTATATGTTCATATACATGAATTATTGTAGATATACATATATACATATATACATTTAATGTATATACTTATCCATTCATATATATATTAAATACACGAATATATACCCAATATAGAGATTTAGTCACTTTAATACAAACCAAAAAAATGTAACCAAAGGAAATCAAAGAAAATTACTCAAACATTCCAATCATTTTGAAAGCTATGACCAAGGGTTTACTTACCAACACATATCCCAAACTGACTTGAGTTAACTTGCCTAACCTAGGTCATGAGTGTGTGATAGCTTAAGTAGGTACATTAGTGGTTGTCATACCAAACTCCTCTCCTTGTTGATACTCTACCTCTCCTCACTGGAGGGCTTGATTCTTTCCTACATCAACTTAGTGCATCATAAACATAGTTATCCAATCACATGAAAATCATATTCATCATATATTGTTTGTATCATTAAAGCATTAAAAAGAAATAACATCATAATGCATATTCATGTATTCCATTCATTTGTTAAACATATTAAAGTATAATTTTGTCATAATTTTGCATTCAATATCATATTTACTCATAAGTCTCCCCCTTCAACAAATCAACCACAACCTCCTTTTGCTGTCACTCCCATCTACCATGCCCAACATGGAAAAATCATCTTAACTATATTAAAAGAAAATATTAAATTCTCAAAAAGCATCTTCAAATCCACTTCTTAGAAATCACCAAGTTTAAGTGACAACTTGGATTCCCACTCCTAAAATATAGGGACCCAAATTAGGAAAAATATAATCACTCATTATGGGTGCCCAAATTCTCCACTGCTACATTTTAGGAACGTTAATGAGTTGTAACAAGTTGAAACTCCCAAAAATCCACACCATGATTTTTCCCTCCTAAATTTCTAATTTAGAAACTGCACTCTTCACTACCTTCCACTATAGGATTTGAATAATAATTAAGCCAATTTATTTAATAAATGTTTTTAGCTTACTATTGTAATCTTATTCAACAAAACATTATTAAAATCAAATTGATCGGGATGGAGTGCGTGAGCAGGAAGAAGAGTGGGATGGGGATTTTTAAATCCTTGGGTGCAGAGGGCGATGGTGGCTCTAAATTAGATGACGATGGTGATGATGCTTGGCTATTCTCTCTTTCTGAGGGGGCACCTATTTTTACTGTGGCTCTAGTTCATTTTTTGGCATTCAGTGTGCGGTCTAGTTTGTCTATGGTTGGGAGGTTTATGGAGAGTTCTTGGCTATCCTTTGACTTTTCCTAGCATGTCGGGTTTGTTGTTGAGCTTTATTGTTTTTTTCTACGTTTTACTCCCTTTCTGTGCAGGCTCTCCTTGCTTGTTGTTGGTGTTGTTCTGTGGAGTTGTTGTGGAGTGGTGTTGGCTGTTGTTTTTGGCCTGGGATGCACTATTGTGGATCTGTTTGTTGCTGACGTCCTTTTGGGATGTTGTGGATTGGTGATGGGTGTTGTTGTTTTCCTACTGGGGAGTTATTTTTTGGGTCTGGTTGTTGCATTTGCCATGTGGGGTTTTTCCCAGATCCTCCTTGCTGGGAGCTCTTGCTGATGGGTTGTTTGAGGAGTTTGGTGGCCTAATTTTAGACCCTAATTGGCATGTAGGGTTGGAAGTGGTTTTTTCTTGTTGTTCCTTCTCTCATTTTTCTCTGTCTATAGGTTTTCTTGGTTTTCTCTGGCCTTTTTGGGGCATTTATGCCTTTGTTTGGGGGCTTTCGTTGCTTGGGGATGTGGTTGTTGGTCTACCTCTGGTGGATTTATCTGTGGATAGTTTTTGGCATGTTTCAGACCCTGACTAACATGTAGGGTTGGAGGGTGTTCTTCATTGTCTTTCCAGCTCTCTACTCTCTTTTCTTGGAGGCTTTCCTTGCCTCGTCCTTCTTCTTTTGGGTCCCTTTTTCTCTTTGTTGGTGTTGGTGTTGGTTGTGGTGCTTGGAGTTCTTGCTAAGGGGTTGTTGGAGGAGAATGGTGGCCTGATCTCAGACCCTAACTGGCATGTAGGGTTGGAAGTGGATTTATCTTGTTGTGCCCCCTCTCCTCTTTCCCTTTCTACAAGTTTTTTGGGCTCTCTTTGTCTCTTTAGGGGCTTTTGTGCCTCTGTTTGGGTGTGTTTGTTACTTGGGGTTAAGGTTGTTGGTCTGCCTCTGGTGGAGTTGGTTGTGGATAGTTTTTGGCATGTTTCAGACCCTGATTGGAATGTAGGGTTGGAGGTTGGTCTTCAGTGTCTTGACGACTCTCTACTCTCTCTTTTCAGATGATTTCATTGCCTTGTCCTTCTTTTGAGGCCCATTATCTCTTTTTTGGTGTTGGTTGTTTTTCTAGGCAGGGTTATTGTTGTTCTCTGGGCAGGAAGGTTGTTGTTTTCTAGTGTGCATAAGTTTCTTCTCTCTTGGCTGGTGGCTAAGTTTTTCTCTTTTTCTTATGTTCCTACTTCTATAAAGAATTTTTTGTTTGTTTGTGTGTTCTCTTTACCCCCTTGTGGGGTGGTTGGATTTATCCCTGTGCATCTCTTGTTGGGTCATGTTCTTGAGCTGTCAATGATTGTCATGGAGCTCCTTGTTGTTGGTTGGATGGATTTTGTCCCTTTTCTATAGTCTGAGTCTTCTATTGAGGTGAAGATTACTCCTATGGAGGTGGATCCCTCTCTTTTAGAGGTAGAGTTGGGGTCTATGGATTTGTGGAGGTGCTTTCCTTGTTGTTGGTCCTTGTTGTTACAACACCTTTGGAGGTGATGCACGCTCCTATGGAGGTGGAGTTATTTTTTGTTACAGTTTGACTGTAGTTGTGGTAAGGTTCTTCATGGCATATGCTCCTATAGAGGGGAGCCTACTTCTTTTGAAGTGGAGTTTGATTCGGCTCTTTGGGTTTGGTGGTGTTGCAAGAGGTTTCCTTTTCCCTGCTAGTGTGGCTGGGAGGTTTCTTGGTGTTCTACTCTAATTCCTAACTCTCCTATTGGGGTGGGGAGTTTGGTTTCATTGGTTGGTGTTGATAAGTGTTGTGTTTTATTCTGGTTGATATAGGTTGATGGTTACCTGCATGTTTTAGGAAGTGTGTTGCTGGTTGGTGCCAATAAGTGTTGTGTTGCAGTATGGTTGTTACAGGTTGATGGTTACCTAATCATTTCTAGTGGTTCTTTGATGTAAGTTCCCTTGTAATTATTTGTTTTGGGGTTGAGGATCCCTTTAAAACCTTTTATATTGGTGAGAATGTGTGTATTCATGTTGTTTCTTTTATAATTTGCCTCTGGTTCACTACTAGTTGTCTTTGTTCTATGCTTTTGCATCTTGGTCTTTTTGTGCAGGTTTCGGGTCCCCGTTAAAACCTTCTTGTTAGTGGTTTTAGGTCCATTCAAAACCTATTGTAAATGGTTTTGGGTCCATTCAAAACCTATTTTTCCCTTATAATCAAAACATTATTAAAATTAAATAAACACAAAATTAAACATTTTTTATTGATGCAAGATTGTCATTCAACCATGGATGCTCCTACATCAGACACCTAAGGTAGAAATTTTTTTTGAGCTTGGTCTCACAAAATGGAGTTGAATGGTAGAACCATCCTTTTAGGTTGTAAACGACCTTTAGAAAACTCCATCACTGAATTAGATAGAAAAATTTCTTCCTCTGCCTCTTCCAACACTTAGCTGAGACAGTTGTCATCCTCCTCCACCAAGTGTGCACCCTATTCCTCTTTCCTCTCATGGACTCACATCCACCATAGATCATCCTCCTCCTCCAAAGGCTTCCTCTTCTCCTCATCCCCTTCATGGTATCCAACCCACCACAAACCAACCACCTCCACTAGATCTCTCTTGTAGTTTCCTCTATAGCCTCTACCTACAAGTATACATCTATATACCACTTTGCATCTTCACAATAATTTTTCTTCTTAACTCTTTTCTCATCTCACAATGCAAATACTTTACAAATTCAATTTATAGAACTCATAAAAATCATATTTTACCTCTATGACTTCTTTTGTCACAACATCTTCTTTCTCACTATTGAAATCTATTGTCCCTTTTGTTTCATTGAATAACTTCTCTATCTCCACGATCTCTTCCTCAAGAAACTCTTGGTCTTCATTAGGTTCCTCATTAAACACTAGATCCTCATACATCATTACATACTTTGTTTTAACTGCAACATCCGCAACCGTTGTAATTGTACTCACAACAATCTCCTTAATGCTCACTTTTGGAACTCCTCCATCTTCACCCAATGCTACAACAAAATTCTCTTTTTCAATTTTCTCATTTTCTTCCATGCTCTCACCCAAGTATACTGCTGCAACTTCATTTTCCTCTTGGATTGCTGCACTTTCTTTTTTCTTCTCATCCTTCACTACAATCTCACCATCTTCCTTCACGATATCCTCAAAACATACTTCTAAAATATTTTCTCCTTCTTATTCACCTGCATACACAACTATTACAAACTTCTTTCCTTTCTTCTTTGAAATTTTTAAGGCCTCGAAAAACCTCAATACAAATATTCAAACCCTCAAGTTCTTCACATGTAAACTACCTCACGTTCGATAATTTGTTTACATGCAAATCACACACACCACCACCACAGGTCTTGGTGCAAATTGCCTCCAATCAATGCTTCTTCCTGCACACTCACAAAGACTAGCTCTGACACCACTAATGAAGTGAGGGACTCATACAACCTTCACACAAAATATTTCAACACCAACAACAAACATGAAGCAACAATTTGCAATAATAGGTTTTAAATCCTCTCTATTTAACTATCAATAATGTTGAACACAATTTCAAATAAATTTGATTACAAAAGTTTGTGTAGCCATATAGGCTGAATAAAATCATTACAAAACATATGTAAATCTATTATGACAACAAACAACTTCACAAACAAACTCCAAATTCTTCTTCAAATCATCTCCCTATATTGTAAAATTGGCTCTCCAATTTGCAATCTTCAATCACCAACTTGTTGATCTTCAACCATGGATTTCATAATCCATCTACTGCTACAACACACCTTCAAAACCTATAGCAAAATTTATTTTCTACCTTCTCCAATTAAATCCATGTTGAGCCCCTTCTCTTCCAAAAATATTGAAAATGATAATCTCCAAAATTGTCAAGTCTCTCTCCTCAATAAATCAACCACAACCTCCTTTTACTATCACTCCCATCTACCACACCTAGCATGAAAAAATCATCCTAAATATATTAAAAGAAAGTATTAAATTCTCAAAAAGCATCTTCAAATCCACTTCTTGGGAATTTCCAAGTTTAGGTGACAAGTTGGATTCCCATTCCTAAAAAATAGGGACCCAAATTAGAAAAAATAATCACTCAAAATGAGTGCTCAAATTCTCCACCACTACATTTTAGGAACATTAATGAGTTGTTACAAGTTCCATCTCCCAGAAATCCATACCATGATTTTTCTCTCCTAAATTTCTAATTTAGAAACTGTACCCTTCACCTCCTTCCTCTACACCATTTGCACAATAATTAAGCTAATTTATTTAATAAATATTTTTGGCTTAATATTGTAATCTTATTCAACTAAACATTATTAAAATAAAATCAAGACAAAATTAAACATTTTTTTTTATTGATGCAAGATTGTCATTTAACTGTGGATGCTCCTGCATCAGACACCCAAGGTAGAAAAATTTTGTGAGCTTGGTTTCACAAAATGGAGTTGAATGGTAGGGCCATCCTTTTAGGTTGTAAATAGCATTCAACAAACTTCATCTTTGAATTAGATAGAACAATTTATTCCTCTACCTATTCCAACACTTAGTCAACATACTTATCATCCTCCTCCACCAACTGTGTACCCTATTCATCTTTCCTCTTGTGGACTCACATCCACCATAGACCATTCTCCTCCTTCAAAGGCTTCCTCTTCTCCTCATCTCCTTCATGGGATCCAACCCATCACAAATTGACCACCTCCACCAGATCTCTCATGTAGCTTCCTCTATAGCCTCTACCTACAAGTATACATCTATATACCACTTAGTATCTTCACAATCCTTTTTTCTCTAACTCTTTTCTCATCTCACAATGCAAATCCTTTACAAATTCAACATTACAAAACTCATAAAAATTATATTTTACCTCAATGACTTCTTTTTCCACAACATCTTCTTCCTCACTGTTGAATGCTACTATCCATGTTGTTGCACTGAACAACTTCTCTATCTCTATGATCTCTTCCTCAAGAAACTCTTGATATTCATTAGGTTCCTCGTTGAACACTAGATCCTCATACATCACTACATACTTTATTTTAACTTCAACATCCTCAACTGCTGCACAACTTTACTCACAACAATCCCCTTAATGCTCACTTCTTGAACTCCTCCTTCTTCAACCAATGCTGCAACAAACTTATCTTCTTCACTTTTCTCATTTTCTTCCATGCTCTCACCCAAGCATACTATTGCAACATTGTTTTCCTCTTGGATTGCTACACTTTCTTTTTGCTTCTCATCCTCTACTACATTCTCACCATCTTCCTTCACGCTATCCTCAAAACATACATTTACAATATTTTCTCCTTCATGTTCACTGACATACACAACTATGACAAACTTCTTGCCTTTCTTCTTTGGAATTTTCAAGGTCTCACAAAGCCTCAACACAAATCTTCAAACCCTCAAGTTCTTCACATGTAAACTACCTCACATTCGATAATTTGTTTACATGCAAATCACACACACCACCACAGGTCCTGGTGTAAATCGCCTCCAATCGGTGCTTTTGCCTACACACTTAGGAACACTAGCTCTGATACCATTGATGAAGTGATGGAATCACACAACCCTCACACAAAATATTTCAACACCAACAACAAACATGGAGCAACAATTTGCAACAATAGATTTTAAATCCTCTCTATTTAACTATCAACAATGCTTCACAATTTAAAATAAATTTAATTAAAAAAGTTTATGTAGCCACATAGGCTGAAGAAAATCAGTACAAAATCGATGCAAATCTATTATATGACAACAAACAACTTCACAAACAAACTCTAGATTCTTCTTCAAATCATCTCCTTGCACTGTAAAATTGGCTCTCCAATTTGCAATCTTCAATCACCAACTTGTTGATCTTTAACAATGGATTTCATAATCCATTTATTATTACAAACACCTTAAAAACCTATAGAAAAATGTATTTTCCACCTTCTCGAAGAAAGTCCATGCCTCCTCTTCTCTTCCAAAAATCTAAAAAATGACAATCTCCAAAATTGTCAAGTCTCTCCCTTTAACAAATCAACCATACCTTCCTTTTGTTGTCACTCCCATCTACCATGCCCAACATGGAAATTTTGTCTTAAATATATTAAAATAAAATATTAAATACTTAAAAAGCATCTTCAAATCCACTTCTTGGAAATTACCAAGTTTAGGTGACAACTTGGATTCTCACTCCTAAAAAATAGGGACCCAAATTAGAAAAAGACAATCACTCATTATGGTTGTCCAGATTTTCCACTACTACATTTTAGGAACATTAATGAGTTGTCACAAGTTGCAACCAAAAATCCACGCCATGATTTTTCCCTCCTCAATTTCTAATTTAGAGACTTCACTCTTCACCACCTTCCACTACACCATTTGCACAATAATTAACACAATTTATTTAATAAATATTTTTGGCTTAATATTGTAATCTTATTCAACTAAACATTATTAAAATCAAATCAACACAAAACTAAACATTTTTTAGTACTTTTGGTTAGGCATAGTACTATTGCAATCAATTCTTCAACTCATTTTGTTAATTAGTTATTAATAAGTTGGTTTTGAACCAATTAAAAACTATAATTTTATCTTCTTCAAATACAATTTAATTTTTTAAAAGTGAACACGTTAAATACTTAACTTTAAAAATTGTAAAAATTATTTCTCTTGAATAGAATTGGCTAAGAAGTTTGGGGTGTTATGAGCAATTTTGTAGGGAAAGTAAGGTAAACTATTTTTTTAACATTTTTTTTAGAATGATTTTTCATTTTTGCTTTATTAAGTCATTTCATTAAATCTTTCTAAAATAAATATATTTTTTTTTTTTACACTTTTTTAAGAATAATTTTTTAAATGTATGTAATTATTATTTTTTATTAAAGAAAATCTCACAAAAATCAATTAGCTATTTTATAGAAATTTGGCTTCACACTATTAAAATAATAAAATAAAGCTTAAATTAAAGCACATCCATAAATTAGCATAAAGATAATCCAATGATTTGATTTTACACAATTAAAATTAGAATTAAAATTAAATCTTAAACTATTTATTAACTTTAAACATTGATAAATATAAATAAAAATTAAATTAAAATAACGATAATTATTACAATTATTAATTAAATTATAATTCTAATCCTATTATTATTAATCATTATAATCTTAAAAGCATTATAATTAGGATTAAGATTAAAATTAAGAATAATGTAAAAATTATGGTTAAAACTATTCAAAAATTAAAATAAATTAAAAATAAAATATTACTAATAAAAATCACTAAAATATGATTAATAGATATAATGCTCCAAAATTTTATTCATCCAATATCTTTATTCCAAATCTTATTCCCAATATTAATTCATAGATTTTTTTTGTAATGTCACTCTACAATTCTTTATTGTTAGGGTTAGGGTTACAACTATAGTTATGGATAGTGTTACGACCATAGTTAGGGTTAGAGATAGGTATAGGATTAGGATAATGGTTTAGAATTTATTGTTAGGGTTATGGTTAGGTCATGCAAAGAACTAATTAACAATAATAAAACACTATAACTAGCATACATATATTAAATATTAATATATATAAAATACGTCGAGAGTTATAAACTACCCATATGCTATCACTATTTGAATTGACTGATTTTAATTATAATTTGATTTTCAATACATATGTCCAATTTATTCTTTAAAAAAACGTGATACAATTTTTAATTAAGATAAGATCAAATATTAAATTTATGTATTTTCTTATGTAACCTTGCCAAGTTCCAAACCAAATAAGCCCTAGCAAGTCCAACAGACTCAATTTGGGAGACTTTCCATCCCACTCAATAATAAAACAACAACAAATAAAAAACAATAAACCTTACGAACTCCTTGAATCTTTGTTTTGTTTTACTGCAACAGTAGATTATAGCAATGCAATTGGTTTCAATAGGACTAAAGCCAAATTTGTGATAGCTAAATTCAATCCAAAAAATGTAAAGCCAAACCTGCAACCGTGAAGTTTTGAAATGGTTATGATTCAACAACCTCTTTTAATAGAGGTCTTCATGAATTCAAAGATAAAGAACATCTAAAGAAAGTTGTCAATAAAACATATTTAAAACTGCTTTAAAAACAAAGAAAAAAACTAAAAAACTATTGAAAAATAAATAAAAATAAAATAATTACACTATTGAAATTTCTTATAATTATAAAAAATATATTTGTGTTACTATAAAATGTTCACTCTAAAAACTTAAAAATTTATTACATGACACTAAATATTTAGTTTTGATTTATTTTAGTAAAGGTCTTCATGAATTTGTGAATAAAATAGTTTTAAAACTACTTTAAAAACAAAGCAAAAAAACTAAAAACTATTGAAAAATAAACAAAAATAATTACAAATAAATACATTGAAATTTGTTATAATTATAAAAAACATATTTATGTTACTACTATAAATAAATGTTCACCCTAAAAACTTAAAAATTTATTAAATGACACTAAGTATTTAGTTTTAATTTTTTTAATTAAATTGATAAAATAAAATAAATATTTATAATTATAATACGAATGATGAAATACTATTGCAATGAAAAAAAATGATGAAAATAATTCCCTCAAGAAGAATAACTCTTGACGTATTTTATATAAATAATAATCTTATATAAATACTAATTTATTATAATAATTACTATAATTAAATTAATTATAATTATTAATATTAAATTTTAGTATTAATCGATTTAAAACCATTTTAAAATCTGTTTGAAATCTACTTTAAATCTGCTTGAAAAAATGTCTACATACAATGAATGTAGTTATGCTAGTTGCATGCCATTTGAACGTCAAATTCAAACTAAAGAGTTTTCCTTACATTGAATTTTTCTTTTGATGGATGCCATTGTAATATGCCTCTCGGTGTAATTAACAAAACTTACATTTATTTTTATTCACATTAATAAAAGTTACACTTTTTTCAAATCTAGAAAACAGTAATTAAAATACTATAAAGACAAGTACTAGCCACTACGTGACACTTGTTTTTATTGATGCAAGATTACCATCCAACCATGGATGCTCCTACACCATTTTTTGAATTAAACAAATTTATAAGTCACACTAACAAAATTAAATTCTTGGTTTTGGTATGTAAGAATTGATCATGATCATGAAAAATATTTTTAGCATCCTTAAAATCAAATTGATATTTTTTACTTCTCAATTTACTTTTGAAGTTACTAATATTGGAATTCTTGTCTCACACATCCTTTAATTCTTCAATTTTGAACTCACCATCCTTTTGCTTCCTCAATTTATTAGTCAAGTTCCTCCACCCATTTATCAATATACAATACCTAAAGGTTGAGATTACAATTGATCTTTTGTTTATAAAATGCATATATATTTTGGAGGACTAGTTAAAATCAAGACATAAACCCTCATTGTCCTATTGATTAGAACAAAGGTTGATAGTACATAATTAACATTAGTTTTAAATTTTTTATCCTTATTTTTTCTTTAAGTGTCAACATATGTCTAACGTACCTTACAAAAGAAAAATGATACAAAATAATGATATTATATACCATGGATGAAATAAAAATAGGACAAAACATATGGTGGTTCCAAAATAGTGTAAGTTTAAAGGTCTTGAAATTTATTTAAAACATGAATTTGGGACAAGTTACTCCTCACATCATTAAGGGTAGGGCATACTCAAAAGAAATGTTGATCATCCTTAATTTTATATTGTAAATTTTATAAGGTGTTTTTGGGTTATTTTAATAACCATTTTTATTATGGAGTTTTTTTTGGGTCAATGAATGTAGTTAATAGGGACCATGTTAGTTTGTATTAGTAAAATAGATAGTTACAAAAGATGAGATATTCATAGATCTATAATCTTAAGAGATAAGTTTCATAATGATTACATTCTTCCAAGAATCAATTTTGAACCTAAAATACATTTATACTGGTAAAAAAACCACTAGATTTGGCCAAAAAAATATGACACTAATCAAACTATACATAAAAAAACATGTAAAAAAAATTACAAAGAAAACCCATTTACATTTCAATAAGTGAGGAGAGAAAGAAAAGAACAAATGCATAGGAGACTTCACATTTGTTAGATTGAAGAATCAGTTTTCCCTACCACCAAAGAGAAAGCCACATCCCAATCCATGACAATATTTTCATATTTGTTGTTCAAAGGACCACCATTATCTCCCCCATCACATGAGTCTCTAAAGATGAACAAAGAACATTCACTTCCAAATTTGAAGATGGTGAAATGATGATGGGTACAATACCAATAACTTTAAATAGTGTCTTTAAGCTTTGTAGACCACCTACATATCTATATTTGAGAAATTCGATTACATACTTCGCAAGGACCCTCTCAAAGCCATAAATCCAAATCAACCATAAAATTGTCTTTCCTATCCATCAATAAAAAGGCTTCAATACATTGAATTTCCTCATATAATGCAAATAAGTGCTAGCAGTCACACAACTATCATGACAAAAGCCTTGAGTCTTGAGTTTTACAACCTATAAGACTTCATCAAGACCCCACAAAAAATAAAATATTTAGATAAACCATAACTTCGATTGTAACTATTACATGCCTCTAATAAAAAATGGAATTGGAAGGAAAAATAATTTACAATATTAAAATTAACATGGTCCATATCAACCATGTCTTTCACAAAATCATCCCCCCAAAATAACCAAGCAAGCTTTACAAATCTCCTTTCCTACAATTCAAAAGCTCCAACCATTCTAAAGTCAACAATCCTTTCATTATGAAGGTTGCAAATCTTCTCATATTAACAAATTTGATTTTCTTGTTAAGCTCACAAATACTAAAAAAATAAATCAACTAGCAATATTAAGACTAATACAAGATTTGAATATCTTAACATCCTAACATCCTTTTTATCAAGGATTATATTAATATTTTATTTTTTATCTTTAAATTTTAAAAGAATCTATTTGATTTGATATTCTTAAAATAAATTAATAATTTGATATATATTTCAACTTTTTCCATTGATACAAAATCAATAATTCAATCACTAATATTATATCAGGATTTTGATGATATTACATTAATTATAAAATCGGCAATATTGCATCAATTGTAAATAACCAATCAATCATCGAATCAATATCTCATAATCTTATCATATCAATCAATATTCTACTTAATCTAACTTATACATCATCAATGATATAAACCTCGAAACAAAACACCTAATTATATTAAAATAATAATAATATTATTATTATTATTTCAAATCAACTAATTGTGTTAAGATTCTAAATATCTTGGTTTTAACTTTACACTCCAAGTGTAATAAACCTTTGAATCAAAAAATTTATAAATAAAATAATAAAAAAACATTTTTCATGATCTTTTCAATTATATGGGAAGTTTCCTTGTTTATCAAGCTTAGATAAGTATCTAAACTGGTACATGAAATCCTGACCTTGGTCAATGACTCCTACTACCTAGTGTTAGTTATGTAAGGAATGACGTAAGCAAACAAACGTACGAAAAAAGCACATCTATTCTTAGAAGCCCAATTAAGACGACTGGAAATTAGACGGAAGAATAAAAAATCAAAGTCAACGCCGTTCCTTAACTTGACGTTAGGGAGTGGTAGAAGCTTCCGTTTATTGACCGAGAAGATTGCCGTGAAATTCCCGTGTGTTGACAGAGTGTGATGGGCGAGAATTCTGTGCGCGTAGGGTGTAAATGTGATGATGACGTAAGCATTACTAAATAAATATTTATTTTATTGTTGCGTGGACTTTGGACTAAGGAACTATAATATGCTATGCTGGCGTGGAAGATAAGCGTCGTGAATCTCGCTTGCCTTGCTGGCACCGCCAAGCTGGACTGGTCGATTGCACGCTGTTTCGCCTCGGGCTTAAATTTCCCCCAAGTTGAAAAACCCGAGTTTAACTAACCCTGGTTTAGGTGCTGCTTAATAATTACAAGGGCAGTAATGGTTTACCTAATGCCTCATTAGATCGGCGTGGGCATATTCAAGTGGCTGCCAGATTTAGGTGTATGTGAGAGAAGTTTTCTAGAAGAAAATTGTGTGGATTTATTTTGCGTCAATGTTTATCACGATTTGAAAATGATAGATATATTGTATTTTCATTGAATGTGTATTAATTTTATTTTATTTTTTAATAAAATAAAGTAAGTTTGAATTTTTATGTTTATGTTCAAAGTACAAATTATTAATATAAATATATGTAAAAATTAAAAATGGGTATATAAAATATAAAGATAAGCTAAGGTGAATTGATAGTTTTTATGGATTCAAGTTTATAATATAAATTTTGAAAGAAATAAATCATAATACATAAAAGAATTTAGATTAATTAAATAGATGTAATCAATTAAACATAAATAAATATAGACTAATTAGAGTTGAGATAATAATTGTAATGGATACATGAAAATTAAATGTGATGGATAAATATATGTATTTCTAAGAATGATGATGGAAACATGATGTTGAGCCGTGTAATATTTATTCATCACTCTCAAATAGTTAATTGATACTATATGATATTTGTCCTAGATAATTTTTCAAATTATAAAATTCATAGTTCATTTTTTAGTGTTGCAAGTTTGATCTCAAGGGCTGCAAATCTTGATCTGCCACACAGATTTGATTTATGTTGTGAAATGAATCTAATAGAATATGTGCCTAAAAACCTATTTTCCTTCATCTTCCAAATAGCTAAACTTGTTGAGCTAGTGTTTAGGCACACCATTTTGGAGCTTGCCTTCTTGATAGGTGAGTGGGTTCTCCTAGGTCAAACCCTTTGGTAGGTTAGATTAATGGCAATGCACTATCTCAAAGAAAATATACATAGAAGTAAATGCCCTATATGATGATGGTGTGGATACAATTCTTTTTTGCCTTTTAGAAATTGAAGTATGCTATAAGCAATGAGCTAAATCAAAGAAACCATACACAAATGTAATGGTCTATATGATGATGGTATGGATATGGTTCTATATTACCTTTTAGAAATTGAAATGTGCTCTAATTATTCTCCCATATGAAATTGAGAACACATTTAATATCTTTAAATACCATGACATAACAAAATGTTGCACAAATGTTAGCCAAGTTAACTCATAATGACTAGTAGAAGGGGATACAAAAGTTTAATTTTGAGTTTAATGATTTGAATCTAGGAAATTTTTCTTCACTCTTTAGGATTAAACTAAGTTGGTCTTGCATCGCTCCAAAATGAAGCTTAGGGCTAAAATGATAATTTCAAGACAAGGAGCATATGTATGGAAGTAAGTGTGAATAAAGATGAATAGATGGTGAATGCATTCTATTTAGTGTAAATATGAGTAAAATGAAAGTGGATAGGGATAAGGCATGAGCCAAACCAAGGACCCAAAATGTGGAACCCAATCTCAAATAAAAATTCATTTCCCAAATCCAAAGATGATTCCACAATCTAAAAACAATAGATTTCTTGAACTTGTCATAAGCTCATCATAATCCACTCATCAAATCTGACACTCCATTTTCCATTTAAAGATGTCTTATGAAGTGTCATGACATGTGTCATAAGTTGGTCAACAAGTGTAATTCCCTCTTTATAGCTCTTTAATGCAACATAGATGCTCTTACATTTCTAGTCTAGAGAGCATAACTTTCAAAGGCCATAAATTTTGATCTAGGGAGCCAATTCACCCATTCCCTTCTCTAGCTCACTTCATCCTAGTGATGGATCATAGAGTATTATCTAAAACATTGATGAAAAAGTATTTATGTAGTTAAACCCATAAGGTTTCAAGGAATTCAATAATATTGACTATGGAAATTTAATGTCTATAATCAATTCAACCACTTTTAAAAAATTGAAGATCTCATAAAGCCCCATGATATTATACTAGTTTTCTCTAGTTAAGGTCCATTTGAATATTTTTTGAGGCCATAATTAACCTCTATAGCCCAAAAATTATATTTTTGTGTTCTTAACATTAAGTTGCAAGTTTGAAACACCTTTTTAAACATTTTTCCAATTGTTCAACACATTGCAAGAGAAAAGGAAATACCAACATTACCAACTATTTGCTAGGTCTTGAAAGGCTCATGGACTTAATATGCCACCTAAACTTCTCTTTATTAATTGGATTCATCAATGCATATATAACATTCTACAAAATGTCAACTTGCTCTAGCATCACTCTCTTGTCCTCTACAATGTCATAAAAAAAATGGTATTGGACATTTATGTGCTTTGTATCGCATGAAAGGTTAGGTTCCTTACCAAACATATGGCACTTTGGTTGTCACAAGGGACTATGATAGCACTTTGACTTAGCCACACATTTGAACACAATTTATAGATGGCCTCTTGATAAGCATGAGTAGTTACCATGCATTTAGCCTCTATAGTGGACAAAGTGATCATGAATTGCCACTTACTCATCCACTAATGACACCACTATATAAACTAAAAAAATATCAACTAGTGGATCTTTTGTAGTCAAAATCTCATACCCAAACTAAATAGATACAAATCCATGAATATCCACTAAGTGTTGGCCTTAGATAAAATTATCATGATAATAAATATAGTACTCAAAAGTACCCTAAAATTACTTGAAGACCCTCTTAATTGCATCCCAATGATTTGATTTAAGATTAACTATAAATGGCTCAATCCTTTTGCTACTTTGGTAATGTTTGGTCTAATACAAACTATAGCATACATCAAACTCTCAACAACACAAGAACACAACATGCTAATTGTGTTTTTAATCTCACTAGGTGTAATTAGACTCTACCTTATAGATAACTTAGTCCCCACTCAAATAGGAGCACTTAATGATTCACAAACTGACTTGTTAAATCTCTCAATATAGAGTTTACATACTTTCTCTAGCCCACCCAAAGCTTCATGTTTTCTCTAACTTTTAATATTGCAACCTAAGATATACTTGGTAGCCCCTAAGTCCTTCATCTCAAACTATACTAAAAGTTGTGACTTCAAACCACAAATCACAATTTTATTTTTACCAAAAAATAACATGTCATCTATGTACAATGCGATGACATGGAATCAATCATTGTCTAGTTTATAATAAAGACACCGATTTGATTTGGATCTCCAAAATCACAATCCCAACACAAATGAATCAAACATTTGGTATTACATTCTATGAGACTAGTTGAGACAATATAAATGTTTTTAATCAACAATCCAAAGACTCCTTACCTTAACAACACAGTATTGTGGTTATGTCATGTGAGACTCTTGCTCTAAGTTACCATGTATGAATGGTGTCTTCACGTCCTTCTATTATATCTCTAAATTAAAAGTTGTTGCAATAGATAAAATAAACCTAATATATGTCAACTTAGCAATTGAAAACATATCATTAGAGTCATCCCCTCAACCTAGAGATATCTTTTTGTAGGTAATCATGCGTTGTACTTTTAAACAATACCATTTGAATTGATCTTCCTACTAAACACCCACTTACATCTAATATGATTTTGTCCATTAAGCAATAAAACCAAGTCCCATGCATCATTCTTCTTCAATGTAGCATTATTCTCATCCATAATTGCTCTCTAGGACTCAAAATTGTCCATAATCATCACCTCCTTCATATTTATAGGCTAATATATATTAATAAGCAAAAAAAAGATATATCTCCAAT
This sequence comes from Sequoia sempervirens, assembly GCA_007258455.2. Taxonomy (NCBI): domain Eukaryota; kingdom Viridiplantae; phylum Streptophyta; class Pinopsida; order Cupressales; family Cupressaceae; genus Sequoia; species Sequoia sempervirens. Next base: position 14,524,922 of record VDFB02373365.1, on the reverse strand, counting down.
GAACAAGAGTGTACACGTTTGATTGTTATCTCTATCAAATAGAATTCCTCAAGAACTATGATAAAGTTCTCTACAAAACTATTAAAACTATCTAAACTCTCCTCTGGTAATCAACCTAATCGTATGTGGTAGTTAAACCACATACTTTTCTAATTGCAACATTATTAAAAAAATAAAACTAAATCTCTCTAAAAATAGCATATCCTATTCATATAAAACAAATTATTTAATATTTTAGAAATATTATAGTCTCTAAGTTGCTTGGGTAAACAATACGTTAGGCTTACATTATGCCTATTTTTTAATGGTACATCTTAGTCTAGTTCACACATGCGACACTTGGTCAAAAAGCATGACTCAAAGGTAGTTTGATTGTTGAACTGACTTAGCGCGTCCCTTCCAATTCCTAACGTACTTTTTTGTATGCTAAGGAAAACCCACTTCATTAGTAGTTCATTACATTATATTATATTTTTCAACTCCCCATATAAAGATGTTTTGATAATTATAATATTTTTTTAGGACATTAGATGGTTAAGTGACAATGTATTCACACCTTTGTAAGTAAAGCGAGCACAAAAAAACACCATCATTTTACATCAAAAGCTACTTTGCTTAGAGCAATACATTTACACCTATCCATTGTAGGTTATGTAAGAAAGAGAAACTCACCAAAGAGTGGGCCCATTCATATTTAACATGGGAATAGTTTTCAATGCTTCAATGTTATGTCTTAGTCATATTTTAAGAATTTGAGTTAATTTTATATCATTCTAAACTTTTCTAGGCCAACTAATTAGAATATGCCCTACCCACATTTTATTTGTACTTATGAATAGATTTAGTTGTATAAAGTAGTTATAAAATTAATTATGTTTATGTGGAGTTATGGTTCCATGGGATAGCATATCTTGATATTTGATGAATGGGGTGATGGTTTTATCATGTTGAAAGAATTCTAATAATGTGTGCATTTGTTGATTCTGGTTGGGGATTGTAGAAAGTGGGTGACTAAATTTAATGAATGGTTCAATGACAGAGATGGTGGATTTATTAAAAGTATTAGTGGTAGAAAGCTCATGAGAGGAGTGATAGGAGACAACTATTTTGATTGAAGAAGTTTCAACAACCTTAGTAGAGAATTGACTAATTTTTTCATCACGAGCTATATAGTTGAGGCCATTAAATCCTAAATTTTATTTTATTTGTATAGGCTCTAAGTTGGCCTACCTGTGATGCCTTAATCCCTTGCCTTGATAATGAATGTTTTAAAAAGTATGATTACCAATAGGATACTTCTTGTTTTAGAAATAAGATAAAAATCTCGTTTTAGATGGATAAGGAGTGGGTTATATTGGAGCTTCCTTGGTGGTGAGAAAACAAAATTAAATAAAGGTGAAAGAACCAAGTCAATAATATTTTGATTCATAGACGGTTTAATAGGGGTAATTAGATCTTGAGATGGTAAGGGATTTGGTTCATATATGGGTTTGATAGGGGTAATTAAACCTTGGGATGGTAAGGTATTTGGTTCATGGATGGGTTTAATAGGGAAGAATGGATCTTGAGATGGTAAGGGTTTTGGTTCATTGATGGGTTCAATAAGGGTAATTAGATCTTGAGATGGTAATGGATTTAATTCATGGATGGTTTAATGTGGGTGATTGGATCTTGAGATGGTAAGGGATTTGGCTATAGATAGGTTCAATTGGGATGATTGGATCTTTCTTTGGGTGAGGACATGTATGGGAATACTTTGGAGTAATTTCTTGGCATATCTTGAATTGTTTGGATGATAGGAGGGATGAATGATTTTTTTAATTTTCAGTATTAATGTATGGAGGGACCCATTGAGTTGAAAACAAGGATGGTAGAAGGATATTATATATTTAGAGATGATGGATTTAATGAATTTATGGAATTTGAGGGGTTTAGGATTAATGAACACATAATAAATGGGGCATTTAGATGGCATATGTTAACAATGTTATGGGATGACATAGGTTTAGCAATGTCATGGGATGGCATGGTTTTGAAAATTTCATGGGATGGTATGGGTTTGGAAATGTCATGGGATAGCATGGGTTTAGAAATTTCATAGGATGGTATGGGATTAGTAACTTTATGGGATGCCATGACTTTTTTTGTGTTTTATGGCTTATGTTCCTTTATAATTAGCATTTGGAGATGATTTAAAAAGCTAACATGGTTCTTGGGTTGATATGGCTTGGGATGTGAATGCTTTGAGGACAAATTATTTGCATAATGAGTGGATGAATTAGGATAGGAGGTGGAAGCTATAGGACATTATTGTGAAAGGAATATTTAGGGATGGAAATTTGGGATATGGATTAGAGATAGGTATTGAGGAAATGGACTAGCATTGAATGAAAGATTTACATATGAGATGGATGAATTAGGATAATAGGTGGAGGTTACAAGACACTCTTGTGAAGGGAAGATCTAGGGGAAAGGATTTAAGATATGAATTGGAGATGGGTATTTAGGACATGTACTATTCTTTTTAAGGAGGTTTTGGATAAATTATTTGTATAGGAGAAGGAAGAAATAGTAGTACATGTGGATGCAACATGACACACTTGTGAAGGGAATATTTGGGGATGAGGATTAGGGATATGGATTGGAGATTGAAGGGTGTGATTTAGAAATGGGTTCCCCTTGTCAAGGTAGGATAATGTACAATGGATATATTTTTAGATTCAATAGAATAGTTTATGATAGCTAATTCTTGGTATTGCTAATGAATGGATGAGATATTGGAGCTTATAAAAATATTTCTTAAGGAACATAATCTAAGGATGCATGAGGGACTTTGTAAGGATGAGAAATAGATATGAATGTAGGATTAGTGAAATAGCTTATGCTAATTGGTTCTTGGTTTTCATAATTGATGGATGAGTCATTGGAGCTTATGGAAAGATTACTTCAGGCAATGTAACCTAAAGATTAATGAGATAATTCAATGATGGGTGATGGATTAGAACTTATGAAAAGTTTTCTTAAAGTAATAAATTCTAGGATCAATGAGGGAATTCATCTTGGTCCATAATAATCTCATTATCATGATAGGAATCATATTTTAGTTTTCCAACAAATCTAGCATCATCATCATCATCAAAGAAGGGTTTTTTAGTTTGTATATGAGACTTGCTAAAGAAAAAAGGAGTGATGATTTTAAATTTGGATGTAAGTAAAAAAATATGGGGGTTGGATTAGATTAGGATTGGATTGGGTTAGACGTGGATGGATCAATGATCAAGACCTTAGGATTCTTTGATTTGATTAATGTTATAAACTTAGGATAAGTAAAGTTCCTAAGAAAGTTTGAATTTAATTTTTATTTGATATTAGGTTTTGATCTATGTTTAGGTTTTAATTAGGGTCAATTGCACTAGGAATGATTGATCAAACAAAAATTTAGAAAATAGAAAGAAGGTTAAACCCTAGGGTATAGAACTATGTAGGATCAAAAAGTTTGGTTCACCAAACTATAGGGAAATAATCACACCTTATGATTATTTAGGCCCAATAAAATAATATACAATTAGACCCCCAAAAAGAGTTGAGGTTGTAAATATAAATGTAATTGAGAGGGTTGGAATAACTTATCTATTTTTTTCAATCTTTGGTAGTTAATGATGGATGATCAATTGTATAATGCAATTGATGATGAGAAATTAATATATGTTATTAAATTATTATTATTATCAATTTTATATTATAGACAAGCACAAAAATAATTTCTCTACTCTTAGATGAGACTACATCCACAATCTAGTACTCCTTGTAAAATTTAGTCCTAGCAATCAAAAAATATCATCTACTCCTATGAACCTATAAAACATATTTTCCTATGGATTTTCTTATATTTGAAATTGGGGGTGCTCAAAAGCACCTTGGAGAGACCACTAGTGTGCAACAAAAGAGTCTAATAGATTCTTTGATAGCTAATCAATCCCTCGAGGTCACAGGTTCAACTTTGCTTTGTAGTGGGCAAAGGCAAGGGTCAATTATATTGTGTGCCAATTCCTACTCTACTGACCTAGGGTATAGGAATGGACTTTGCACCTAACCTCCTTGAGGTTAGATAATTTTTTGGTTGGGGATTGGGGTTTGTGTTCCTCGAGGTCACAGGTTCAACTCCACTTCATAGTGGGCAAAGGCAAGGGTCAGTTATATTGTGTGCTAGTTCCTACTTTGCTAACTCAGGGTATAGGAATGGACTTTGCCCTAACCTCCTTGAGGTTAGATAATTTTTACACAGTAAAATGAATGCCTCCCTCTTTTGGCTTTCACAAGCTTAATTTTGATGGAGCTTCTAGAGGAAATCTTGGTGTATCAGGGGCATTTTTTTGTATTTGTGATTGGAAAGGCTCATTGGTTGTAGCCAAAGAAACTCATTTACCTACTGGAACAAACAACATGGCAGAGGCACAAGAGCTTCTACTTGGCTTAAAAATGGAAAAATATTTGCACATTAGTAAGCTACATGTAGAAGGGAATTCACTATTTATTGTAAATGCCTATAAAGAGGAGGATTTCAAATTGGAAGATAGGTTAAATTCTCATGAAGGTATGGGCTCTATTGTCTTCTTTTGAATATATCCAAATCTCTCATGTATATAGTGAGGGAATCAATTAGCAGATACATTAGCCAATTTAGGTTGTGAGCAACATGAATTGGAGATTATAGAAGATGATGAGGTTGTTAAAATGCACCCGTGGCTAGTAGATAGAGTAAGAGCAAAGCAAATTTTTCATTGATTGAATTATTAAACTTTTGTTTGCTTAAATTGCCTATACATAGTTGGACGTGATTTTATTTGATTCTAAATTATGCTAAGATAGTAGGAAAGCCCAGTTAGTTGTGACTATGAGGTGGACTGAATTCTTATCCAAATGGCAAGAATTGTATGGGGAAGATTAGGATTTCGATTGGGTTATTAGTCAATTGGTAAGGATTATGTGGGTATGATGAAATGACAAATCGTATTTTGTACTCCAAGAAGGGAATGGATTTTTGCAAGTGTGAAGAGGATTTGCTTATGCCATCAGCTACCAAGTATTTGCAAGTTGGCATGTGCCAGCAGAACATGTTTTTCTCTAACAATTTATTTTTGGTCTATAGGTACATCAAGGAATTATGAATTGAAAAGAAATTCATTAAAAAGAGTGTTTGGGTGGTTGCTTCATGCATGATTCTAGGAAAATGAATGCTTAATTATCACACTTTCACAATATTTACATCATTTTCTTATATGATGTCATGGAATTCACGCTAAAAATGGACTATCTCTATTTTCAAGAGCATTCGTTCTTCCATAAGGTTAAATAGCGGTGGCAGTTTTGGGTAGTAAAGGTAAAATATTGAGCAGTGAAGAATACAGTGACACATAATTGTTGGTAGTGAATCATGGTATTTATAGAGGGTGACATCTGTTTAAGTGGCAAGGTTTGAAAATTGCAAGATGGTATTTCGTCCATGGAACCTCCGAATTAATTTAAATGTGCAACCATGGGAAAGACCGTTTGAGGAGTTTCTTTCACACGACTATCTGGAGGTTGTATTCAAGGTTGATTATCATAGGGTAGAAGACTATTTGCGCATAGTGTTGGGAGTGGAAGTAACGAGTCTGAGAGCAAGAAGGATTATGTTCCCTTCTCAGGTGATATCCATATTTCTCTCAAATTTTATGAATTTAGTTAAGTCTTTGGGTGAATTAGAAGATATAGCAATCAAGTATGTCAAACCACAATTTCTAGAGAATAATGCCATCTTGAGGGTTGCTAAAAAATATAACATTTTCTCTGGAGATGGATACATAGGAAACCTCTTTCCAAGAGAATTGTGAAGTAGCACCAGGGTTTGAGGAAGTGTATGAGGCTTTTAAATTGGTTTTTCAACATAGGAATGATAATATTCTCCTAAGGACTTTAAGGAAGAATTGTAGGAGAATTTGTTCGACAATGGATGAAGATATTAAAGACAAGTTTTATGCCATTTAGTTTCTTCATGCCCATACCCCTCATTTGCCACTCAATGGACTTCAAGAAGGACTATGCCGAAGGGAGAATTCGTTGGTACCAATGGAAGAGCGTGCTGCTAGAGTGCCTGTGCAGAATGCTCCATAAGGGAAAATACTGAAGGCTTTAGCTTCACTGTTTGTGCACAAATAGTTTATGGAATGTAGACTAGGAGGGAGTATAATGAGGAGAATTTCCTAATTGCTCATGGGATGCAGCTATCTGAGGGTCTAGAAGCTCGAGATGAAAATTCAGTGGATATGGAGCATATGAAGGAGTAGGGTTTTGATTTGTGTCACATTTTGTTAAATATATCTATTGAAAAGTAAGCGAATCAGGGTTTATTTCAATCGAAAAGTATATATTTTGAAGGAAAATTTTGATAGATACCTGAATGCATGTAATGTTTTAATTTCAATCTTTAGAACATTTATGTAAAAGGGGGGCATTGGGTAGGTATTAGTTTTACAGTTATGCAAGAAGGGTTGGTCGGAAAATTCCATTTTGTAAAGCTAAAAGATATATGTTATATGTAATCCTCTTTTATTATATAAAATATATAGGCTACATCGCCTTTTACCAAAAAAAAGGTTGGAAACACACTTAGGAAAAATGCAACAAAAATGAAAAGTACATAGATAATAAACCAATCATATAGTATTCCTTGATAAAAATGTTGATACAAGATTTGATTATATATAATTTTATGATGTGCATGATATATAATGAGATATTATGATTATTCTATATAGACTAATAACCTAGTGTTATTCTTAAATAAAAGATTGTAGGTGCTCAATTGAAGTGTTTTGGCATGCAAGCCAATAGGTAACAATTAAATCAATCAAAAAATTGAACATGGGAAAGTGGGAAATGAGATTTGAATTAGGATGAGCAGGTATAAAGGAAATATTTGTGCCTATGAGGTTACTATATGAAAATGGGGTCAAAAGTGGCCACTTTTTCCCAAAATCAATAAAACTTGAACTTTGAAGAGTAATTAAGATGCCTACATTCAAAATTTGAAGATGTGATAAGAACATGAATTTGTACAGTATTGAAATGAAGGAAAATTGTGGACTCTCTTTCACCTTTAGGGTTCAAGACCTAAAAGAAGAGAGACAATCTTCACACACTTCACTCAAGAACAAACCCTTGAGATTTCAATGCAAAGGAGATTGAAATCCTACACAGGGATTGTCCTAAAGGCTGAATGAAATCTAATGAGGGGTTCACCACCAAGCTTAGACTTGAAAAAGATAATGCAATGCACAATAAAATGTAAAGCCCTAATTGAATGCAAAATAACACTAAATGACCTAGAAAATGCTTGAAACAACATAGAAAATGATGAAACTGAAAGTGTGCACCTGGGAGACTGAAGAAAGGAAAAATGGAGGTCAATGTTGACTAGGAATCATTCGCCAAGTTGGGTGAATCAATCTTGCTCCTAGGAAAATGTGCAGATGCAGGTTTCAGCCAAAAGGGTATCCAGATGTATGAAAATCTATGTCAGGCCTATACATTGGGACTCATTTACCACTAGTGGGAAATCAATCCACCTCTAATTTTGTAGAAATTATGAATCTGATTATGTGCCTCTCAGTCTACTCTGCTCTTTTTGATTGGTTTTCAGATCCAAAACTATAAATTTCCACCTGTAGGCCTTCTCCAAGCTTCTCTAAGGCTTGATGAAAACTTTATGGATTTGACAACTTTTCTCCAACTTTTCCCCTTGAAAAATTTGCAACCTAACTCTGCAAATCACACACAAGAAGAGGGGAAAATGTTACGGGGGTTAGTGAATAGGGGTTTTCCTTGGTCAAACCCCTTGTTGGCAATTAAACCTTGAAATGAAAGCAAATATGAATGAAGAATGATTAATGAAAAAATAGTAATGTTACAACTCACCAAACCCTAGCAATAAGGTGTTGTAATTATGCTTGAAATGGCTACAATGTATGTGGTTCTTGACTCTTTCTTGAATGATGTTGATCTTGCTTGAAACACTTGCTTGGATCATGAACTCTACATCACAACTGTTAGCACAATAACAAACATGAAGAATGCAATCTTTGACATGATGATTGGTACTTGAAGAATGCTCTAAAATGCTTGATGATCTACCCTTGAATGCTCTGGAATGCTCTTGTGAATGATCAAATTCTCTTGTGAACTCTCTTGAATGCTCAGTGATAATATGAGTGAAAGAAACTTGTATTTATACCCAATTATGCAAGAATTCCTAAAATTATAACACTACAAACCAACATGAGATCTAGAAGAATAAAATCCCACTAGAAATTTAAATTAAATTTGAAATTGGGCCACACAAGACTCATTCCCCCAAGGTGGAAAATGAGTCCCATCAGACATAATGTATGTGACCAAAAATGAAAAGTGCTTAGAAATGTGTAAAAACTGGTTTAGGGCCAAAAGATCCAGGTGGGACCCATTCTCCCAAGGTGGAAAATGAGTCCTGGACACTAAATCTAGGCCACACAAGCTAGGGACACTTGAATTATTATTAGTCAATGATTGGTGTCAAGATTATCCTCAAAAAGATGCAATAAATGAGGCTTGTGGATGAAAAATAGGGTCAATTAAAGCATAAGAAAGCCCAATTATTAATGACAAGCCTAGAGAAATGTGAAAGTGTGTTACAACACTTTACAACACTCCAAAAAAGGAAAGATTAGGGTTTATTTTGATTAAAATTATGTTTATTATGCTTATTTAATTGATAAAACCCTAGAAAAGTGTGAAAATGTGTTACAACACTTCACAACACTTTAGCAAGGCACCATTAATTTCCATTAGTTCACAAGGGACCAAGACCTAATTTGAATTTGTTATCCAAATTGCAACACTAAATCAAGGAAACATTAAGCCAAAATCCACAAGGAGGACCCAAACAAGTGTGAAAATGTCAAGGGATCCATTTTACTACACTATATTTAGCCCCCACTTTAGTGAGACAATGAACTTGCTTCAAACTCACACTAAAGTAGACAAACACGCACCAAGAGGGGTGATCAAGCCTCTAGGATAAAGATCCCATGGAAAACTAACATAAGCACAAATGAACACACATGGGAATGATATAAAGAGAAGCAACAAGGCACAAGTATACACTGCCAAAGATGAAGAAAAGGAAAGGTAAAATAAAAGAGTCAGATCAAGCTTCAACTATTTATCCATCATGATGTGGATTAGATCTAGGTTGTTTGTCTGAAAAAATGTATACTCACTCTGAGGTGATAGAACTCGTGGATTTTCGCCAGGTGAGAAGTCCTAAAATGTGAGAAACATACACTCATGGATGGTGTGTACTCACACACACGCAAGTGGCTATGGGGAAAGTCATGCCTCAAATTGGGCTTCCTGCTCAAACCATACCAAAGTTATACCTCCTAATAAATTTAATAAGGAACCACACAAAAATTATTTTTGAGCTTCATAAGGCAAGAAAAAAATTATATGCTTGGAGCTCATGAACAAACATGATGGTTCTACAGGCGTGCAAGCTATGTTATGCAAAGTGGCCATATAAAAATAAATACAAAATGCAAAATAGAAAATGTTCAAAGGAGTCTTTCTTAGTTCATGTGAGGTCTTTAACTTAGGGAACATTGTGCCTAATGTCTCCAAGAGAGGACCAATAAAAGAATAGAAGATTTACAACTTAGGGGATGCAGTGTGTCATATCAAGCCACCAAGAGGAATATAATATGCTAAGAGAGATCACGCTATTAAAGGACATCACACCCAATGTCATCCACAAAGCAGAAAACACATCGTATGAAGTAAGAAAACTACACCAAGAACCATGAAAAAGAAAAATACAAAAGAATAATACCGATGTATGCCCCTACTTTAAAGAAATTGCTAAACACCACGCTGTGAGCAATTACTTTAAAGTAGCAAATAAAAAATGAAAATGAGAAGGAATACATGAGATCCAACTTGGAAAGCCCTATGCCAAGTCATATATTTATGAGTAAAGCTACATCATGTAAGAGAAAAATAAAATAGAGGGGTTGCCCCCAAAATAAAAACACCAGACACATAAAGGATCTATGATCTGGGGTCAATATGTTCTTTGCTACATTATTTTTAGAGAGCTCGAAACTGTCATCATCCCCCAAATACACATAGAATTGGAAGAATGACACAAAGAGATTTAAAACAAGGAAAAACCTTTTGGGTCAACATGGAAGAGACATAGGGTGTCTCAATGCCTTACGTCATCCCAAAAAGGAAAAAAAAAAGACAAATGAAAAAGAGAAAAAGGAAAGGAAAAAGAAAAGCCTTTTGGGTCAACATGGAAGAAACATAGGGTGTTTCGATGCCTTGTGTCATCCCCAAAAGGAAAACACATGATGACGATATAAAGAAAAGGCAAAGGAAAAAGAAAAATTATTTTGGGTCAACATGGAAGAGACATAGGGTGTCTTGACACCTTGTGTCATCCCCAAAAGGAAAACACATGAAAAATATATAAAGAAAAGACAAAGGAAAAAGAAAAATCCTTTTGGTTCAACATGGAAGAGACATAGGTTGTCTCGATGCCTTGCATCGTCCCAAAAAGGAAAACAAAGGACAAAGATATAAAGAAAAGGAAAAGGAAAAGGAAAAATCCTTTTGGGTCAACATGGAAGAGACATAGGGTGTCTCGATGCCTTGTGTCATCCCAAAAAGGAAAACACAAGACAAATGAAAAAGAGAAAAAGGAAAGAAATTTTTTTTTTGGGTCAACATGGAAGAGACATAGGGTGTTTCGATGCCTTACATCATCCCCAAAAGGAAAACACAAGACAAATGAAAAAGATAAAGGAAAAGCTTTTTTGGGTCAACATGGAAGAGACATGAATGTCTCAATGCCTTGTATCATTCCCAAAAGGAAAACACAAGACAAATGAAAAAGATATGAAGATAAAAAGTGAAAGAGATACATGATATAGAGAAGAATGAAGGTACAAATAGATGAATGTCACAAAGAGAGAGAAAACATCAAACATAACATCATGGGGGATCACATTACGCACATGCAATCACACAAAAGAAAATAAAAACAAATAATGAAAAGGACTAGTAAGGAAAATGTGAGTCAAACTATGAGCAAGTCATTTGTCTCCCAATCATGTTCGTTGTATACCAAAAGTGGGCAACTATCCAAAGGGACAAGAGAAAGTGCCAAACTAGGAGAAGCACCAGGTTCAACACTCTTTGCAAGAGATTTGTTGTTTAAGCTCATGGAAGAGGAAAGTAATGTATTCAATTCATTATGCACCTCTTCATCAATTTTAGCAACCTCGACATTGTCATCCAAATTAATCACAATAGGAGGTCGAAGGATAATGTCCATGGAAGAGTTCAACTCTTGTTGTGGTTGTATTGGATTTTTTTGTTTTGGGGTGGGGGTAGAATCATCATAAATTGCTTTATTCAAGTTTGGATCTTGATTTTCTTTGGTTAATTCTTTGTGTATCCTACAAGAAAAGGCATGACGTCTACGCCTATACTCCCTAGCACCTCTATTTATTTTGGTTTTTTTTTCAAGTTGCATTTGTGTAGGAGTGGGTTGATCAACCATAGGTTTCTTTTCTTCCCTAAGGGGAGGAACGAAAGGAACCAAAAGAGGTTGTTCAACTGCTTTCTCCTTGATTTGTAAACTTGTTTTATTCTAGGAGTGTGATAGGGTTGGTTTAATAATCTCAAGTGGTCATTTATAGGATGAAGTTTTTGTTTTAGGCTGGTCTTGGTTGTTTGGGTCTTGTTTAGGTTCAAGCATAGTTTCGTTGATGGGAGGTTCGAAGGTGGATGGGAACATGTTTCAAAGAGATAGTTTAGCTATTTTCTTTGCTTTGATTTTTTTGTAGGATATGAAAAAGAAGTTTTCTCGTGGCTTTATAGGTTCGATGGGATCAGGCCAAAAGGCATCTAAGGAAAAGTTTCCTTTGAATGGGAAAGGGTTAAAGCCGCTATGGTGAATAGTGAATACTTCATTGTCAAAGGGAAACTTTAAACATTTATGCACAATTGAAGGGAAAAATTTCATGTAGTGAATCCATAGGTGACCTAGCTTCACACAAAATTGGTCTGATTGCAGGATGATGGAGAATGTGACATCTAATGTTTTTGGTCCTATTTGTAATGGTAAGGTGATTGATCCTACCGTAGGGAAAGAAAAACAATTGTGTGTCTTGATCCATGCTTTCGATTTATCATATTCATCTTGATATAGTTCATGCAAAAGTAAAAATTCCTCGATGATCACATTCTCTCCACATGTGGGATCTATTAGCATCCCATTAGTGGGATTTTCATAGATACAACCAACTATGTAGAGAGGACAATCAGGTGCATGTTTAATTATATCCTTAGAGGAGAAAGCAATGTCAAGAGGACTCCTAGTTTGGCCCTTACGAGGGATGATGTCTATCGCTCCTACCATTTCATCTATAGGATTGACATTGATAGCATTATTTAGAACAAAATTATTGCTTTCATCATCTATATCAACATTCATCACATCATTCGGTATAGTTTCCCTATATTTGACAAATGAAATATTATGTTTGGGCATTGGGTTGGTAAAAATTTGCAAGTTTTGATTCAGAGGGGCAACAAACCTATTTTCTTGATCACTAACACCTCCAATAGATAGACAACTAGAATCAATGAGGTCTTGCACAAGATGTTTAAGAAACTTACAATGTTCTGTGTCATGTCCATTTTGTCGGTGATAGTGGCAATAAGCATTTGATTTAAAGCTCAGAGGTAAAGGATTATTAGGGTCGGGTGTTTTGATAGGAGGTAAGGTAATCATTTGTTGTTCTAAAAGTTGGGACATTGTGTTATGAAGGGTGTAGACACTAAAAAATGTCCCAATCGATGTCATACACTCGAAATAGGTTTATTAACATCATTTCCTCTTTATCCATCATTTTTCACTTAAATTAATTCAATTAGCCTAGCTAATTAATTAATTGCATTTTTTTCATCTATTTGGCCTAATTAATTAAATTGGGTCAATTTACCTCTTTTTGCACTAACACTTCATCTCATTAAATTAAATAAATCAAAATATTTAATTTAATCTCCCAAGTCATCTTATTTAATTAAATATCCCTAAGTTATTTAATTAAATATCATTTCACCCCTCCCCTATTTATTAAATCATTTAATTTAATAAATATCATCTAATTCCTCTAATCTCCTAATTGCATTAATTAAACCTTGTTTAATTAGCAATTAAACTATCTTTCCTCTAAGCAAAGGGAATATTCACATGGAATAGTCCTTATCCCCTTTTTGCACAATTAAAATTTTATTTTAATTTGCAAAATGCCTTTTTCCTCACCCATGAGAATATTCCAAAAGAATATTCTTATTCCTTCATCATTTAAAAAGGGATATTTTCACTTGGCTTCTTAAGGAAGTTTTAACCTTCAACCTTTTGAACAAGTCACCTTTGACCTGTGTGAGTAGGTCAAAAGTGTGTTTGTTTGAGGCAAGTGTGAACCCTTGATTAAATCTCATCATGCATTCTCATCTGTTGATGAGAATCCATGATCCATGTCTCTCATCCCTTTCATCTTGGACTGTTGATTAACCTTTTCAATCTCAACCATCCATTCCTCATTTGCTCTCCTATAAATAGGTCACTATTTGGAGACGAATGGATCCATCTTTCAATTGAAAAGTCATGTTGTTGAATTCATATGCACTCACACTCATCTTTTTACTCAGTTTTTAGCATATTTTAGTTCATTTTTAGTTGCATATTAGCTTCAAGCTTCCATTAATGGCTTCCATGCATCCATCTTAGCTTGCTTATAAATTAGGGATTTTCATCTTTTAGCATAGCTTTAGCTTAGATTAGCTTAGCAATAGCATAATCAGTGCATTTTTAGCATAAAATCATGGTAACTTAGTTTGCATCATGTTCATTTTAGCATAAACTAGGTTTGCATACATCAATCACAAGCTTTTCATTGATTCTCTTCCATGGAATCGACTGAAATTGGCTCATTGATCATAGGATTTGGAAAGGGTCGTCATTTCACATCAACACGACACCAATCCCCCAATAGAATAAGTTTCAATGGATTAGAGTAGGTATTTCAAAATATTTTGTAGTTTAACATGTTAAGTTTTAATGGCTTCCACTTCGATTTACATTGAATGATTTTATTGAGACCGAGGTTTAATGGCTAAATCGCACTTCGATTCCTCATGGATCAAGTGTGGTTAACCCATACTAATCCATTGGTTACATTTTGGTGCTAGGAGGGATTTACTAACTTTTTTTGATGATTTTCTCTTAAAAATTCTGTGAATTGTAGGTTTCTAGGCTAGAACGACATTTTTGGAGGTTCCAGCGACGTTATTTTGCAACAAAGCGACGCTATTATTCACCAGAGTGACACTTTTGCAAAAGCATCGCTATAATTGAAAAGCGTTGCTATAATTGAAAAAATTGTCACTATAATTGGAAAAAGCATCACCATAATGCAAAATCATTGCTATATTGATATAGCGACGCTATCATTTTCTTGCTTTCATAGTCTATCTTAAAATGGTCATATCTTGGTCATACAAAGGTCTTTTTCGAAGATTTTTTTTTTAAATGAGTAGAATTTCATGATCTCCACAATGGTATAAGTTTTTTTCAATTTTGGTGGAGTTAAATTTTCCATTTTTGCATCTAAAGTCAAATCAAATTGTAACTTGGTCTAGGTTTTAAGGTTTTAATGCTTAATCGTTTATCTAACCCTAACATCTTGTTTTCTTGATTTAATCTAACATTTGGAACATGGATTTCAGGTTTGAAGAGGAGTATGGAGCACTCAATTGAAGAAAAAAAATTCTTGTTTTTAAATTCTATAATTGTAACAAATGTTTAACGCTTTGGGGCAATTATAACCCAACGTTCATTCTTTTTTCTTTATGCTTTAGGATACCTAATTTTCCATTGGGCTTAAAACTTACAATCTTAGGACCAACTAGCTTTCAATTGGGCTTAAAATTCATTTTCAAAGTTGGTTAAAATTGAACCCTCACATCATCATTTTACTTTGGGCTTAAAATTGAATAGGGCAACTTCATTTTTACATTGATGCTTAAAAAAGAACGCATCATTTCTTTGAGGCTTAAAATGAACTTGTGCTTTCATTGTCTTGTAATTTTATTTGAAATTTGTGTCATTTGAATGTGTATGCACTTCTCTCGTGCTTCACAACAATCTTGAGAATTAAAAGAATTCTAGTGACATTAGTTGTCTAAAAAATTACCTACCTCTTTCAATTGGGTTTAAGATTGAACAATCATGCTAGTGTGAGAAAGAGACATTATGTGTGTTCCCTCCTTGCGCTTTACACAAATTGGGCAGTTGAACTACAAGTGTACTTCGTCACTTTTTTTTTATCTTTAAAGGGACCTACCTAAGACCAATTTGAAGGCGACTCCAACTGGTTTTTCACTCAGGCCAGTATATAAATGGATAAGACTAAACTGTCAAGTCCTCATGGTATGTAGGCCTTAGTCGTATAGTGTCTTTCAGAATGAGGTACTACTGTAAAAAGTATAAGATCCCCTAGGAGGATTGATCAAAGCCTTTAGTGGCTTACTAGATGCTCACAAGGTGTTATGTCCCCGATTACCCTTATTACAACCCATTTGTTTAGCATGCCAAAATCCTAAAATATTTGTTAGTGCAAGAACGGTCATTTTGAAGCCGTCCCACATACTTGTTGTTCTTAGTAGATATGAAGAGTCTGTCATGGGAGATTCATGAGAACACGAAGCTTGGCTGACCTATAGAAGTGAGTGTTGTGGAGGGGAGATAGTGTGGTCAAGCTTCTAATCATCCACTTTGAATAAGTACAACTGGAAAAATCCGATTGGGAATTCAATAAATATAGCCATTTTTATCCTAGGATTGTAATGATTGTGATTAAGTTTAACACTTTGCTTGATTTCAAATTGATCCAAAAACAAACATTCACTATCCAAATTTCAAACACTTTGGCTCAAATATGGACTTCTTGAGTTAGCCTTGATATTACTGCTTGTCCTAAGGATTTATCCTTAGCAATTTCTAAATATCTTGACATTAATCTCAGATCCATATTTCTTCCAAAGACAACATAGGCAATTATGGATCTAACCTCATGATCTTCACGAAATGGACATTGTGAAAGTTGTGATGTTTTTGGCATAAGCATCTAGTTTGGAAACATAATCAAGACAAGTGTTTGTGGTAAAATCAATTCACCTAAGCAAAGATAAATTGACAAATGAACACCCCACATTGATGTATGTTCAAATTGTTGACTCCTCAAACACAAGCAAATTGAGACAAGGAAAAAAATTGCATACATTGAATCCAAAATAATTGAGTTCCATTATCCAAAATCATTGAGTCTCACTCTATCAAAATCATTGGGTCCTATTTCCAAAATCATTTGAGTCCTATTTTACCAAAATCATTGAGTTCTTAGGGTTTCATCACTTTAGAGGTATAGAATTTTTCTCACTACCTTGGTCTTGCAAAACAAAGGATCACTTTAGGTCAACATTGGGTCAAACACTTCATCCACCCCTCCATAAAATTTCATCCTTCACTACACCAAACTTTGCAAAAATACGAGTACACCAACACTTTGGGACTTAAACATCAAATCAAATCAAACCAACTGCTAACTTAGCTACTTTGTATGTGAAATGTATCATTTTCCATACACATAGTTAAGATAGTTATCATCCTTGAACTAGTTCATCTTGAAGGTCACAAGTATACCCTAAAGATTTCTTAGTTCATTAGCATCCTTTATCCCAACATCAAAACATAAAACTTAAGTCAAAACTGTTGTCCCAAAACATTTGCAAGAATCACTTCCCATATCATCCACATCTTTTCATCCCACATTATCATCATTGCTCCCAAAAGGCTTAGAGTGTATCTTCTACCTAGATTTGAGTCAACTAGAGAGTTCAAACATTACAAATCTCAACACACCTCTCCCATCATTGACCCACAATCTATGACTACAACAAGATCAAAACACAAGAGAATAATAGAGAAAACCAAAGTCACATTCACCTCAAGTGACCCAAATCCTCAAGAATTCGATCCAAGGATTTATTTTATCCCCTCACAACAACCATCATCTCCATCAGGACCATATGAGATAGAATACATCACAAAAAACCCATTTGGAATTACTAGAGAAGAAATCATGGAACATCAAGCCTTAGAAAATGTGGCTCCAATTTCCCCATCTTTTGTTGCAAAATCATTGACACAAGGATTGAATTCATCTACAATTCAACCAACTTCATCCCTTGTACAAAGTGAACCCTTAACATCTAGTCTTGTAACTAGGCTAGGAACCAACCTTGGTCTCACTTCATGTCTAGGAACAAACACAACTTTGGGTATTCACAAAACAACTATTCCATTAACCACCAACCTTCCCCAAGAAAGAAATTGGATACCAACCTTTGGAAAACCACTTACATTCCATGATTCCACAACAATATCGACATCTCAAGCGCAACCATCTTCATCCATCATCACAAATAACCCAAGTATGCCTAATGTTACACAAGGTAATGTGAACCAAGTACCTCAAGTAGGAAAACAAGGGAAAGTTAACACTCTCACAAAAATTCAATCCTTTACAAGTGGTTCCAACAACCCCATTGACACATCGAAACAAGTGATTACCCAAGCTACTCAAATCAATCCACCATCCACATCAAAGCCATTCATAATTGATCTAAATCAAAACAACACCTTGGTTACAAATCCCATAAACCAAGGTAATACCTTGGCCACACCTCAAATACAACAAGGGAACCTTTTTAATCAATGGACTCAAGGTCCTAGTATGTCATTACCATCACAATATCCAATGACATCATCATATTTTCCCACAATCCCTCTCACCATGCAAAATCAAATGGGACCTCAAACTTACATTCCTCCATCTCAATCCACCATCTTGCAAGGAATGTTGAACCAAGGGAACCCCCAACCTCTCATCAACAATATGCAACCCACACAAAACATCAACACCCAAAACCTATTACTGATGTCCCAACCATTGATTAATCCTACATTATAGGCACATGCCTTAGCTTTACAACAAGCAGAAAAGGCTTACCAACAAGCATTCCAACAAAAAAAAAACAACACACAACCTTAGAAACACAACGACAACATCAAACCCAACAAGTAGCCTTAGCACAACAACAACAACAACATCAAGCTCATCAAGCAACCCTAGAAGTACAACAACAATAGGCTTCTCAACAAGTCATCCAATAGTAGCAACAACAACAAGCCGCCTTAGTAGTGCACAAGAACAAGAAGCTCAACAAGCCACCTTAGTAGTGCAACAACAACAACAACAAGAAACCCTAGCAGCCCAACAAGTTCAACAATATTCCCAACAACACCAATTTATCACACAATAGCAAGGTTCCTACTATAAACTTCAATAGAACATTGTCAATCCAAAAATGTTAGGAACATATACACCCACACAATCATCACCTTATCCTACATCGTCATATACACCATACAACACCTTATCATATATAAATCTTGCATACAACTCATCCATCATCCCACAATACGCAACATATGTTCCTTCACCAAACTCGCAAGATGATCTAGCATCACAACTTAAGGCATTGTCACAAGAAATGCAAGATTTTTGGATAGGAAAGACAAAGAAGCCTCATACATAGAATCTATGTCCGTATCCATTTGATCGAAACATCGTAATGACACCATTGCCTCCCGAATTTGAAATCCCAAAATTTGATAAATAGAAAGGGAGAGTAAATCCTGTAGAACACATCAAAGAATTCAATGTCATGTGTATGGAGGTTTCCTATAATGATTCTTACTTAATACGCCTCTTCCCATGAAGATTAACAAGCCTAGCCATAGACTGGTTTTCATAGTTGCCTCCAAGTATTAAAAATTTCCAAGAAATCACTGATAAATTCATTGATCACTTCTCCTTCAATCTTGACATGGACGTAAGCCTAGAAGAGTAGTACTCTCTTAGACAAAATAAGGGAGAATCTTTTTCCAATTTCTTGCAATGGTGGAGACAAAGAGCTAGTAAAAGCAAGTGGCCACTTCTCGATGAACAACAAGTAGGCATTATCATAGCAAATCTAGATCCAGATCTATCCTTCCACTTGAAAATGCAATGCATCACATCATATGATAATCTTGTCCCCAGAGCCCTTAACATCGAAAGAGCCCTAATCTCACAAGGAAACACACAAGTTTATAAAGACAATTTCCCATCCACTAGTTTTAACGACAAGCCTCGCTATTGGGCCAAGAAAAAAAATGTTACTAGTGATGGTGGTGTTGATGCAAAGGTGGTCTTAATTTCTCCTAGACAAGAAAACACTCAAACCATGAATACACAACAACCATATGTGCAACCACCAAACAATCAGCCAACAATCAACGCTGCAAACACTCAATGTGAACAATTGAGAACAAACAATGCTCCTAAGAAACAATTCACTCATTTAGGGGAACCTATGTAAGATGTGCTAAAGAGGTTGATATAGTCTAATCTTATCACACTCCCAGATTTCTCAAACTATCAAGAGCCACAAATCAAACCTCGTAGCTATAGAGAAGATCACTTTTGTGAATTTCACCAGTACAAAGGTCATAACACACAAAATTGTTTTAGACTCAAAAATCTAATAGAGGATCTTATTGAAGAAAGAGGCATTGAGGTCGATCAAAAATATGGGAATGAAAATATACATCAACCCTATGCCTAATCATGGAAAAAAAAGATTCAACAAAGGCATCAACTTCAAACAATACCCAAGATACCACGTTGGGACATGTTTATGTTGTTTATGAGGAATCAGGCATGTATCAAGATACTATTTTAAAACAAAGTCCAAATCCATCAACAGTGTTTGGAACTATTTTATACCATAATGACATAAAGTGGATATCAGATTGTGATATCTCTCCCACATATGAATCAATGATTGGGCATATTGAAGAAGTTCCAAATGAGAAAGAAATATCCATTATCACACCCATACTCATTGACTATTGTGAAGAATATTTTACTGATGATATATCATCCACCCAAGGATCATGTCAAGAGGAGGCTTTTGAGGATAATGAAAGTTATTCCAAATTGGTGCAGGAGCACCAAGCAAATCAATTTTTCATTAGGAGGTCAATATGTTAGGGTATTTTTACATTAAATAAGGTCTATTGAGACCATTTCCATGTAATAGGGATCAATTTTGAGTCATTTGTGTAAAAGATTCAAAAGTTGCAAAAAAATGTAAAAAGTTGTTAAGGGCAAAAATTGCAAAAATGCAACTTATGCAACTTTTAGGAATATGAAGGGTCATAGTATTTAAAAAGGAAGTTATAGAAATTTTTTTGGTTAGATTTGAATGCAATATGTATATAAAGCCTCTAAAATTCTCGAACAAGGGTTGGAGAAGATTATACTGAAGGTTTCCTATCAATAACTACATTTATTTCTACATTTTCACTATTTTCCTTTTTTTTTTTTGGAATTGTAAGACCTGTACAATCTATGTTTTGCTTTGAAAATTCTTGTATTATGTAGGGGCATGAACTAGATCTCATTTGAATCAAGTTTGAGAGTCTTTCATTAATATTTGAGGGAGATCTCCTTGATTTTATGGGACAACCTATAAAAGGGTAGAGTAAGGGTTTGAAAGAAGTTAAATGAAGCCCTAGGTCATTCCACCTACTGTCATGGCCTGTTTCTCAGTGGAATGAATTGTCACATGGTAGGTTAGGTTTTCATCTAGTTTTGAAGGAAAAATAAAGCAAGTTTTTGGTTTTGGGGTGATGCCCTAGGGCAGAGCAATGAGTTTTCTAAGTGAAAATGGGGTGTTAAAGTGGGGTTTTGACAAAATGTTGAATGAACTAATCTTGAGATGGATTTTTGAGTTTGTGCAGACCATTTAGGATATGTTGGTGGAATTGTTTGGGTTCAATAATCCCAGGTGATAGGAGTGTCAATAAACCCTTATCATTTTGCATGTAAAGTGAGGATTTTGTGGTTCAGTTTCTTAGAGGTCAAAGCTCTAAGAAATGATGTGGAATTTGTTGTTTTGTAACACAATTAATGACTGTCAATTGAGTCTTGATGGTAACTAGGTGTTTTGGATGTACCTCCTTTGTAAAAAAGGGCTATTTGGTGGCCTAAAAATAGGAGCAATATATTGTTACTCAATATTGTTCCAAAGAAACCTCTTAGAATATTTTGATATGTTGTGTTAAACCCTGAGGTGAGTCTTATTTGGTGTTTATTCAGGCTTTGTATGACCTTCTCTAAAATATATTGAGAAAAAAATAGATTTTGAGGGCTACAAGCCACTAGGTGTGTGTTTGAGAAAGGTTGAGTGGATAGTGTTGTAAGGGATGGTTTCTTGTTTGAACTTGAAAAATTTGAGTTGGTTTGAGTCATCACCACCTTGCTTGTCATCAGGTGGTATCAGAGCAATAGGGATTAGATCTTTTTGATTGAAGAGTTGCAGATTTGAAGAAGAGTAATTGGAAGTTGAAGATGAAAAACTTGTAAAAGATTCCTCCTAAGAATGTTGGTGCTACTAGAGAGTTGCAGGAGTTAAAAAAGAAACATGCTAGGCTTTTGGAGTCTCATAATGTTGTGTTTGCAAGGTTTGCTGCCTTGGAAACAAAGAAGAGAAGAGATGAAGTAGAGAATGAATCAGATGAAGAAGAAGATGAAGAATATGAAGATGAAGATGAAGAATTAGACCCTGAAGAATAGAGAATGGTAAAGTTTCTTAAGGCAGTCAAAGGTGATTCACATTAGGTAAAGGTTGATTTGCCTATGTATGGTGGAAATTTGAATGAGGAAGAGTTGCTTGACTAGATTGTAACCATGGACAACCACTTTGAAAGTGAATATATTTCTGATGAGCAAAAGGTGAAGGTAGCAAAGACAAAACTCAAAGGTCATGTACTTCTATGGTGGGAATATGAGAAAACTGAAAGAAGAAAGAAATGTAAGTCAAGGATAGTTTCTTGGGATAAGATGGTAGCAAGACTTAAAGCTAAATTTCTTCCTAGAGACTATGAAGTTCAATTGTATAAGATATTACAAGGTTTGAAGCAAAAGGATTTAGATGTTAAGACCTATACTGATGAATTCTATAAACTGAGTATAAGGTTAGGAATAAATGAAGATGAAGTTGAAAAAGTGGCTAGGTATCTAGGTGGCCTTAGATTCAATATACAAGATGAATTGGTTTTTGCTAACTCAAAGACTATTCAAGAGCGTTTCCAATTGGCTATTAGGGTGGAAGAAAAGATGAAAAGAAGGAAAGAGAAGTCTATTAGAGGTAGGGGTAGTAATACAAGAGGGAGAGGATCATTCCCTACATCAAAGCAGCCCTATGAGGAACAAGAAGAAGCAAGTAAAGGTAAAGAGCAAGGTGTTGATGCAAGAGGAGGTTTTAGGGGTTCTAGAGGTAGATTTAGTGGTGGAAGAAGTTTAAATATCTTTACAGGAAGGTTCTATAATTGTAATGAATTTGGGCATCCATCATTCAAGTGCCCTAAAGATTTTGGCACTTCATCAAGTGGAGGTGAAAGAAGGACTGAAAGGAGGGATCAAATAGTACAAGAAGAGGAGTGTGAAAGTACCAATTCTCCAAGCTATCTTGTTGCACCTAAAACTAGTGAAACATTGATGATGAGGAAGACCATACTTAAGGCAACAAAGGAGAGGGAACCATTGTAAAGGAAAACTCTCTTTAAAACCACATGTAAGTGCAAGAGCAAGGTATGAAAATTTTTCATAGATTCACGCTATACTGAGAATATGGTATCAAGTGAAATGGTTAGTAAATTGAATCTACAAAAGATTCCTCATGAATTTCCATATAAGGTGTCTTGGTTGAGTGATGGGAAATCCCTTTTGGTTAATGAACAAGATGTTGTTGAATTTCAAATTGGAGGCTATAAGAAAAAGGTAGTTTGTGACATTTTTCCCATGGATTGCTACCACTTACTTCTAGGTAGGCCCTGGCAGTTTGATAGGCATGCATTATATGATGGAAGAGCAAACACATACACCATAGAGAAGGATGGGCATACATTTACTTTGAATCCATTGGTAGAGGAAGATAAAGGTAAGGGTAAAGAGGCTAAGGTAATCATGTTTGGAAGGAAGGAATGTGTAAAGGTTGAGGAAAAAGATAAAAATATGGGTACTACAGTCAGTTCAAAGCTTGAGGATGTTGTGACAACAGGTGTGAGGATAAATATAGAGTTGAAGGATGAGTTGACAGTGAATTGGTATGATAATGTCATGGTAGAGACCATTGTGTGTCCATTGGTTGGGAGTAGGATTACAAGGCAAGCATTATCTATAGGTACAGTGGGTTGTAGATCTGATGGTACAGTGGTACATGGTGCTAATAAGACAAAGGGCCTAATAACAGTGATGAAAGGACATAGTGGAAAAGGAATTAAGGATATATATCAACATGAAGTTGAGATAAAGAGGCAGTCAGTTTAAGGAACTTATGTTAAGAGTTTTTTTGTAGGCATGAAGACAAGAGCAATGTCAAGTTCTGATCAAGAAATAGTTAGCAGACAACCATCAAGTCTGATTGCAAAGGAGTCATGTTCATGTGCAAAAAAGGTCAAGGATGCAGGGTATGGTGTAAGATTTCAGTGTTTGAACCAATGGAGAAATTTTTCAGACCAGAGAGCATGTGGAAAGCAAGGAGGAACTGAGATGGAGCATGGTACAAGGCATAACTCATGTGACATGAGTTATTTTTAAGTGGGGTTGTATGGTACAAGAGCACCAAACAAATGAATTTTTCATTAGGAGGTCAATATGTTAGGTATAGGTGTTAGGGTATTTTTACATTAAATGAGGTATATTGAGACCATTTCCATTTAATAGGGATCAATTTTGAGTCATTTGTGTAAAAGAGTCAAAAGTTGCAAAAAAATGTAAAAAGTTGTTAAGGGAAAAATTGCAAAAATGCTGCTTATGCAACTTTTAGGAATATGAAGGGTCATAGTATTTCAAAAGGTAGTTATAGATGTTTTCTTGGTTATATTTGAATGAAATATGTATATAAAGCCTCTAGAAGGCTCGAATAGGGGTTGGAGAAGATTGTACTGAAGATTTCCTATCCATAACTACATTTATTTCTGCATTTTCACTATTTTCCTATTCTTTTCTGGAACTGTACGACCCACATAGTTTGTGTTTGAAAGAAGTTAAATGACAACCTATAAAAGGGTAGAGTAAGGGTTTGAAAGAAGTTAAATGAAGCCCTCGGTCATTCCATTGACTTTCATGGCCTGTTTCTCAGTGGAATGACTTGTCACATGGTAGGTTAGGTGTTTTTCTAGTTTTGAAGGAAAAAGAAAGAAAGTTGTTGGTTTTGGGATGATGCCATAGGGCAGAGCACTGAGTTTTCTAAGTGAAAATGGCGTGTTAAAGTGGGGTTTTGAATTTTTTTTGAATGAACTGATCTTGTGATGAATTTTTGAGTTTGTGCAGACCATTTGGTATTTGTTGGTGGCATTGGTTGGGTTCAATAAGCCTAGGAGATATGAGTTTCAATAAACCCTTATCATTTTGCATGTAAAGTGAGGGTTTTTTGGTTTAGTGTCTTAGAGGTCAAAGCTCTAAGAAATGATGGTGGAATTTTTTGTTTTGTAACACAATTAAGGACTTTCAATTGAGTCTTGGTGGTAACTAGGTGTTTTGGAGGTACCTCCTTTGTAAAAGAGGGCTATTTGGTAGCCTCAAAATAGGTGCAGTCTATTGTTCTCAATATTGTTCCAAAGAAACCTCTTAGAATCTTTTGATATGTTGTGTTAAACCCTAAGGTGAGTCTTAGTTTTTGTTTAGTCAGGATCTATACAACCTTCTCTAAAAGATATTAAGAAAAAGTAGATTTTGAGGGCTACAACCCACTAGGTGTGTGTTTGAGAAAGGTTGAGTGGATAGTGTTGTAAGGGTTGGTTTCTTGTTTGAACCTGATCAATTTGAGTTGGTTTGAGTTATCATCACCTTGCTTGTCATCACAAATAAAGTCAAGATCAAGAACCCCTATCCCTAGAGTTTCACAAAAAACTAAGGGACATCTTCCAAACCATTTTAAATTCCAAAGATGTCACCGATATCACTCCTAAGATGTTTCTTTTGGATGTACAGGTAGATGTTCTTCAACCAAAACATGAGTCTCCCACTCTTGATATTCCAACACAAGAGAAATCAACAATTGAAATTCTTTATTCTTACAGTGATTGTGCATCATCAACATCTTTTGAATTAGTACCAACATATTTTGAAATAGTATCAATAGATAATGATATCATAGAATCAAAGAAAATATTTCAAGAGAAAGCAATAGTTGAGATTATTGATTCTTACAGTGATTGTGCATCATCAACATATTTTGAAACAACACCAACATGTTTTGAAGTAGTATCAATAGAGAATAATGTCATACCACCAGAGCAAACAATTCATATTCTTGAACAACAAGAACCCATAGCAATATCATGTGTTCATGAAAAGTCATATTCAGTGGCTATGAATCAGAGGATACATTATCAGGGAAAAGGATTAGGTATTGATAATACCTTCACAACGTCGAGGACAATCTTGTCTACAAAAAACATCAGCATGTGGGGCACGGAGAATCCTTATGATGAAAATGTTGTCAATGCTACAACTAGCCATATCATGAGTTGGCATTCACCCATCATCTCATACACAAATTGGGACCAATGTACAAAGAAGAATTCCTATCAAAGCAAGGTGAAGATCATCAAAACAAATGAATTAGTAAAGCAAAAATGACAAAGCAAATACAAATGGATACCAAATAAAATTAAAGAAAATCATCCTTCCAAAACTCCATTAGTCAAAGAAACTATGGGGAAAAATAAAAAAAGGGAAATGTATCCATCAAAAGAGTCCTCAAATACAAAAGCAAGCTTCTCAAGCAAGGAACAAAGTATATCCAGTGATTGGTCCTAATTCCATGAAAACCTCCATCCCCATCCATCATCATCCATCTTCCCAAGTTTGGAGAGTCAAAGGTTCCAAACTATCAACCAATACATCTCATATTCCTTCATACATGTCACCGTACACTCCATTCACAATATCCAATTCTTGTATTGACCGTGTGTTGGCCGCTACCCTTCATCATAAGGATTCTGAAGGCACTTTATCATGATGTTTGCACATAGACAAGGTTAATTCTGGTATCCACAAGGCATATATGAGTTATTTAAGGTTGCATTCAAGTGCTCATATCTTAGCAAATAAACTTCTTCAAGTAGGGTATCATTGGCATGTTATGATAGTGGCCTCTACATTAGTTCAACCAGGTGGTTCAACATGAGGGTAACATTTCTAGAAAATCTCAAAAAATTAAAAAATACAAAAAAAAAAAATGATAAAAATACAAAAAAATAAGAAAAGGATTGAAAATAGTAAAGATAAAAATCGTCCTCTAGTGAAAACCACTACGGTGGCGCTTTGGGCAAGTACTATGATGAAAACCTGGCAAACAGGTCATGAGTAGAATTGAGCATCTATATGATCCTTCTTAGATAGAAGCATCTCATCCTTGTCATGATAAAATCCAATATTCCCTTCATCCATCCAATCCATCTTTATCTAGATATTCTACTTTATCTTGATCTTGACAAAGATTCGCCATAGACTTCAACTCTACTCATGACAAAAATTTGACAAGATCTTTACCATTTTATCTCATGAAGTCCCATAGCCCATATCTAGCATGATAAAACTCTTTCAAACTCTTTGCATATACATTACCTATCTTGGTTGTTCATTACATTATGAAGAATTGCTAAACATAAGGGGTAGGTTATTGCACTCTTGTTTTCAAATAACTCTTGATCCATGTCTTTTATCTCACAAACGTGACATCGACATTGTTGGAACTGTAAAAATTTGATATTTTCACATGTTGGTTTTACTCATAAACTTCCAGATTTGGTCCTACCGTGTGCATATTCCACTCATATTTTTCTATATTGCCCCATTGAATCCTTTGAGTCATGCATTTTTTGTATTCTGGTTCCTATCGGTGTGAGAATACCATTGTCTCCCCGACCCATGTTGCGTTTTCTACTAGCAAACGTCTGTGTTGCCTATCGGCAAGATGTTTCTGATGTCTTGGCGACTGGAATTTACTTACTGGCAGTTATCGGCGAGATATTCACATGGTTTCGGCGACTGAAATGATTCATATCAACATAAGTTATACTGTCGATGAAAGGTCATAGCGAATGTGCTATGTCTTACCGATTTGCTCGTGTGGGTCTGTTTCAGCCAGAGTCATAGTATTCGGAAGAGTGTCTTGGTAAGGTCTTCTTGTCTTGCTGACTGACAGTGGATAAATTTCTTATTGGTGAGAGTTACTGACTTTCAGAGGGAGGTCTTAGCGAACTCAAGGGTGTCTCACCGACCGACAACTATAACATACACTTCAGTAAGTTTTATGGGTTTTGGTGTTAAGTCTTGGCGAGCCCGTCGAGTCTTGCTGACAAGGTCTAACGAATGGATTTCGGCAAGAGTTTTGTGTTGTCTTGGCGAACGGGTTTGAGCTCGGGGTCTTTCAGTATAACAATGTAATCTACAAGATGTCCCCCCGACGGTGAAAAGTCATTACATACAAAAGGCAAAAGGGGCTTTCGGGGAAAGGTAATGAAATCTGCAAGAGGTCTCCCTGAGAGTGATAAGCTACAGTGACATATATGGGGCGGAAGGACTCGTCGGCAGGAGAAAACATGTGTCACGGCGACTAATATGTATCATGTGGGCTTTCGGTGAAACATTGGGCATTCTATATAAGGTCTCCCTGATAGCAGTATGGATGAATAGTTTTCTTTCGATGACTCAGAATGGATGAAGTCTTTTGGTGAGACATAATATAATCTACAAGAGGTCTTCCCGACATCATAAGGCTACAGCAAAGCGAATGAAGCGAAGGGGGAACATTTCGGTAAGAAAACTGCTTGTGTCTTAGCGATTGGAAGGAACATAACATATGAGTTTTCGGTATGACATAAGGTATTCGATATGATGTTTCCTCGACTCTAGCAGGTCTTGGAAAAACGCAAAGGGGACAAAAGGATACTTCTTGACTTCGGCATAGCGAACAAATGGTCACGGCGAAAGCGAACAACACAGAGCAGAGGAACATGGGATGACTAACGATTGATGATTGAATTGCCTTCGGCATGCTTTCTGGTTGTCTCAGCGACTGTTCCATTGGCGATTAACTATTTTCAAATGTTGTGGGCCGACATAAGTGAATTTCTATAACCGTTGCAGGCCGACATGAATCTGAGTCCAATTTCTATGGTGGCCGACATGATTTGGAAGCGATTTGTTTCTTGATTGCTGGTGTATATATATGCACTCCAATTATAATTGATATGACCATATTTTAGATTACATACTGTAGATTAGGAATGGCTACATTAGAATAGCTTTCTCTTATCAGAGACTATGTGCATGTTTTAAAATGGAGAATTCAGTGAAAATTAGCTAGTGTGGTAGGTTATTTCTGGTGTCGATTGTATGTTGAGTTTATTGAAAAGCATTGCTAAGCTGTCTCCAAGTTGTGTCTTTCTGGTTGTTTAAATTGAAGTAACAAGATTATTTTCAGTTTATCAGTGCACATTTGTTGTATCTGTGTGATTAATTGACTGGTTCTCTCAAGTAGAGATTATATCCTTTTCATTGATCACAGTAATCAGGAAGATTCATCTGGATTATTAAAGTAGAGCTTGGTAGTCATAATCCTGCATTGTTTATACAAGTTATGAACAAATCATATGCCTACAATTTGATTTTCTACTAGAATAAGTTTCCCACTTCTGTTTCATTTGACTCGGCATACCCAACAAGGCACTGGTCTCTGTAATTTCATCATTTGAATTCATTCAGTTTCTTTATATTTGTTAATTAAGCATTTTAGGATTTAGATAAGAAGATTGTTATCAAGTTTGATTTCATTTGTTCACATCCATTTGCCATTGTGGACAAAGCATTTCAAAAGGATAATTATAAGATAAATCTGCTCAATTCAAAAGGTACACCCGCCTGGGTTTAGCAGCACCTAAAGAGTAGAAGGTTGAGTTCTCTTGACCTTGTCTATTACCTTAAAGCATATCAAGAGATTGGCAGCCTCTTGAGGCATTCTGCCTGCATTTTTTGAGAGCTAACATACATTGTGATCTAGGTATCGTTTTCCTTGGAAATATTATCAAAAAACACCAAAAAAATTCATAAAATCTTGTCTAGAAAATACAAAAACATTTGCAAAATCTTGTACAACAAAAATCCAAAAACATTCAAAAAATTGTAAAGGAAAAATCCAAAACATTCAAAAAACATCAAAAACCCTAAAAAGGTCAAACATCAAAAACCAAAAAAGAAAATCCCTTGTCAAACTATGTTGTCTCTGAGCTTTAATGTAGGAAAGGCCATCATTGATGTGCCCCTGAGACACCCTAGGTTAGTCCTTTAGTGGTCTATTGTAATTAACTGTCATCTCTTGTCTATTCATATCTTTATCCTGTAAATCGGTCGAGTCAGTCAAACTACGTGGTCTTTGCGTGTATAACGTAGGCAAGGCTAATCTTTGATAAACCCCCGAGGCCCCTAAGATAGGTCTTTAGGTTAGGTTCTTGGTCGAAACTCCAAATATCTCAAAAACCCCTAAACATTTGAAAACATCCAAATATCTCAAAAATCCAAAAACATCCAGATATTCTCTCAAAAGACCCTAAAACATCCAAATAACTTTCAAAAACCAAAAAAAATCCAAATATTCCAGAAAACAAAAAAACATTTGAAAATTGAAAATCCAAAAATAATAGAAAACGTTCAAAAAGACCTAAAAAGCCTCAAATATTCAAAAAACCCTAAACAGCCTCACAATATTCAAAAAATCCTAAAAATTCACATAAAAATTCAAAAAGACCATAATAGCCTCAAAACATTTCAAATACCAAAAAAAATCAAATATTCAAAAAATCCAAAACCCATCCATCCCATCTCACTTTCACCCGCAATAAACTTTCACCCATAATAAACGATCATGTCACCTTCATCCTTTGGCGAAATAAATAGAAAACAAACATAGCAAGTAATAAAGTGTGGACCTAAAATTGAAAATCTAGAGTCTAAATCATAGGTAAATACATTAGTGAATTTTATAGCAATAGCTCATCTTAGCATCATCATCCCAACATCAAACAACCCTCTGATCAACATTTCCTAGGATGTATCCTTCCTACTATGGACATTAGTATCAAATATCACCTCAACTAAACTTAAACTAGGTAGGAGCTATAAATAACACTGACTGTTTGTCTTTGATATTTTCTTATGATTTATCTTAATGACCCATTCCGAGGACCTCTCGATGATGTCTATCTAAAATGATTTAGAGAGAAAGGAATGGGGCATCAATCAATATCTTTTGTTTGTTGTGCTTGTGGATACTCTTGTAAAATAATCTTGGTGTATACTTGCTTAGTTGTGTGTAGGAAGGTTGTTTGGAGTATGTTGTTGACTATTGCGTATGCTTTGGTCCAATATGTTCTAAACTCTAACAAGTGCATTACAATGACGTTTCCGTATGTCAAGGTGTGAACAAGAACTATCCTATCTACTTATCGAGTCAAATTCCATCACACTAGATACAACGTCATCCTGGTTATCAATACTTTGATACATCGTGTCTATGTGTTATATAAAACAATAAGGAATGATGGAAAATCCCAATCCTGATGTGTGAGCACCCATCTTGCATTTTCATCCTGCATTATTTTGCATTGTCTCGTCACCATCTCTAATAAAGTCTCGATGGATCAAGGAATTGTTGGATCTTTTGAAGTAATCATCACCGTCAACGGTTAATCTTTATTCTTCTATCTTCTCTCCACGATAACCTGGTATCATGACACATAAAAACATCATCAATGCATCCATCCTGGATCCACAAACCATCAACATAATCATACATCTCATAATCATTTACATATCATGTCATACATTTTGGATAATCATTTGAGTTGTGATGAATAATATAGATTTGTTATTCTAAGCATCTTAAATTGTTGCATATCATAAAAATTTTCATCCATACATTCATATGTACACATCATCATCATAAACAAGCATCGAAAATATACAAAAATAAATGCATCCACATCATTTTCATCCATAAAATATGCATATCATAATTATTCATCCATATCATATCGTGAGAAGATAATGAAAAATAATATTGCATCCATCCATAGCACAATCATCATATATCACATAGGCATAAATAAAATAAATAAAATGCATCTATACATGATCATATATAAGCATCTATACGTCATCCATGCATGAAATAAATTCAACAAATCATCACATAAATCATCTGTATCTGTATCATATATATATCAAAAAATGTGTCACAGTACAAAATCTAGATCAGTGTATGTCCATCGATAATAAGTATAATATCCACGAGGCTATCAAAAAGGAGTCCATGAATGTATATCAAAATAAAGAATAGGGAAAAATAAAAAAGTGTCTATACATCAAAAAAGAGCTAGCCCTAGTGGCTGCTACCCTCTCTAGCCTGCCGCTCAGGCTGATCCTCTGCTCGGGGGCGTGTGTCGCTCCACTCTAAAAACTCAGGCTATCTCAAAGTTGCTAGTACATCCCTGTGGTAATGTTGCTTGTAATACGTAGCCTTTGTAACAACCTCTCTATACAACCACGTTGAAACTGTCCGACCATGGGTGGATGTCATAAGGCTCTAGATCTACTGACGTCTAGCAAAAATAGCCCTTTAAGCATCATTGGGCCTGTCCTAGACATCGCCAAACTCTTTGGCCACTCTATCTAGAAGGTACTGCTCAATCATCATGTGCTCATGACCTTGCATATATTGAGTCTACCAAGTGAAGTATAACTGTTGTATATCATCGAACCATGGTGACATCTAAATCCATTGTCACCACCGAAACACAATCATATCGTCTATCACCCATCACCAGTATAGGAGCCCAATTTTTCCTGTGTGCCTGAGTGTGATGGCACCTCAGTATCTCCATATGACAGGATCATTTGTGCTCTCTCTCCCATCATAATAGACAAAATCATGCAAATCATGGTGTAAGGAGGCCAACATCATGGGATCCCATGCAAAATGAGTCCTCTGGTAAAGCATCCTTTGCCAAGCCAAGCCCCAACCTAGATTGAAGAATCGACCGCGTATGTTCAGAGCCACCAAACTTAAAATAATGGCTACAACAATCAATCTAAAGGTTGACACCTGACCTCTGTATGTCTCTAAGTCAATCTGAGAGATGACCAATACAATATGGTCCATCTCCATCACCTCTAAGTAGGCATTGAATCTGACATCAGGATCATAGATCACATGGTCATTGTGGATAGGCAACTACAATATCCGCCACACATCCTCTAGGGTCACTGTTGTCTCTTTCGTCAAAAGGTGGAAAGAAGAAGTCTCACTGTGCCATCTCTCACACAACACTGTCATCATGGCCAAATGTGTCCTGATCACTAGTGTATATGCAATGTACCATAACCTTATCTCTCCTAGGTGCTCCTGGCGCAACTCTAAAAGATCACCCAATTTCTCTAGTACAGTGGGCCTGTACTCTCTCAACATCAATGGTGGGATGACCTCCTACACTCACAAAGCCCACAACGTCAGGAACTCATCAAAATCTAAAGTTATTTGGAATTTTTGGCTTGGAAATCACAAATACATCATTGTTTACAAATGCGTTGCTATATTCAAAAATCAAACAACGATGCTTGATGCATTGTAAAATTCAAATTGACAAATGTGTCACCATACAAGATGGTATCGCAATTTATAATTTTTCCTAACCTAACCCTAACTTTTAAATCAGCAAGTGTGTCGCTACATAAGTCTGCGTCACCATTTATAATTTGAAACCCTAATTTCAAAATGGGAAAAAGTGTCAAAATATACATATGTGTCGCTATCTATCTTTTGAGCATCACTAATGAAGTTTGGGTGTTGCCATATAGTGATGCCCCCAAATTCTAAATTTTAACACCTAATAAATGCGTCGAAATTTCAAATTTCAATTCAGGTTTCAAATCACATGCTGGTGGTCCTACGCCTGGAAGTCGCTGGTACTCATGAACTCAATCATAAATATATTGTGGAAGCTCACGACACGCCATTTCGTTGAAGGTTCAGAGCTCAAATTGCAAGAATTTCTAAAGTGTGAATGCACAAATGAATTGAAAATGACCCCTTTTGATCTATTTAAGCTAGAAAATTAGGGTTTTTTGCCCTAATTTAACCTTTTTAATAGGGTTTATTATCATTTTCAACAATTTTTCCAATTTGGACCAAATTTTGTATTGTTTTTTGCATTTTTGGCATTATTCTTGCATCCTGGAACCTTTTTGAACCCTTTGGGCAACTTTTCAATCTTTATTGAGAAATCAACTCAAAATTTGAAAATTTTGCCTCATTTCTCAAGGGGGCAGGGAGTCAGTTTTATCCTTCCATTGGGGCATCTAAAAAATAAAATAAAAATTATTTTTTGATTCGGGCAACATTTTTTATCTAAAAAGCGTTGTTCTTTGAACTGAAGCAGCAAGTACCTCACTTCAAAGTGGGGAAAAATTTAGACACTAAAAAAATGTCCTAATCAATGTCATACACTCAAAATAGGTTTATTAACATCATTTTCTCTTTATCCATCCTTTTTTTGCTTAAATTAATTCAATTAGCCTAGCTAATTAATTAATTGCATCATTTTCGTCTATTTGGCCTAATTAATTAAATTGGGTTAATTTGCCTCTTTTCGCACTAACACTTGATCTCATTAAATTAAATAAATCAAAATATTTAACTTAATCTCCCAATTCATCTTATTTAATTAAATAACCCTAGGTTATTTAATTAAATATCATTTCACCTGTCCCCTATTTATTAAATCATTTAATTTAATAAATATCATCTAATTCCTCTAATCCCGTAATTGCATAAATTAAACCTTGTTTAATTAGCAATTAAACTAACTTTCCTCTAAGCAAAGGGAATATTCACATGGAATATTCCTTATCCTCTTTTTGTACAATTAAAACTTTATTTTAATTTACAAAATGTCTTTTTCCTCACCCATGAGAATATTCCAAAAGAATATTCTTATTCCTTCATCATTTGTAAAAGGGATATTTTCACTTGGCTTCTTAAGCAAGTTTTAACCTTCAACCTTTTGAACAAGTCACCTTTGACCTGTCTGAGCAAGTCAAAAGTGTCTTTGTTTGAGGCAAGTGTGAACCCTTGATTAAATCTCATCATGCATTCTCATCCATTGATGAGAATCCATGATCCATGTCTCTCATCCCCTTCATCTTGGACCGTTGATTAATATTTTCAATCTCAACCATCCATTCCTCATTTTCTCTCCTATAAATAGGTCACTATTTGGAGACAAATGGGTCAATCTTTCAATTGCAAAGTCATGTTGTTGAATTCATATGCACTCACACTCATCTTTTTACTCAGTTTTTAACATATTTTAGTTCATTTTTAGTTGCATATTAGCTTCAAGCTTCCATTAATGGCTTTTATGCATCCATCTTAGCTTATTTATAAATTAGGGTTTTTCATCTTTTAGCATAGCTTTAGCTTAGATTAGCTTAGCAATAGCATAATCAGTGCATTTTTAGGATAAAATCATGGTAACTTAGCTTGCATCATGTCCATTTTAGCATAAACTAGGTTTCATACATCAATCACAAGCTTTTCATTGATTCTCTTCCATAGAATTGACTAAAATTGGCTCACTGATCACGGGATTGCGAAAGGATCGTCATTTCACATCAACATGACAACAATCCCCGAATAGAATAAGTTTCAATGGATTAGAGTAGGTATTTCAAAAGCTTTTGTAGTTTAACATGTTAAGTTTTAATAGCTTCCACTTCGATTTACATTGAATTATTTTATTGGTACTGAGGTTTAGTTGCTAAATCGCACTTCGATTCCTCATGGATCAAGTGTGGTTAACCCATACTAATCCATCAGTCACAAAGGGTATCAAGCAAGGGAGTGAATTGTCTTTTTAGATCTCCATAATGAAAGGGAACCATGGCTTTGAAAACAACTACTTGGTTATTGAAATTTTGAGTTTTTTGTTGAGGGGGGTTAAATTGAAGGAACCCTTTATTTTGTTTTCTAAAAGTTTGGGAATTATTTTGGTTTGCGGGCTCAGATCTCTCAATCAGGCTAGAAGTGGACTTTGTATCTCGACTACTGACTAAATTTTGATAATCGCAGAGGGAAGTATATAGGTGCATGAAGGATGGGAATTTCATCATGGTAAGCTTGTCTTGAATCTTACTTTGCAAATTTTCTATGAACATCTTTTGAAGGTGTGGGTCGGGGACCTTGACATCGATTTGGGAATAAAGCAATTGATAGCGTGAGATAAAATCAATTATCTTTTCTTCCTCTTTTTGGTTGCATCTCACCAAATTGGCCAAGGTCATCTTGGAGTCATATGCACTTGGAAATGGCTTACAAATGCCTCAACAAGTTCATTGAATGAACGAATTGAGTTTTTTGGTAAAGAAGAGATCCATTCCAAGGCGGTATCTTTCAAGGACCTAGGAAAAAGCTTTGCCAATAGTTGATCATCAAGGACAAAGTCACTACATAGGGCAGTGTAGGCATTAACATGGTTAGAAGGATCTCCCTTCCCTCCATATTTATCAAATCTAGGCACCTCTATACCTTGTGGCATCGGTGTTCATAATATCTCCAAGGACAATGGGATGCTTTTGACATAATATGTAGATAGGCCATTTTCATTTCGGTTTATGGTTGAAATTTTCTTTTGAAGGGATGAAACAGTTTGGAAAAGTTGTGTTATGAGAGGGTCATTACTTGTGTTATGAGATGGAAGTGAAAGTGGTGATGGAGTGTATGTGTTCATATGACAAGTGAATGGAATGCCTATAGGTGGTAAGGTAGGAGATAAAACTTGAGATGCCACATAGGAACTAGGGTTGCTATCAGGAATACCCAGGGAAGGAATCACATTACTAGCTTGTTGCATTGTTGTTGTGACTTGAGGATTGGTGTAGGTAGGTATTGAGGCTATTGTTGTGGGAGGAGGAATTTGTGTTCCTCCATGACTTGTAACATTGCTTGTTGGAAAAGTACAATTGGTGATTGAGGAAAGATGTTTTCCAAAGATCGCAACTATGTTTTTCGTGCACGGTCAAGGCCATCTTCACTTTCAAGCATGCAGTGAATTTTTTCTATGGTAGGAATTGTAGTAGTTGAAATGTTTTCTAGGCTTATTTGATGTTGTAAGTTTGCTAAATCCTCATGAATTTGAATGATGTTTTCTTGTGGGATATTGTCGGTTCTTGTGTCAATATTCATGGTGCTACTTGAAGGCAAGGAGTTGTTCAAGATGTTGTCCATGCATAGTGTACTAATGTCAATACTAGGAGTGGAAGATCTAGACAACTCAAGGTCCACAATTATTGTGCTATTGTGGGATGGCATGAGTCTCGAACTTCGTATCACTATAGTATTAGCAATAGGACACCAAACACTCATACAAAGGCTAGTAAATGCAGGGTGAATGCAAATGCAATGTGAGCTAAGAATAATGAAATCCTTATAACTGAAATTCTGGAAATTGAAACAGAAAAGAAGAAACAACAAAAAAAATCTTAGAAAATGAAGTTTAAATGCTAGAAAATGAAGTGCAAAATGTGCAGAGGGACTGATTTTCCCAAGGTGGCGAATGAGTCCCAATGATGATTTTTTTTAAAAAAATCAAAATTTTTGAATTGAATTTTATGCCTTTCATGTTTTTTGATGCAAATCTAAGATGCAAATGTAGAATTTGACTGAAATTATATGCAACAATGCAAGCTATATGAGCTTTCACTAATGCAAAATTTAAAACCCTAGAATGAAAATTAATGAATGCAAATCCTAATGCAATGTTAATGCAAGCTAAATATAGGATGTAAATGCACTCCAAATTATAATTATGATGCTCTATATGCAGGTTCACCAAAATGAAATGAAGGAAAATTTTGTGGACTCTCTTTCACCTTTAGGGTTTAGGACCTAAAAGGAGAGAAAATCTTCACACACTTCACTCAAGAACAAACCCTTGAGATTTCAATGCAAAGGAGATTGAAATATTGTAAAGAGACTATCCTAAAGGTTGAATGAAATATAATGAGGGGTTCACCACCAAGTTTAGACTTGGAAAAGAAAATGCAATGCACAATGAAATGTAAAGCCCTAATTGAATGCAAAATAACACTAAATGACCTAGAAAATGCTTGAAACAACACAAAAAATGATGAAACTGAAAGTGTACACTTGGGAGAGTGAAGAAAGACAAAATGGAAGTATGGAATTCTAGAAAATTTGTTGTCAATGCTGAATAAGACTCATTTGCCAAGCTGGGCGAATCAGTCCTGCTCCTGGGAAAATGTTCAGATATAGGTTTTAGCCAAAAGGGTATCCAAATCTATGAAAATATATATTAGGCATGTACAGTGGGACTCATTTTCCACTAGTAGTGAATCAGTTCACCTTTTCTTTTCTAGAAATTATGAATATGATTTTGTGCCTCTCAGCCTGCTCTACTCTTTTTGACTAGTTTTCGGATCCAAAACTGTAAATTGCCACCTGTAGGCCTTCTCCAAGCTTCTCTAAGGCTTGATGAAAACTTTATGGATTTGACAAATTTTCTCCAACTTTTCTCTTTGAAAAATTTACAATCTAGCTCTACAAATCAAACACAAGAAGAGGGGAAAATTTTGTGGGGGTTAGTGAATAGGGGTTTTCCTTGGTCAAGCCCCTTGTTGGTAATTAAACCTTGAAATGAAAACAAATATGATTGGAGAATGATGAATGAACAAATAGTAATGTTGCAACTCACCAAACCATAGCAATATGTGCTGTAATTATGCTTGAGATGGCTGCAATGGATGTGTTTCATGACTCTTGCTTGAATGATTTTGACCTTGCTTGAAACACTTGCTTGGATCATGAACTCTACATCACAATTGTTAGCACAATAATAAACATGAAGCATGCAATATTTGACATGGTGATTGGAACTTGAAGAATGCTCTAAAATGCTTGATAATCTGCCCTTGAATGCTCTGGAATGCTCTTGTGAACTCTCTTGAATTCTAGGTGAGAATATGAGTGAAAGAACCTTGTATTTATACCCAATTATGCAAGAATTCCAGAAATTACAACACTATAAGCCAACATCAGATCTAGAAGAATAAAATCCCACTAGAAATTTGAATTAAATTTGAATTTGGGCCACACGAGGAAGGGACACTTGAATTATAATTGGTCAATGATTGGTGTCGAGATTATTGATGTAAGAGCATCCAACGGTGTAGGGAAATCTTGCGTCACCCAAAAAAAATTTGTTTTCTTTATTTTCTTTAGTTGTTTTGAGTCCTATGATGGCACTTAAGGGGTATAAGACTATCATGAGTCAAAAATAGCGAAAAACAAACACTTACTATAATTAGTAAGTTGTCCTAAATGAGCTCATATGGATGTGAAAATATACCCCAAGGAGTAGAGCTAAAAGAAATTTCCGGTCGCAAAAGAATCACCCCAATACTCTGCACGGTTTGGGAGAAATTAAAGTTTTCATCTCGAGAAATTTCTCCAATGTAGCTTCAAATTCAAACTTTAGAGGCCTTGAAACAACTCAAAAAGTGGTGTGTTGTAGAGCTCGTCGAGATATTTCCAACGATATGCAATAATAGCAAATCAGACACCCAGATCAAAAGTTATGGCCCTACGAAATTGGTCCTCTAAAAAGTGAATTTCATAAAAATTTCTTCCTAGGCTACAAATAAAATGGTGGGACTTTTGGGGCCAAAAAAAAAAGGGGAAATCTGATCTTTCTAGAACATTCTAAGGTGGTTATTAGGGAAAATAAAAAAAGGTTAAGTGGGGGTTGTGTTATGCCTTGCATAACCACCCCATTTTTGTTTTGTGTTGGAATAAAAATGGGTCCCCCTTTTTTGTCTTTTGTTTTGGGTGTCTTTGGTTGTCTGGTTGGGACTTAGGAGTTCTTTGTTTTTGCTTCTAAGTCTGTCTTTGTTTTGTTGGAGGCGGGTCTGAGACTAAATCAAGACATGGAACCATTTCAAGGTTCCTAATTTGGATACGGTCCTGACTCTGACTCTGCCTTCTCTTTTGTGTCATTTTTGTTGTATTGGTTGTTTTTTACTAACACTTGGGTTTGTTTGTCCTTCTGTTAGTTGTTTCCTTTCGTTTTGTTTGTTTGCTCTCATAGGATCAGATCCAGGATTGGAACTCAAACTGGGAAGTTTCAATTTTCAATTTTTGTATTCCCGTCCCGACTCCGCTTCTGCTTTCTTTTTCTTCCTTGCTCTTTGTTGTTTGGGCCAAGTCCGGTGTTCACTCTGGTCCCACTTCCCTTGTTCTTTTGTTGTTCCTTACTTTTGTCAGGATCGTAGACAGAATCAGAATGGAACTTTGAACTTTGTAAAAGTTTCATTCTAGTTTTCTTTCTGATCCCGTCTCTGTCTTGTTCATTGTCTTTGGTCAGTCTTTTGTAGGGACCGGATCCAGGGTTGCAAATGGAATATGGAACTTGGTTTAGTTTCTTTATCTAACTCCCAACCTGACTCTGCGTCCACCTTCCTTTTGATTTTTTTTTGACTTGACTTAACTGCTTGTTTGCGTCGTTAGCTCCGCCCTCGATCTACCCCATTTATGGCATTAAATGTAGCCTGTTCGCACGCATGAATTGTTGATTAAAAGTGTAATTATGCTTAAACCATCTCATTATTATTATTATATAAAGTGTTTGAGAAAATTACGGCCAGGAAACTCTCGGGTGAATCGAGGTAATCACGAGGAAAATTGCAGAGTGAATCATTGCAAATTTCTGATCAATTCTAAGGAGCGTCTTGAGGTAGGTTCCTTGTCTTTTCTTTCTTCTGTTTTGTTCTTCCGCTTGTGTCATTTTGCATTTTCACAGGAGGGTTCTTTCTATGAATTTGTTCGCTTGGTTTGGTCTTTGTTTCTATTCTTTTTGTTTGGTCTATTCGGTTCTTTCTTTCTTTTCCATCCTGTTCTGTTTTATTTCGTTGTCTTTCCGTTTGTCACTTTTTGTTTTGTCGTTTGGTTCGGCTGTCGCTTTCATGATAGGGTTCATTTGTCGTGCTCTGGTTTTGACTAGGGTTGCAATTTTGAAGGGGTTTCCTTGCTCGGGTAATGCTTTTCTATTTTGAAACCCTGTTCTGGTTTTATCACTTTGGTTTCGGGTTCTTCGTACCGATTTCTCATTGTGCCCTAGTTTCTAGAAATAGGGTAGCGGGCGAGTTAGGGTTTTGTAGTTTTGGTTGTTCATGGGTTTTTATGACTTCTATACGGAAGGGTTGTTGGTGGTCTAAATTAGGCCTTTGTTAGTTTCCGTTGGGGCCCATGTGACCTAGGGTTTGAGGCCCATGTGACCTTCTTGTTTTGAAGGCTCATCATTGGTTGGTTTTACTCGTTCCCGTTCTTCATTATAATGACTATCTTTACTCTAGTCGGAACGGGGTTCAGGGAGAAAGTTGAACTTAGTAGCTATCTTTTGTTTCTGTTTTGATTCCCGTTCCTAGCCCGACTCCGACTTTGTCTCTGATCCGTTCCCATTCCTTCTTATGATGTCAGTGTCTTTACTCTTTGTCAGAACCAGCTCCGGGGAGGAATCTGAACTTGGTTACCATGTTATGTTTTGGTTCCTATCCCGGTCCCGCTTCCGAGCATGTTTTGGTTCTTGTCCTAGCCCCACCACACATTGTTAAACATTGTCTATGTCTGATGCTTCTACGGTCCTGCCTCCGATAAAAGGCATAATTGGACCAAGTGTTATATTAAGAGGATGGAGCAATGACATTATAATTGACTAACTTAGATGTTTTGTTCATCTAATACAGGAAATTGCTGCAGGTAGAAGAAGATGTCAGGAGTATCAGATGAGGCCTCTCAAAGGAGCCAACTAGGGGAAACTTCATGGTAGGGATCTAGGCCAAAGAAGATCAAAGTGGAACAACTCCCATATACCTTGAGATGTAAGCATAGGGAGACTATCCTGACAGCTAGCAAAATTGATTCTGATTGGACTGATATCACTGACACCAATTTGGGTCCTTTCAACTATGAATTATTGCTTGAGGAAACTTTCACTGAGGAGCAGGTCACACCAAGGACAGAAAGGATTGTTCAATCCAGGTTGGCACATGTTGCTCTCTTCCCTCTATCTGTTCAATGCCCAGAGTT
The DNA here is from genome assembly GCA_007258455.2 of Sequoia sempervirens. Classification (NCBI taxonomy): domain Eukaryota; kingdom Viridiplantae; phylum Streptophyta; class Pinopsida; order Cupressales; family Cupressaceae; genus Sequoia; species Sequoia sempervirens. The sequence goes on along the minus strand of VDFB02373365.1, from coordinate 14,483,375 downwards.
GATTCTTGCAGCAGCTGGAGCATATAACCCTACTACTAGGCAGTGTGTGGATGTGAAGGGCAATGTCATTATTGACTTCACACCCCCAATGATCAAATTCCTGTTTCATATGCCTGATCCCAAGAATCCTAGACAACTAAATGAGGCAGAGGCTCTGAAGCTTTACAGTGATAACAAGGAGAAGAATAGACTCTACATGAATAAGACTTGGATGAGAGTGGAGAAGAAATCTCCGACCAAGCTTCCAAACCAGCCTAAGAGGGTGGATTTTAGTAAAGAAATTAGAGATATAATCATGTTCTTGTCTAGGGTGTTTGGGAAGAGGGATACTTCAGTATTTAAGGAATGGATGTTTCCTTTTATCCAATCTATTTTGGATGGGAGGCAACAATTTGATTGGTCAATGATAGTGTCTGATAGCATTCACAATCAGATGATAAGGGTGAGAGAAACTAAGCGTTTCTTTATGACCTCCTATGTAGTCTATGCAGCTGCCTGAGTGGGGATCTTTCTTGGACTTCGAACAATGGGTATATTGGGAAAAGCCCAAGGACAGAAGAAGGTGTGGGAGCATTATGACCAGCTCACCTTGCAGGCATCTGAGCAATATTATAGAAGGGTAAATGATGCCTTTCTTTATGTCATTATCAATAAACTTAATGGTGATGTTGGTTATAGACTTAGCAGGGAGGCAATGGCTTTTGTGAATGAATGGGGACATTGGTTTATCCAGTACCCCACATTCACTTACTTTAGGTTAGCAGGATTCAATGGTCATCCCCATTTGCTACCCAGGTGTTGTGGTGATAGAATCATCTTAATGGAATTTATTTATCAAGCCTTGGCTGTAAACCTCCAGTTTAGCAACAAACATAAGACTGGCTGCCACAAGTTTCCAATGAAGCTAGGAGACTTTTGTTGTCCACACATTCAGACAGGTAAGGTTGTTTGTGATGAATTAGTTTATCTGAGGTTGGGCTTGTACACTGCTAGGAAGTACTATGATCCAAAGTACAAGATGAGGGCTTTGCTCCCCAGTGTCTTTGAGAAGCACTTCAATATATTGGAAGATTTTTGGGAAGACTTGCAAGATGAGTATGATCTCAGGAGGAGGAATTATGAAAGGATATCTGTCCCACTCATGATTGAGTTTGGGATAAAGGGAGACATTCCTGATACATTATCTGATGATGGGATAGTTTTGGATCCTGGATATGATGCAGATAATATTGGAACTAAGGATCTTGATCTAGTTGATTGGAGTGCAGATGAGATAATTGATATAATGCAGATTGCTAGACCAGTGCTCAATAGGAGTATCCAATGGGTAAGTTTAAGGGTTAATCAGGCCGAGGCATCATCATCTAAAAAGAGGAAGGCTGGTACCACCAGGGGTACAAAAGGGTAAAAAGAAGGGTGGCACCTAAGGAACCCTTAGAGTTTTTCCTTCTAAGCAGCAAGAAGATGAGGAGGTTCTTCAGGACTTTTCAGAGGTGCATGAAGATGAAACAACTATAGAGGGAGTTGTTTCTGCATCCACTACAAAAGAGGTACCTACTCAGCCCTTTGATACACAGCAGTTAGGCCATGAATCACCAATGGGAGCTCTTCATGGCGAAGCAGAAGCCTTGAGGAAAATGGAGGACGAGGTGGAGATACATAATATAGAAACAAATTCAGAAAAGACTCCCTCGGATAAAGAGCATCATGTATCAACATCTTTGGATATGACAGATGATGTAGGCACTGAACACATGTTGACTGAAGAGGATCAGTGGAAACTCTTTGAGAAGGAAAAAAGAGAAGCCGATGCTAAAGCACAAGCTGAGGCATCAACTAAGATACAAGAAGAAGGGGCCAGAGCACAATCTGAGTTGGCAGCCAAGCAAAAGGAGTTAGAAGATAAAGTGAAGGCCGATGAGTTAGCTCAACAACAACAACAAAAGGAGCAAGAACTCAAACTTCAAGAAGAAAGGGATAGGTTGGTATTGCAGCAGAAAATTCATGATCTTGAAGAGGAAAAAGCTCAACAAAGAAGAGAAAAGGAAGCTATTGAAGCTAAACTCAAGGAACAAGAGGAGGGCTATAGAAAGAGGGAAGAGAAAGAATGCTTGAAAAGGGAAAAGGAGGCTGCTAAGATGGTTGAACATGCAAAGAAATCCAAGGAAGCATGGGATTATGTCGAAACATTGAAAAAGCAGGGAGATGAAATGTTAGAGAAGAAGAAAAAAGAAGAATGCTTAAGGCAGGAGATGGAGGCTAAGAGGCTAAAAGATCAAAAGGATAGAGAGGAAGCAAAAAAGCTAACACTGGAAGGGGAGCAAAGTGATCAAAAAAATGTGCAGGAGGTTGATTCTCAACCAAAGCTTACATTGTTGCAACCCCTGTCTTCCACCACTATTGCTTCCTCTTCAACCCAGGCAGCCACTACCCCTATTGCTCCTACTTGGCTAAAATTGGATTTGGAGAGAAAACAAGTTGTTCAACCACCGTCGTTGAACTGGGAAGAAGTGATGAAAGAAATTGGGAAAGAGAAGCCAAAGAAGAAGTCCTGGGTTCTTCACTCCACTAGGCTCACTGAGGCCGGAGAGATCATTGCTGAATGTGCCATTCCTGTAATGGAAAAGAACCACGATGACATGCAAATGACTGATTATCAGTTGGGAGTGGTAAATTTGTGAAAGCCTACAAGGAATCAACAAATAAGCTTGATTGATATTGTGGCCTCTTCAACCAAAACCCGGATGATCAAGGACAAGCAAAGAAAAGATGAGCTTAAGGCTCAATTGGATCAGCTTCATGGTTTCTTGAAGGATGTTTCTAGTCCCATTTCTGAATAGGCTGCACCTTCTGAATTCCCAGTCTTGTTAACAAAGAGGGAAGCTGATGATTTGATTCAGATGAAAAGAATGGTGGGAATGATGGATAAATGGTTGGATAAGCTCAATCAGGAAGTTGATGATATTCTTGTTGAAGGCTCTAAGATTCATAAAGCTGCTCTCAAGTTAGTAGAAGATCTAGATCAACAAGGTAAGGATTTCGACAAGCAAGATGGTGAATACAAGGAATATGTTAAAAGGCTGAAGGATATCAACAAAGTGCTCAAATCCGCCTTGTTAGAATATTCAATTCTTGAGCAAGGTAACAAAGATTTTATGGAAAAGACTACAAGTATCATAAGATACAAATCTAGAGTTATGCATGGACAGCAGGAAGAAGTCTGAGAAATGAGCAAGGACTTGCATCAACAGATGGTTAAGTTAGAGGCAGTGGTAGCCATTATAATCAACATAGATTCCTCAAACAAAGAAGGCCTATCTTTGGATAAACTAAGGGAGAAATGGAGGGGCAGGTTTGAGGAAATCATGCAAAAGGGGGATGATGGGGAGAGTTTATTACTTTATCAGTTTATGGATATTTGGGAAGAGATAAGAATTGCCAAAAAGGAGCTGATCGAGCTAAAGGAGATGCAAAGTTTGGTTTCTGCGGAGTTTAAAAGAATCCAATTTGAAGGTGACTGGTTGGATGGCCTGGATTTGGATACTCTTTAGCAGATATTCTCTAGTTACGACAAGTACATTCAGGAGCATTCAGTGCAAAAGTAATTGACTCTCGGTGTCATACATCATTTGTTCTTCTCCCCTTTCTGTGGATGTTGACATAAGTTCTACTCTAAGTCTGATCCGTGTACTTCATCTTCTTCTTGAAGTATCAGATTCTCCTTCTTACAATGATGTAATCAGCCTTGAAAAGGGGTTCTAAGGTTCACTTCTATGTTCAGTTCCAACCCCATGAATTGTGGATCTGGATTAATGATTGAGAAATTCATGCATATGGCACTCTATATGTACTATTAGAATCTAATTTGTAAAGGTCATAAAATTGAAGAAAGATTAGCCACCTAAGAATAGAAGATAAAAAAAACTAGATCTAGGATTTTTAAGGTTTTAAAAAAAATACTCTAAACAGTTTAGTAAAAAAAGCTTGGTTTTACAAGTTCTCATATGTTTTCATGTCAAGACTTTTAAAGTTTGGATCCATTTTTGGATAAGTAATGATATATGATTAATCCATACGCCAGTGTTTTGTTGTGCTTAATTGTTCTTTATTTGATGAAAATCAATAGAAGGAACTGGATTCAAGGTCATATCATTGGATTATCTGTGAATTAGATTGTTATGGTATTTCATTTGATCTGTGTTTTGAATGATGAGTGAATGATTTGTTAGAAGTGAGGTTAGTGAACGTTGATGATATTTGAATTAGCATTATGGATGTATGCAGTAGTGTATTTGATTCTATGGATTGCATCTTGCTATAGTTGTGGTTAAGTAAAATGAACACTCATTGTTGATCTACATGTCTGGATACATAAGGATTTTATTCATATTTCTCTGATTTAAAGCTTTGTTTCATCTTTTTCTTTTGCTTAAAATCCCCCAAACGTAGACTACCTGATGTCATGCATTCTTGTTCTTTATTACCAGCAAAGGCCCCTTGAACATTACAATCACATTGACCATTGAGCAATATCAGCACAGTTGAGAACCAACTACCAGGACCTTGGGAGTTAGATTCCTATATGTTGTCTTTCTCTTTCAGGAGAAATAGAATAGTAATATTCTATTTAATGTTGTTGTGTTGTTTTGACCATCAACAGGTTGTAGAAGGTGGCCCTAATAGTATAGGTTGTGGCTCCTAATAGAATATTTTTCTTTTCAGAGTTGATTTTGTTGTAATAAATCAAGCCCATGAGGCTATAGCATGTAAGCTTTGAATCTGTAATTACATTTTCTGAAAATAATTGAAAGTGAATCATTTTTCTGTCTCACATCTTTTGTGTTGGTATTTATTGTTGTGATTTCTGTGGGATCTAGGCAATGTGTCCATCATCAAGTGGTATCAGAGAAGGAGTTCCTAAGCCTATAACAGAGCGTTGTATGTGAGGCAGTTGCAGTAGGACCTGTGAGTGTGGGTTGGGTTCAAGATGCCTCCAAGAATTTCCCACTATGGCAGAGGTAGAGGCCAAGGTCGTGGAGGAAGAGATCCACCAATAGATAAAATCAGAGTCCTTAGAAGGCAATTAGAAACCTTGCAACAAGAGGTTCGAAGAGGAGATGTGCAACGAGACAAAGATGATAATAAATATGAAATGAAAGAAGAAATGGAAGAGGAAGAGCAGGATCCAATGGATCATGGAGAAACAAGATTGCTGCGAGCAATCTCAAGCATTGGGAAGAGACCTAAAATGGAGGTTTCAACTTTTAGTGGAAATTTGAATCCTGGAGAATTGATTGATTGGATCAATGACATGGAGGAATTTTTTGAGTTTGAGGAGATTAAAGACCCCAACAGAGTGAGGTTTGCAAAGAAAAAATTGAAAGGTCATGCCAATATATGGTGGAAAGAGGTCCAATTAGAAAGAGGAAGACAAGGGAAAGATAAAATTTCCAGATGGTATAAAATGATGTCAAAATTGAAGAAAAAATTTATTCCAATCGATTACAAATTGGAGTTGCTCAAGAAGATATATAGCTTGAGGCAAGGGACAAGGGTGATGAAAGAATACATAGAGGAATTTCACAAGATCCTGATTTAGATAGGACATTCTGAGGTGAATAAAGAGAAAGTTTCTCATTATATTAATAGGTTGAAGCCAAGCATACAAGAAGAATTGACACTGGTGAGAATGACCACCATTGAGGACGCTTATCAATTTTCTCTAAAGGTTGAAGAACGACTAAACAAGAGGTTTGAAAATAAGCAACGAGGTGGAGGTTGTGGAGGAAAGACCAGTGGATGATCATATGGAGGTTGAAATGAAGATCAAAAGAAGGGTGAAGGCTCTAGTAGCAGCTAAAACTAGAAAGGAGATAACACCTACCATCCTCGTGATCAAAATAATGGAGTCCAAAGAGGAAGAGAAAGATCTAGACGAGGATCGGGAAGAGGAGGCTTCTGTGGAACCTATTTCTAGTGTGGAGAAGAAGGACATAGAGCCTCTGAGTGTCCTCATCATCAAGGAAGGACAAATAAAAGACTTGAGGGTAATGCACAAGTTGCACATGTAGATGAAGATGCTAAGTCTTCACATTTTGAGGATGTAGAGAGAGGAGAGGTTCTTGTTACCAAAAGAGCCTTGGTGAATGAAGAGAAAGAACCAACTCAAAGGAAGAATTTGTTTCACACCAGATGTAAGTATGAAGTAAAGTTTACAATATTATTATTGATGGAGGTAGTATTGATAACCTTATCTCAGAAGAAATGCTTAGTAAGTTGTGGTTGGAGAGAAAAAGGCATCCAAACCCATACTAGATTGCTCCGTTGCATAAGGACCATAAAGCCTTGGTAAATGAACAATATCTAGTAAAGTTCAAGATTGGAAATTACCATGATGAGGTATTGTGTGATATTATTCCTATGGATGTTTGTCATATGTTGTTAGGAAGACCGTGGCAGTTTGATCAACGAACAGTACATGATGGACATGCCAACACCTATTCTTTGATAAAGGATGGATTTTGTCATAAATTGAAGCCCTTGAAAGAGGTAGAATAAATGTTATCCAGTAATGCAAGAATTTGTTTGGTTGATGGAAGAAAATTCCTAGCAAGTATGAAGCATGAGCATATGTGTTTTACATTGATCCCTAGAGTTGATAAAGAAGATATACTGAGGTACTTGTAGAGGTTTCAAATTTGTTGAATGAGTTTCAAACTATTATTTCTAATAATGTACCTGAAGGTTTTCCTCCCATAGGAAAGATTAATCATTAGATGGACCTGATTCTTGGAGCCATTTTTTCGAATAAGGCAACTTATCATATGACTCTAGTAGAGAGCGAAGAGTTGGACATACAAGTGAAAGAGTTGTTGTGGAAGGGATTGACCAAAGAGAGTTTGAGTCTATGTGCAGTACCTGCAGTACTAGCACCAAAGGATGGGGAATGGTGGATGTGTACAGATTCTAGAGCCATCAAAAAAATCACCATCAAGTATAGGTTTCCCTTGCCAAGAATGGATGACATTATGGATTGTTTGAGTGAGGCTGAGTACTTCACATAGATAGATTTGAAGAGTAGATATCACTAGATCTGGATTAGAGAAGGAGATGAATGGAAGACAACCTTTAGAACCAAGGAGGGCTTGTACGAATGGTTAGTCATGCCTTTTGGGCTAACCAATGCACCGAGCACATTTATGCGGCTTATGAATGAGGTATTGAAAGAATTTTTAGGAAATTTTTTTATTGTTTATTTGGATCATATTTTGATTTTCAATAAGACATTGGAGGAACACTTGATGTATATCCAATTTTTTTTGAGAATCTAAGGGAGGAGAAGTTGTTGATTAATTTGAAGAAATGCAGTTTTGTGAGGGGAGAGTTGGTGTATCTAGGATTTTTCTTCTCAATAGAGGGTCTTAAAATGGATCCAGAGAAGGTGAAATCTATCATTGAATGGGATACCCCAAGGAATGTTACAAAGGTAAGATCATTTCATGGTCTAGCATGTTTTTACAAAAAAATTATTAAGAATTTTAGTAGTATTTGTGCACCTCTAAATGAAGTGATGAGAGGGGATTGAAAAGATTTTAAGTGGACCATAGGAGCAGCCAAAAATTTTTATATGTTGAAGAAGAAAGTTACAGAGCAACCTGTTTTGGCCCTTTCAGATTTCAATAAGGTCTTTCAGGTAGATTGTGATGCTAGTGGCACTTCCATAGGAGCTGTTTTGAGTCAAGAAGGTAAGCCTGTTGCCTAGTTTAGTGAGAAGTTAAATGATGCTAAGAAGAAATATTCTATCTATGATCAAGAGTTTTATGCTATAGTTCAGACTTTGAAGAAATGGAGACAATATTTGTTGCCAAAAGAATTTGTTTTATATACTGATCACCAGGCTTTGTAGTATCTCAATAATCAAGGAAAGTTGAATCAAAGGCACTTAAAATGGGTTGAGTTTTTGCAGAGTTACACTTTTCTTTTGAAGCACAAGAGTGGAAGGTCAAATAGATTTGCAGATTCCTTGAGTAGAAGGAATTTTTTTTTGATAGAAATGAATATAGAGGTTGTTGAGTTCAATGAACTCAAGAGTTTGTATCCTGAAGATCCAAACTTTGTAGAAGCTTGGAAAGCTTGTTTGGAACCTATTACATTGGATTGGACAAAATGGTTGGATTTCTTAACCCAAGATGGGATGTTGTTTAGAGGAAGCTAATTATGCATTCCAAAGAGTTCTATGAGAGATAATCTAATCAAGGAGAAGCATAGTGGAGGATTGGCTAGACATTTTGGTCGAGATAAGACCATTGCTCTTGTCAATGAGAATTATTATTGGCCACAGTTACAACAAGATGTGAAGAAGTTTGTACAAAGTTGTAGATTATGTCAGATGGCAAAAGGAACAAGTCAGAATACTGGATTGTATCAACCATTACTTGTACCTGAGAGGCCATGGGAGGATATTAGCATGGATTTTGTTCTTGGCTTGCCAAGGACACATAGAGGGCATGATTCCATATTTGTGGTGGTGGATAGATTTTCAAAGATGGCACATTTCATCCCGTGTCATAAGACCAATGATGTTCATATTGAAAAGTTGTTTTTCAAAGAGGTTGTGAGACTACATGGTCTACCAAAGAATATAGTTTCATACAGAGATACCAAATTTGTTGGTTATTTCTGGAGGACATTATGGAAGAAGTTGAAGACAGATTTGAAGTTCAGTTCTGCACACCATCCACAGACTGATGGACAAACAAAGGTGGTGAATAGGAGTTTGGGCAACCTGCTAAGATGCTTAGTTGGAGATAAGCCCAAAAGATGGGATTTCATTATACCACGGGAGGAATTTTATTACAACAATTATGTCAATAGAAGCACTGGTAAATCACCATTCTAGATTGTATATGGGAGTAGTCCAAGAATTGCTTCTGAACTAAGAAATATGGATAAGGGGGAGAAGAGTAGTGCTGAGGCTAAATATTTTGTTGAGCACTTGAAGAATTTGCATGAAGATGTGAAGAAACATATCAATAAGATGAACTCACAATATAAGGCTTAGGTAGATCAAAAAATGAGGTATAAGGAGTTCTAGGTAGGAGATGAAGTTATGGTTCATTTACAAAAGGAAAGGTTTCCAGTTGGTACATAAAACAAGTTAAAGATGAAGAAGTTTGGACTGTGCAAGATCCTAAAGAATCATGATTCAGGAAACACTTATGAGGTAGAGTTTCCTAGTGGGATACACATTTCTCCTATGTTCAACATTGCTGATTTGACATAGTATCATGAAAGTGATATAGAGGGGTCTATAAATGAACAATTGAGAATTCCATCACCTACTTCAGAGAAGGAAGAGATAGAAGAAATCCCGGATAGGCATGTGGGTAGAAGCACACAAAACAAACAATATGCAAAGTACTTGGTGAAATAGAGAGGAAGACCTACTAAAAATTCATCATGGTTATCTGAGGCTAAGGTTAATCATCTTGGTTTCCCTCTAACTCTTGAGAAGTGACTAGGTCACTTTTCAAATTACCCTGGGTGCCTAATGCGGAGCATCCAATGGTGTAGGGCAATCTTCCATCACCCAAAAAAAAAAATTCTTTATTTTCTTTAGTTGTTTTGAGTCCCATGATGGAACTTAAGGGGTATAAGACTGTCATGTGTCAAAAATAGCAAAAAAATAGACACTTACTATTTTTAGTAAGTTGGCCTAAACGGGTTCGTATGTATGTGAAAATTTACCCCAAGGAGCAACGCTGAAAAACATTTTTGGTCGTGAAAGAATCACCTCAATACCCTACACGGTTTGGGAAAAATTAAAGTTTTTGTCCCGAGAAATTTCTCCAATGTAGCTTCAAATTCAAATATAAAACTTTAGAAGCCCCAAAACAACTCAAAAAGTGGTGTGATGTAGAGCTCGTCGAGAGTTGTCCAACGATATGCAATAATAGCAAATCGGACACCCGGATCAAAAGTTATGGCCCTACAAAGTTGGTCCTCTAAAAAGTGAATTTCATAAAAATTTCTTCCTAGGACACAAATCAAACCGTGGGACTTTTGAGGCCAAAACAAAAAGGGGAAATATGATCTTTCTAGAAAATTCTAGGGCGGTTATTGGGGAAAATAGAAAGGGTTAAGTGGGGGTTGTAGAAGGTAGCCCTGATAGTGCAAGTTGTGGCTCCAAAAAGTAGATTTTTATTTTTAGAGTTGATCTTGTTGTAATAAATCAAGCCCATGAGGTTGTAACATGTAAGCTTTGAATGTGTAATTAAATTTTTTGAAAATAATTGAAAGTGAATCATTTTTCTATCTTGCATATTTTGTGTTGGTATCTTTTGTTGTGATTTATGTGGGTTCTGGGTGGTGTGCCCCTCATCAATTATCTTCGAAAAGATGCAATAAATGAGGCTTGTGGATGTAAAATAGGGCCAATTAAAGCATAAGAAATCTCAATTATTAATAACAAGCCTAGAGAAATGTGAAAGTGTGTTACAATATTTTACAACACTCCGAATAAGGCAAGATTAAAGTTAATTTTGATTAAAATTATGTTTATTATGTTTAGTTAATTGATAAAACCCTAGAAAAGTGTGAAAGTGTGTTACAACACTTCACAACACTTTAGCAAGGCACCATTAAGTTCCATTAGTTCACAAGGGCCCAAGACCTAATGTGAATGTGCTATCCACATTGCAACACTAAATCAAGACAACACTAAGCCAAAATCCACAAGGAGGACCCAAACGAGTGTGAAAATATCAAGGGATACATTTTACTACTCTACAAGTACTATCAATCTACTTTCTAAAGTATCATATATTTGAAAATTTTGTTAATATAAGATGGTCAAATGTTAAGCACACACAAAAGTATTTTTGGTTTTATTATTGAAATATAACATAGTGATCATTGTGTGCCCCTTGTTTTTGGTTTTGTTAAGTATTTTTTAAAATCAATTTGTAGAAAAATAGCTAAGAGTGAGTAATACAAGTTATGCACATTTTTATGCTTTTTATTGAATGTATTTTTAAGTTTTCTTTAATTGAATATATCTTGAAAATATAATCAGTGAATGTGCATATTAACTAACACAAAAATGTCTAAAAAAACTAGAGAATGAAGAGTAGGAAAAATCTATATAACTTTTAAAAATTTGAATGAATAGCTCTGAATTTCAGCTATATGAAAATAGCATTAAAGAAACATATTAATTTAAAAACAATAAAAAAATATACATAGCTGAAAAGATAAAAAGTATCTTGAAATTTTGGTGGTATTTCACAAAATTTTATTGCAAGACAAATAAATTTGAAGATGAATATATTACTTTATGTTGAGAACATAGATTTTGGAGTGAAAATGGAGTTCACCCCTTAGACTTGGATATACAAGTCTAATGGTAGGATTTTCATAAATTTAAATTGTAGTGTGATAATACACACAATATATAACATGCACGTATTGTTTTCAACAAAATAAAACTTAAAGTTTATTATAATCAATAAACATTATAATGTGTATGAGCTATAATACATATGAATTACTAGTATATATATCTTCAAGATCATCTATATAAAATATGTTGAAAGATATATTTATATTTTCGATTAGTAAACTTAAAATAAATAAAAAATCATCATATGACTTATTAGATGGGAAAAACAAAAAAATATTGTAATTAAATAATGAAAATAGAATTTTGTGATATTGTCCAGTTTTTAAATAATTGAAAAAATCAATAAAAAATCATTACACATGAAAATAGAAAGTAGATTTTTGTTTTTCTTTCACGAATTTGCTACCACCTATATGTCGTGTTGTCATTATAGAGTTAAGTCTATCGATGTAATAAGTGTACATATTATGATTTGGTAAATATCAGTCCATAATATATATGTACTTAAACACATTCATATTAACACAATTACATTTAATAAAATACATAAATATTAATGTTAAAAATACACTTTTGACTATTTTATGCCCCATCTTTACACACTTATCCTGTGATCTAAGTAGTTCATATTATAAAAATAACTCCATAGACAATTAACCTGAAATAGAACTAGAAAACACTGATAAGTTTTAATAATTTGGGTCAGCTTATTACAAATAAATAAAAAATTGAACATTAAGTCAATAGAAAGAAAAAATGAAATGAAAGGCGATAGGAAGTTTCTTATTGGGTTTGCAACATTTAATAAGGTACCAACCTTCAAAAGCCCATTTTGTAAAGAAAGTTGCAAAGTCAAGGGCCAAGGTTGACATTATACATATATTTTATTATTTTAGAGTGCAAAATTTTATAAGCAATTTCCATTAACAATTTTACAAAGTTGTCCAATGAAACTTTTCCTCTACTTTGCACAGTGTATGAGAAAGACTTTAAATAGCTTTCCTCTTGCGTGAGGATTCTCAAACACCAATTTTCAAGCAACCAAAATCATCTTGTCTTAGAAAGCTTAGGTAAGCTCAATCCAGTTGTTTCCATTGGAGAATAGATGAACAGTGATTGCATGTTCTGCTCTTCTGTTGACTGTTTTACAGTGCATTGCTTCTACATGCACGCTGTTTCAAAGGAACCACTGCAAAACCACAGGCTTTATGAAACTTCTGGAAGCATTATCAAGAAACAGCACTTTCCATGTTATCTAGATAAAGTCTAGGCTAATGTTAGGTATATTGCTTCATTGCTAAGATTGGATTTCTTTTATTATTTTTCTTAAGAAATTTCTGGTTTTGCTAGGTTTCCACTTTCAAAGAGGATGGTAAGAAGTCACCCCCACTGATTTTGATATTACTGAGGCTCAGCACTTTGTTATATAGTGCAGGTCTATCTTTACTGCCTTTGAATAATAAAAATTAGCTTTCTCACAAGAGTAAAACACCTTAATTAGACTCTTTTACAAATTTAGATAAAAGAGTTAAGGCATGTAACAATAAATGTTTAAATGAAAAAAAGGATATTATTATGTTATGTTATTGTGTTGAATTGTTTTTAAAATTAGTTGATGTGTAGTGATTGGTGTAGATGGAGTGTTGAGATTGAAACTAGAATAAAGAGCATATGATTGTAACAAATGAAAGTCTACTATAATGTTATTCGGGTTAAAATTATGCTTGTGATTTTGTTTGACTGACACAATCTTGTCCCTCAACTGCAATCTCATACTTTGTAGATCTACAAAATCAGAAAAATGGTTTGCCTTGACTTGATATCTGAATACAAAATGTGTTGTTGATGAACACCTTTATGAATCTATTGTGCAAAGGTTAAAATGTTGGACTTTTGTGTTCCTTAGTAAGCCCCTTTTGCTGTTTTCACATGATAGAAGACCCAGTCGTGCAATATGACTAAACGAATGATTGATGTAGTATTTGTTCAATAAATGCTAATGCAAGCTTATAATCAAAAGATACATATTTTTCATTACTCTTAGTTGGTTCTGCCATGTTTTTCAATTTTTCTTTCAATGTATTTCTATTGACATAGGGCCTATCTTTAAATATGACAACCTAGAACTCAATTTTGAATACTTTGACACATAAATCAACCAAAAACAATATTATTTTGTGATGAAATTGAATCAAAATAGAGGGAAGTGGTTTTGAATTTGGGGAGATGTGATTGTGTCCACAATTATGTCTAAATAATATAATTATTTTCATGATCACACCCAAACCATGAATGTGTACAAATGTACAAATGAATGAAGGAAAAAGTGAAAAGATTCAAAAGGAGTATCTTCCAATTATGTTACATTATACGTAAAAATAACATGTATTGAATGTCAAGATGACATATCTCAAGAAAAGACCAAAGTGAGTGTAAAATGATTATGGAAAGGGTGAAGTATGCACCTTTTTGCTCTACATTTTCCCTTCACTATAGCATGCATGTAAATTATATCAATCATGCATGCTAAAGTAAATAAGACAGTAAATAAAGTAGCAAGCATATTCCTAAAAGGATACAATTTTGACATTGTTCCCTTGCTTTCCTTCTTGTAGATGGAGCCACATCTCCATACCTACACATATGTGCACAAGTTGTTAGTAACATCTATTTCAAACATAATCATAAATGTAAATAATGTCATAATCATCTAGCATTGTATTTATGTTTTTATCAAATTTCAAATGAAAAACATCAATGAGGGAATTAAGATGGACTCACAAGGTTGTAACCAAGTTGACCCCATCAAACCCTATAAAATAACTCTATGAAAAAAAGGTGTCATATCATTTAGTCTAAAGCAAATGCCTTGAGTGTGGTATCAACATTTAAATGCATTCACATTAAAACTTGAATTTGTTTGAAGTGAATGTGATCAATTTGTTTATTTAAAATTAGTTGATATTCAATTACTAACATTGTCTTATATGTTGAGGATGTTAGAAATCTAAAATAGATTGAATAACCCAAGGAACCTTTTAAGAGAAAAACAAAGTTACATGAACTAGAAAAATATAAATAATACAAACCAGAACTCTGAGAGATTATGCAATGCAAGGATGACATAATTACATTAAGATCTTCCAAGATAAAAAAAAAATATAAGCTAGGTAGTGAGTTTATATAGAACTAAGGATGGGATGGAGGTGGAAAATCAACAAATAAGAATTGACCACCAATTACCACCAACATTAAATAAAATGATTAAAAAGTAAATACTCCACTTTTAAAAGGTGGAGGAGAACTCATCACTATATCCCCTAGTTATTAAATGATTAAATCACTTTATTATCCTAAGCAAGCTTAATAAATGTGTAGGAAAAACCTATAACTAAGGAAAAATAAATTATCCCATTAGGAAAATAAAAACCTACACCAACATCCCCCATTAAGCACAACTTAGGAGGATGTAAAAGATGATGGGTCTCAACAAATGAGGCCATGTTAGGTACCTATGTAGATATCAAATTCCCTGCCCCCCCAAAGAAGAAGAATCCCCCTCTCACAAATAGAGAGAACACCCCCCAAAATAGAGAGATAAGAAGAGAAGGACTAACTAGCCTCCTCCAAAGAGATTCAATGGTAGATGCTCAAAACTAAATGGAGAATATGGTCCACAATTGTCAAACAATGTTCCTCCTCTTAGGAAGAAACAAAACCAAAGATGTTTGCAAGATATCTCCCAAGTTCTAAAAGGAATATGTAGGAAGAAATTGCAAAATATATGAAGTCTTTGAACTCAGATCAAGTGTCCCCATGTTGATATTGAAGGTTATCACAATCAAATCAGTTGTTCTAGGGCACACTAATGAAGATGACAAATCAAAATCTCTTAGAGACTAATGTAGAACATAATCCAAAGATAATGATGGTTTGACGATAGTTATGCAATGAATACCATCAAAGAGGAGAGATAACTCCTCAAATGTGTCCTCCAAATAAAAAATGTGAGACTTGAAAAACAAGTCTAAAATTCCTATCAAGAAATCATCCCACAAAGTTGTATCTAAAGACTATGTATGTCATGTTGCAAGAATTCATTGGAATCTTTCAAAGAAGCAACCCTAAACTCTAAAGTAGAAAAAATTACAAGGACCAAAGAGTTGTCCTCAAAGAGATGACATATGTCCTCAATAGTGTTATGTAGATCCAAAATGAGGAACTCTACAAACAAACAAGAGATGTCTAGTAGAAATTTGTCCCAATGGATTGAATCTGGAGGACATAAATGAGTCAATGACCCTAGTGCAAAGAATCTCTAAAGTATCTTGAAGAAGCATATCTAGAATCTGAAGCTGCAACAAGTGATTGAGATAGGGTATTAATGTGAGGATGAGAAGAAAGAAGATAAATCTCTATGTCATCTGAATGTTCAAGACCTATAAAATACTCAATTTCCTCTAAAATAGAATCATAAAAGGGTATATTATTTGCATCATCAATTGGAATGAGACAATTTGTAGTAGGATCATCTAGGAATGGAGAAACTTGAGGGTCTCTAAACATCTCCCAACTCTTAGTACAAAGTGTGCAAGGACATTCAATATCCACTATAGCCGATATAGTGTCATTATCAACATGATAACCAATCAACCCTAATACATGATCAATTCTATTACCCCATACTGATTTACTTCCAGGTCTGTCTGGTTCAGGCATGAGCCCATAAAGGTGAGGCAAAAGTTTTAGCCATTTGAGATGGGTTAGAATTCCTTTTTCCCAAGGCTCATAATTAGCCTTATCCAAAATTTTCACAAAAGGGTGAACAAAGAACCCATGATACAATCCTCAAATGATTACAAAAGACACCAAATATACTCCCACTAATTTCAATAGTATCAAACCCCCCCCAAATATTATAAGGTTGTCACTTTATATTTTAGTGCGTTTACAAAGCCTTTTCCAAGATACAATGCTTAATAGGGTCAAAATAACCAAAATTACAAATTTTGATATAAAATGAACCTGAGAAAAAATCTAGAAAACTTAGCCCTATAGTTGTGCAATTATCTTCACCACCTTTCCAATGCCTATTTTTTTTATAAAAGCATCGAGGTGAAAGTTATGGCCTGCTGAAGAAATTTCCAACAAACAACTTCAACCTAAAACATCTGGTAAAAAATGGCAAAAAATATTTTCAATATGTTTGTCTCCAGCTTTCCAATGATATCTCATTTTAAAAAATCCAATATTGTGAAGAAAATTTATGCAAGTTTGAAAAAAGGGCCCAATTTGTCCTATTGGAGGGATCTGGTGGCCCCTCGGTGGTCATTGGGTGGCGATCTAGTTGGAGATGTGGCTAATGAATCCAGAAACCACTAGCGATTTATGAGATCAAGTCACAGTTATATAAAAAATGGTCATAATTATGTGTTTTTAGCCTTGCAGCTTATAAGGGCTGCTAGCGGCTATAAATGCCATTGCAACATTTAAGGCTACAATTTGTGGCTTGAAGTCATGGTTTTCTGTAGTTGGGTGGCCTTTTAGCCATGGTGCTAGTGCTGGCATCTAGCACTTAAGCGCTCTGCCAAACACTTTTAATAATTTTTTTTTTTTTTTTTTGAAAATTTTTAAACACAATGACAATATAATATATGAAAAATGAAAATTTTCACAATTTTTTTAATAAAAATCGTATGACCTGCAAACTAGTGGGCCATACTATTCCCTAGGCAAAAAAAATTGCCTCGACAACTCCCAACACCAAATATGGATAAATTTTATGTCAAAATTTGTCTCCTCGACCTCTCAAATGCAATGGTAAGGTCCTTTTTGGTTGAAAATGCTCCTATAAAACTTGTTTGCTAGATCTGAGCTTCAAACCCTCATTTGCAACTATGTTAAATGATCTCCAATTTCGATGAAATAAAAGCCAACCTTGACTTTCCTGAGCCTCCTAGACGTGTTGAAATAGTAAAAAATGCAACTAGTATAACCTAAAATGGTGCAATCACCTAGATCTCACAAAACACATGTACAATATAAAGAGATTATTAAATCTTTGCAAACCTTTTCTAATTCTCCAGATCATTCAAAATGCAAGAGAAGAGCATACGAGAATTTACAAGATTTTTATATGAAAATATCAATCTCTCAATTATGAATCTAAAGAACTAAGATTTCTCAAAACAAAAACCTGATACCATGTTAGAAATTTGAAATAGATTGAATAACCAAGGAACTTTTTAAGAGAAAATAAAATTTACATGAACTGAAAAAAATATAAATAATGGAAACTAGAACTCTAAGATATTATGCAATGCCAAGATGATAGAATTTCATTAAGAGCTTCCAAGATGAAAAATACAAGCTAAGTAGTGAGTTTATATAGAACTAAGGAGAGGATGGAGGTGGCAAATCAACCAATAAGAATTGACCACCAATAACCACTATTCAACATTAAATAAAGTGATGAAAAAGTAAATACTCTACCCTTAAAAGGTGGAGGACATCTCATCACTTTATCTCCTAGTTATTAAATGATTAACTCACTTTATTATCCTAAGAAAGCTTAATAAATGTGTAGGAGAAGCCTATAACTAAGGGAAAATAAATTATCCCACTAGGAAAATAAAAACCTACACCAACAAAGGATATGTTGTTCATTATGATCTCAAAAATTAAGTATATAACACCTTTGACATGAAGGATTTGGGGGCTAAAAACCACATCTTGGGTATGAAAATTAATAGGGATTAGGTTGGAAATTTTTGGCTTAGTCAAAGTAAGTATGTTTAGACTATTTGACAATTATTTGCTATACAAGACTACAAGATAGTGAGTATTCCTACTTGTTAGTACTAAGTTAGCATTGGAAAATTGTCTTGATTTATATGATTATTTGAAAGATATATATAATTCTCCTTATGCCAGTTTCATAAGTAGCCTAATGTATGTTATTATTTGTCTAATAATGGACATTGACCAAGTAGTGGGAGTTCTTAGCAAGATGTCTGACCTAGTAGAGAGCACTAGAGTTAAGTGAAAAGGGCTTTCAAATATTTGCAATATTTATTTTATTATTGTTTTTCTTTCATGGAATTGATTATGTAGGAAATTTACTTGATATACATGGCTTTGTTGATTCAAATTGGGCTAGAAATTTGGACAAAAAGAGGTTCATGAGTGGCTAGATGTTCACTCTATTTAGATCAACTATCAATTGAATGAATAAGTGGGAACTTAAGGTTATTCTTCCACTATAGAACTAGAGTACATAGATGTGGCACATGCCTATGAGGAGATAGTATGGTTATCAATATTGTGTTCAAGTATTAGCTTTGAGTGAAGACATGTCAAGACTGGATGTGATAGTTAGAGTGTTATCTATTTGACAAAGAACCCAATGTACCATAGTCATACAAAGAATATTGATGTTTAATCTCACTTTTTCTATGAGAAGGTGAAGGTTGGTAGAATCATGATTTATTTTATGAACATTGCATCTTTTAGTATTTGATTTATTTTAAGTTTTTCTTTATGTCTTTGCAATATAAATGTAAAATGGGATAACATGGAGATTAAGTGTAGCATTCACCTTACAAATCCTAATTCTTGTCAATTATATTTAATTATATAGATGATAAATAATGCATAGTTTTCAAACATCATGGAGTGGATGAAATAGGACACCCATGTGAGGGTGGGGACATGAATTATTTATTATTTACTCTATAGGATACTTAGTATACTATTTAAGAAGCATTGAATAGGGAGTTTAAATTAAAAAGTTCAAAATTGAGAATATAGAACATCTTCCCAATTTGCTAATTATGAAAAATACATTGAATAGCCTCATAGAGCATATGAATTTTGAAAATTGATCAAATTGATAATTTTGATGGAATTTAACACATGTAAGTGAGGTTTAAGATGTGTAAGAGGGTTACTATTCTAGCTTACTTGGTCATGAGTATGGGGGCATTGGATTTTATAATAATAGAGGTTATATATTTATACTAATATAGATTTGTACACCTCAAAACAATACAATGTAAGAGAAAAATATTTATTTTATAAAATATTTGTTTGTCAATTATCATATATTAAATTATTATCTCCCACTTAACTGTAACCCTAAAAAGCATTTTTACCTTATTAATCTTAATTAAAAAATACTTGTTTTTCTTTGCTTATAAAATACTTAAGAATTTGAGTCTCAAATTATCATTAACTTCAATTTTAATGTTACAATTGAATAGAAATATGCTAGTATAAAGCCACTCTATCTATCTAGATCTTTAATACAAAGATAACCATATCATCTATTTTCACTATTTTCATTAAATATTAACTATTGGCACTTGGCACTTAGTATGAGGTTATTGGTACATGCTTTGCTTCAACATTAATTGTCTCCCACCTCCTCACCTCTGGTGGGTATAATCAGAGATTAGTTTTTATAAATGCACACTTGTGTGTGGCCTCGTCGGTGTTGATACATTGGCTATATCACTTCTTTTTAACATGGAAAATTGGTGGCTTTTTCTTCAATCATTTCTTTGGTTCTAGTTTCCTTGCTCTGGTATGATAATGGATAATTTGATAAGGGTCTTTGTCCCACCTAGAATTCAAAAAATTTGGGATAGTCTACCCCTCATGACGAAGAAGCTTAGGCAGATGTTTGCAATAGAATGCAATCAAGTTTTTTATGCAATAGGAATGGTGCTAGGTATTGACTAGATGGAATTTCATGTCATGGTGCTTCCACATAAAATTGCCTCATGTTTTGTTTCCAATCTTATGGATGTCTTATGGTGTGTTGAGATGGTGAAATTTTTGGCTAGCACTTATATGTTACCACATATTTGTCCTCTTTCTTCCCTACAACTAGATTTGGAAAATTATGACATTTTGCAAGGTTCAAACTTGGTTGGAGGCATTCTCTGTAGACATCTTCTTTAGGATAAGCGTCTCTCCATTCTTCTTTGTTCCATGGCTTAGGGATTTCTAAATGATTTCCCGCGTGAGTTCGATCTTTGTCTTCTCAGACTAAGGTTCCACTATGGTAACATAGTCTGTGACTCGATTCAGAATCTATACAATGCAGTCTAGTTGCTTATTAGGCATGCACTCATTGAGTCTCATGATGAGCCATTTTTCCTCCCACCCACTGACATAGCCTCCTCAAAGGAAAGTGCAACCTAATTCACTATTATTATTCTAGGCATTTTGTTCATAGTACTCCTCTCTTCTATATTTTGGTTCTTGGCCCTCTCTTGTTCATGAATTTTGGATCTCCTCTTTCATAACTCTATTTTGGTTCACAGCTATTTCTTGGGCTTGTTTCCTTGGTTTTGTAGGATCCTCTCAACATGACTTTCATTTGGCTCCTATTTTCATCATCCTTTTAGCTTCCTTCTTCAAGCATTAAGTACTCTGGAGAAAGCTTCTTTCATTACTTCGGCTTTTGATGCTCTAGCCTTCTAAAGGTCATATTTTTTTGTTGTTAACAAGTGAGATATCTTGTAATGCTTATTTTTTATTAGTGAGGCATTTGATGTTATTCTGTAATACTCAGACACTAGTTTTGCTACCTTGGAGGTTATTTTAGGGGTTATTTTGCATTTTATGGTGGGATAAGTGGTATGTTCTTCTCTAATGCTATAATATATTTCTAAAGCTTTGCATTCAAAGTACTGCATCTCATAAATTTAGATCCTTTGACTTATTATAACTTGTAAACACTCGTTCTCT
Source organism: Sequoia sempervirens (assembly GCA_007258455.2). Lineage (NCBI taxonomy): Eukaryota > Viridiplantae > Streptophyta > Pinopsida > Cupressales > Cupressaceae > Sequoia > Sequoia sempervirens. The sequence goes on along the minus strand of VDFB02373365.1, from coordinate 14,462,218 downwards.
ACTATTAATAAAATTTTCAATGTCATAGCCACTTTTATTCAAAAAAAACTATATATTTATTGAATTATTAAATATTTAATTTTTTGATATATATGTGTGTGATGGCTATATTTTTTAAATTTTCTTGTATTATTTTTTTTCATTTTGGGTTCACTTTGATTGGATTATTTCTTATGCAATTACAAGTGTACATGTTGGCAATCAGGATTGCACCCTTAGCCAAGTTAGACTTACCTATCATGTTGCAACATGGAAACACTCTCAAATTTGTGGGTAAGTCTATAGGTGAGTGAATCTCTAGAGTGGGCTGGTTCCCCCAGTAAAACACCTAATCTACTAGACCTTCAGGGAAAAGGGGTAGAAGGAAAAAATGAAAAACATAGATCCTAAACTAAGGTGATTCACTAGCAATGTGAAGATTCTGACAATTTTTCCACTCACAACAATATCTCTAAAACTATGATTCTCATATGAAACCCTTGCAAACAAACTTACAATGAAAAGACATAAAGAGGATTCTACATTTGAATCACATTTAACATCAGATTGTGACTGTAAATTTGAAACAAGAAGATGAGAAATGAAATCTTGTTATTTTATTGAACTAAAGGAGTGACAATTTTAGAATTTGAGTATAAGAACAAGTTTACAAAAATCTCTGACTAAATAGGAGAGCAAGAAACCATCAATCTAAACTGAGAAAAATAAGAATTTTCCCCAACTTATAGCCTCCAAGTGTCACAGTAGTGAAAATAGCCAAAAATCAACTTCACTACATCTCTGAATAACAACTTTTCCCATTTTCGAGGTAAAGGGAAAAGCCTAAAAAATAGTGTCATAAACTACTCCAAGCAACATCAAAATGATAGAAAATATCCACCTCCAAAGAGTTGATCCAAAAAATCCACAAAATCAGGTGCAAATAGCTAGAAACTGAAAATGGAAACTTTAGTTTGCCTCTTTTTCTCCAAATTTTCCCAAGAGAACTCAACTCAAAATAGAAGGTTTTAGTGAGGACTTAAGTACACCAATTGCATTTAAACAATAAAAAACATTAAGGTGATTTATAGAAACATTACCTTAATGTTGTTTTACAACACTTGCAGTTTTAGAAAACAAAAATAGAAACCCTCCCTAATACATTTGAATTTTGTATTTCAAGCTCAGATATTCTAATTTTTGCAATTTTGGAGTAAAATTTAATGCTTTGCAAAAATTAAAATATTTAAACAAGGCTCCTATATACTTGATTTTTCTATAAAAAAATCATAAAAAATCTTAGGCATCCATCAAATATGGTGATTCAAAGGTCCAAGAGAAACTTAAAGTATTCAAGACTTAGGAAAAAATTGAAAAGACCTAAGGTTATTGTCTTAATTTTATGCAAGGCATGAAATATCTCCCAAGGTATAGAAAGGATCATCCAAAGATGAAAAATGGCAAGGCACATATGATTTTCTTTAAAAATCAAAGAAAAAGACTAATGCTAGGCTCAACCTAGGCATAACCATTTACAAAGGCAAGGCATTTTGACTTAAGGCGTTTGATTTTTAAAAGAATGTGATAAAAATCCTAAAGTCGAATTAGGGCACAAGGAAAACCCTAGCATCAAAACCAAAATGAATCCCTAAATCTTCCCATCATTTTCACTTGGCTGATTTGGAGAAAGAAAACTTTGCACTTGGTCGCCATGAGGAACTAGGGTTTGAGGCTAGAACTTTTCCATTTCGACCTACATTCTTTACCATTCTTGTTGAATCTTCTCCTAAATTTGATGGTAAGATATTTGTTATCATTTTGATGTGTTTTTGACTCCATTTTGAAGGAAAAATTGGGCCTCTAGGCCGTGGCCATGGTTACAGGACATAATAACCCGACCAAAATAACCCTAGACAAAATAACCCGATCACAATAACCCAAGGAAAAAATAACCCAGGGTCATAATAACCCAAGCCAAAATAACCTGTGGTCATAATAACCCATGGAAAAATTATCCCCGTAAGAATATAGAGAAAGGAAAACAAAATTTATAAATGACCACGGGTTATTCTGTCCATGGGTTATTTTGACCATGGGTTATTCTATCCATGGGTTATTATGACCCTAGGTTATTTTGTCCTTGGGTTATTATGATGGGGTTATTGTGTCCACGGTTATTGTGGTCGGGTTATTATGTCCTGATACCCACAACCATGACTAGTTTTTTAATGCATTGCTCTCTTTTGTGTTTTTTGTTGTTGCATTGTTTACATTGGCCACCATGAGAGGGCTTGTTCAAGCTTTTGAAATCTTGTCCTATGGACTTGAATTGGTTTTCTTCATTCACAAACCAGGGTAAGCTTCAATTCTTTTCTACATTGTGCATTTCTCTCTTTAAAAGGCTTGATTTGAGCTCATTTCACAAACATAAGTTGAGAATATATAGGAGAAATGAGTAAATTTTTGAGTTTTGTCTTTGCTTAGGCTGTGGTCTCACCATATGCATTCTCTTATTTCTGTAAAAAATATTCTTCTTTGGGCTCGACCCATGATGCAAAAGTGATATCAATGTTGAATGAAAGGACTTCTTGTATTTTTGCTTACCATTTTCTAGGTTTGTAAAACCCTTCATGGCCGCAGCCATTGACTTAATTGTCTTAATTTTTTGAGAGCTCCATTGTTGGTATAAGTTTGAACCCTTATTATTTCCTTCTGTATTTGCATTTTGAAAACAAAACCCCAAGTGGGTATCCTCATTTGTGAAAGGAAGAACTCTCCCAGGCCACGACCATGAGAGTACAACTGGGTTTCTTTGCATTCTTGTACAAACTCGAGCTACCCCATTACTTTTGAATTTGAGATCTCATAACATAAACCCATTTGGGTTTCCTCTTATTTCTATCAAAACTCAAAATGGGTACCACTGCATTTGCTTCCATTCTATGCAAAGTGAACTATTTTCTTTCTACTCACACACAGATGCATTGTATGAGTCATAGTGAATTTAATATCATTATTTCATTCCATACCTATTCATTACCTTCATTGTTTGCTTTCAAATGACATGATGCATCTATAGACAATAACAATTTCACTATTGTTTATTGTATACCACCTACATTCTGAAACATGTATGAGGCATTATTTCTCTTCACCATATAGAGACATCAAACATTTAGCTACAAAAACCCCCATTATGGCATTGGTTCACTATTTTGAAAAGAAAAGTGATCTCATTTTTATGTACATGTTACTATAGCTTCACTTGTTTGTATTCAAATTGTAAGTTCTATTTCACCCAAAAATTCTCTTTAATGAGCAAGCTGATTTCCTTGTACTATTTGCTTTCAAAAGAACATGTTGCTCCAATGGCATTTCTATTCACTCCTTTCAATGCATAGGTTGTTAACAATTTTTTGTTTTCCATTTTGTTTGAAGTGCATAAACACAATGAAACTCAACTCCATTTGATACTTTTTAGTTGCTTATCAAACAAACATGTTTCCTCATACTTTCCATGCACTTTCTCATTCACTGTTTAACATGGCTGCCATGATATTTGCACACACTTTCTCTATGAAGCACACAAAGAAAAGCTCTATTTACTCCCAAATGCATTGCATAGTGATGCCTTTATTCTATTTACTTACTTTTACAATGTTGCATTCGGCCATCATGATGCCTTTGCAGGTCACTTGTTGTTCATTGTCACCCATTCTAAGCACTTGAATGTTTAAGAAAAATGCACTTCAAGTTTCACTTTTACCACAGTTTCATGGAACAATGTAATGAGATCATCCTTTATAGCTATAGCATCAATAGTATTGAAGCAAGACTTGGGTCTTTTTGCAATCTATTGACATAGTAATGTTGTTTCATTCAACTCAAACACTTAATGCATTATGCCCACAATCAACAATGTTTCTTTTTCCTTCATCTTTTGGCTTTCATGCTTCATTTGCAGCCACTTGTAATTCCATTTCTTGATGGAGAGAAACCTTCCCTCTGTACTCTTCATGCATTTTTATTTCTCTTGGGAGGCTATAGTTGATGTGAATCTAATCCTTGCATAGAATATTTTGAGATATAAACACCTGATGATGATGTTTTGGAGCTTCTCCATTTACTTCAGTGGCCACTTTTGATTGGCATTATGTATGTCTATTCACTATCATGTTTTGATGATGTACTCTTGTGATGGTCTATGTGAGAAATTGATCATTTATGATCTTCAACTCATTGCATTTTCAAACTTGATTGTCCTAAATGATCAATTTCTTGAGATCTTATGACACTTGTGATGTACTGCTTCAGATGCATATCCCTTTTGAGCAATTATTAATTTGTTTCCCTTCTCAACCTGCTTCTTGAATGTTAAGGGGCAACATGCCGAGCTCAACCCTTGTGGGAGCCCATTTTACACCACATGCTATAAGTCTTCAAAGAAGATCAACAACATGGATTTTCCTATACCTGCACAGGAAACAAATAATGTTAGATTAAAAAAAATAAGTCCAAAGTTTCTTATGATGTTTCCTCCTTTGTGATCTCTTGCACACTTCTTGTCTTTGCTCAATTGATTCAATGCACCACAAGAAATGTTCTACATTACTGTTGATATATCATGTAGGAGGATTCTTAACCCAAGCTCTAACAGAACTCTTCCAATCATTTGCAAGTTCACTTGGAGAACAAGAGCAAAGAGGGATTCACAACATTGAAGGCAACTCGAAGACACATTCAAGCAATGACGACTATGTTCCCTCTTATGTGCTCTTTTCCTTCTTTGTCTTCAATAGTGTAGTGTACTCCTTGTGTTTCACTGTCTTAGCTATTCCCACGGCTTGTGTGGGACACTTGATTCTTCTTTTCATCCCAATGAATATAAAACAACATTTTGTGCAATTCTTGTTCAATTTTGTACTTTTCTTTTGCAAATAATGTATGGAACATTATGGAATGAATAACTAAATATATAATGAAAGCACTTTCTTTTACATCTCATGCAATATTTTATGCTGCAAATCATGAATGGAAAACTGAAACACATTGCACCTTTCTAAAAAAACTCAAAAACTCAAATATATGCAATGGTTTAAGCAACTAAATAAATAAACTGAAACTCTTCACCTTAAAATGAACTTGAATTACCCAACTCTGTTAATTTGATTTGTGGTGAAAAATTGATAACAGTACAAGAGGCACATTTTTTGTTGAAATTGGGCACATGAGTTGAGTTTTATTTATCTCCATCTCCCACTCTCAACGACCAATCATAATTCTCATTCTTTCCATTTCTTGTCTTAAGTTTAATAATTATAATGTATGCAAGTTATCTAGACCTTAGTTATGTGATTTATATAAATGAACCCAAAAATTTTAATTTTAAAATTCAAAATTTTTTCCAAGTTTATCCTTCCAACTATTTATTATGTTTCAACTTGAATTGTGAAACATTTCACTTGGCTCCTTTAGATTTTTATTTAAGGGCTAACCCTAGTGTACTCTACACATATTATCATCTAGCACCTAAACATCTAGCACACATTTTAAAATATCAATTCACACAATTAGAGCACTGATTTTGCACTACACACTTGCATCAACAGCTATGAAACTCTCTACATAAATTCCTATTATATTTTACCCATGTTAATATTCATTCAATTAGTCCATATAGAAGGAGAATACTCCTTTCCTAGAAAGCTCCCCAAAGGTGTTCCTAAATACTACTTGTCAAAAAGAATGGATCACAAATATTCAAGTGAATCAAGAAGTAGACATTAGTGTTTTGCAAAAATTAGATCCACATATCAAAGTTAAGATCCACATGTCGATTTCAAATACTTGTGTTTATTACTTGCATAATCTTGAAGGAAAACAATAGTGACACATTGATTGTCATTATTTTGGTTATCCCTAGCTTTCCTCCATATTAACAAATCACTTATAGATATTTGTGATAGAATTTAAGTACATTAGATTTATAGATATGTACCTTTTATTTATTTATTTTAGTACTTTACTAAAATTAGTTTCTCTCTTAATTATTTAATCCTATGGTAGCTATCTAATTATGTTTGTTAAATTATTTTACCCCGCAGTTATATATAAGCGGTTTTATTCTCTCCCTTTCATTTTAGTGAACCTATCCACTCTAAAATCTTCAAAGGGTCTCCCCTTAGGGTTTATTTTATAATTTTATAATTTGGATTTGATTATAACTAAAATCCATTTTATTCCTCTTTGGCCCTTGACTTAACATTATTTATTTTTCAAGGGTTTATTTATGAAAAATTTAATAAAACTCTAATTTATTTTTAGTTTTTTTATCGGTGCACACTTTTTGACTAGAGCTATGAACTAGAGATGCCACAAATGGGGGACCTCCTCCTCGGCATGAACACAAGAGAAAGCTCCTCCCACGAGCATGGTAGCCCAATGAGGGCACAAGGCCCGTGAGCACACCAGCCCAACGAGGGAAGAGCAGTGGTTCAAGTTAGGAGACTTGAACCCGGGTGGCCACGAATACAATGCCACCACTCTTACCTATGAACTATGGGATCAATCCCAAAATAAAACTCTAATTTATGTTTAAGAAGGAGTGCTCATATAAACATTCATATGGATCTTATCATTTTACTTATTAGGAGTTTCAAATTGAGGGTAGCATAATAAGCAATATTATTTTCCTCACAATACACATATGGATAATTAATATCTAGATCTTTGACTAGATAGTTACTTTTTCAAGAGACTTGTTGATCGTACTTCTCCTACATAGCTAGTTAACTCTCTTCATAGTTTTTTATTGGTAAAACCTTTATTATAAATATTATTCATGGAATTGGTACTATGATTACCTCTCCTATTTATTTAAATCACACATCTTCCCCCTTACCCACCTAATTTTCCTCTTCCATTACTTCTTTATCTTCTCATCACAAGGTAGATCCCCTTTGTATGCTTAGCTCAGTGTGAATCTCATTTCTTATATTCCTTCATCTAGTGTACTTAATGTATCCCCTTATACTAGCATTCCAATTATCTCTCATCCCACTAGTCACACTCCTCTTCTTACTCATGTCATACCTACATGTTATAATACTAGTACCATCCCCCTTGATCTCACCTTAATATTAGAATGCATCATATATAAAATATCTACACAAGACCTAATTTCTATACAATAATCATCAATATCTATAGAGAACACATATATTAAATAGTCACTATTATGGATCTTAATTACAAATAATGTATATATATAAGCTTCTCGAATCCATGAATTAAAGAGATGACATGGTCAAAATGTAAAATTATAAATGCTAATCACTCCCAATCAAGAGGGGATTTAACTCACTCTAACCAATATGATAGATAGAGTGTAACTCAACCTAGACTATATAAGTTTTAATCAAGTACATACATCAAGACACATAAGTGATTGACATAACTACCTAAGTGTGATTAAAGAGAATTTTTTTTATATGTGTGTGTGTGTGTGTGTTTATTATTCTAGTATATAAACTATTCTAATAATGATATTTGTTTGCTCTAACACCCCATAATTACAACATAGGGATAGAGAGAAAAAATGATGAAGAAAAGCCTTAAACATGGGTTTCAACAATCAAGAATAATCAAGTACTCATGTACAATGTTTTTGAAGAAGAGAAGGAGAAATTTTTTAAGAAAAAAATCCCTCCTAAATAGTAAAGATAAAATGGTGTCTTAAAATCATTATAAGATAAGGCCCATGTGTTCCTCCACAATGAAGAGAGATAAATTGTCACCTTCAAGTATGATGCTACAAGTCCTTGTTGCTTTGTTGACTATTCTTGAAAATGAATGTCATTGTTTGTCACTTGTGCAGTGTGTGCATGTGAAATAAGTGGTGGAATTATACCTATGAAACATCAATGGGTGAGCTATGTAGCTCGTCAACTGATTCATGTGTAGAACTTGTAGTCTCTGTTGTTGAATTTTTAGTAGAAGGTTCAAATTGTTGAATCAATGTAAGAAGGAAGTCATCATTCTGCAATGGTTTCTTGTAAAGCTTTAATTTGTGTCCATTAACTGGTAATGAGATCCTGACTTCATCATTTTCATGTAGCTGCACTGTCCCATTTGGAAATGCTTGTTTTATCTCATATGGATGAAGTCATCTAGTTTACAATTTCCCTTTGTAATTTTTGTATCTAGAGTCATAAAGCAGAGCCTAATCACTTGCACTGAATTCCTTTATATTAACGAACTGATCATCCCAATGGATCCTTTTATTTTGGAAAACTCTAGTGTGGTGTATGGCTTCCATTCTGATTTCATCTAGTGCATTCAAGTTGTGTAATCTTTCCTGCTATGATTTTGACAAATCCATTCCCAATGTAACTATTGTCCTTAATGTTTTATAGTCAAATTCTATAGGAAGTAATACTTTCTTACCATACACTAGTTCATATGGTGTAAAACCTATTTTGGTCTTACAAGTTGTTCTATAAGCCCAAACTACCTCAGGCAATCTGGATGCCCAATCTTTCCTATGAATTTGCACTATTTTTGTGAGGATGTTTTCAATCTCCCTATTGGTGAATTCCACTTGTTCATTGGCTTGATGGTTATAGGATGAGGACTTCCTGTGTCTAATCTCATATTATTGAACCAATTTTGTGATTAGATTTGATGTAAGTTGAGGTCCTTGGTTTGTGACAATTTCTCTTGGAACTCCATATCTTGTGAATATATCTTAATAGAGAAACTTTTCCACTTTCCCATCCCTTACAAATTGTAAAGCCTTAACCTCTACCCACTTTGTAAGGTAATTTCTGCATACCAATATGTATTCTTTGTTGTTTGATGTTGGTGTAATTGGGCCAATAAAGTCTAATCCCCATTTTTCAAATGGTGGTATTGCTACTTGTGGTTGCAATGTAATTTCATCTATCTTTGTTGGCCTTCCAATTCTCTAACATATATCATAGTTCCTAGTGTACTTTACTGCATATTTATGAAGTGTTTTCTAATTATAGCCAGTATTGAGAGTCTTTAGAGTTGTTCTCTTGGCTGCAAAGTGTCCCCCATAGTTCATCATGGCATGCTTTGAGGATATCATAAACTTCATCTTATTGGATGCATCTTCTTAGTATGTTGCATGGTCCCGTGTAGAATAAGTATCCAACTATCCAAGAGTAGGAAAACTCTTGTGAACCAATTACCTCTTTTCTCTTGGTGAGAAATGGTGTGGTGTCTTTCTTGCTACAAGATAGTTGGCAGTATCTGGATACCAAGGTGTATGTAGAGATAGAACAAACAAATTATAATATGGGAATGAGTCATCAACAACATCTTCTTTTGATTTTTTTGGTAGTCTGGATAGAAAATTTGCCACTACATTTTCTTTACATGGCTTATCCACAATGCTAGTGTCAAATTCTTGAAGAAATAATAATCATATAGCAAGCCTACCACCAACCACTAGTTTATTCATGAGATACCTTGTTGTTGTGTGATTAGTGTGTATGGACACTAAATACCCTATAATATAATGTCTAAATTTGTTTATTGCATAAACTACTGCCAACATCTCCTTCTTTGTTACTGTGTAATTGAGTTTTTCCCCTTGCAGATATTTGTTGATGTAATATATGGCATACTCTTTATTGCCTTCATTTTGTCCAAGCACGACTCCTATACTAAAATAAGAAGCATATATATGTATGGTTATGGAAAGGTAAGATCTAACTTGTGCCTCTCAAAATAGGGGTTTTGGTTAAAGTTGTCTTGAGTGCTTCAAAGGAGTATTGACAAGCAGTTGTCCATTCAAATTCAACATCTTTGGATAGTAAGACAAGTAGTGGGGATGCAAGTTTGCTAAAGTCTTGGATGAATCTTCTATAATACCCAACATGTCCTAGGAAACTCCTAACATATTTTTGTCCTTGAGGCACAGGGAGTGTTGATATCACTTCAATTTTGTTGGGATCTACTTGAATTCCTTCACTTGATACAAAATGTCCTAATACAAGCCCTTCATTCATCATCATGTAGCATTTCTCATGACTCAAGGACATGTTATTTTCTTTACACCTTGTTAGTACCTTCTCCAAATTTCCAAGTGCTTTATAATAGGTATTCCCATAAGTTGTGAAATCATCCATGCAAACCTCCATGGAATCATGTGCACATTCTGAGAATATGTTTAGTAATGCCCTTTGGAAGGTGGTTGTTGCATTGCATAGCCCAAATGGAAAGACAAAATAAGCATATGAACCCAAAGGGAATGTGAAATTTTTCTTGTCCTGGTCTTCTAGTGGTATCTTAATTCAGTTGCAGCCATTAAATCCATCCAAAAAGGAAAAGTACTTTTTTTTTCTGCTAATAAATCAAGTACTTGGTCAATGAAGGGAAGTGGAAAGTGGTCCTTCCTAGTAGAAACATTTAATTCTTGGTAATCTACACACACTCTCCAATTTCCTCCTTTTTTAGGGACAATTACTAGGGGTTACACCCATTGACTATCAGAGATGGGATAGATAAAGTCTACATCAAGAAATTTTTGCAATTTTGATTTAACTATAAAATAGATTGTAGGGTTCATCCTCCTTTGGGGTTATTTAACTAGTTTGAAACCATCATTGATGTAAATACTATGCATGCATAATGTTGGGTCTAACCCCTTCATATCATGGTAACCCCATGCAAAGTTTTTTGTGTGTGCTTGCAACACATTCATCAGTGAGGTTTGTTGTATATTAGTCAATTGACTGTTAACATTAAATTTTTTAGTTGGCATTATCTCTAAAGTTGGTGATGTTGTTTGAACAGATGATAGGTCAAGTCCTGCTATGTTTGGACCACATTCGTGTGGTAACAAAGTGTGGAATATCTAGGAAACTGACTCAGATGAATTGGCAAGGATCACATCTTGTAGAAGATCCTGTAGACATGTTAGATAGTCATGATGTTGCGGGTCCCTACCATAATTATTTTGTATGATGTTTTCTATCAAGTCATTTTCATATTGGTTTTTGTTGAAATAATGATTCAAGCAGCTCCCTTCGGGTTCCTTTTTGTACATATTTGTGCGCTAGCCTGTGCGTCTCCGCATTTTTCGGCTTCCCGACAGGTTTTGATCTTTCCCTTTGCACATTTCTCACTTTGCAGCTTTGGCTAGCGGCTCCCCTTTCAGCTCCTAAAATGCTGCACTGGGTGCCCACGTGTCTTGCCTACGGGGTTTTTTATTTTCTGTTGCTTTGTGTTCTCTTCGGGTTGCTAAGCCTTCCATAAAGGGCCAGCACTCCTAAGATTCATCGAGGGGCCCACATCTTGGTACGTGGCGACGTATCGCAAAATTTCCTTACAAGGATAGAATATGCAGCTACAGACTACAAAATATTTCTATAGGCCTTCTTTATTTCCTGGCGGGACCTACCTTCAGCCACGTGTCAGCGGTTCACAGCTTTTAAACAGCAGCAGGGATGAGAGCACCGCGGGTTGTGAAATGCGGCCACGCGTCTTTTGCCACCCGGTTCATACGGCCTTCCCCCCAATTTTCATAGTGACTTCAATCCCTTGAACACGTCACTTCTCCGCAAGCTCTCGGCAGATAGAGGGGGAGTTCTCATTTAGGCCGCGATTTGTTGCCACGTGCCTTACACTGATTATCAAAGCAAGCTATGGGCTGGCTAAGCGGGATGGTGTTATCGGGTGCTGCTCCTCATGGTTCTCTGAAGCAGTGGGTGGCACTTGTCACTTCGAAACTTGGTTGGGACCACTACCATCATTACAAAGGGCACGCCTGTAACCGATCGACTGGATGCTGTGTTCTGACTGGTTGCTCTTATAACGGCATTGGGAATATTCTTATTCGGGCATCATTACGAGAGATTGTGGGATCTTTCTATTATGGCTCTCCAAGCGGTGGGATTTTTCTCTCCGGCTATATATACTCTCTCTGTCGAGGAGAACAGGTCCAAGATTTTTTGAAAGAATACTGGTTTTAGCAAGAGACACCAGGCCTCTTTTGCATATTTATTCGCAAGAAACTTTCAGACTGTGCCTATTGTTCGGCCTTTCTATTTTTCATGTTTTGATTAAACTGTAAACTATGCTTCTTATTGTCTTAAGCATTTCATTTGAGGAGACTTTTATACATTGAATGCAAACTTGCTTATCTAAATCATGTCTTAATGACTCTTCTTAGTAGTAAGAATGTATGCGATACTATTTTATGTCAATTAAATGAATTATTCATGCTATAGCTTTAAGTTTCTGATGTTTTGAAACATAACAATAACATTCAGGCCCCTAAGTCTATGATTTATCATGCCTATCAGTAAGCTTTGGCGCATCGCCTTAGATTAATATTTGTTTCATTATATCCGCTTCCTTTTCCCTTTCCAAAAAACCATTATAGAAGAAGTCGGCTTCTTTAAAATCCGGAGGTCACTCAGTTTGGCGCAAAGGGGTCCTCCTTGAACTGAGTTTCCCATAAGGCACTGTTATCTCGTCAAATTTTGGCGTCAACAGTTTGTCCCTTTTTTCTGGCACGCCCAGTGGGACCCAAACTAATGAAATTGTCTTCTAAAGGGGTGTATGAGCCATCAACCTGTAACTAGATCCCAAACTGCAAATAACCCAGGTTTACTAGTGCCTCCATTAGGGACAGTCCAGGCCGCAAATCAGTTAGTAACCGTTCCATTCCCACCACCCTTTCCTCTCACCATGTTGCCGGCTGCGAACAGAAATTATGTAGCATGGGATGCTGGAAGCCCGCTGGTAGCTCAGGTAGTGCCTGCTGTTTGGGGCGCTATTCCGGTTTCGGCCCTGAAAGCTCTTCCTAAATTCGTCGGAGATAACACAAAAATGCCAGCAGAGCATTTGCAGGATGTAGCAGATGTATGTCTGGTACACGGTATCACAGCGCAGAATGTAGCCCTGAGGCTCCTTGCTGCGTCCTTCAAAGGCAAAGCTCTGGATTAGTACCGAACACTGACTCCTAATACCATTCGCACTTGGGATGACCTCGGAGATCCATTCTATGAAAGGTTTTCAAATGACGAAGATCATTCTTCGCTATATTATCAGTTATCTGTCATCAAACGAGCACCCTAGGAGGCTCTGACGGAATTCAATGCCCGATTTCACTCAAGTTGGCAGAGGATTCCTATAACCATCTGCCCGACTCCAGAATTGGCGTTCATATTTTATCTGAAGTCCATCAATCCCGACATTTCTATGATGATCAAGTCTTTGGGAGGAGCCACTTTACCAGATGCACATGCCACCGCTATCAAAGTAGAGAATCACTTGATAGACTACGGGAAATTGCCTCCTCGACCTGTTGTGCTGATATTTCCTGAGATATCGAACATAGCACAAGAGGTTGCGTCGACCAGTGCGCCAACGACTCCCCAATCAGCGTACTCATATACAGCCGCTTCTGAAAACTTGTCCTCTACATCGAGTGCTCCCAAGAATGAGATGGGCGACCTCAAGGAGATGTTGCAGACTATGGCGAACGATATAACAACTCTCAAGCGGCACCAAGAAATTCCTCCATGACCTGCATATCAGAACTATCAAGGTGGGCGGCCTACCTATCATCAAAATCAATATCAGAATGTGCCTCGCACTAATTCACCAGCAGCGGCTATAAACCAAATGGTTTCGGTGCCTACACCGCTGGCAGGTGTGTCACCAAGCTCTAGCAGAGAATTAACCGCGGGACAAAACAATCTTATTGATGACATCAATCCATGGTGCTTCCCTTGCAACGATGCGCATATGCCCCGAAATTGTCTGCGTGGCAACTTACAACAAAGGGTAGCAGAGCAATGTAGTCAAAGTATTGTGACAGAGAACGAAGAGTACATATATGCCTCGGCAATGGAGAATGTGATCCTTACCGCGCAAATACAGGGAATGTCCCTAGAGCAAGAGTCTGATATTGTTCCTGATCATGCGCTCTTCTCATGGATGGAAGACGAGGAAATGGTGTTTGCAAATGACACGTCCACAACCGAAACGCCGCGGGTAAAGTCCGACTATAACACACGCTCCAAGAGGAGATTCACCGGCGAGCCCGTTGTTTCACTTTCGAACAACCCGCAATGCAAAGACGTTTCGAATCAAATTCCTGGCGCTCCGACCGTCTCTTTGTCTTCTCAACTACGGAAGGAAATTATTATAACAAGAGCAAAGGAGCATAAATCTCTGAGCTCCTCACCTTTTAATGTGGTAGAGCAGTTGAAGAAATCATCTGCTAATATGTCTTTATGGGACATTCTAGCTATCTCGAAACAGAAAACTATACTCCAAAAGGCGCTTCAGCAACAGATGGACCCAACACTAACCAAGCCTTCGGCCAGTACCGAGGCGATTTATCAAATGTCACCGACTAAGGTTCTCGCAAACAAAGCGAAGGAATCCCATACGCATGGCGGAGGTAGGCCAAAACCTCAACCCTTCTTCTTGACCCTCATTATAGGGGATAAACTATTACAAAACGCTATGATTGATTCTGGTGCTAGTACAACGGTTATGCCAAAACTGATAGCCGAAGCTTTGGGACTCAGCTACGAACCTATGAAGAAAGGGGTGATGCAGCTAGATGGAAATAAGGTTGATACTATGGGTGTCATCAAAGCACTTCCGCTAACTCTATTTGCCTGCCCAAGTTTCACGGTCCCGCAAGATACAGTGATCATAGATGTTCCACCAATGTTTGGTCTTTGTCTTTCTCGAGAGTTTACTTCAAAGGTGGGCGGCTATTTGTCTTTAGATTAGTCACATCTAATACTTAGGACCAAACATGGCGCGAAGATGAAGATAGAATCGGAGGCTCTGCATTCTGAACATGTGGCGAATGAGGCCCTGATTAACTTTGAAGCCGCACATACCTCCATCACCAAGCAGGACATGTACAATGTCGAACTGCTAGAGGAGGAGAAGGTGAACGGAGACCGAAGTGATAAAGAAGATGCTCTGTTGAGTGAACATATAAACAATGATCCTTTCAGAAATTATCATGCTACTGGATTAGGCACATATGTGATTTATGATGAAGACCAAGTTCTTCCAAAGGTCGTCAAAGAACCCGACGATGACCAAGCAAGTGAGCTGTGGACATTGTATTTTGACGGAGCAAGGAGCAAAGTTGGAGCTGGAGCAGGGGTATGTCTAATATCCCCACATAATGAAAAGTTGTTGAGGTCTTTCCGATTCCAATTCACCTGTTCAAATAACAAGGCTGAATATGAGGGGTTAGTCCAAGGCCTAAGCCTAGCGGAACGAATGGGTATCAAGCAATTGATTGTGTTCAGAGATTTAGAACTGGTAGTTAATCAGGTCTGAGGAATCTTAGCAGCAAAGAATATCCGCATGAGATCCTATCGACATCGAATCTGGGACCTTGTAGAAAGTTTTGAAGCTTTCAACATCCTGACCATTCCCCGAGCACAGAATGGCGATGCAGATCGCATGGCGGTAATCGGTGCTCAGTTTGATCCTGTCTCTGACTTGCTTCGGAACAAATATTCAGTGCGAGTGCTTGTTAGACCAGAAATACCCGACAATGACCAAAGTTGGCAAGTCTTTGAGAGCGACGAACACATCGCCTCGTTTATTCAACACTCAGGGGAATTTGCTGATCAACTCCAACCAAAGATCGCCGAGGCCTATGAAGGACAAATTATGCAGCTAAAGTCAAATAAGCTTCTGAAAGGATTGGTTACTCTCAAAAAAAAATTTGATTGTAGTGACGCGCCCGAAATGATAAGCGAAAATTCGTGGCGGAAAAAGGTGATTATGAAAACCTTCGGGTTTCCGATGACAGGAACCATCGGGTCAGAAAAGATGTCTCACAACAAGATAGAGAAAGACTTATCAGTTTCTGTGGGAAATATAGAGTAGTAGCCTGGTCCTACGATAATCTGGAAGGTTATGATCCTGGCATCATTCAACATACTATTGAGCTAATAGAAGGTGCGAAACCAATCCGACAGAAATAGCGGCCGGTCAACCCTAAAATTGAAGCCTTGATGGCACAAGAGCTAACCAAGCTCATTGAGTCACGTATTGTCTTCCCAATTAAACATAGTACTTGGGTATCAAATCTGGTACCAGTCCGAAAGAAGAATGGTGATATTCGCTTATGCGTGGATTTCTGAGACCTAAATAGAGCATCTCTGAAAGACCACTATCCATTGCCTTCTATGGAGTCGATCCTCCAAACTGTCGCAGGATCGGAAATATTCTCTCTACTAGATGGCTTCTCTGGCTATAACCAGATTCGAGTAAAAGAAAAAAATCAGCACAAGACTATGTTCACCACCAAGTGGGGGACATTTTCATATGCTAAAATGCCTTTCGGTTTATCTAATGCAGGGGCAACTTTCCAGAGAGTTATGGACGTCGCATTTAGCGAACTGATCAATAAGTTTATCCTAATCTATTTGGATGATCTTACTGTGTTCTCTAAATCTAAAGATGATCATTTCGATCATTTGGAGTTGGTTTTTCAAAAGTGCCAAGAGTTCAGGATTTCCTTAAATCCGAGGAAATGTGTATTCGGAGTACCTCAGGGTAAGCTGTTAGGACATGTTGTGTCGAAGGGAGGTATTTCGATTGACCCCGAACGAGTAAGGGCTATAAAGGAGCTTCCTCTCCTAGTAAATAAGAAAGGTGTCCAGTCTTTTCTAGGAAAAGTAAATTTCGTCAGTAAATTTATTTCTGATTTTGCGGGAATAATTAGGCCGATCACCCTAATGCTGAAAAAGGATCAAATTTTCAAGTGGACAATGGAGGCTCGAGAGGCATTTGAAAAGGTCAAGGAAGTGATCTCCTCAGCCCCGGTGTTAATTAATCCAGATCAATACAAAGATTTTATAATGTATGCCTTCAAAAGCAGGTCCAGTATCGCTACTGTTCTGACTCAAAAGGATAGAGAAGGAAAGGGAGAGCATCTAGTTGCGTTCTATTCCTGAACCTTAAAGGAATATGAGGCGAATTATAACTTCGTTGAAAGATAGGCTTTTGCAATAGTAAAGGGACTTAAAAAGTTCCGCCATCTAATTTCTTGTAACAAAGTTCTGGTATATGTCGCACATTCTAGTGTGCGAGAATACATCATGGAGGGAGAGATCACAGAAAAAAGGGCTAATTGGATCACCAAGATCCTGGAGTATGACATCGAGGTCAAGCCTACTAAGACTATTAAAGGCAGAGGATTGTGTGAGTATATGGCACAGGACGAGGAGATGCCTGCTAAAGAGGAACAGCCAGAGCTTGTCCTGATAAATGGATCAAGATTAGAGGATGATTGGCTGAAAGATAGAACGAACTTCATGCAAACCGGGAAGTATCCACCAGGCCTCTCATCCCAAAAAAAAGGTATTACCGGCTTCAGAATTGCGGATACACGCTGATAGAAGGAGTTCTTTTCAAAAAGAATTTTAATGGTGTGCTCCTACGATGCGTTACTTCAGGGGAGGCACAGAGGATCCTTGATGCATTTCACAATAGCGATGAAGGTAGACATTTCTCCGCTAAAACTACCGCCATCAAGGTCCTACGGGCTGGATATTACTGGCCTACACTTTTCAATGATTCCTACTCTCTGGTAAAGACTTGTAAAAAATGTCAGTTCTTCTCCGACAGAAGGAAGAATTCAGCGATGCCCCTCAAACCTATCGTGGCGGATGAACCATTTGCGCAATGGGGCCTGGAATTTATCAGAATGATCAACCCGGTTTCTAGCTCCAGATATAAATGGATTTTAACAGCTACAGACTACTTCACAAGGTGGGCGGAGGCTGTTCCCCTTAAGGAGGCGATGGAAGTAGAGATTGTAGACTTCCTCGAAGCTCTGGTGACAAGGTTCGACCCTCCGAAGACAATAATTTCAGACAATGCTAGAGCATTTGTAGGCACAAAGGTATGCCACTTTGCATTAAAAAATGGCATATTCCTTAAAACATCATCAAACTATTATCCACAGGGAAATGGCCTAGCCGAGTCGACAAACAAAAGTTTAGTCCGACTCCTCAAAAAGGTTGGCTCAGAACACTAGAGGGAATGGCATAAAAATCTCTGAAAAGTACTCTGGGCCAACCACATAACTCCTAAACAAGTCCTCAAGACTTTGCCCTATGAGCTAGTATATGGAAAAGAGGCGCTATTACCTATCTCTATGGAGATCCCGGCAATACAGTTGTTGAAATCTCTTGAGATAGAACAAAATGATGCCATGCAGGTTCGGCTTGCCGAACTATTGGAAGTACAGGAAAAAAGAGAAAATTCCCTAAAAGCAATGACAGGCCGTCAACAGGTGGTCAAACGGTGGTTTGACAAAAAGGCTTCCGACCAAGGCCTAAAAAGTGGAGACTTAGTGCTAAAATATGACAGCAGGGCTGCAAAGCCAAGTCAGCATGGTAAGTTTGATAGCCTATGGGAGGGACCCTTCAAAATCATTCGGTGCATGCAACACAATGCTTTCGAGCTAAAAAATATGGAACAAGAGTCTCTAGGAATCCCGGTTAATGGGATTCACCTTAAATTGTTCCATTAAGCATCAAGCCCTACCCTGTACAGTTGTAAATAACATTTTTTTCCTTTCCTATTTTTGGCCTATCCTTTTGCTAAATCAATTGACTTGCTATGCATTCGCTCATCATCATTAGTGGGTAAAACATCGAAGTTTCTTAAAACACAAAAGTATGCTCGTAAACGGAGAAAAAACATACAAGATTTGCAAACCCAAAAAATTGCACATAGAAGCAAACAAGAGCATAGATTTCACTTAAAAAAGAGACGTATATATTTATATACATGTTCTTGGGTTACAAAATGGCATCGATGCCGATTTTTAAAATGTACAAGTATTAGAGTATATATATGATGGCCTTTTATCAGGCTTATATGGAGCAGGTGGGTTACATCAACAGGCAGCAAGGCAAGGGGGTCATCTATCCGCAGGAATGGCTGGCAGCAACCGACGCATTTAAGGCAGCCTCCGCTTCTTCCTCGTTAGCAGGCTCCTCGACGGCACTGGTAGAATCATTCAACGCGGCTGTCGTCGGTGGTGGATGCACCAGGTTCTTGAAGTTAGTGTACCATTCTACATTGTAGAAGGGTATCACGTTGTAGCTCCTGAACAGGAAGTGAAGGGCTTGGGTAACCCTTTGTTGGTGCTGGCAACGGGTCTGTAGGCGGAATCCGCTCAGGAATGGTAGCCAAACGACAACAGTTTCTTCTTCGATAAAGCGACGTAGGTCGCTGGCTGTTGGCAGGCCTATCCCATACGCAGCATGTGTAACAACCTCGCCGAGCCCATTCAGGTACTTCTTCGGGAAGATTTCTTTGACCAGCTTCAAGACAAGTGACCAAGGGACACAAATGTCCAGCATGGACACTACAAAGTGCGAGCACACGTTGGTGTTCACCCGATACTTATCTTCATATTCAACATAGTCCTTGCCTAGAACCCACTTAATGGCTACTAGAACCAGCGAGTGCTTGTTCTTCGTCATTCTTTTGAGCCTTCTAGTGGAGATCTCACCTACAAATGTCGTTTGTGATTTGAATGAGGTTAGGTGAATAGGGGTATCCATCTCTCCTAACACTATTCCTAAATCTGCTGAGTAATGCCGAAATCTGCTCACCACCTAACCTATGAAAAGACTTGCTTAGCAGTATTCTACTGGCCTATCACTTCTTAAACGCAAAGTGTGTTTATTTGCTATCTACTGGCCTATTTATAGAAAATTGACAAGACATATGCCAATCCGCCTGTAAGCAACGTGATGTATATTGGCCGCAATCTCGAAGGCCGAGTCTGCGTTTGTTCACGTTTTGGGCTAGTACATGCATGATAGCACAGCTCAAGGCATGCTTAATTAAATTAAGTTAATTAATTGAGCTTTAAAAAAGGTGGCACTTGTTGATGAAGGGACGTATGGCCGTATGCTATGCTGTCAAATCTCAAGCACATCCCAGAACCCGAGGTGATATTCGTATCTTTTTTAGGCGGTGATCGTTTACTTGGCGTAATCATTCCGGCCGGGATATTAATTACCGGTACATGCTAGCACAAGGTGAGAAAGCCAGTTGCAAGCTCAATTTCCAAGGAGATCAGGGCGTATCACACCATAACTTGAAAGCAATGATGAAATCTGGCCACCTCGAAAAAGCAATCAGCTCATCTTGCACGAGTTGTGGAGTTAACGGTACATGCCGAATTAAATGCAAGGGGCTTGCGCTCGCCTACCACCTTGACGAAAGTTGCTATTATTGCATGAAAACGCTTAATGTTTCTAAGTCTTTTTCCAAAAGCTAAGGAGGGTGCGAAGTCTTTTCTGTCTGTATATCCAGTGCAAGCGTATTTAAAGGTCAAGGAGCTTACAAGTTCTGCCGCGAAGAAAAAATGTCAGAATCTTCAGCTCAGCCAATGCAAGAAGAGATTAGCCAGGAACTGTATTTGGCTATTCGTTCTTCAGTCAAGGTATACGTATATGAGGATGTAGCATATGCCACTCCTGGTATACCCATGAAGGTGAAAAGAGCCAACACAAAGGAGCTGGAGAGGCCCAAAGAGTGGAATAACCCAAAAAAGGTTAGAGAAAAGTGGGCTAATATCTACGACCCAAAGCTTGCCAAGAACCCTAAATCTCTTAGAGAAGCGGCTTGCGCAAGGTTATCAGCGCCAAGGGCGGACCAAGCCATGGAAAGTAGAGTCTGGCTTAGCGGTCTTCCACAATACATGGTCCCATTAGTGCACTATTGCCCAGAGGTGGTCGACGCGGCTGTTCAACGCTATAATCCAGAGACCCACTGCATTGAAGGTCACAATTTAAGGGTTTATATCGACCCGAAATCCATCTGGCATATGTTATGTATTCCTGATCCCGGTAGAAGAAAGGAGAATATCGAGCATTTCCGCCCAAGCAAAGGGGAAAAGATATGGAAAAGGATGAAAACCGGTTTTGATTTCCTGTTAGAAGAAACTAATAAGAAGGGTGTTGCGTTTGCTAAGGCACCGAGTATCCTATTATCGCGTGGTTCATTCCGCGATGACCTCCAAGACCCCATATCCATGCTGGCATTTGTTTGCGGCTGAGATTCCGATGAGAAGATCAAGGCTTTTCAGCTGGGCCCTGCAATACAGTTTCGCAAGCAGCATGAACTTTTCTGGTATGATTTTGCTCAGTTCATGGTCGAAGAAATGATACAGCAAATAGAGAATTATTAGGTGGAGAAGAAATTTAGATTTCTTTCCTACCTGGTCCACATGTTCCTGCATCAGAATCCGAATTTCTTCGCCCGATTTGTCCCATTATCAATTTTTGATGAGCAAAACAAAAGAAAGCCGGTGTCTACATGGACACCCTACCTTTCCGCAACATATGACTACTATGCATTTGCAGACTATTTCATAGCTCCGGTTCTGAATGATTTGATCAGAGAGGGTGATATCGTCTGGCTTAACACTGAGCAGACTGGATTTCTGCAAGGCTACACCCCCGCTTGTGACTGGTTCTTGGGCAAGGATTTCACGATCCTTCGAATGAGGGGCTTTATTGGTAAGCCTTTCCTATTCCCGGCTTGCATCACCGATAGAGTGCTCGCACTGAAGGTTTTCTGGCAGGTGTGCATCATTGATTTCATGTTTTGCAGCATCGAAAGTGTCAAGAGGAAGGGATTCTTCTCTTGCCCGAAGAGTTTCAAGTCAATAACGCTTGTTAAGAAACGATTACATGAGCTGCTAGGGGACAAGCTGGAACATCTGGGGTTAGTACTAGTAAATGATAAGTGGGATTACAACCCTTTCAATGACCTACCTGAGCCGCATATGAAAGTTACACATGTTCCCCGACCATACTGGGAGAAGCGGCGTAATAACCGGACTGATAAAGATGAAGATTTGGTTGAATTAGCGCAAATCCCTATGCTGGATACTAGGGGCCTGTGACACAAGTTCTACTTTCCAGTGGCCGTAGCCAAGGACAACCTTCCGATAGAGCGCAGCATGTATAACAAGTTGAAAGTGGGCGAGGAATGGAGCGATGAAAAAATAAAAGCTTTCTGGAGATACCTCCAGGAAACATGACAGTTGAACGCTCCTTATAATCAATTGAAGGACGACTAGGGATTTGAAATATGGTGGGATGAAGGCCATCCCAGCCTGATCTCTAGTGCTAATAGAAGCAAAGCAGAGGGCTCTGAGGAGCAGGAGGAAGAAACAGCGGTATCAGCGCAGGGTGGCAATGCCTCCTAGCATGCCGCCTATGTGGACACTAATGTGCGCTTTAACATATCAAGGGGCTCACTTACACACACATAGGCCGCTAAACCGGTCAGGCTAATGCCCCAGCAGAAGGATCTGACTGCCGAGGTTAGTGAGTGTCCCCCCGCGAAAAGGCAACGCATGGAAAGTGTTATCGGAACAGTTTCACATGAACCGGCCGAAGGGGAAACACCTGCTGCTAGTCAAATGCCAGAGGTTGCGGGCGAGTCCCGAATGATCCCAGAGCCACCGCCGACCAGTCAGCAGGTACATTTCCCTCCTTCCTCTCTTACATCTCATTCTTTCACGTCTGTCCCTGCTCAATCAGCAACTCCTGCCATTAGTCCGAGCCCTCCACCCTCTATTTCTGGTCTGGCTTATTCCGTTGGATTTGCCCAATATTCGCAAGCCCAACCATTTATAATTACTCCTCCGAGCATGCTAACGCCTACTGCTGTGGCCCACACTTTCCTCACCTTGCTTTCCAAAAATATTCCTCCCATTGGCCCCCACTCTTTTTTCGATATACTTACAGATCCCTTCCCATTGCAGCAAGCTGATACCCAGGCAGCGACTCTTTTTCCTCGACCAATGGGCCTTACGACCGAATCTCTGGTTCAGCCGTTGCAAATGTCTAACCCTGCCGATAACCCCCAGGCTAAGCTATGGAATGTGCCACACTTTTCTCCGCAAACCGTCACCCTCCAGAAGAAACAAATGCGTGCGCCTATGAAAGTTACCTATCCCTACGCCCTGCCTTCTGGTGTTCCTTTCGCAGGTGGGCTGGTTTCATCACCAGCTGAGTTCATAGCACAGATAGATTGTGGAAAGGAAGCGCGCGCAAATAGAATGAGGTGACGAAAGGCAAAGGATGACAATGCCCCTACCGAGCCAAGAGTACAGGCTTCGTATGATGAGGCCCGCCAAGAATTAAAATTTGCAACTATGTACCCAAGGATAAACAAGCCCCAGGGAGAAATGCAACTGTAGGACTATGAAATTTATGCTGTCAGACTGGACATGAAGGTAGCCCAGCCACAAGACAAAGTTGAAATCATGGAGGAGACACAACGAGTGGTCACTTCCGACTTCCTAAAGACTGGTCGCCAGTTAAAGAAGAAGGATGAATAGCTCAAGGCAGCCAAGGACAGGGTGAGCTTTCTAGAGGCAAAGGAAAAATCCTTAGAGGCGGATATCGCTCGAATGACAGAAAGGGCGCTAACAGTAGAAAATGAGAGAAACAAGTTTTAAGGAAAAATTGCGAAGACCCAAGTAGCCGACCCAGTCTTATTAAAAGAATTGTAGAATCAAAACCAAGCAGCGTGACAGAGCCTACGGTCGATAGAGGAGGAGCTCGAACGCTTCCACCTTGAGTACAGTCAAAGACTGCCAGAGAAAGGTGAGGAGATGGAGCGCCTACAAGAGCAGTATCAACAAAAGGTACAGGAAAAAGAGGCCGAATTCAAAGGTCTGAAGATTAAACTGGAGAAGAAGCTCCGAGAGACAAAAGCTTCATTAAAAGAGTAATCGGCTAACCACTCCAAAGTTGAACAAACTTAGAATAAAGAAATGAACAGTTATGCAGAGCAGTTGGCGTCCGAGAGAAAAAAGAAGGCAGAATTCGTCGAGGCCCTCATTTCAAGAGACACAGAGATTTCTTCACTTAAGGCCTCTCTGCTACCAGCCCCTGCCCAACCTGATATCATCCCACTGGTCAGGCAATTGTACATTTACTGAGAGAAAATTAAAACCTTCTACCTAAATCTGCAGCCTACCCTCCGGTTCATTGACAAAGCATTAAAACTCAATCAGGAGGCCCATGACACAATGGAACAGTTCCCGCGTTTCATCCTGGAAAAGGTTCATAAGGAAAGGGACTTGCTAAATAAGCTATACTCGGTCTCAAACGAGATCCTTATCAGGGCGGGTATCGAAGATCGGGACACCGCTACTCAAACGGCAAATAAATTCATTCATTGCCACTCCGCTTTCCAGCATACTAAGGCAGCGGCGACTTTTCTAAACAAAGCGCTGGATGGCATTCAGGGGAGTTTCCCTGAGTTGGGCAAGTTGGGACTGCCGTCTGCGTTCCTTGAGGATGGCACTTTTTCCATAGCTGCACAGATTACGGAGGTTATTAAACAGAAGGAGAATGATTCAGAGGCATTCAAGGAATTTGGCAGCCCCCCAACAGCAGCAGATATCTAGGCAATCATTTATCCACTCTCTCAGCTGCTTTTCCATATCCAAGCAGGCGCTGGCCTGCTAGGGGTGCTACCTCACAAGGAAGCTATTGATCTCCGCGGGGCACAAGATAATTTGCACAGCATGGCAAAGCCGTCTGAAAGTGAATGGGTGCCTTTGCAGGCTGCACTTTCTAAGCTCTAACTTCATTCGCCCTATTGATGAAGGCTCTGGTCTGTAGAACCAGAGAGTTTTTTTGGGTTCTCCGTTCCTTATCCAAAACGCCCCTGATAGTCGCCAAAAGCTGTTGAAATAATGATTCAAGTAGCTCCCTTCGGGTTCCTTTTTGTACATATTCGTGCGCTGGCCTGTGCGTCTCCGCGTTTTTCAGCTTTCTGACAGGTTTTGATCTTTCCCTTTGCACATTTCTCACTTCGCAGCTTCGACTGGCAGCTCCCCTTTCGGCTCCTGAAATGCTGCGCTGGGCGCCCACGTGTCTCGCCTACGGGGTTTTTTATTTTCTGTTGCTTTGTGTTCTCTTCGGGTTGCTAAGCCTTCCATAAAGGGCCAGCACTCCTAAGATTCATTGAGGGGCCCACATCTTGGTACGTGGCGATGTATTGCAAAATTTCCTTATAGGGATAGAATATGCAGCTGCGGACTGCGAAATATTTCTATAGGCCTTCTTTATTTCCCGGCGGGACCTACCTTCAGCCATGTGTCAGCGGTTCACAGCTTTTAAACAGCAGCAGGGATGAGAGCACCGCGGGTTGCGAAACACGGACATGCGTCTTTCGCCACCCGGTTCATACGGCCTTCCCCCCCATTTTCAAAGTGACCTCAGTCCCTTGAACACATGTCACTTCTCTGCAAGCTCTCGGCAGATAGAGGGGGAGTTCTCATTCAGGCCACGATTTGTTGCCACGTGCCTTACACTGATTATCAAAGCAAGCTATGGGTTGGCTAAGCGGAATGGTGTTATCGGGTGCTGCTCGTCATGGTTCTCTGAAACGGTGGGCGGCACTTGTCGCTTCGAAGCTTGGTTGGGACCACTACCATCATTACAAAGGGCACGCCTGTAACCGATCGACTGGATGTTGTGTTCTGACTGGTTGCTCTTATAACAGCATTAGGAATATTTTTATTCGGGCATCATTACGGGAGATTGTGGGATCTTTCTGTTACGGCTCTCCAAGCAGTGGGATTTTGCTCTCCGACTATATATACTCTCTCTGTCGAGGAGAATAGGTCCAATATTTTTTGAAAGAATACTGGTTTTAGCAAGAGACACCAGGCCTCTTTTGCATGTTTATTCGCAAGAAACTTTCAGACTGTGCCTATTGTTCAGCCTTTCTATTTTTTATGTTTTGATTAAACTGTAAACTGTGCTTCTTATTGTCTTAAGCATTTCATTTGAGGAGACTTTTATACATTGAATGCAAACTTGCTTATCTAAATCATGTCTTAATGACTCTTCTTAGCAGTAAGAATGTATGCGATACTATTTTATGTCAATTAAATGAATTGTTCATGCTATAGCTTTAAGTTTCTGATGTTTTGGAACATAACAATAACATTCAGGCCCCTAAGTCTATGATTTATCATGCCTATCAGTAAGCTTTGGCGCATCACCTTAGATTAATATTTGTTTCATTATATCCGCTTCCTTTTCCCTTTCCAAAAAACCATTATAGAAGAAGCCGGCTTCTTTAAAATCCGGAGGTCACTCAGTTTGGCGCAAAGGGGTCCCCCTTGAACTGAGTTTCCCATAAGGCACTGTTATCTCGTCAAATTTTGGCGTCAACGGTTTTCTAACAATGGGTTGAGTTCGATAGTCACCAAAGTTTGTAAAGAGTATTGATCTTCCTCATCTAGGGTAGGCCAAATGGTTTTCTCTAGGTCTACATGTGGCTAGGTTGGTGGTTAAAGGACCAATTTCTTAGTCACATTTCTGTTAGAAATAATTATTTTCCCAGATCTACAATCTATGAAGGCATTTGTTGTTTCCAACCAAGGTCTACCTAAAATGAGGGGACAGCCTGCAAGATTAGCTTTTGGTTGAAATACCATAAAATTTGTAGGGTACTCCCATGAATGCAATGTTATTACCAAGTCTTCAATGATACCCTCAGGTTTAACAGTGGACCTATCTGCTAACTGTAGAATAGTAGGTTTATGTCTGAGTTCTATTAGTTGTAATAACTTCATGGTCTCCTTGGTCATTACATTAATAGTTTTTGATAAGGAAAAGTAGGTTTTTAAGGGCCCCCAAAACCATTTACAATGGAGAGAAGCTGCAAAAAAGACTTAAACAATAGAACCCACAGCCCAGAAAACCAAAAAGCTGACAAAAGATAAAACCAGGTAACTCGTCAACATTCCAACAACAAAAAATCAACAAGGCTGACCAAACAAAAGCAACAACAAAGCTATAACATTTTTTCAAGAACATTGGTTGATGCCATATTTTCCTCAATTACCCCCTCATGCATCTCAACCACATCCTTGAGCTCCTCAAACAAAATAGCAGCTATTTTCTTAGTCTTACTTCTCGTTCTCAAACATGGGCCAACATCTAAATTCTTCTCCACATCAAGGCCAATTTCCTCAATCTTCTCCTCCAGATTCATGCAGTTAACATCCTCAATGGCCTTCTCATGTTCTCAAACAAAATAGCAGCTATTTTCTTAGTCTTACTTCTCGTTCTCAAACATGGGCCAACATCTAAATTCTTCTCCACATCAAGGCCAATTTCCTCAATCTTCTCCTCCAGATTCATGCAGTTAACATCCTTAATGGCCTTCTCATGTTCTCCCAGATCTAGAGACTTTCTAGTCCATTTTATGGCTTTCTCATTTAAAATAGAGAGAACCTTAGCAGAAGATTTCAAGGATTTGTTGCTAATATTAACAACAATCTTCAAATCATCAGTAATCTTACTAATTTTTTCCTCCATATTAACAAACCTCTCATGAGTTTTACCAAGTCGATTAGCATTAACAAGTCTATCAAGAATTACATTCATAGTCTTAACCTTACCTTTGATCGACCATTCCTTCTGGTTGCTACATACATCTTACCAGTTTTTAAGCTGAACATTGAGCTCCTTCACTTCCAAGAAAATCCACTTCACCAGCAAGAGCAAGTTGTGAGTTCTGTCCTCCACCATTCTACAAAAAATTTCCATGTTAACATCATCCCAATTGACTGGAGGTGCAACTTGAGAACCAACATTCTCAACAGGATCCTCCTCAACAGGAGAATCCTCCACTTTAATCACCTCCACTTTCATGCGATGCTTATCTGACATATTCATCAAGTCTGCCAAAATTTCTAGCCACTCCGCCTTCACAACACTCCCATTAACCTGCTCAACTCCAATATGAGAGTTTAATTTAGCTTGGTCAGGTCCAACCCCTTTGGTACACACCAATCAATCATTCACCTACTCAATATCCTCCATAGGATGCTCAGACCCCAGGAGGTCATTACCCGAGTCATGTATATCATACAGAATAGGGGAAAACTTCATATCACCAGAATTTCCAACACACACGACATGTTTGACATCAGGAATAGGGGACTTCTCCACAACTCTAGAATCATCCAACTTCTGCTTGGCAGCATGATTCTCTTTCCTGGGGCATTTTTCTTCCCCTTCACATTCTTCTTCACCAAAGGCACCACAACTTCATTTTATTATTAGTTTCATAACCCTTAGACCAGCATTCAGAGTCCTCATAAACCTCAACAAATTCACTATCCTCCTCCAACATCTCCTCATAATTAGAATCATCATCATCAGAATCCCCCTCCCACTCCTCCGCTGAATCACCAATATCATACCCTATATTTTTCCACCCTTTTTACTAGCTAGGATCTTAGGAGAAATAGGAACCATCTTTAGCTTAGTGTGATAAAAACTAAGATTCATAAGGCCTTCATGGAGAATAGCCTTCCTAGGGTTCTTCCTATGATCCTCAATACCTGTTTCCATAGAAAGCAGGAGGTAAAAAGGAAATGAAAGGTCAGAGAATTATGGTGGAAATGATTCAATAACATGAAGTGATATCCATAGATAATAGAAAACCTACCCTCCAAAGTGAAATATTGCATAATGGCCAGAAGAATGTCCCTCCAAAGTGGCTTGATTGATTTGCGTGCATACCCACCTTTACCAATCGATGTGAGCTTCTTCTTCTTAGTATTTTTGAAGAAATTTGCAAGGGCCTTCTTGGCCATAACCTTGTCTCTATAAAATTTCCTTCCATTGGAAGGAAGACCAATCACCTCAGTGATGAAATCCTCATTAATGTTAAATTCCACACCTTTATAGCATAGAATCTTGTTGCTCCACCCTTTAACAAAAGCCTCCATCACTTCAGGGTTTAAACCATGGAGCTTCAACATATAGGGGAAGACACCACCCTTTTCTAGATGCTCCCAAATAGTTTCATTACTCCTAAACTCCTCATGAGAGCTCGGATCCACTCTGCAACGAGCTCCTCCCATGGTGGCATGCAACGAACAACACTCCACCTGCTCCTTAATTTCCTACAAAGGAAAGATTAGGTGAACAAACCAAAAGGAAATGTAAAAGATACCCACAAAAAGTGTGAGCCTGCCACACCAAGTACAACCATACCTTAGTTCCTCGTCCATAATCTCACAGACATCTAAAAGGAAATTATTAGAAGAGTAGGCAAAAGACTCGATGTGCAAAAACCAGCTCAGGAAGAAATAAAAAATCCTTTCTCCCAACTTAACCGCCTTCATGACATGACAACTGGTCATAATTGGAAATTTTCTTAAGATTAAGTGGCAAGGAATCATAATCATTCCAATTATTTCAAGCCACCACTCCTAAATTAGCTAACCCATCAGCCAACGAATTAGCTTCCTTGAACACGTGAGAAATTCTAACCTCATCAAAAGAGTTAATGATGGATAAAGAATCATTAATTAGATGGGCTATCGATGATGACAATAGGCTACTCTTCAGAAGACACTTATTAATGTTAAGGGAATCCCCTTCAAGCCAAAGTTTTGAGACCCCATAATCTTTAGCCAATAAGAGGCCATGATAGGTTGCTACTGCCTCTGCAAAGTGGTTTGTTTGGGTTCCCAAAGGGAGCGCCACCATAGAGAAAAACCTACCATTATCATCATGCAACACTCCCCCACAACAAGTAGGTCCCGAATTCCCATTTGAAGCCCCGTCAAAGTTAACTTTGAACCAACTACAAGAGGGAGCTTTCCAGTGAACCCCCTCCCTAGTGGCTTTAATCTTCTTCACTGGATTAGAAAGATCACAAGAAATATTCAATCTTTTACCCACTAACAAGTCATAATTAGAGACAACAACCTTGCAACCCAAAGAGGGGAGCACCGAGAATTCAGAGAGAAAATTTTCCTTAATGGCTTCACAAAATTTGAAGGCCAACCTAGAAGGCAATAGTTCCAACTGATGAAAAACATGGTTGTTACGTTCCTTCCAAACTCCCCAAGCCAAATGTGGAAAGATAAGAGACCACAACATCGAGAGAGCCATATTAAGAGTAGGAGCCACCCATTGAAGCCATAAATCAGACAAAGAAGTAGGAAACACCCAAGAGATATCCCACTACTGAAAAATATGAGCCCACACATCCCAAGTATAACTGCAGCCAGCCACAAGATGATAACAATCCTCAAAAAATTCTTCACATAAGAAACACCTGTTCGGTAGAGAAATTCCCCTTTTCACAAGATTGTTGAGATTCAAGATCTTGTCTTGACACAAAAGCTAGAAGAATATATTAATTTTAGGAAAAATATTCACATTCCACAAATGATCCCAGAAAGGAGGGGGGCCAACCAACTGAGTTTGAAAAGAGAAGGCCGAAGAAACAAAAAACTTACCATTGGGGGAAAACCTCCACACCATAGAGTTATCAAGGGAATCAACAAGGATGTGAATCATAGAGAGAAACAAAAAGAGAGGTTCCAAATCCTTGTTAACCAAATCAAGTCCAATCCATCTACCATGAAGGATATAATCAGACACAAAACACCCCATTCCCTGATATATAAGGCTTTGAAAGGGACCACCCAAGGTTCATCCTTCAAGGGACCATGACCAATCCACCAATCATCCCAAAACAAGATCCTCCTACCATTCCCAAAAACCCATCGCAGGCCAGCAACCACAGTAGAGTGAGCTCTCAACATGAAATTCTAGAGGACAAACCCCTAAGGAGGAACAAAATTATCCCTCAACAAATCTATATGCTTATCCATCCCCCTCAAATATTTTGAAGAGTAAATAGCAGTCCATTCTTTTTCACTCACAAGCAAATTCCACAACTATTTCGCCATAAGGGATGAATTAAAGTCTTTCATCTTTCGCAGGTCTAAGCCACCTTGGACTTTCAACCTACAAACCTCCTCCCAAGACAAAAAATGTAACCTTTTCTTCTCCTCCACCCCAGACTACAGGAATATTTTTTGAACACCCTCAATCTTCTCCCAAAACCTTCTAGGAATTTGGAACAAGCTTAAGGCATAAAACAATAAATTATGCAAAGTTGGCCTGATTAATTAAGTTTTACTTGCATGGTTAAGAAGGGCACCTTTCCAACTAGCAAGTTTCGAATGAAACTTATCAATGATTCCATTCCAAAAGGAATCAAGGACATCATTAGAAAAAAGAGGAAGCCCCAAATAGGTTGAGGGAAGCTCCCTAATGCCACATTCCAAAATACTAGAAATCCTCAACTGACAATGCTTTGGAATATTAAGAAAAAAAGTTGTGCTCTTAGACAAACTCACCTTCTGACTAGAAGTCACCTCATACTGTTGAAGAATAAGATGGATAGATTTAGCCATAGCAATAGAAGCCTTAGCAAGAATAATGATGTCATCAACAAATTGTTGATATGAGCAACAAAGCTGATGCAAAGAGGGATAAAGGCCTTTGAAGGCCCCATTAAACACTGCCTAAAGAAGAAATCTTCCCAAAGACTCCACCATAATGATAAAGAGAAAAGGAGAAATAGGATCCCCTTGCCACAACCCACAAGAAATTCTGAAAAGGAAAAAGGTGAAGTATTGAAAAGCATTGAGAATGATGGTGAAAAAATTAATTTCCCGACCAATTGCAGGACCCAGTCCGAGAAGCCAAATGCCTTGAGAATATTGCTGAGGAAAAGCCAGTTCACTCGATTGTAAGATTTCACTAAGTCTAGCTTTAAAATGATCCCAGGATTCTTGTTAACTTTGAGAGAATGAATATTCTCATGCACCATGAGAACATAATCCAAAATCTACCTTCTCGGCACAAAACGATTCTGTTGGGGCAAGATAATCTTAGGAAGAACCCTTTGCAGCCTTGAAGCAAGCATTTTAGAAAAAATATTATAGGTAGAATTACATAAATTGATGAGCCTAAAATCACCAAAATGCTTAGCCCCAAGCTTTTTAGGAATTAACACAATAAACATAGAGTTCAATTCCTTAAGAAGATGCCTACTCCCAAAGAATTCTTTAGTGGCATTAATCACATCCTTAGCAATAATATCTCAATAATATTGAAAGAATAACATCAGAAACCCATCCAACCCCAGAGATTTATTTCCTTCAAAAGAGAACACAACCTTTCTAATCTCCTCATCTGACAGAATACCAGCCAAGCCCCTATTCTCCTCCTCTAACACCAAGTTAGGAATAACATTAAGGAAGCCCTATTGGCAAATAGGATCAAGAGGACGATCCTCCAAAAGAAGGTCCTCAATGAAAGACTAAGGAAAAGATATTATTTCATCATCCCCTTCAAGAGAAGAATTATTCACAACAATTTTAGATATCCTATTAGAGGTTCTATGCTTAAAAGTTGTAAAATGGAAAAAATAGGTATTTTTATCCCCACTCTGAAGCCAAATAGCTCTAGATCTTTGCTTCTAAAACTCCTCCCTAGCCAAAATTTTATCCAAACTATCTAGAAGGAGACTTTCCTCATGAATAAGTGAAACGTCATTCCCAGAAGCCCACATTCTTTGTTGCACAATATCCAGTTTAGCCTTGAGCTATGCTTTCTCCTTAAAGATATTTCCAAAAGAAGACTTGTTCCACCGAATCAAGTTTTGCTTAATAGAAGCAATTTTCTTAGCAACTTTATACATGGCTGAGCCATCAACATTAATATTCCACCACTCAACAATTTTGGAATGCAACTCTCGGTGGCTAGTCCACATTTTTCAAATCTGAACAGATATGACTTTTTTCAACCAATTAGCTCAACATTCAAGGATATAGGAAAATGATTAGATCCGAGCCTAGTAAGAGTAGAGAGAGAACAAGCAAAAAATTACAACCAATAAGGAGAAATAAGAGCCTGATCTAACTTGACCTGGATAAGAGAATCCCTAACATGCCTATTGGACTAGGTATAGGATGCCCCACCCAAATCCAATCTAGCAATAAATTATCATTGATGAAGTTCATGAGATCAAAACAACTATCATCTGCAACCTGCGAGCCCCCAAATTTATCAAAATCATTAAGTGAGGTATTAAAATCCACCATCACTAACCAGTTCTGAAAAAGAGAATTGAGCCTTAAAGGTATTCAAACTCCCCCAAAAACGCTTTTGAGAACTTTTCGAATTGGGAGCATAAATATTCAACAACACCCAAGAGAACTTATCCAT
The DNA here is from genome assembly GCA_007258455.2 of Sequoia sempervirens. Lineage (NCBI taxonomy): Eukaryota > Viridiplantae > Streptophyta > Pinopsida > Cupressales > Cupressaceae > Sequoia > Sequoia sempervirens. Next base: position 14,429,087 of record VDFB02373365.1, on the reverse strand, counting down.
GGGGCAAGAAAAAGAAGTAGCAACATGATTCTCAAAAGAAAACAAAGCAGAGCTAGAAACCACCTTAGGATTCCAAAAAGTAGCCACCCCTCATGAAGCACCATTAGAATCAAACGCATGGCAGTCATAATCCTTAAAAAATCTATTCTTAATTCTTTCAACCTTCTCAACACCCATCTTTGTCTCCTGAATCAAAATGATATCAAGACGATGATCTCTCACAATGTTTGCAAGAAGATCCTATTTATGAGGATTATTTAATCCTTATATGTTCTAGAAGAGGATCTTCATAAAATATTCTACGAGGAACCACTCAGGCCCATCTCAAGCAGAGTAACCTATGAACCATCAACAATATCACATTTTCTTTCCCTCTCCCAAACTTTTTGCAAAAAAGGCCTTCCTCTACCACTTGGCTCCAAACCACAATCCAATTTCAACTAGTTCCTCATAGCCATTCCCACCACTAAGGGAGTAGATTTATTCTTATTATGAGATTTGGAAGTAGAGGAAATGGGAATCCTAGCCTCATCTCCCTGAGGATCACAAGAGTTACAAACATTGACAAAAGAGGTGAGCACCAACTTCACTGACACAACTGTCTCCACCAACGGCTCTTCGAAAGACAAATCCTCTTTGACCACAACTGGTTCCACCATCAGGGAACCTGATAAATCCTCCTTGGATGTTAAAAAAATAACCTCAAAGACCATCTTCAAAGGGGTCACCTTCTCTGGCTCAGCAACAACAATAGCCAAAGATTCGGCACGAATCTCCTCCACCGGATCCACAACACACTCCTCAACATGCGAGGCCTTAATCTCACCCTCCTTAGAAAAAACTTCCTCATCAGGGAAGATACCAATAGGATCAACAACAGGTTCCTTAACAATAGAAGCACTGAGAGGTAGACCATCACACACCTCCTCCTCCAATGGCTCAATAGAACTTGAATCAACCCCAAAAACATGATGTTTCCCAATCTCCTTCCAAACTTTGGCCTGCACAGAGTCCTTTTGGGAAGGATCTAAAAAGTTTTGAGAAGACACCTTTGGCTTTAGAGGACACTTCTTCACCCAATGACCCACCTTCTTGCAATGAAAATAGGAAAAGGGATAGACTCAAACTCAATCACCTGCTCCCACACTCCCAACTTATAGTTTATCTTGATCAAAGATGGGAGATCCATAACCTAGTCCAGAATCACACACAGCCAAGCATAAACAAGCTAACACCTCAAAGTAGTGAGATTATCAATAGATAACAAATGTCCAAAGGTAGATGCAATTCCTTTGAAGACTTGCTCATCCCAAAATTCAAGAGGAAGCCCAAGCAAGCGGAACCACATAGGAGCCGAGTCAAAAGAATAGGAACTCGAAGAGAAACCTACCTCCCATTTGCTTAGCACCAAAGTGGATTTTCCAATAAGCCAAGGCCCCCCACCAAAACCTTCAACAGATCTTCACAAGAGAAATAAAAAGAGAAGAAAACCTTCGCAAGGGCCGCTACCTGAACCTGACCATTGAGATGCCACCGATTCTTAGATAGGTTGTGAACCATGTCAATATTAGGATGAGGTTCCAAAAACTAACCAACCGGTGATTGATCTATGGAAAGAATTGTCAATAATACAATCTGGCACAGAGACAAAATATTCACCAACTGACAGGTCTGTAAAGAAGTCCACCAAAGGTGAGGAACTCTTCTCCTTAAGCTTTTCACCAAACAAATTTGACCAAGTCTTATCCTCCAATGAGGCAACAAATTGTTGAGCAGCTTCAGAGACCACAAAAGCCTTGGGAGCCATAGAAAGAGACCCCACCTTGTCCAAGGAAGTACCATCCAGACCCAGACCGCCATAAGGAGGAAGGAATTTTGAGTTACCCAATGGAAAGGACCCACAAGATGTCCCATCCAAAAGATAATTGTCAACCACCCTCCTAATGTCAGCCTGACCTCTGCCATTAATGCCAGCCCCTGGAGCAGGGTTTCTTGCCTTACCAAAATTTGAAAAATCCTTACCCAAAACACTAGTTGTATTCGTAGCTTCACCTCCACCCAACGAAAACTCCATTTTTCACTATCTTAGAAAGCCCATTAAGATGTCATTACATTAATAGTTGCTCCCACATCAATTAAGGTGTTCTTAATGAGAGTTCCATTTATCTTGGCATCCACTACAGGGCTCCCAAGGTCTGCATACTTGCGGACAGTTATGTTTCCCAACATAATGTTTGCAAGTTGTCCTAAGACATGTACAGTTTGAGGGTCTTTGTGCTTTTTGTCTGGATCTCTAAGGCATAGTTCTCTCATCATTTTAGTATAAATTAGGAACTTTCTTAATGACCTAGACAAGGGGTATTTTGATGCAAACATCCTTAAGTTGTCCCAATAGGTTCGTTTTAGCTTGTGTTTGATTCTTCTGAACTACTAATATTTTAGGGAATGGAGGCTCTGGACTTGGATTAGTTAGGTTAACTTGATTTGACTCAAGCTCCTTAGGTTGGTTGTCCAAGGTTTCTATTGGGGTTTTCTCATCAACCAATTCAGTGATATGAGGAGATGAAGGACCAGCCAACATTTCCCCTAACCTGAGGTGGAAATCACTCACCTCTACCTTATAAGTAGGGTATTGAACAACTTCATTAATATAAGCCTACTAAACAAGATTTTTTGTGGGGCTAGGTGTAGGTTGAGTTGGTAGCTACAGTGCTCTAAGTGGTTGTCATGATGGATTTGTTATGTTTGGCATAATGGTTTTCTATTGTGGTTGTAAGGGTTGTTGTAGCTATTGATAATTCATGTTCTAGTTTTCCATTATTGACCTCTTGCCACTGAGGTTTCCATTGGTTTTTTTGTGGTGGCCATTAATAATTATAGTTAGATCCTTAGAAATTTTGTGATGGCCACATGTTTTGCTGCTATTGATTCCAATTGGTTTGAGGCATTGGTCATTCTTGGTTTTGCATATTGGCCCAAGACTGAGGGTTCCAACTAGGAAAATTTGCATTGTTACTAGGAAATGACATGTTATTGTTATAATTCAAATGATCTTGGGGCATACCTTATCTTGGGTTCCATGGTTTCCTTTGAGCTATGTAGAATAATTTTCCATATTCACCTTCCAATGTATGAAATTTTGAAATTCCTTGTTTCTCCTTAGAGATACTTGCCACCTTCTTGCATTTGCAGTTAGTCTTTCTTTAACTACAATGTGGGTAGTACTCTGTAAGGACTGCTTCTGCCTCTTCTTTCTTCTTTTTGATATGGAGGATATCTAACTATGTAGCTAGATGGTTGATAATATCCTCCTTCATATTTGATAGAAGATTACTCAATTCAACTCTACAAACTCCATTTAATGGTTTGCTAATGGAAGATGTCCTATCTCCTATAACCTTCTTGGTGAAAGACCTTGAATAGTTCCTGCATGCTTTACATATTTCCTCAAATGGTGCTTGAGAGATCTCATGCCCCAATGAGGTTGAGTGCATCCATGCAGTCCTCATTAATCTTTCTCAAGAATATTAACTTTAAAGACTCATTAGAGAGTTTGTTTTGGTGGGATTTTTTAAGGAAAAATTGAAACCTTTCCATGTATTCTACCAAAGATTCATCTTCCTTCTGTGACATCCTAAAGATTTCATCCCTCTTTATTTCTATGCATCTACAATAATCGTGGTACTTTTCCAGGAAATTTTTCTTCATGGAATTCCAATTTGGAACAACATCTCTTCCTAAACCCATGAACCATCTAAGACCAGCATCCTTTAATGTTGTTGGAACTAGTTTGAACCTATGTGCATTTGTGGTATAATCATAACTTCTACATAACACATCAAACTCAAAAAGGAAGGTATCTAGATCCTTCGTGATCAACCCATAAAAGACAGGTAATGATGAAGGAGGTATGTTCTTTAGAGCAGTTGCTTTCTCCTAGTTCACAATGGGGAACTCAAAAGTTGCATGCTCTAGTGGGTCTTCCATTGCAACATCACCCATGGGGATGATATGTGTGTGGGAAGTCTCCTCTATATCTGGCGTGGTAACTAGTGTCAAGGATGATTCTTCTTCAGGAATACCCTCATTTTGTTCACTTTGATCACTAATATCCTCTAAAGCTTCATGTATTGAAGGGAGAAATCTTCCTAGAGCATCTCACCACCTCTGCATACAATAGTTATGAATTTTTGGATCAGCAATTCCTACACATTGTTAGTAAAACACTTTTGTATTGATGACTAAAACCTAATTACCCTAATGTTGAAAGAAAGACACTAAACTATGAAATCTTGAAATTACATAGAAGAATATTGAATGTAGCACCATCCCTGGCAATAGTGCCAAAAATGTGAGGCATTTCTAATGCTCAATCAACTTGGTGTTAGACACATAATTTAAAGGAGGGGTTCCTAGCTAAACAGTTCACAAAACTCTTGCAAAGGCTTCATTTAATTATCAACTAGGGCTTCATAAGATTTTGATGATGCTGGAACTGTATGTGCATTCATGGACTCTACATGGGCCATATAAATGAGTATAGGTGGTTCAGACATGTACAGGAAAATAGTAAAGGCTGGAAAAGGAAATAAAGCGTTAACTTGCAAAATAGGGGAAATAACTTAATCTACTACTTATGCTACAAGTACCTTCGGCTTAAGACTACAATTGATTTTATTTTTGTGACAGATGTATCCCCACAACCCATCCTAAAGCCCAACCAGCCTTGCCTTGGTCTTACTTTTTTTCCAAGTTGGGGTTCAGGAGGGGTGATTTGAGGGGAGACTAATCCTCTAGGGATGCACATAATCACCTGCAAACCAAGTGCATTGGGTAAGCCCAGGCCTCAGAGTCGAACGCGGAACCTATGGGCAGAAAACCCATGACTTAAGACTATAATTATTAAATACTGAATCTAAACTCTATAATTCACTAATACTACTAGCTTTGACTCCTAAATACTTAACTTCTCCAGAGAACAACTCAAGGAAACATTACAGAGAATAATTCATGATACAAGATATCATTCATGTGCATGTAATCAAGAGTTTACATGAAATGAAAGCAACACTATAATCATCTAATATAATGATAGAAATCAAGGTGGGTGAATAGTACCCTGAGTGGCCCTTTCTCAAGTTGTGCCCACAAGGGAAATAAAATTTACACTACTTGAATCAACCAATCATAATGGTAAATGTTACCTAGTTTTCACCCTTAGGCTCAATCAGGCAAGGAAAATTGTGTTTAACAGGTTTGAGAAGGCCAAATGGAGCATCCGGCCTAGGGAAAAAGTCATAAATCTGATGCTAGGTCACAGGGAACTCAGTGAAGAAGCCTGCCTTGTTTAGGTTTGACATGAAAATATTCTCAGGAGAGAGTCGCCAAGACCCCAAGAATGTCATAGCGAGTGGGATTCACCTACAGGTCCCTATCGGCAAGACATCGATCATCATCCCGGTGACAAAAGGATATTCATTTCGGTGGAAGTTCTTTTCTTCAAAGAGAAGTCTCGATGAATGCATCGGGTCTTGCCGACAAAGAAAAGCAGGACCCCTTCAGCGTATGTGTGCGGGTTTTAGTAGGAGGTCTTACCGATCGGAAAGGTTCTTGTCGAAGTCACAAGGTCTCCCTGACTCTAAAGGCTCTCGGCGTAAGGATTGAGTTCTACAAGATGTCTCAGCGACCCGGGATGCTTTGGCAACAAGAAGGATAGGCCATTCAATCATCAATCAGGGAGACTCATGGCAACCATGGGCTTCAGGATAACCTATAGCACTCAGCGAAAGGTCCCAGTGAAGAGGAAAAGTCTCACTAACAGCATTTGGTTTAAAGTCATCGAGGAAGCTCTCGCCGGAGGAAACACTATCGGTGAGAAGTCCCTGCGAAGAGGCAAAGTCACACTGACTGCATTCGTTTGGGGTAACAAAGAGTTTTGGAGAGAAGTCTTAGAGACCAACTGAAGTCTTGCTGAAGGAGAACCAGCTCGGGGAGAAGGATCCAACAAAGCAGAAGGTATCACCAACCAACAGAGGGTCTCCCCAACATAAAAGACATTGGTGTAGCTTCCAGCCATCGGAGTAGTTTCTTGCCGACATGATGCGGTCTCAACAACTGAAGCGGGTATCAGTATGACTGGGGGACCTCGCTATGAAGTCTTCCTGACTTGCCAAATTATTGCTGATACAGAATGAGCTCGGGTAGAAGGATCCAACATCACTATGAGATCCTGCCGACTTGGTAGTGTCTTGCCGATGTTCTGAGCGATGACAAAGATGACTTCGATATAACTTTGGTGGCTTGATAAGAGCTCTCATTGACTGTCACATGTTGTGCCGATAGTTTCAGAGGGGCATAATCGCATCGGTGAGACACTTCCAATGTCTCACCGAGATGCGATTTTGATCAAAGGAGTTTTTGACCGCCCGAAGAATTTGCGTGGAGTTCACTCGACCAACCAGAGGGTTCTGAAAGCGAGCTATGGCAGTCTGAAGAACATCAACAGAATGAAAAGCAATGTGTATCTGTTCTGAGGTCAGAAGCATTGGAGGCTTTCGACAAGGAGGTTTGAAGATCAAAACAAGGAATAGAATTGAATTGTGGTGGTTGCAGAATGTTCAAGAAGGGAGTCCCTTGAAGGAAATATTTGACACTGACATGGACATGCAGGGTGCAGCTTGAAATTCAATAAAAAATCTAAGGGGAAGATTTTTCTAGGCCCTGATATTTTGTAAGCCCTAAGGGGCTGACACACTTTGATATTTAAGGCATTTTTTTCCTTTTTGTAAATAGTTCTGAGGATACACTCTGAAGAGTTAGTGATTTCTATCAATCCTTTCTCGACTAAATGTATGTTTTTGTAACTCAACTGAAATCTGGAATGCAAAATAGAGTTCACCTTAAAAAAAGTACTAATGCTCTTACCACTCTCATTTTTGTATGTTAGTTTATGTATGTATTTCTTTAACAGTGTTTCCTAAATCTGTATTCATACCACAAAGTTGTGAAGTTTGTTCCTTTCTTCTTGAGATATGTATGTAGATCAAACCTGTCAAGAGTGATGCATAAGTCTAATGGGGTTATGTTGAGTAAGTAAAATAGCTGCAGTCTAGTTTCCCCATTGTGTTTGCATCTTGTTTTCATTTCCTGATTTCTTATCAACTCCGTGTATCACCATAGGAATAGTTCAGTATAAGTTTCATTTTGTATGCACTTTTTCTCCCTTTACCTTGCAAAGATCATTAGTCTAGGTGATACCCAAAGGAAGTCGGCCTTCTCCGGAGGTTGACCTCTGCTCACAAGAAACCCACATCTTTGGAGGTCTTCTAATGTTACACTGAGGTGTTGAATGTCAGTTTCAACAAGGGTGAAATTTCAGGTGATAACAGTTCTGGCATGCCTAGTGGGACATAAATTAAGATTGAACTGTTGGTTTGGTATGCAACCAGCAAGTCCCAGACTTTATAGAAGTTATTTGGCATACTTGGCATCTCCATAGAGAGAAAGCATTTCAGAATCAATGCCTTCTACAGTTTATGAGAAGACTTCAGACAAGGAGTAGCTCAGGTCCTTTCGAATATTTGCAGCTGTCACCACCAAGAAGAAAAGGTAGAGCCACAAGAAGGCGAGAAACAACAATTATCTATTCTAGAAGAACTCAATCCACTCCTCCATCTATGAGATCACACATTATTGTTCCATCTTTGGTTTTAGTTATAGTACCAACAAATCCTCCTCAACCACCTCCAATGGCCGCTCTAAGGAATCAACCCTTTGTTGCTTTTAATGGAGGGAGCCCCTTGAATTTGGCACAACACAATGACATTCCAATGGCAGCCTTGAAGAGTTTGCCAACTTTCACAGGAGAAGATCAAACTACCCCGATTGAACACATGAGAGATGTGGCTTCGTTATGTGGAGTCCATCACATAACCCAAGAGGATGTTGCAGTGAGATTACTAGCTGCTTCACTGAAGGGAAGAGTTGTGCAATGGTATAGGAGCCTACCGGTTAATTCAATTGCAACATGGGACGAATTTGGAGACAAGTTGCATAAACAATTTCAAGATAGGTCTGACAACTTGTCTCTATTGGAACAATTGACTACAGTTAAGAGGGCTCCACAAGAGCAGATGAATGACTTCAACTTCATATTTCAAAGAACTTGGGATAGAATCCCTGCAACGTTGAGGCCACCTCCAGAATATGCATTTTTATACTTTTTGAGGGCTCTGAACAGCGATATAACTGTCATGATACAATCAATGGGAGGAGTGTCTTTGCCATATGCTTTTGAAATAGCAATCAGAGCTGAGAACAACTTAATACAAGCTGGTAAACTCGCTCCTAGGCCTCCAATGCCTATATTTCTAGAGATTCATGCAAACATTCCTTTGCAAATACCTCCTTTCACACCTCTACCAGCTGTACCAACACTGCCAGCTGATGTTCCAGTTGTTGTAACACAAGAAAATGCTACTTCTAGTTCTCCAAATGAGTTACAGGAAATAAAAAGTCTATTGTAGTCTTTTGGTAACAAGCTTGTAAGCTTAGAGAAGCAACAATCATATAGTAGGCCTTATTAGCAGTAGAATCCAGGCCAGCAACAAGCATATCAAGGTAATAGACAACAATATCAAGGCAATTACCAAGGCTCAAGAAAAAATGTTGCTACAAGACTTTTTCATGTCTACCACCCAGTTCCAATTAGTTCTGTCAAAGAGCTTGTTCCTGTTCAAAACAATCTGGCTGCTGATTATGAGTGGTGTTATCCGTGTAATCAGGCACATAATCAAGCTACATGATCTAATGGCGTCATCAATCAAGCTCTTATGGTGCAAAGTGTTGTAGGTGCGCAAGATTTGCCTAAGGAGGGGTATCCACAACAACAGGATCAACCTGGAGATGATTCAACTCTCCTGAATTGGCAGAGAGAATAATTTTGTGGAGTGAACCAGGATGACACATCTATTGCTGCTAATACTAGAGCCAAGAAGAGGGCTTTCGATATTGAACAAGCAAAGAATAAGAATAAGGGAGTTGCTGGTCCATCAAATCAGCAAGTACCACACACTTTGCAGCAAGGTTATGACACTAGTAAGGAGCAACCTTTACATGTTGCATCCACAAGTCAAGTGCAACCTGACCATGCTATTGTAAAGACGCAACCAAAGGTAAATATATCTGCACCTTTCAACATTGTTGAAAGTATGAAAAAGATGAATGTTTCAATTTTGATGTGGGATTCTTTAGCAATCCCTGGTCAAATCAATTTGTTACAGTCAGCCTTATCAAATCTAGTTAGTTTGAATCCTCCAAATGAAGTCTCTTTAGGCCAAACAAAGTCAGTTTTAACCAATGCACCTTTGGATAGTACCACACAGCAAAGTAATGGTGTCAAGCCCCCTCCTTTCTATGTTTCCTTAATAGTGGGGAATAAATTGGTACACAATTGCATGGTTGATAGTGGGGCTAGCAGTTCAGTAATGCCAAAAAAGATTGCAAACCAGCTAGGTTTACAATACCAGCCATTAGAAAAATGAGTACTTCAATTGGATGGGACAGCAGTAAACACTATAGGTGTTATTAAAAATCTGAATCTCACACTACATGCCTGTCCCAATTTTTCAATCCCACAAGATGTGTTGGTCATAGATTTGCCTCCATTTTTTGCTTTGTGCCTGTCTAGAGACTTCAAGGCTAAAATTGGAGGGTATTTATCTTCAGATTGGTCCCATATGCTTTTTAGGACCAGGTATGGTATTAAGGTAACTATAACTTCTGAGTCCCTTGCTAAGGATCACATCGAACCTTATGTGCCATCTGCTATAAATGTTAATTCTATTATTTTAGAGGATACTGAACTTGCTGCAACACAAGAGTTACAAGTTGTGAGTGTACCTGAGGTACTCCTGAATGAATGGGCAGCTGAGAATGTGGTTGATAATCCAAATGAGCTTATTAAGGATGTTGGTCTGGGAAATTATGTATTGCATGAAGCTGGGACAGAAATGCCAAATCTCGAGAGAAGTGCAGAAAGCCAGTTTGAGCAGAAGAATAAATTATGGGAGATGTATTTTGATGGTTCAAGAAGCAAAAACGATGTTGGAGGAGGTGCAATGCTTGTATCTCCACAAGGGGATAAGTATTATGCTGCTTTCCGTTTTGCTTTCGCATGCTCCAATAACACTGTTGAATATGAGGGCCTTGTTCAAGGCCTTGGGTGGGTAAGGAAGAGAGGAATAGCCCACCTAAAAGTATATGGGGATAGCGAGCTAATTGTTAATAAAGTAAGAGGCCTGAATGTTGCTAAAAATGACGCACTAAAATCTTATAGAAACAGAGTGTGGAACATGCTTGAGGATTTTCATGCCTTTAACTTAGTGTATATTCCAAGAAACTAGAACAAGCATGTTGATAGACTTGTAGCCATTGGGGAACAATTTGATATTCCAAGTGACATTAGAAAAGAGAAAGTGCAGCAGTATGTGAGGGTTGTAGTCAGACCATCAATTCCTGATAACAACATTCACTGGAAAGTTTTTGACAGTGATGAACAGATCCTTTCTTTCTTGCTCGAAGAAGATCAGTTCTCCATGGTGAATCAAGCAAAACTCAAGCAACAGTATGATGATCAAGTCATACAGTTGAGGACGAATAAGTTGCCCAAAGACCTTGTTACCTTGGAGTCAATTTTCAGTACTGATGATCAACTTAAAAAGGGTAAAGTTGGCTTGCAAATCAAACAAGAGCATTATGAAGAACTGGAGATCTTCAAAGGTAAACTTCTTAAGATAGGAAAAAAAATTTCACATAAAGATAAACAGGCTTTTGTTGCTTTATGCCAAGAATTTCATGATGTCTTTGCTTGGGAATATTCAGATTTGAAAGGGTTTGATCCCCATATTGCTCAGTACACAATTGAGTTAGAACCTAATGCTAAGCCAGTAAGGTAGAAACAAAGGCCCTTGAATCCTAAGCTTGAGCCCTTAATGATTAAAGAGCTGACCAAATTAGTTGAGGGGGGTATTGTCTTTCCTATTAAGCATACTTCATGGGTTTCTAACCTTGTACCAGTTAGGAAGAAAAATGGTGAGATAAGACTCTGTGTAGACTTCAGGGATCTTAACTGAGCATCTTTGAAAGACCACTACCCACTGCCCTCCATGGAATAAATTTTGCAAGTAGTTGCTAGTTCTGAGAGATTTTCCTTGTTAGATAGTTTTTCGGGCTATAATCAAGTGCTGGTTAAAGAGGAAGATTAGTTCAAAACTGCTTTTACAACTAAGTGGGGCACCATGGCATACAAAAGGATGCCTTTTGGTTTATCTAATGCTGATGTCAAGTTTCAGAGGGCCATGGACATGGCATTCCAAAGCTTGATCAAAAAGATTATGCTGATTTATCTAGATGACATTATAGTTTATTCCAAGAGAGCCGATGAACATTTGTCACACCTCAAGCAAGTTTTTGAAAAGTGTAGAGAATATGGGATATCCCTCAATCCTACAAAAAGTATTTATGCAGTTCATGAAGGTAAGCTTTTAGGCCATATAGTATCAAAAGATGGAGTTACCATTGATTCTGAAAGAGTCAGAGCTATATTGGAGCTACCATTACCAAATCACAAGAAGGGTCTGCAAAGATTTTTGGGGCGAATTAACTTTCTGAGAAGGTTTATCCCTGATGTTGAAAATTTGCTACAACCTTTGACCACCATGCTTAAAAAGAACGTAGTTTTCAGCTAGACAAAGGAGGCAAGGCGTAGTTTTGGAGAAATCAAGGAGGTATTAGCATCTGCTCCAACATTGGTAAATCTAGATTTCTCTAAAGACTTCTTTTTATATGCTTTTGGTAGTAGTAGTTCAATCTCTGCTATGCTGGTTCACAAGAATAGGGATAATCTAGAGCAGCCCATCGCTTTCTTTAGTCAAGCACTTGCTGATTATGAAGAGAAGTATACATTTGTTTAGAAGCATGTTCTCGTTGTGATTAGAAGTCTGAAGAAGTTTAAGCCTCTAGTTTCGAATAATAAGATTCATATTCTGGTAGCACACTCAAGTGTGAAGGAATTTTTGTTGAACAAAGATCTGAATAAAAAAAGAGCAAGGTGGATCACTAAGGTCATGGAGTATGATGTAGATATCAAGATCACCAAATTGGTTAGAGGTAAAGGTCTCTGTGAGCAACTTGCTACAGGGTCAAACAGTAAAACTGAATTAGAAAAGGATGTTGTGTTTACTAATACAAATGAGTTTCAGAATGCTCAAGATGATGTGCCTATGGGGATAACTAATTGGGTTCAAGATATGACCTATTTTTTATAGACTGGTGAGTATCCATATGGTTTGAATAGAGCTAAAAGAAGATACTTCAGACTGTAGTCCATACCATATGTGTTGATAAATAATGTTCTTTTTAAAAGGGATCTGAATGGCATCCTATTAAGATGCATTCACAGTCATCAAATTAAGAAGGTGCTTCATGAGTTTCATGATGGAGCTGCGGGAGGTCACTTTTCCCCAAGAACTACTACTTGGAAAGTCATGAGAGTTGGTTGCTACTAGCCCAGCTTGTTCAAAGATGTGTATGCCTAGTCAAGAAAGTGTATCAAATGTGCTCTATTTTCAGGAAAGGAAAAGATGTCTGCTATGCCCCTGCATCCAATTCAAGTGGAGCAGCCCTTCAAGAGACAGGGCATTGATTTCATTGGGCCAATAAATCCACCTTCCAGTGCTGGTCACAAATGGGTACTTACAGCCATTGACTATTTTACAAGGTGGACAGAAGCGGTTGCATTGAAGGAAGCAAAAGAATCTTCAGTTTCGAACTTCTATGAAGATATAGTCACCAGATTTGGAGTTCCTGACTCTATCATATCTGATAATGCTCTGGTATTTGTAGGTCTAAGAGTAACTGATTGGGCCGTTAAATAGGGCATTCATTTGAATACATCCTCAAATTATTACCCTCAGGGTAATGGCTTAGCTGAAAGCACAAATAAGAATCTCATCAGGATTATCAAGAGAACAATGGAGGATAATAAAAAAACCTGGCACATCAAACTAAAGTATGCACTATGGGTAGACAGGGTGACTCCTAAGAGGTCTATTGCTAACTCACCATACATGTTAGTCTATGGTAGAGAGACAAGATTGCCTTTGTCTGTAGAGCTTCTAGCTCTTGATATTGTTCGCCAGTTGGAGATGTTTAAGGAATAGGACCCCATGTCTGTGAGGTATACAGAGCTCATGGAGCTCGAAGAATCAAGGGACAAAGCAATGAAAGCTTTGGAGTATCATCAGCTCCAAAAAAAAATAACATTTGAAAAGAAGGCTACAGAAAAAAATTTCAATGTGGGAGATCTCATGCTGAAATGGGATGTTTTGAAAAGTAAGCCAGGCCATCACACCAAGTTCGATAACATGTGGACAGGTCCATTCCTTATCAAAGACTGTAAGGAGCACAATGCTTATCAGCTCGCTACAACAGAAGGGGAAGTGCTTCCTATCCCAGTCAATGGGATACATCTTAAGCCCTGTTTTCAAGTCTGATGAGGTTCCTCTTTTGTATATATTAGTTTAGGTTTATGTTTTCAATAAATGCTTTTGCGTTTCAGGTTAATTATTTTATGTTTCCTGGGTGCTGTGATGGCATAGTATTTTCTCTTTCATTTTCCCCTGTTTTGTTTTTTCTTCTGGCAACCTATTGTGTCCTGTGGATCTCAAGCGAGTTGCGGCCATGTGCAAAACTGATATCTCTATTTATTTTCTAATCCTCCTAACGACTCCATGCCCAATGGATAAGCCTAGACTACTGGTCTTCATGTTTAGAAGGAAAACATCCTGCAAAGGTCACCAAAAATGTTACCTAATTTTCACCCTCAGGCTCAATCAAGCAAGGAAAATTGTGTTTAACAGGTTTGAGAAGGCCAAATGGAGCATCCAACCTAGGGAAAAAGTCATGAATCTGATGCTAGGTCACAGGGAACTTAGTGAAGAAGCCTACCTTATTCAGGTTCGGCATGAAAATATTCTAAGGAGAGAGTCGCCAAGACCCCAAGAATGTCACGGCAAGTGGGATTCACCTACAGGTCCCTATCGGCAAGACATCGATCATCGTCCCAGCGACAAAAGGATATTCATTTCGGTGGAAGTTCTTTTCTTCAGAGAGAAGTCTCGGCAAATGCATCGGGTCTCACTGACCAAGCAAAGCAGGATCCCTTCGGCGTATGTGTGTGGGTTTTGGTAGGAGGTCTTACTGATCAGAAAGGGTCTCGCCGAAGTCACAAGGTCTCCCTGACTCTAAAGGCTCTCGGCGTAAGGATTGAGTTCTACAAGATGTCTCGATGACCTGGGATGTTTTGGCGACAAGAATGATAGGCCATTCAATCATCAATCAGGGAGACTCATGGCGACCACGAGCTTTGGGATAACCTATAGCACTCGGTGAAACGTCCCAGTGAAGAGGCAAAGTCTCGCCGACAGCAGTTGGTTTAAAGTCATCGGGGAAGCTCTCGACGGAGGAAACACTGTTGATGAGAAGTCCCAGCGAAGAGGCAAAGTCACACCGACTGCATTCGTTCAAGGTAACAAAGAGTTTCAGAGAGAAGTCTCAACGACCAAGTGAAGTCTTGCCGAAGGAGAACCAGCTCGGGGAGAAGGATCCAACAAAGCAGAAGGTCTCACCGACCAACAGAGGGTCTCCCCGACATAAAAGACATCGGTGTAGCTTCCAGCCGTCAGAGTAGTTTCTTGCCAACATGATGCGGTCTCAGTGACTGAAGCGGGTATTGGTATGACTGGGGGACCTCGCTATGAAGTCTTCCCGACTTGCCAGAGTCTTGCCAATATAGAATGAGCTCAGGTAGAAGGATCTGGCATCACTATGAGATCCTGCAGACTTAGTAGTGTCTTGCTGATGTTCTAAGCGATGACAAAGCTAACTTCGATAACTTTGGTGCTTGATAAGAGCTCTCATCGACTATCACATGTTGTGCCGATAGTTTCAAAGGGGCATAATCGCATCGGTGAGACAATTCCAGTGTCTCACTGAGATGCGATTCTGATCAAATGAGTTTTTGACCGCCTAAAGAATCTACGTGGAGTTCACTCGACCAACTAGAGGGATTTGAAAGCGAGCCATGGCAGTCTGAAGAACATCAATAGAATGAAAAGAAATGTGTATCTATTCTAAGCTCAGAAGCATTGGAGGCGCTCGATAGGGAGGTTCGAAGATCGACACGAGGAACAGAAGTGAATTGCGGTGGTTGCAGAATGTTCAAGAAGGGAGTCCCTTGAAGGCAATCTTTGACACCGACATGGACATGCAAGGTGCAGCTTGAAATTCAATAAAAAATCTAAGGGGCAGATTTTTCTGGGCCCTGATATTTTGTAAGCCCTAAGGGGCCGACACACTTTGATATTTAAGGCATTTTTTTCCTTTTTGTAAATAGTTCTGAGGATACACTCTGAAGAGTTAGTGATTTCTATCAATCCTTTCTCGACTAAATGTATGTTTTTGTAACTCAACTAAAATCTGGAATGCAAAACAGAGTTCACCTTGAAAATAAGTACTAATGCTCTTACCACTCTCATTTTTGTATGTTAGCTTATGTATGTATTTCTTTAACAGTGTTTCCTAAATTTGTATTCATACCACAAAGCTGTGAAGTTTGTTCCTTCCTTCTTGAGATATGTATGTAGATCAAACCTATCAAGAGTGATGCATAAGTCTAATGGGGTTATGTTGAGTAAGTAAAATAGCTACAGTCTAGTTTCCCTAGTGTGTTTGCATCTTGTTTTCATTTCCTGATTTCTTATCAACTCGATGTATCACCATAGGAATAGTTCAGTATAAGTTTCATTTTGTATGCACTTTTTCTCCCTTTACCTCGCAAAGATCATTAGTCTAGGTGATACCCAAAAGAAGCTGGCCTTCTTTGGAGGTTGACCTTTGCTCACAAGAAACTCACATTTTTGGAGGTCTTCCAATGTTACACTGAGGTGTTGAACGTCAGTTTCAACAAGGGTGCAATTTTAGGTGATAACAATAAACTGCAATTATTTTATTTCATAGAAATTGAACTCTTACAAGATGACAAGAATCTCTATAGATCTCTCATTCATGAGTGCATATCCATTGCAACTAAATAACAAAAAACTAACAATGAAGTATTGTCTGTTAAAACAAAATTGGAGCTATCAACTATATTCTCCAACTACATTTGCTCCTCAACCACCAATCCAAATATATAGGCTCGAGAGGATGTTTATTCACACAAGGATCAAAAACAAAAATTAAATGCATATTTCCACTCTCCCTCAAGAATAGGGAGAGGTCTAGTCTTTGCAATTGAAACAATAATTGAAAAAAATAGAAGAGAAATAGAATCAAAACTCTACCCTAATGGTTTGACAAAGACATGCTTTGTGAAAACTATCATGTTGGCTTCCTTATCAATACATACTTCTTCTTCCTCATGTCATCTTATTGGATGATCTTGTGACTCGCGATTGACCAATTTAATGATTGCTTCCATCATTTCCTATAACTATCATGTTTTCAGCATTCTAGAAACTCCCCTGCAATCTACTTGGAATCCTTTTGCTGAGGGCTAGTCAATCCAATTGTTGTGGGTTACAATTCTTCTAGCTATAAGAGGTTAGTTTTATATAAAGTATACACATCATTAACAACCATAAATTAAACATAGATTCATACTGAATTTCATGAACATTCACACATTTATCCATGCAAATATCATCATATCATAATTATATTTCCACATATCGAAGTTTGGTTTAGGATGCATAAAAGATATTAAAAATATATAAGTTTCAGGAATGTCTATGAAATAAGCAGCTTGAAATGTTAAAAGATATAAACTAAATGGAAGGAAGCTAGCTATTAACTAGGCCCATTAGATCCCTTAGTGTACCTCTCTATATTTTATTATAGGGGCAACCCCTTTTCATGATGTAGTTTATTTGGAAACATATCATTGACATAGGGCTTTCCAAATAAGCTCTTGTGATCCTTTGTTGCATGAAATTTATCATTTTTCTACTTTAAAGTAATTGCTCACAGCATGGTGTTTAGCAATTTATTTAAAGTGGGGGCATACATTGGAATTATTTTTCTTCACTTTGTTCATAGGGACTGAACTTAGTGATGCATTAACTTTTGACATTTAACATTTTCTTGACTTCACTTTGTTCATAGGGGCTAAACTTAGTGTAGCATTGGGATAGCATTTCGATCATTTTTGTAGTACTTTATCAAGGTTATCAGGGAGTATAAATCTTGGTATGGTTGTGGGCACACCTTGTAGACCTACTGTGTGTTTCTCATTTTTTCTACCTGTTTTGGGAGCTCACCTAGGGAAAAATGGTCCTCACTAGCATGTGTGTCTTTCTATTTGTGATTCACCTAGAAAATTTTGGACTTTTCTATTGTGTGAGTCATGAATGCTTTTGTATGGCCACTAGCATAATACAACTTGTTAGACCATACCCATTTTTGTTCTCCATTTTTTGTGCATTTACTTTGACATTGCATGTCTGTGTATCTTGTCTTGTTGCATATCATACATGTGTGTTCATTTGTGTGTATGTTGGTTTGCCATGGGATCTTGGATCTTGGGGGCTTGGCCACCTCCCTTGATCCTTAGTTATCATATCTCTTCAACTTTCAGACAATTGGACCCCTCTTGACATATATTTTTCTACTTTAGTGTGAGTCTGAACATAAGTTCATACTCTCACTAAAGTGGGGGCTAAATATAGTGTAGAAAATTGTATACCTTAACAATTTCACATTATGTTTTGTCCCCCTAATTCATTGGACTTAATTAAGCTTCTAATTTTCCAAATTATGCATTCCAAAGCCTAATTTTTACCATTTTTCAAAGGAAGGCAAGCATTGAATAAATGCATCCAATCATGAAATTTCCCTTGACTTTGAGTGTCTTGGAAATTTGGGCTAGGACCCATTTTCCCATGAGTGAATGGGTCTCCCTCCTTAGCCTGGACCCAAATTCAAATATGTTGTTGGTGGTATTTTAACATCCAAAATTCAAATATGAAGTGTTAGCTTTTGGAATTTAATTTTTGGAAAATTGGATAAACAATTATAAATACCTAGTCATTTTATCATTTGAAATCCATCTAGCACTAGGACACATAATTGAGAAAATACTATTGTCAAGAGCAAGTTGAGAGCAACAATTTAGAACATTTTTACAGAAATTCAAGATCCTAACATCATGTCAAATTCATGTTTTGTGAAGGATAACCCTTGTTGTAGGTCTCCAAAGAATTCAAACATTCAAGCAAAGCAAGATCCAAATCCTTGAGGTGATGTGTATCACTTCAATCCTTCAAGGAAGCCATTGAAGGGTGGTGAGTTGTAGTGTTTTGTTCATTCATCATTCTTTCCTTGAAATTATCATTCCTATCATTGGCATTGCCATTGTGGAAGTGGAAACATTTACATGGGGTTTGACTAAGGCAAGCCCCTATATGGCACAACATTTTCTCCCTCTTTGTATGTATAGGTTGCAAGTTTGGAAAGGATCAAAGGAAAATTGAAGGAAAGTTGTTAATTGTTGCATTTGTTGTCATCAAAGTTGTCAAGCCATGAAAACTCAATTACATAATTCATTGATGACATTCTGACAAGTTTACAACCAATAATCAAGAGCTCGGATCCAACACCAGAGGACTGCAAAAATAGTTTCAAGACCCCCTATCAAAGACCCATTCACCCTTGGATGAATGAGTCCCTCTTGGCATGCTAAATCCAACTTTTGGTGACAGGTACACATCAGTATGCACTTTCTAGATCCACTTTCAAATTACTATTTTCACCTATTTATCTTCGAGATTTTGCAAATTACATATTAGGACATATATTCTAATTAGAGTAATCACTCCAAATCATTTCTAGTTCATTCCTAAGACTCAAAAGTATTACATCTAGGTCTAATTGACTCACCTTGGAGGTTGAAAGTCAATCTATGCACCTCGTTGATTTGCATCCTAATGAAATCCTAGAAATGATAGAATTAACCCTAGGTTTTGGAAATAAAACTTAGGGTCCCCACATTTGTATATTTCACCAAGTAATACTCATTGAGGGTCAAGAGAAAACTTGAAAGGAAACTCAAAAAATCTAGGGACTTAGATATAAGCCCAAAAACAGTCATGGAGAGGCCAAACAAGTGTGCAATGACCACAAAGAAACCCACTAACACATTTTACTAAGGGATTTTATGGTCATACCTTGAAGGAATGCCCTTAGACAATATTTCAACACAAGGGATGCAATTGGATATTTCTCATATCAAAAAATTAACACACCAAATAGATAATGTTATTTTATTATTCTGAAAAAGATCTTCTTACATGCAAAGGATCTAATATCCTCAAGTTTTGGAAATATGCAAACTACAGAATTACAGAAAAACCCCTTTTCGCAGTATGTGAACTTGTCCCCAAAAAGCTATCCCAAAAATCAGAAACCCGCCCATAAATAGAGCTCCTTTTTAGCTTGGAGCCAAAACAACATTAAAATTTGAGTTTTGGGTGGTCTGGTGCCAAAAATTACAACTTGAAATTCAAATTTCAAAAGTGCATTCGAAAATTAGTATCTTCTAGAAAGTGCGCCAACTTTCGAGAGACATAACTTTTGATCCAGGACTCCGTTTTTCAAACCGTTTGAACTATTGGAAAGGTCTCAAAGTCAAGAATGTGCTCAAAATTGCTATGTTGATTTTGACAAGTTTTGGGGCCGTTTCGGGACCATTTAGTGCTTCAAATCTAACCTGGAAGGTTTTTAGGTGCAATTTTGAGAGACTAAAACTACAATATCTTCAAACCCAAGAATAGAAAAGCAAAACCATAAGTTGGGAATTACATTATGATGAAAAGAGTATCCAAAAATGCAAAAACATCTAAGAAACTACCAACATGAAATGAAACTCTTTTTTTGGGTGATGCAGGATTTCCCTTACACCACTGGATGCTCCTGCATCAGACACCCAAGGTAATTTGAGAAGCGACCCCATCACGTCTTAGATGGTTGAAGAAAACCTAAATGGTCAACCTCTGCCTTAGATAGCTAGGATGAATCTTCCATAGGCCTTCCTCTCCATTTCACCAGATATTCTTCACACTGCCTGTTTTTGGTACTCCTTCCCACATAGCTATCCAGGATTGCTTCAATCTCCTCCTTCTCTAAAGTAGGTGTTGGAATGGCATACTGCCCTATTGTTTGTGCATCCTCTATGCCACCTTTATGATACTCTGTCAAATTTGAAATGTTGAACATAGGGGAAATGTCGACTCTATTTGGCAACTCTACTTCATATGCATTCCCTGAATCATGCTTCTTCAAAATCTTGCAGGGGCCAAATTTCTTCATCTTCAATTTGTTATAGGTTCCCAATGGAAACCTTTCTTTCCTCAAGTGGACCATTACTTCATCACCAATCTGAAACTCTTTATTCCTCCTTTTCTAATCTGCCTTGGCCTTATACTACATATTCATCTTGTTAATATGTTCTCTTACCTTCTCATGTACATCCTTGATGTGCTCTACAAAATTTTCAGCTTCAACACTTATCTTCTTCTCTTGGTCCAACTTCCTCAATTTTGGAGTTGTTCTAGGGCTGCCTCCATACACAATTTGGAATGGTGATCTACCAGTGCTTCTGTTGACAGAATTGTTGTAAGCAAATTTTTCCTGGGGTAAGATCAAGTTCCATCCCTTGGGTTTATCTCCTGCCAAGCATCTCATTAGGTTACCCAGACTCCTATTCACAACCTCCATCTGCCCATCTGTATGTGGATGGTGTGCAAAACTAAACATCAACTCCATTCTCAACTTCTTCCACAAGGTCCTCCAAAATTATCCCACAAATTTGGTGTCACAATCTAAGACAATACTCTTTGGCAGACCATGTAGCCACACCACCTCTTTGAAGAACAAGTCAGTAATGTGGACTGCATCATGGGTCTTCTGACATGGAATGGAATGTGCTATTTTTGAAAACCTATCAACCACCGAAAATGTTGAATCATTCCCTCTCTGTGTCCTTGGAAAACCAAGAACAAAATCCATACTTATATCCTCCCACCGCCTCTCTGGTATAGGTAAGGGCTGATATAACCTTGTATTCTAGCTCACTCCTTTAGCCATTTGACATACCCTGCAACTCTGTACATACTTCTTTACATCCTGTGACAACTGAGGCCAATAATAATGCTCACTAATAATGGCAATGGTCTTATCCTGACCACAATGTCCTGCCATTCCTCCACTGTGCTTCTCCTTAATCAGGTTCTCCCTCATGGAACTCCTCGAAATACACAATTAGCTTCCCTTAAACAACATGCCATCCTAAATTATGAAATCTAGCCACCTTGTCCTATCCACCGTAACAAGCTCCTTGCAAGCTTTCCAAGCCTCTACAAAATTAGGATCTTCTAGATACAATGTTTTGAGTTCATTGAACCCAACCACTTTAATCTGCATCTCTTTCATCAATTTCTACCTCCTACTTAAGGCATCTACAACCCTATTCGACCTCCCACTCCCATGCTTTAGAAAAAGGTATAGCTCTACAAAAATTCTACCCATTTCATATGCCTCTGATTTAATTTTCCCTGACTATTTAGATACTGTAATTCTTGATGATCAGTATACAAAACAAATTCCTTCGACAATAGATAATGCCTCCATTTCTTTAGTGCTTGAACTATTGCATAAAATTCCTAATCATATACATAATACTTTCTCTTGGCATCATTTAAATTTTCACTGAAATAGGCAATGGGCTTACCTTCTTGGCTTAACTATGCTCCAATGGCACAACCACTAGCATCACAATCCACCTGAAACACCTTATTGAAATCTAGGAGGGCTAGAACAGGCTACTCTGTCACCTTCTATTTCGACAGTTCAAAACTTTTTGCTGCTCTAGTGCTCCACTTGAACTCTTTTCTATCCCCTCTCATTGTTTCAGTCAGGGGTGCACAAATACTACTAAAGTTTCTAATGAACTTTTTGTAAAAACTTGCCAAACCATGGAAAGATCTCACCTCAGTAGCAGTTCTTGGGGTAGGCCATTCCAGAATAGCCTTCACCTTCTCTGGGTCCATCTTGAGACCTTCTGCTAAGACAACAAACCCCAAGTACACTAACTCCTTCACAAAACTACACTTCTTCAGATTAATCAACAATTTATGCTCTCTTAACTTCTCAAAATCTCTCTGAATATGCATCAAATGCTCATCCAAAGTCCTACTAAAAATTAAAATATCATCTAAATACACAATAACAAAACTTCCCAGAAATTCTTTTAGTACCTCGTTCATGAGCTGCATGAATGTGCTGGTGCATTGGTTAGCCCAAAGGCATGACTAACCACTCATACATGCCCTCTTTGGTCTTGAAGGCAGTCTTCCATTCATCTCCCTCTCGAATCCAGATCTGGTGATATCCACTCTTCAAATCAATCTTTGTGAAGTACTGAGCTCCACTCAAACAGTCCATCAGGTCATCCATCCTTGGTAGGGGAAATCTGTACTTTATTTTTATCTTGTTTATGGTTCAGAAGTCTGTACACATCCTCCATTCCCCATCCTTCTTTGGTGCTAGTACTGCAGGTACTGCACATGGGCTCAGACTCTCTCGAATCAAACCCTTTCTCAACAACTCATGAACTTGTCTGTTTAACTCCTCATTTTTTGCCAGAGTCATTATGTGAGTTGTCTTATTTGGAAAACTGGCTCTAGGGATCAAGTCAATATGATGACTGATCTTCCTCACTGGTGGTAAACCCTCAGGTACGTTATTAGAAATAATATCCTAAAACTCATCCAACAACCCAAAAACTTCTACTGGCACCTTCTCACTATCCTCCTTACACATTCTAGGAATCAATGCATAACACACACGCTCATGTTTCATACCTTCTAAAAATTTCCTTCCATCAACATAACAAATCCTAGCACTACTACATACCTTTTCTTCGGTCTCCTTCAAGGGTTTCAACTTATGGCGAACCCCATCCTTTGTCAGGGAATAAATGTTTGCATGGCCATCATGTATAGCCCACCTATCGAACTGCCACGACCTCCCCAACAACATGTGACATGCATCCATGGGGTTGATATCACAAAGTACCTCATCATGGTAGCTCCTGATCTTGAACTTTACCAGGCACTGCTCATTGACTAGAACTTTATGGTCTTTCTGCAACTAGGCAATCCAATATGGATGTGGATGCCTTTCCCTCTTCACTTTCAACTTTGTAACCATCTCCTCTGACACCAAATTATCGGTGATCCCACTGTCAATGATGACATCACAACATTTGCCTTCACATTTGCACCTTGTGTGGAATAGATTCTTCCTCTATTCCGGTTCCTTCTCTTCAGTCACCAGTGCTCTTCTAATCACTAGGGCTTCTCCCCTTTCAACATCATCTGAATGTTTAGATTGAGCCTCCTCATCTGCATGTGCAACCCTTTCAGGACCTTCCAGCCTTTTGTCTGCCCTTCCTTGATGTTGTGGACATTCATAGGGTCGATGTCCTTCACCACATTGGAAACACGTTCCTCTAAAACCACCTCTTTCGGATCCTTGTCCAAATCTCCCTTGTCCTCTACCTCTTTGATCACCATTGTTTTAATCACAAGGGCGGTAGAAGTTATCATTCTTCTGGTTTCGAATGGTACTCACATCTTCATTTTTATTCTCATCATCATTTCGGCTTCTCAAAGATCTTCCATTGCCCTTTCCGCTCTGAACTTGTCTTTTTTGCTTGCTGTCAAATCTTTTTCTTAGCTTCTCTTCAACTTTCAGAGAAAACTAGTACGCATCCTCAATGGTGGTCATTCTAACCAGGCTTAGCTCCTCCTAAATGCTCGGTCGTAACCCATTAAGATAACGGGCTACCTTCTCCTTGCTGGCCTCTGTATGACCTGTTCTGATGATCACCTTGTGAAAGCCTTCAATGTATTCTTTCACATATTTTCTTCCTTGCTTCAACCCTTGCAATTTCTTTAGCAGATCTAGCTCGTAGTCCACTGGTATGAACTGCTTTTTTAGTTTCTCCACCATGTGATCCCATCTGGTGACCTTTCCTTTTCCTCTTCAGTTTCTCTCCAACTAGACCTCTTTCCACCAAATACTGGCATGGCCCTTCAGCTTCATTTTCGCAAACTTGACCCAATCTGGGTCCTCTATCTCCTCATACTCGAAATATTCTTCCAACTCATTGATCCAGTCAATCAACTCTTTCGGGTTCAGACTTCTGAAATAACTAGGGACTTCTGCTCTGGGTCTTTTCTCGATCTTCAAAATGGCCCTTATCAACCACATTTGGTCTTGATCAATTGCTTCATCTTCCTCTTCTGCATCTGAATCTTCCTCCTCTTCTTCATCCTCACTTTCTTCTCTCCTTCTCGGGTTTAACCCTCTTCTCATCTGCTCCTGCAACGCATCAATCTGTCTCTAGAGGGCTCTGGAACCCTCGACCACCAATGGATCTCTTCCACAAGCATTTCCGCCACGTCAACCACCTCTGGCACCACCATGCCTACCAGGCATCACTCTTGGAGGCATCTTTCTTGACCTCGACCCACAACCACAATCCTAGTGCAAACTGCCTCACAATCGACAATCTGTCCACACGCTCAAGAAAACCTCACTCTGATACCACCTGACGAGGGTGCAACCCAAGACAAAAAATTAACACACCAAACAAAGAATGTTATTTTATTATTCTAAAAAAGATCTTCTTACATGTAGAGGATCTGATATCCTCAAGTTCTGAAAATATGCAAACTAGAAAATTACAAAAAAACCCCTTCTCGTAGTATGCGAACTTGTCCCCAAAAAGCTATCCCAAAAATCAAAAACCTGCCCATAAATAGAGCTCCTTTTTAGCTTGAAGCCAAAGCAACATTCAAATTTGAGTTTTTGGTGGTTTGGCACCAAAAGTTACAACTTGAAATTCAAATTTCAAAAGTGCATTCAAAAATTAGTATCCTCTAGAAAGTGCGCCAACTTCCAAGAGCCATAACTTTTGATCCGGGACTCCATTTTTCAAACCGTTTCAACCGTTGGAAAGGTCTTAGAGTCAAGAACGTGCTTAAAAAAATATGCTATGCCAATTTCGGCAAGTTTCGGGGCCGTTTTGGGACCGTTTAGTGCCTCAAATCTAACCTGGAAGGTTTTCAAGTACAATTCTGAGAGATTAAAACTGCAATATCTTTCAACCCAGGAATAGAAAAGAAAAACCGTAAGTTGGGAATTACATTATGATGAAAAAGGTATCCAGAAATGCAAAAAATCTAAGAAACTACCAATATGAAATGAAACTCTTTTTTTGGGTGATGCAGGATTGCCCTTACACCACTGGATGCTCCTGCATCACAAATGCATGACAAAGAAATGACATAAGGCAATATGAGACAAAACAAATTAGGGTGCCAACAAGTTCTATTAAGTTTTTTGTTTCTTATACAATGACAAAATCTATGGTGATTTAGTAGACATGCTTTTTTTACAGTCTATGTAAATGAAAATATGTTGTATATTGAAGAGTTGTAACTTAATGAGTGAAGATGATAATATGTTTCTTAACTATGTCATTCATTAAAGATCAACTCTTTTGAAATTAAGATTTGGTCAATTTAAACCCTTAAATGACTTTGATAGACTTGTTCCTTCTACTAGTAATAGTGTAATAAGAAAATGACTTCTAACTTAAATATAAACTTCTCATATTTTTAATGAATGGTGTATACATCACTAGTTAAAAACAATATTACATATATTAAAAAAAGATGGATGGAAATACTCACATGTTGAAAATCCAAACAAAACTGTAATCCATGACAAAAAAAAAAAATAGTAACAAAATTATAACGAACCACTAAATTACGAGAACAAAAATAAATATATACCACAAGAAGCTTTACAATTATACAATTGCACATGACAAGTCAACAACTAGTGCAACATCACTAATTATAGACATGCCACCTCACCTTAAATTCTCCCTTATAATTCCAGTGATACTACTTACAATAGTCTACATAAATTTATTTAAAAATTATGGCATTGCATTCTACACGCATAGTTATAAGATATAGTAATTCACAAACATTGCCTTTTAAATTAATAATAATAACTACTTGTGTGCTTTTACAACGTGGACAATGGTTTTCTAATTATTACTATGATGTACGTGACAATTACTTTTTCATATACAAATATCCTCTCCATGTCATACCTTACCTAAGTAATACAAGAACCAAGTGTACCTACAAAAATTATTGGAGGATTTTCTTACTAAAATGTATATTTTTAATGTTAAATGGGAGAGATTTAAGTATATGTTTTTTAATTAAATAATGAAAAGTAATTATAAAAGTTGTTAAGATTTGAAGTATTAAGTAGGATAAAATAAGTATTAATATAGTTATCTTAAACAAATTTGAGAGATTTATTTAGAAGTATTTTATTTAATTAAGAATTATTTTATTACATCTACATTGTTTGTTTTATTTTTTAAGAATTTATTTATTTAATAATAGATATTTTTTACTAAAAAAATATTTTATTTATTTAGAAGTTTCAAAGGTACTCAATTCTTATTGAAGGAGAGCGTGGAATTGAAAAGTTAAATAATTATTTTATTTTCCTTTAGAATGACTTAAGATATTTTGTAATTTACTTAAGAGTTGTTTCATATTTTTAGTTTTAGTTTTTAAGCACTTAAAACAATTTTTTTTTGTTTGTATTTCATATTATATTTTATTATGAAATATTAATTTACGTTTGTTATCAAATATTAACATTTTGATTGTAAACGGTTATAAAATTTAAGGTAAAAGGTAAGATTTTTTTTAGCATGCTCACTTGATTATAATCCGCATCTTGTTGCCATTGTCAAACACCTCTTGACGTAATTGTTATTATTATATAGATTTCATCATGACATTGGTGGTGTACACAACTCTCTTATTTATAATGTATTGATTGACTTGGAGATGGTTGAATTATAACTTGATTTGATCCAATTAGTAGGTCATTTCTTGTTTTTCTTTTGCCTTACCTAAAATTGAGAAGATATGGATGCAATCTAGAATAATATGCAAGAGTAAAGCCTTGAAGTTGTGGTTTCTAGATGAATATATGAATTAGAAAACATAATTGAACATCTAATTCTACATAGGTGCAAAAGGATAACACATCTAATTGAGTCAACAACTACATTTTTTTTAAGACTTTTCCAAATAAAGCTTCTTTCTAACTTATGTTGAACAAATAAAACAATCAAATCTCTAAAAATAGCATATCATTGCTCTTTAACAAAAATGTATCCACATAGTAAGTGTTTCATAGTTTCATATGTATAATAAAAGATGCCTTTAACTAGGTGAACAAGAAAGCATTTTAGTATATCACCAATAGGGAATTCACAATATAATATTTTTCAAGAAATCATTTGAGCATATTGTAAGTATATAAATCTAATTGATCAAATAACACTGAAATGAAGCAATTAAACAAACAATTGATCAATTAAAAGTAATACTCCAATGAAGTTCTATTAACAACACTAAATGATTCAAATTAAAAGCATGAAACATGATTCAAAGCATTTAAACCAAAACTAATGTGCAACCTCCCCATTCCATTACAAATTCAAAGAAAATTTGGTGTGATGTGTAGATTACTCAAACTTGCCTAATCCATTATGCAAAAGCTCAATTCCAAGTGATTTGAAGATGCTTGATTCTCAAATGCTCTTAAAGTTCTAGAAGTTCAAATTGCTCAAAGTGAGTGCTCAATTCAAGAGAGTAAGGGTGCTATGAAGATTGTGAATGAATTATCATGTAAATGGTGAAGTATTTATATATTTCTTGAATTATGATCAATGGTCAAGATGGAAAATGGTGATCAATGGATGAAATTGAATGAGAGAGGGAGACATGGATCAAGGATTGATCAAATGGTTGATAATCCATGAGACATGGATCAAGGATTAGATCAATGTTTCATAATCCATGAGACACTCAACAATATCCCATAATTTTAGGAATTATGTTGGAGATATTTTGAGTTGGAGGGAAGAATTCAAATTTGAAAAGGGAATATTCCATGAAGAATATTCTTTATGCAAGTTGGAGAGTTGGAGGAAAAATAGCTAATTAAGTAATTCCCGAAATCATGTAATTGTGCAAGTTGGAAGAATTGGAAGTTTTAATTAAATAATTGGAATTATTTAATAAAGTGATATTGTTAGCATTTAATTAAATAATTTGACATTATTTAATAAAAAAGAGAGAAAAATGATGAATTATAATGAATTAATCAAATAACCTTAGTTATTTAATTAATAGGAGAATAAAGTGAATTTAACTAAATAATTGGATATTATTTAATTAAACAAGGGAATTAGGTGAATTTTGCTAGAAACGATATTAGTAAGCGAAATTAGGTGTGTGATACACTCATGACATTTTCAAAAGTCTACACACACACACATCAACATCGACTTTCTTGATTTGTGCACTCAGTTCTACCCAATATTTATGTTTGAATTTGTGCTTTCATTTAATAATGACATGGAGGACTAAAGACATTTTTGGGAAGGAGGAGATAATTTTTTTCAAAGGGAAGAATAAAAATGTTGGGAAGAGAGCCAATGCTAATCTGTAAATCTAAATTACATATTATTAGAGTGCATAATATTATTGTTAAACTAGGGGAACAAAAGACTTAAAAAAATTAAGAAGCACATTAAAATTACTATTCAATCCAAAACATTCTTTAGTGATCTACCAAGGAGACCAATTCAAGTGAAGTTTCATATGTCATTGAACTATTGAACCCCTTCCTTGAACAAGTGATCAACATTCCTTGGAAAGCTAATGGCTAAATATCTCTCTTGATATTCAATATGCTTATTCCACTAGATGGAAGAAGAAGAAAAATTAAAACCATGTTATAATGAAGACTCTTTCCAATTTAAAAAATTGCATTTTTTCTACTAGGCTTTGTAAGTGGATTGAATAGGAAAGGAAGCTTTAATTTGAAAGAATCTTGTCTAATCAATTAACATTATGTTATTTTTCTTTAGCTAAAATTGTAAAAATTATGTCTTAATAAAAAACTCATGCTTCATCCCTTTAAAAATTCTAGTAATCCATTTGGCAACTAGACATAATCCTTGCGTTTTGGGATCTATAATTCCTAATCTACCTTTGGACCTCAATTGGATACAATAAGACCAAGAGATGGATTTGAAGCTAGTAATGTCATCCTACATAGTCTAAGGGAATTACCAAAGTAATTTACATAAATATACATACCCTATATAAGATGACATGTAGTAAGAAGAAATATATACATGTGTGACAACAAAGATTCTATCAACTGCTTGTTTTTTTCTAAATAATGATTAAGGAATTTGTTTCCCCAATTAAATGCTTGATTCTTGTCTATATAGGTATTGTTTCCAAATCTTAATAAGAGAATCATAAACCAAATAGAATGCCAAGATATCAAATTATTTCACTATGTTTGTGAATCTATTGAGGTGTTGAAGCAACTTGGGTAAATAAGAACTATATTTTGTAATGAACTAGCTAAGATCCTAACATAGAACAATATGGATTTAAAATATCTAAGGTATTATTTGGCTCCTTTTCTATTTTTTACAAAAATAATAAGCTATCATCACAAAATATGAATTTATTTGAATATTTTGTGGAATGAAAATATTACATATAAGATTCATTTGGTTAGGTGTTTGCAATAAATAACCCAAAGCATCAACAATGAGCACATACAATAACAATGAAAGAGGACCCTAATAGAACATCTTAAAGGGAAATATTTAGATATTATGTTATTAACCACTATGTAGGCATTGACATATTTGAAAATAATTTTAACATGAGAATGATTTTTTGGCTCAAATCTCAGTCATTGCATCATTTTGAGAATGGAATTTCAGCATATTATGTCATAATCCTTGTCAAAATCTACCCTGACCAACAATAAGTGTTGGCCTAACTCCCAAAATCATTCATTATTTTCCCATGCTAGAAATAGATCATCAAGAATATATCTTCCTCAATAAAACATACATTCTAGAATCATAGTACCTCAAACCACTAATTTTATTCAAAAAACCAATGCCTTAGCAATAAACTTGTAAAAAGTGTTTAATAGTGTAATAGGGCACTAGATAGAAATGGTTTCTTCATTTTTTCCCTTAGAAAGAAGTTTGATTAAGCCTTTTATTGATGTTTGAGCCTAACATCCATCTTCAAATTATTCTAAATAAAGTGGATAAAATTTATTTTTAATGTATGGCCACATAGTCTAGTGAAATTCCACAAGCAACGCATTGATATACCTAAGATTTTTTTGTGCTATAAAAAGAAGTCATGCTTAATCTCTTCAAAGGAAAAAATTCAATTCAAAAACCACCTATAACTAGGATACAATATTTAACTATCTCTTGAAGGGTTCCTTGTATATTCTCCCATTAGATTTCACCTTTGAAGAGTTTCCCATATAAATATTGAAACATTAAAGTTATTGTAGAGAGATTTGCATGCAATGAGCTCTAGTCATCAGTTAGCGAGAAAATTTTATACTTCTTATGTTAGTGGTTCAAGTAATTGAAGGATAATTTGGAGTCTCTATTTCCATCATTATTAAAATGGACTTTAACTCTTAAATTGTGGTACCTTCTCTTGTATAAGTTCAAGTTTATGCAACTATTTTTTAATCAAATCAATAAAAGCTTGAATCATAGCATTGCTAGGATAAAACATAAGTTATTTCATATACATTTTCATTCTTTTCTCCCATTCTTTTCTCCCATAAAGCATGTTAAACACCTCTATGAGATCATAATTTCATGTCTCCATCAACATGCTACCTTAACCATCTTTAATCATCTCTTGGTTGGAAAATAACTTTGTTGAGATTTTGTATCAATCCAAATATCATTTTTTAATCAATGAGACAAGTTACAATAAGTTATCTTTGAAAAAAAGGTTGTATCATGGAGTGCACTCATGTTTTTCTCTAGAAGTTGCAATATAAAATTTCTACTCTATCACCATTTTCTTAAACCTTCTATAAGAGACTTTCAAAGCCAACCACCACTTGAAAAAGAAAATGCAATAGATACATTTTGAACACATTTCCAAATTTACCATTGATACCTACTCTATACAATTACTAAATCTACTCTCCATAACCAAAATAAAGCCAGCTTTAATATCATATACTACATTCAAACCATACATAAAGAAATACAAATTATGACATTTAAACTCGTTATTAATTGTTTTCCACCTATTGTTGTAACAGTTTTGAAAGATCATTATACTCAATTCTATTTTTATTATTGACCTCAACAACTCTCATATAGTCCTTATATATTAAACATTTATTACCTTGTTTTTAAAACAAAAAGCTCCACTTTCTATGGTGGTTGCTTACTTGTTTCTACTTTTACATTACTTTTGCCTTTAGTGTGTCTCTTTTCTTGTAGCTCACCAACACATTCTGTCGTTATTGCTTGTATGTAGTGTTGTTTTCTCCAGGATACTACTAACCTCCTCCTACTCTTTAGTGCACACTGTACAACCTTAGGGATTAGTTGTTTTATAGCTTTCATTATTAATTATATAGTATAAAGTGCCTCTAATTATACAAAAGAGGATTCGTTAGGGACATGAATGATTTCAACAATCATTAACACTTCCAAGTCACGTTTGGATGACCAAGACAAATGGGTAACATTAAATACAATCCCAAGAATCCCAACCTAACTCAAAGTTTAGTTGTTAAGGGCATTAAAGTATAGTAGGCCTCTATTAAGTAGGACAAAGTAAGTATAAGCCCTTATACACTCACTTAACTTGAGTTAAGTAAAATTGGCTTTGATTTGCATTGACTTCTCCAAGATGGGTTTAAACCAAACAAAGAGATTGGTCTGCATACAATAAAAGAATTCTTACAAAATGTGCACAGTTAGATTTGGAGATATGTTTAGATGGCAACCATTCATCATATTGGAGAGAAAATGGATTATCTAGTGGTTGATTATGATTGGAATCCCTAAGATATGATGTGAATCCAATACAAAATTAGCTAACAAACTAAGTAGGCAACCATCTCGGAGACCCATCATCCAATCATGCATGATAGTGTGTGAAATATATATAAACATATGAGGGAATCTTGTTTGTTTGATTATCCATATCTTCTGATTATAGATGGTATATTTTGGTTGTCTGGTTGTGACAGAGCTTACGTAACTCTTGTTATCCAAATAAACATTTGGGGTGTTTGAGAAGGCGTTAAAAGTAGTGGAAATCCATTATCGAAGCAAAGGTATAGTCCAAATCTAATGGGGATACCGTACATGGATTTGAAGCGTGGTGGTCCAAGTTACAGTAGGTCAATATTATAATCCCAACTGTGTTTTTGGGCAGCCAAAAAAGAATACCTGTTGTTTTCACTGCCTTTTACTTTACTACCCATTTTCATTTTACTATGATTTGGTTTACCAAAATGCTTTTTTTTAAAAAGCTGTGAAGATTGCAGACAATAAACATGACTTAAACTCTTGCTGTATCGTGCACGAGAAAAGCAAGCACGACCTCTTCAATGGTGAAAGGTCAACATCCAATTTTTTATACATATCTAACTGTCATGTCCTTTCCGTTGACATTTGGCTTAGAAGGTGCATGAAGTTACTTGCATTAGGGCGTCTAGTTATCGTTTACTGAAAGAGTTTGAGGAAATGTAAACTCTACTGAACATGTCATGAGTGACCATTGGTGAGTAGATAGGGCAAGCTGGCTTGGTCAAGCTTTCCATGCTGTGAAGAAGCTGTTCAAGGGAATACTGTGTTGTGTGGAAGAGTTCTTACTATGATAAATGGAATGTCAAGGGAAATGTGCTTTACTTCTAGACATTTAAATATATATCACTTGATTTTTAGTTAAATATTCAATAGTTTAATGGTTACACAATTAATAGTTTTATTGGGGGTGGAGGGGTAGGATAGAGGGGAGCAAGGGATTTGAGTACAGACCATCTTTAGATTGTTATCTTACAAACTTTCAGTATTGGGAGTATGAGTCTAAACTAATACTTTGTATCCATTCTACCAAAGTATAGTTTTATTGGGGTGGAGAGGCAAGGGAGAGTGGAGCAAGAGGACTTGAGTACTAACCATCTTTAGATTGTTATCCTACAACTTTTTAGTATTGGGAGTATGAGTCTAAGATGGTACCTCGTATCCATTCTACTAAAGTTCCTAGGGCATGATCCCAATCTCATCCCTTATTTATTGCACATTTGGGGGTTTGAACCTTGGTGGATACATAGTCAAGGAGCATACCATCATCCTCACCATTTGTGCTCAACCAATTGCATTACAACCCTTTGCTAATTAATAGTAATTTTATTTCTCATTGAAGTGTAAAAGTGATATAGCTATCTTATTTTTATTTGCAAAAATTTACCTTTGATTGTTGAACTATTTGATATTTAAGAATAGTTGATGATCTACTCAATTGTAAACATTGGGTCAAGGGAAGGTTTATAAGTAAAGGGCTTTTTCCATATATGACTATTTACTAAACTATTTTTCAAGTATGGTCCAATTTGTATAGCAACAAGTTGTCATGGTTGGTAAACTTTGGTGAGCTATGCTTCAATTCTTTCAAGGACGTGAATGAAGTCCCTTGTTTTTGGTCTTATCAACTAGGGCTAACCAACCCCCTAAACTTTGTTTAATAGAAACTAAATTTGTGCATATTTTTTATTTAAAAGAAATTCTTGAATTCATAGTCTTGGAAGAGTGTAAAAAACTAGTGGGAATTTGTTTGTTAACAATTTACTTAAATTTTTGATACTCTAAATAGTAATTGTAACAAACTATGTCCTAATGTTGAATACCATACTCACTATAGAAATATTGAAATGATTGATTCAAATACTCCCCCATTATCTATGTACATCCTTCAAATATAAAGACTAGATAGCTCCTCCATAAATTGTTTGAAGGTCTTAAAAGTGGTGAAAACCTCACTCTTATACTTGAGAAAGTATGCCCATGTGTGTCATGGGAAGTCATCAACAAAGGTGAGCACACACATGGCCCTTGAAAATGATGGAGTTAGAACTGACATAAGATCAATATGAACTAACTCAAGGGGTGCCTTGGAATTATAGGGGTTTATGGTGAACTTCTCAACATCCCATGATCACCTACAAGACAAAATAACTTCCACAGAGAGATGAAAACGATATAATGCTATGATTAAGGATGCAAGAATACCAAAATTAGTATGAAAATCATAATAAATATGACAATGTACATATATGATTCCTTGCTTGTATAGGCGAGGTGAGGGATAGGATTATACAATATCATGACAAGTGTCTTAATCCTATCACATGAGAAAACTGTTGAATACATCGAATATTGTGAGGGGGGTGAATTAGTATTTTGATAACACAATTAATTACTAACCATCCAATTAGCAATCCACATCTAGCTGCAAGAGTAAACCAAAACATAAAAGAGATCTTAACACATTGACACTAGGATTTTTATGTGGAAAACCCAAAAAGAGAAAAACCACAGTGAGTATTAGCTCACAATATATTATAACTAGTTATAAGATATTACAGGGCTCATTGCCAAGAATCGTTGTCCTTAAAAGGTTCACGACCTAAATACAAAAGGTGGATTATTGCCAAGATACAGAAAGGTATGGCTCACTACCAATTGATGAACTAAGTAAATACACCTTCAATGTGCAGAGATCAGTTTCGATTAGGCTCTGGAATACCAAAAAATTCTACTCCAGTCGTAGGCATACAAAACTATTAAAACCTTTGCACTATCACACTTGTCACATCACTGTATACCAGACTATTCCTTTTTCTATATCCATATATGTATCATCTTCATCATCCACACATAAATATATGGATTCATCTTTATACATCAATTAGGCCAGCTTAAATTAAAAGTCCTTTTGGCACATTTTAGAAATCATAACGAGCATTAATTAGGTCGGCCCAGACCTAATGAAGAACACTTTAAACACTTATAAGATAAACAGTTCATAATCATATCAGCCAAAAGAATGTTGAACTTTTATTACTTGGATAACTCAACTGGATTAACCAAAATTGCTTAAATCTCATTTATAGCTATACCTAACACTTATGAGCAACATATCAAAAAATCATAGAATTTCCTTTTACTGAGAGGATTTCTAGATCAAAATATTGGATCAGTGTAGACACATAGTTTACTCACTCAGTTACCAATCAATGTCGGCATCAATGACAACAAACCCAGAGGTCACCTTCTTCATTCTTCCAACAATCTCCCCCTTTGTCATTGATGGCAACATGTGCCAAAAATGAGATTTGCTTCAAAAAAATATATTGTGCAACACTAATGTACTCATCTCCCCCTAACATATGTACAAGACACAAACACATAACATAACATTCTTTATACATACTCTTCTCCTCTTCTCCCCCTTTGACATCAAGGACAAAGGACAGGAAAAAGATAAAAACTTCAAATCAGGAATTGGGGGCACCCTATAACTCCTTGAGAATTGCTTCCCAAGCTAGCTTTCCATCATCCTAGACTCCTTTTTCCCTATAAAGATTTTTATGTAGAGATTTTAATTCCACCAGGAATTTGTCTCCTTCTTTTCGAGTGGATGGAACAAGATTCATCATCTCAAGTTTTTCTGCTTCCATCAATGCATTTGATATAGAGACGTGTCAGGACATAACCAGGTCTCCAAGATGGGCATAACATCTCATATCATCTTCTTTCTACCTCTGTAGGATGAAAAATTTTCTCTGAATATTTGCAATAGAAACCCACCTAATATAGTTTCTATCATCTGCAATCTTATAATCTCTGGAGGCATCTGCAAGTTTAGACTCAATCGAGTCCATTAAATTCTTAATACCTCAAGTGGCTTCCAGCCACATCATGTAGTAAACAAATAGCAGTTGGGCTTCTTCATCACATTCTCTTACCTCTTTCAAAGTTTGCTAAGCCTTGTCACGTGCAATTGTACACTTTTCTTGCAGAAACAAAAACTTATTTTTTGTAGCAGACTCAACTCCACTTCTTTTGCAGTTTGAACCTTAAGGTTAGATGTGCACTCTTTGACTGAATCAACTATGATCTTTTCAATTGGAGCTAAAGAGTTATCTGTTGTAACACCGGGGGTGACTCTTGTAAAGCTTTGATAGATTCATTTATCAATTCATTTCCCTTTTGGTATGACTTTGTAGCTTCTTGTGTGATAGAGCTAAGAAAAGTATCACTTAGTTTTATTCTATCATTGAGTGTAATCTTTTTCAAGCCCACATAACCTGGGTTTGATGGCAGCTTAACTGGCTAAGGTGGAAGCACAGGTTGTAGTACAGTTTGCCTTGAAAGAAAACCTTTTAAGGATACTTCTGGATGATTCTCTAAATGGCTTTGACAGTTTAGGGCCTTTAGAAATTTCTCCTTTGCTCTTCTTAGCTGGAATGACTTTCTTGTCTTCCTCTTTCTTCTTTTCTTCTTCCTTTTCTTCTTCTTCTTCTTTTTCCTTTTCCTTTTCTTCTTCTTCTTCTCTGAATGACTTTCCAGATGACTTGTCTCTGTTTTCTTTCTCTCTTCTTTCCTCATCATCCTTGTCATTATTCTTCCTTTTTTCCTTACTCCCTTCACTTTCATCTTTGTTTTTCTCATCCCCATTTCCAGTAGATTCTTGATGTTCTTCTTGCTTATCACCAGAATGATCTTTATGTTGATCATCAAACCTTTTGTTGGTAGTTTCTTCTGTGTCAGTCAGAGGAGCAAGGTTCTCTGAAACACCAAGTGTCTCATCAATAGTCTCCAAGACTGGATTATCCATTATTTTTGTAATAGTAGCATGTTCCTGTGCCTGAGTTGTGTGGGACGAAGAACTAGTTTTTGTCCCATAACTCCTTGTTAATTTCCCAATTACATTATGAGTTTCTTGCCTTACCTTTTCCATATAGTCATATTCCTTAGTCATTAGCATATTAACCCTTTGCTTGACTCTAAACAATGTAGAACATTCTTTAAGTAGATTTGCAACTTCTATTTCCAAAAAAGTGGAACTAATGGATTT
The DNA here is from genome assembly GCA_007258455.2 of Sequoia sempervirens. Taxonomy (NCBI): domain Eukaryota; kingdom Viridiplantae; phylum Streptophyta; class Pinopsida; order Cupressales; family Cupressaceae; genus Sequoia; species Sequoia sempervirens. Next base: position 14,391,834 of record VDFB02373365.1, on the reverse strand, counting down.
TAAGGGTTCACTTCTCATCTCTTGCCTTCTAAGTACTAATTCTTTCCACACATTTTCAATAACTTTGGACTGTATGTTATCCATATTTATATTACAAATAACTATGTACTAAATAAATGCACTTATGATGGTTTCTTTCCCTTCATCATTAACTTTATCATATAACTCAACAATTGGCATAAGGTCATCGTCAATCATATTCTTTAGGCTCCTAGATTTAAAGGTGGTCGATCACTTACCAGAGGATATCTAGGCATGTCCTCCACAAGATCAGATGAGCCTTCTTCATTCTTCTTTGTATGTACATGGATTCGGTAAGTATCCTCCTCTTCCTCTGATTCCTCATCTGTAGAGATATCAACTTTGGTTTTGGCTCCTTCGTGGGAGGTACTACCCTTTTTGGTTATTTTCAACCGATGCTCTTCTTCTATGCAAAGTTCTATTTCTTCCTCAACAACATCACTCAGACTTCTTTTCCTGTCAGCCTTTTGTTTCACTCTTCTTCTCCCTGAAGCAACAGATGGTGCAGTAGGAGGTATGTCCTTTTTTTAGATGCCCTGGTATTGGGACCGGTAGGGGAAACAATATCAATAGTTCTTTCTTCTTCCCTTTCACAATATTAGCAGCACTGGAGGTGGCATTACTAGAGGTAGGTGTTGGTGCAACACCGAAAGATAGTCTTCTTGATTTATTACTTATGAATTTTTCCCTAATTCACATTTATTTCCTTTCTTAAAGCCGACAACCACTTTATGAAACATACTATAAACCAAAAAAGTTATGCAATTCTCACTTTTGGGACATGCTGATTTTTTCCTAAAATCACATTTTTTAGAAAAACTAATGATTTAATTCTTGAGAGGTTCCATCTAAAGGTTTTTAATTGAAGATGGATAAATAATACCCACTTAGATCAAACCCCCTTGGATAGAACCCCTCTAGTATTAAATCATACCGCCAATGGAGTCTCCTTCGCACCTATGAAAATGTTGGCAAAAAAACACTTTTTCTTTACCTTTTGAGGGATTAAATAACACCATTTAGAAATTATATTTTACAAGATTGTATCCCTTGAAATGATCTTTCCAACAAGTATATAGTTTTGATATGTTTTCATTTTATCATGTATTTAATTTTTAATTTTTACTAAACATAGGTTTTTCTTCGAACATCAAGCTCTTCATTTTGTATAGGTGGAAAAATAGTAACCATTGTAAATTTTTTTTGAAAAACACCTTTCCTAGGTATTGGTGTCCTCATTTCACCAAAAAAAGAAAAAAATGGATTTTGATATATACACAACAAGTTAGGTTGTACAACACACATATATGTCCAAATTATAGTTATAGTGATTTCGGAAATTAATTAAAAAATATATAGGTAACAAAAAATTATGGAAAAATATCCTTTCCCTTGATATTGATGTTGAGAATCTATATTTCAAAAATTAGAATTTAATCTTTTATAGAAAAAAAGTTATGTTGTAGGACACAAACGTTACTTTCTAGAAATGTTGTTTTCTATTTAAAACTAGTTATTAAAGGAGATGTTGAAAGATTCATGATTTATTTTAGAAATTTTTTAAAAATATATATTTAGAATCTACACACAAATTGCAACAAATCACTATTTTACATCATCTTCAAATTCTTAATGGTTTAGATGCTATAGGTCTTAGAATATGAAGATTCTATTAAAAATATTGATGTGAATGTCCATCTTGGGCAAAAAGTGAGACATAGTATTGTGATTTCACGATTTGCCTATTTTCTACTAGAGATTTCTCCAATTCCTTTAGAATGATGACTCATATCACATATCCTTGTGTTACTTCTTGACACCTTATATATCGGGGGATTTTTAGATTTCTCTGTAACTACTCCCC
>VDFB02373365.1:14368162-14389849 GCA_007258455.2 Sequoia sempervirens | reverse complement strand
TTTTGAAGGCAAGAGGTCAACACGAACTATTTGGTTGTGGGCTAGAAGACTTTTCAACCAATATTTTAGTGATAAGACATTGACCGAGCAATGCCAACTTTTTGTACAATTGCTAAAGATGCAAAAGATGAGACCTTTTCTAGCCAAATTGAAGATTCGTGTGAACAAGAAGACCAAAAAAAATTCTATTATAGTCAAAAATCTTTTTAATGCTCTCAAGCCTATTGGAAAAAGTAACAAGGAAAAGGATAAGAGAGTTCCCCAGAGAGTCATTACAACTGTCCTAGTAAGCCATAAATTGAAAAAGGATCGCTTTATGAGACAAACTTGTATTGATTTTGACATAAATCGTAAAACTTTGGATAGAGCACTTGCAAGAAGAGAAAGAATAGATGACCCTCTTCAAAATGATACATGGGCTTTTTTTGGGAGGCTTCCACATGTTGATAAGAAGCTAACCGATAATGTAAAGAAAGTAATTCAACAATTTTGGCATGATAACTCTAGAGTATCACCCAATGCAAAGGATGTTTTAAAGTTAAGAATTGGCAATCGAGACCGTACACCACATCCTAAACATTTCTTGGAATCAATCCAAACAATGTTGTTCAAAAAATTTATTGAAACACATAAAAATATGGAAATATCGCAAAGGACTTTTGAGGGTTTGAAGCCATTTTATTGTGTGCTTCTTAAGATCCATAATACTTGTTGTTGCAAATACCATGTGGATTTTTCAATGTACCTTGAGCTGTTATGCTATATCTGTTCTACTTTGCATACTAATGAAATGTTGTAGGAGTGTGGTGCAATGCATCTTTCAAAATCATCAAGGGACTTGCTAGATCTATTTTTATGTTCTAGAGATGATGGTTGCTTTTTCTATAGAAATGATTCTTTAAATGTAAAGTGCTCACAATGTGGTGGCTTGTCAAAGTTTGTTCAATGTTTTCATGAGAGTTCCAAAGATGAATTTGGAAAGAATCTTGTTGAGAAAAAGAGATATGAGATAGTCAAATATACTTTGCAAAGTGGAGGTGAAGGCTCTAGATGTGAGTTGGTTACAAAAGAATGCAGTGTTGCTTATTTTATTTCATATTTTAAAGACAATCTTTTCTACAAGTATGCAAGGCATATTCATAGGTCTCAGTGGTTGGATCAACAATTTAGGATGTGTAAGGACTCTTTTTCGATTGGCACTATTATATAAATGGTTGATTATGCAGAAAACTACACATTGCAGCCACAAAACAAGGTACAATCTCAGTATTAAAATTCCATTCAGATTGCTATTTTTGTCCACATAACGTTTAGACATGCACTTGATAGTACAGAGGAGGATCGAAAGATAATCAAAAAGTGTCATTTTTATATGAGTGATGATAGATCTCACTCATCTGAGTATGTCCAACATTGTTTCAAGAATTTTTTTGAGTTCTTGCAGGAGCATGATATAGCATTGGGCTGACATCTAATTTGGTTAGATAATTGCACAGGTCAATTCAAGAATGCTCGTATGTTTTATTGGTTGAGTAGAATGCATGTAGACAGGGGTCTACCTCATATTTGGTGTTTTTTTGAAGCTGGACATGGGAAAGGGGAGCATGATGGAGCAGGTGCATGCATAAAGAGAGCTCTAGTTAAGGAGAAATTGAAGATTTCAGGAGAAAATTTCAGTGATGCATGTTCTATAGTTGATTGGTGTAGTTTAGCATTGTCAGAGGGAGGGACACTCGATTCAACAGTGCGCAGATTCTTTTGGTTCGTTGAGGAGGGTATAGTGGGAGGCAAATTGGATTGTCATACAATCAAAGATTCTTCAAAGATGCATTCATTTCGAAGCTCAGATGCAAGCACATGGACCATTTGGACACAAGATTTGACTTGTTTTTGTCATAGTTGTATTCACTGCGAGTGGGATCAATGTGAGTCAAGTGAGTGGGTGGATACATGGGTACCATAGTATCTAACTCCTTTATCTCAAACAATATCCATGAAAAATGACACAATAGAAAGTTCAGTTTATTACGACTTGCTTTCAGATCTACCATGAAGGACATATTTTGCAGCTTGTTACCCAGGGAAATGAAGAGAGATCGACTATTATTGGCTCCGGGATGTGTACTGCAAGCATAAGCTAACACAACCCCATGGAAGATGATGATGGTTTCATGTATCCCACAGGTTCAGTTGTGGTTGCAGGAACTTGGTTGCGAACATACATGATTAGAAAGAATGGCATACCTACATTTGAAGACTACAAGAAACACAAAACCATTCTCATGTATTCACACCTTGTTATAGCAATAAATGTTAAGTTGTTGAAGCGATCATGCCGTATTCAAATACAAACAACTATGGACACTTAGTAATGTTGATTGTGAAGCAATATTGGATACTCTTAAGCAAAGAGATGACCCTTCAGGCACACTTGAATAGCATTTTCAAGAATGGAAGGTAGAATGCTTATGTTCATTATGATTAAGTTCATTAGTGTTCTTTATTTAATACTGATATTTCATATACTATTGCAATGTAGGTGTCTTTAATAGTGATATTTTGTATGCACTTTTGTGATATTTTTGGCAAGATTGATCATGGACCTACTACAACAATAGCCAAGTCTAATCCATTCGAAGAGGTATGTGTCTTTTATAGTTTGCATCAACAACTCATCATCATTTAGGCTGTTTAGATTAATATAGATATGTTATTCTAAGCATCTTTTTTATTGTGACAATATAGATTTCTCATTTTCCCACTTTTGCGATATTCCTAGCATGATTGATCATGGACCTGCTACAACAATAGCCAACTCTAATCCTTTGGAAGAGGTATGCATCTTTTATAGTTTGCATCACCAACTCATCATCATTCAGGTTGTTTAGATTAATATAGATATGTTAGTCTGCCACCTTTCTATTTTGCCAGGGACAATATGATTACTTTTCCACTTCTATGGCATTTACCGTATCATTGATCACAGTAGACTGTCATGAAAATCCAGCCACCCTTTGATCCTTTCAAAGAGGTATGCAAATATATTACAACAATATAGGATTGGTTATTTTTAAGCATCTTTTATAGTTTTAAATACTTTCATCTCATCATATTTTTTTGTGTCATTTAGAATAATATAGATTGGTTATTCTAAGCTACCTTGATGGTTTGTACGTGTTTGTCGTCCGCATAATCTATACCTGAAGTTTTTGAAATATGGGTCAAATGTTTGGCATTGTATAAAGGGTATGTTTAAAATGTAAAGGGGTATGTATTTTGGAAACTCATAGGTTTTGTAAAGGGGTCTATTTTTGTACTTAATCGAGCTACAACCGAAGGTTTTCTTCCTGGTTCTTTCCTGTTGGTATGCTCATTTGAACCAGGTTTTGTAATACTATCTAGTCCTCTCCCCTACTATCTCTTACTCTATCTCTTACTCAAAGAGTAAGGAGAGAGCTTAACCCATCTATGTTTTTTGAAGAGACATACATATACTAGCAATCACACGTGAAGACATAATGGGCACATTGATAGGTGTAATATGAAATTATGTATGCTACAATTAAAGTAATTGCAAGAAGTCTTGTTATGGTGAAAGTTTTATTAGAGAATACATAATCATGTTTTCTTAAAGAAGAAGTATTAATAGGTATTAATTTTGAAGTAAATTTAATCTATATGCAAAGCATTTGTAAATCAATATGTGTGTAATTGTAACAGTAAAATTTGTGCATACCATGTCATTTCCCACACAATTTTGTGTCTATTTTGAAGAAATGTCTTGATACATGCACGTAGTGACTCAACATCTAAATTCAAGCTCATCTCTCTATCATTTTATCAATTTGCATACTTAAATCACTATACAATTAGCCCTATCCTATTCTTATTCACACACATCTATACATTTACCTTATTTTCCCATTTATCACATTCACCAATGGGTATGCCCTCATTTATCCATTAGCCACTTGGAATTGATTGTTAGCCACTTAGATTTAACTATTAACCCATTCTAGGACACTTCTTCAATTGCAAGGGTGACCTCATGGTCACAAACCTATTCCCTTTCATTTTAAAATTCAAAATTCAAACTTTTGGCTAAGTGGCATCATTCACCCACTTTGAGTTGACTAAACACATGTTTGGCATAATTTGATGATATATGCTAGCATTAATAACATACAATATATTCATTATAATCATGAAAACATTCATTTATCTTATAGCATTGGAGTAATTAATAGTGAGACATTTTGATTCAATGCAATAAAAATGAGTAACAAATTTGAACATCTAGAGTAACCCTTAATTAGGTTAGGTTGATTGTGTTTAATTCATTGCATTTACTTAATTATCCTAGGTTAACTTCATAAATAAACTTTTTTTTCTTTATATTTTGTTGAGCCCAACCAATCCTACACTTGATCCAACCTTCTTTTTAGGGTTTTACATTATTAAGGTTTTCAAATCTACAGTTTTCTAAGTTTACATTCTATTTTCAAATTTGAACTTTCTTATACATCCTTGTATGTCATTGATACATTTTTCTATTAGGTTTTGCATTTTTTATGTTAAGATATAGTAAATTATATTCACTTGCAATTTGATCTCTAAATCTCTTGTATTGTTAGAATGAGTACTTGAATGATCAGGAGGTGTTGACCATCGTTGCCATCAATGAAATTGACCATCTCTCACATGTAATGCTTGGGAGTTACATTGGGAGAAGTGGATCATCTTTCCATAATGTTATGGGTTCCTACTTAGTTGATATGTTCATAGTGGAGGGCTAGCTTTGGGAATTTGTGCTCTCGATGAGTTATTGGTCAAATACATTATCTATTCATGGATTCTATCTTGAGTGCTATCATAATTACACGTTGGGGTGGTTCATGGTTTTAAACTATCAAGAATGGTTTTGGTGGCAAGGAGTTTTTTTCTTCGAATCAATAAAGTTTCAATTGCTCAATTCATATTTTACTGTTTTTCTTGTGTTTTTTGCCTGTGCACAAGCCATTCAAGAATTTTTGTATAAAAACTTTATGTAGAAATTTTATTACATGTCTTGATGTTATTTCAAGAGTGGAAGGTGTGGAGAACTGGGTTTTGAAATAAAATGAAGAGTTAAAGGTCTAAAAATGGTGGTTTTTTTCACTTGAAAATAGAGTTTTTACCCTAGGGTTTGCAAAAATCTCTGAGATACCAAAAGTTTCTTTGTTTTCTAAGCAAATTGGGGCCTAAATAAAGGTTTCTAAGGTGGTGGAAAAGTCTGAAAGGTTGTGGAAGTGCTACATCCAATAAACCCTCAAGAATTACACTAAAAATAAGGGTTTTTTTATTTGACGGTTACAGGTCTGTACAAATGGAATCCAATTGCAAAATCTTTGTTTTCTTAGCAATTTATTTTCTTCCCCAAGGTTTTAGGGGTCTGTGTGGTGTTTGAAGGTATGTTGCTTTGCATTTTTGGGCTAATTGAGTAGCCTGTTGAAGGGTGAATGTATAGGAAGTCAACGCTAGTCCAAAGGAGTCTATGTTATTTCTCTTATATGTTGTGTAACTTGGATATGGGCATTTGAATCAGTCATGTGTTTGTCTGGTGTTTTGGAAGATTGTGAAGTAATTAGACAAAAACTAGTTTCTCACTATTACAAGGGTTTAAGGGGGTTAAAGAGGGAAATGTGTATTTAGTTGCTTGTCAAGTTTTAAGGGAGTTTTGGACTATCCAAAGAGGTCAGAATAATCTTGTTAGATGCCTCAAATAGGCAGGTTGCAAAGAATTTGTGATTGTGCCCTTGTGTCTGCATCAATTTTTCACCTAATTTCACCCGGTCCAATATAGCTCGGAGTGATTCGGCGTATTTGGGTGCAAGAGAGGACCATCCCTAGCGTAAACGTACCCATTCGGACGTGTTGGAACAGTCCATTTGGTCGTACGAGTTGTAGAATGAAAGTTGCACCACTTTGCAACTTTACACTACTTGCATCTGGCAACTTTTCCCTCCACTAAAAAGTCATCACCACAGGAAAACGCCTTTGAGATAGCAAAAACCAAGAGATTTTTTTGTAGATGGTCACAACACGATCCCATAGCCTCAGACGAAGAGTCTGTAAGCATCACGATCTCCGAGAAATAAACCTTCAAAGATTGTTGCCTTTTAGCACTTTGGACTCAAGGGAAATCGTCGGTCCAATGTAGCTCGGAGTGATTCAGCGTATTTGGGTGCAAGAGAGGACCATCCCTAGTGTAAACGTACCCATCTGGACATGTTGGAATAGTCTGTTTGGTTGTACGAGTTGCTGAATGAAATTTGCACCACTTTGCAACTTTACACTGCTTGCATCTGGCAACTTTTCCCTCCACTGAAAAGTCATCACCACAAGAAAATTTTTGAGATAGCAAAACCAAGAGAGGTTTTTGTAGATACCAACACGATCCCATATCCTGATGGAGAGTTCAGAAGCACTCGGCCTCGAGAAATGTGGCCTCAAAGATTGTTGCCTTGTTAATTTTAGACTCTAAGGAAATCATCTACCAATGTAGCTCTAGAGTGATTCAAGGTATTTGGGTGCAAGAGGACCATCCCTAGCGTAGAAACGCATATCTATCCGACGGTTGAACAAATGCTTGGTCGCGACGAAGTTAAGTGGAATGAAAGTTGCACCACTTTGCAACTTTACAACGCCAGACCGCAACTTTTCCTCCACCTAAAAGTCATCACCACAGAAAAATGCCTTCGTGATAGCAAAAACTCGAGAGGTTTTTGTAGATGGTCACAACATGATCCCATAGCCTTAGGACGGAGAGTTCAGAAGAATCACGGCCCCGGTGAAATAGACCTTCAAAGATTGCTGCCTTTTAGCACTTTGACTTTAAGGAAATCATCGTCCAATGTAGCTGGAGTGATTCTACTGCGATTTGGGTGCAAGAGAGGACCATCCCTAGCTTAAACGCACTCCATCCCATGTTGGAATAGTCTCATGGTCGCATTTGTTGCAGAATGAAAGTTGTACCACTTTGCAATCCTTTACACCGCTTGCATCCGAACTTTTCCTTTCCCAATCGAAAAGTCATCACCACAAGAAAATGCCTCCAAGATAACAAAAACTAAGAGAGGCTTTTGTAGATGGTACCAACATGATCCCATAGCTTTGAATGAAGAGTTTTTAAGCATCACGGTCTCTAAGAAATAGACCTTCAAAGATTGTTGCCTCTTAGCACTTTGGACTCTTAAGGAAATCATCTACCCAATGTAGCTCTGAGTGACTGCATTGGGTGCAAGAGAGACCATCCTAGTGTACACATACCCATCCGTACATGTTCGAACAACCGCTTGTCATATGAGTTAGAAAGTTGCACCACTTTTTGCAACTTTACACTACTTGTATCCGGGCAACTTTTCCTCCATCGAAAAGTCATCACCACAAGAAAACACCTCCAAAAATAGCAAAAAACTAAGAGAGATTTTTGTGATATCCTTAACATCATCCCATAGCCTCAAATGGAGAGTCTATAAACATCACGATTTCTGAGAAAAAGCCCTTCAAAGATTGTTGTCTTTTAGCACTTTGGACTCTTAAGGGAAATTGTTGGTTCAATGTAGCTCGAGTGATTCGGCATATTTGGGTGCAAAAAAGGACCATCCCTAGTGTAAAACATAATACCCATCCGACATGTTGGAACAATTCGCTTATCGCACGAAGGCGGAATGAAAGTTGCGGTAATCCACTCTTTGCACCCTTTACACCGCTAACTGCAACTCTTTCCCTCCACCTAAAAGTCATCACCACAGGAAAACGCCCGAGATAGCAAAAATCGAGAGTTTTTGTAGATGGTCACAACACGATCCCATAGCCTCGCATCGAGTTTGTAAGCATCACGGTGTCCGGAGAAATGTGACCTTCAAATATTGCTGCCTTTAGCACTTTGGGACTCTAAGGAAATCATCTGGGCCCAATGTAGCTAGGGAGGATTCAACAGATTTGCGCAAAAGAGGACCATCCCTAGTGTACACATGCCCATTCGACGTGTTGGAACACTGCTTGGTCGCATGAGTTATGGAATGAAATTTGCACCACTTTGCAACTTTACATTAAGCTTTTATCCGGGCAACTTTTTCTCTAATCAAAAAGTCATCACCATAGGAAAACGCCCGGAGATAGAAAAACTCGAGATGCTTTTGTGATGGTCCCAACAAGATTCCATAGTTCTCGAACTTAAGAGTCTATAAGCATCACGGCCCTAGAGAAATAGACCTTCAAAGATTGTTGTCTTTAGCACTTTTGACTCTTAAGGAAACTAGTGGGCAACATAAGTTAACTTCTTCACAAACTTGGTTTGAAGTAATTTCATTCTTTTTTGTGCATTTAAATGGTTTTAAGCCTTCCAATCTCTAAAAGTGACTCTACATAACTTCAAACACCTTAACTACCTCATTCTTATTCATTTGTTTTGAAAACAAGCATTTTCATTCCAAGAGGCAATATAACTTTTGAGACTGCAAGAAGACATCTGATAACTCTTGAGTGTACTAAAAGAAATCTTATGATTTTTGAAGAATGCTGATAACTCGACTACAAGAAGGTGATGCGAGATTGCTTAGCAATTAAAAGCTTGAGGCATCTTATGAGGAAGTCATGCCAACTAAAGAAATGATTAAGAGTGAAGTCACAACTTGCAGCCATGGAACTCCAACCCCATCAACCCCAAGAAGATGGTGGTTGTTTTGTTGATCTAAGAGCACCCTAGATGGTTGTGTTGTCAATCTAAGAGTACTTAAAGATTCAGAGGGAGCCTATTGAACCTAAAGAAGATGGTTGCGTTGCTGACCGGAAGAGCACCTCTGGATGTTGTTTCAGTTGAGGTTTGCGATGAACACTTGTACACACCATAGTATGGTTGTAGCCATTATGGTTGATATCGTGTTGAGGCGATATCTAATATCACGATGAGATGATATTCTTCTTTTCACTTATGGTTGTAGTCATAGTACTAGGCATCACAATGAGGTGATTTGCCTTGTGCAGCTAGAAGTATCCTCCCTAGTTGAGAGGGAGTGTTGATGATTATTGCAGCGTCAGTCATATCCTTCCAGCGATCTCCTCTACATAAGAATAAATTAAATATAGCCAAAGCTATTTAATTTATATATATATATATATATATCGATTTGTGATTAATGCTAATTCATCAAGAGATACGAGTTAATGAAGAGGTGCATTTATGAGGTCAACATGCTTGAGGCATGATTTATGTCAAATAATATTTATTATTTTATGAAGGGAAACTTCTATCTTGGAGGCGCAATCTTTGAGGAGGCACATTCTTTTTGGAGGCCGACCTATATTGTGAAGAGTCGCATCTCTCTCAACTTGTATATATATTAGATACATTTCATTGTTTTGAGACATACATTTTTCATACATTCCATTTCATATCAAGTGCGAGTTAGTGAGAAACTCTTCAAGTGCATATCAAGTTATTGTGAGAAGGCTGAAGATTATCATTTGAGAATTACATCATTGTATTGTTGTGTTGGCATCAGTCTATGGTGCATATTATTAGGCCTCATTATCGGCCTTCATTGTAAAGGAGTTTCTATTGTGATTCAATAATATAAGTGATATTATTGGCTGGTTTTTTCTCCCTCAAGAGGAGGGTTTTCCCAGGGTATCTGCTGTGTTATTGTGTTTGATTTAGAATTAATTTTCTGTGCATTAAATCTGATCATAAAACTAACACAAGTAAATGGCTGCATAGCATGTGGAATGAGGACAACAGTTTGAGACCCCTTTAAAGTTTTTTTTGAGTGCTTTTCATTTTTGTGAGTTTTGTGCCAAGTTTCAAAGAAATGTGGTCCTTTAAGAATTCCATGACAAGCTAATGCAATTGATAGTCGCCTCCTAGTTATTAGTTATGTATCGTGAAGTACTTGCATTAACCTTAGGTTGACTTTTGTAAAAACTATATTGAGGTTGAAATTTTTTTCATATCTATCAAAGATCTAGTTGTTACTTATGAATCCTAAGTAATGCTTTTGAGTTTGAAAATGTAATGCAATTTAATCAAAATAACAAACTACATAATATTTAACCATTCTTTTATGCTATTGTACATTGATATTTAACCATTTATCACTTGATTAAATTTTCAAAGAGTTTAATCATGCACACGAGGAGGAAATTAAATTTCAATTGTCAACTTATATATATCAAATTATCCAATAATCAAGTGTATCCATATACAAAAATGGCATCAACAATAACCAAAACAAAGTTTTCAACAATGTGGCATATGTCTCTCGTATCTATTCAATATTTACATGCCAAAATGTCTATCTCATCCTAAACTACTGTGGATCATCAAAATAGAGCCTCTTTGAAGCACTTGTTGGCTCAAGGTAGCTGCACAAGAAAAATTCAAACCACAATTGAGATTAGTTATACTATATAATTTAAAATCGAATAATTAATATAAAAATCAATACACATTGAATTATAATTGAACTCTAAAATTGAAATCTTGATTACCTGAAATATACGTCTCTTTGAAGGGTCGGGAGTCCTAGAATATACCCCTCTCAAAGAACTAACCAAACCAACTTTTGTAACATCAATCTATATATGTGAACAAAAACATGAAATTGATCCAAGTTAGCATAAAATTGTCAATAATAAGAACATATTTACCAAGCACAAAATAAAATAAACACATACCTCTTTAGGCTAATCTTTTTCTGTATCTCCTTTAGGTGTTTCAACACCTCCTCCTTCAGGTGTTCGAATACCTACTCCTTTAGGTGTTGTGGCACTTATCAACAATGATGTATAGCTCACAACTGCCTGTACATAAAAATGACAAGTACATATGAAACTACGAATCTATGTCAATGTATGCATAATCAATAAAATATCTTATAAATATTAATTCAATCAAATTTGAGTTCAATTACCTTTCCCTTATCTAACATTGTGCGTCCATAGTTTGGAGAGCGTCACACCTTGCTCACACTAGGTGTTTCCTACAAGCAGAGAATAAGGTAAACATATAAGTTAATATATAATTTCATTAATGACAAGCAAGTATACAGTAAAAAAATGTAAATGAGTGAGTGTGAAAATACATATTGTGTGTGTCTCGAGGCCAAATGAAATGGCCCTAAGGGTGTTATCAGTCACCCGTGTGAGCACCTCCTCAGACATTAACTGTTAAATAGACCATGTAAATAAATATTAGTACTTGATACTATCTCTTATTAATATTCATTTTTTAAAAAATGCAAATTATGAATTTACACCTTAAATGTTACCTGTGTAACTTCTCCAATGTCCACCTATCTAGCAAGAGAGGACTTTGTAGGATGTGCTCCACTCCCCTGCATGTGATCTACTATAATCTCCACATCCTGGATGTCATAATCAGAAGTATCTAATGGTTGCTCAGGGGGCTGTACAATAGGACCCAAACATATTTGCTAGCACGTATTGCAAATATGTGGACCCGAGGAGGATGATGCAGCAGCACTAGATCCATCACCAAGATCACCAGACTGTGGCTGAGCTATTGAAGAAGCATGGGAAACCAAAAGACCACTCAAAGAGTGAATGGCCTGGATTGTTTGTGTGGCTGCATCGTCCATAATATCTGGATGTTGTACTGGAGGTGGCAGAGGAAGGGGAGGATGGGGAACATGTGGGCGCCTAACTACTCTAGCTACCCCTGGCCTATCCTAGGGCATACCTCCACCAACGCCCTGGAAGGGTTTAATATCAAAGTAATTGACATGATGCCCTAAAAAAAACTTAGCATATAATTTTTTAATAAAATAAAAAGGTACATCAAGATTATTGTTGAGTGGTTTATCAAAAACCATACACCAACGATCCCAAAAGTTATCTACTATGCCCCTATGTGTGCACCATTTTATAGAAAGTTTTGGTTTGTTAACATTAACTGGAAAACCAGTGTTGGGGTTAATAAAAAAAGAGGCTATTTGGGCTTTTGTTATTTGGAGATCTTTCACATCATCATAAGACAATCCACATGCATAATATTGCCTCATGGTTTCTCGCCACGAATGAAATGCATTATGTTGGGTGGAGAGGGTTTCTACATTTGTAATTATTCCTGTCAATGTGGTTGACATATGGGATAATCGAGGGATTTTTTTATAAACATCACAAATGCCCCTCAATTGCTCCAATTTTTCATGAATTAAGTCTTCAATTGATGGCTGCGGAGGTGGTGGAGCATTTGGCATTTCTACATTTTGATTCTCAGCTAGTGGATTTTCATTCTCAACTGGTGGAATTTGTGCATTCTCATTCTCGACAGCCATAATGCCTGATTAAAGTTAAAAAATAATTAATCTAAAATTAGACAATATAAATGAAACACTATTTTTAAATCAAAATCCATTAAAAACATTCATTTTTTTATCAAAATCCATTCTAAACTCAATTGTTTCATAAAAATTCAATCAAAAACCCTATTTTGAAAAAAAAATCCACAAAAACATTCATTTTTTTTATCAAAATCCATTCTAAATTCAATTTTTTCAAAAAAATTCAATCAAAAACCCTATTGTGAAAAAAATCCACACAAAACATTCATTTTTCTATCAAAATCTATTCTAAACTCAATTTTTTCACAAAAATTCAATCAAAAGACCTATTTTTAAAAAAAATCCACAAAAAACCATATGAAATTATTCAAATCTAAAATAAAATTGAATCAAATCAAATCAAAATCAAAAAACTTACCTTTCCAAATTGGATTTTACCCAAATCGGATATCCGTTATGCGAAGAAGGAATGCACTGTGCGCCCGTGGGTTTTCTTCACTGTCAGATGACTTCAAAACAGTGTTGGACTTTCTTTATATATGCTTTTTACAAATTGGATATCCGATTTGTAAAAAGTAGGTTTGGTGTTTGGTATGGTGACACCCAAGCCTAAAAAAATTCAACACTTTCTTTTCGCATTTTTCGGTCGGTGAAAGACGTGTTTTTTTCCTCATTGCCACTTTTTGGCCCACCATGATCCTACACATACCCAATGGATGACATGCGAGAGAATTTCTCCCAATTGAGCGAGATGGGTTTGTCGTCTCCATTTCTTGACAGGTCGATTGCCATGGCTGAGTAGATTGCAAAAAGAATTGAAGAAAAGGAGCAAGATCCAAATGCTTTTCAGAGTTTTAGCCATCCTCCCACCATAGCAGACATTGAGGGTGTTATTCATCCTCTTGTGCAGCTACTTTTCCATTGCGAGGTAGGGGTCGGTTTACCTGAGACACTACCTTATAAAGAAACGCTTGACCTAGGTGAAGCGCATGAGAATCTGTGCAAAATAGAGAGACCATCCGAAGATGACTAACTATCTCTGTAGGCGGCCCTTTCCAAGCTCTAATTTTGTCACCAATGGATGGCACTTGAGTCTGCGAACCAGAGAAAATTTTGGGTTCCACGTTCCTCAAAACGATACACCCCTGATAGTCGCCAGAAGCTATGAATTCGAAATTCACCATGCTCCCTTCAGGTTTTTATTTTTGGCTATGTACCATCCCATGCCTTCAACAATTTCCATTGGCCCCCTTTTTGGTTGTCACTGTGGCTTCTGCCACATGTCTGCTCATCACACTCTGAAGGAATTTTCTCCGTGCTCTTCTATCGATCCCCAAAATGCTCCCACGTGTCGTCACCATGGGTGATTTTGATCATTTCCTCTTGCTCTTCTATCATCCCCCACTCGCATGTCACATAGCTCTCATTCGCATAAGGATTTGGCAGGCCCCACAAGCAGCGTCTACAATAAAAAAATTTTGCTACGTGTCCTCTCTATGCAAGCTTTTAGCAAAGGAAGGAAATATCGACCACAAGCAACAAAATGTTCCCACACGTCTCTTTGGTGCACACTTCTTCAACACAGAGGATGAGGTAGAATATGAGCTATGGGGTCTTGCCACATTTTCTAACCACCTATCCTAAAGGGCGACACTTGTCTGCATGAAACTTTGTTGGACCACTGCCATCATTCGCAGGGGATGCACCTAAATGGAGGGCAACCAAATGTTGTGTCTCGAATATTTTCTGTTACAATAGCTGAGGGTGATCATTGTCTCGACATCATTTCTTAGATTCAAAATATTTTCGATTGTTGCTCTCCAAGCGGTGGAAGGCTTGCTATAAATACTGCTCTTTGCTTTGGACCAAGGGTTCTGTGGTTACCAGTTCTACGGTTCCATTCCAAGGGTTCCCATATTTAAAGATCATATGCTTTTTCACCAATTTTTAGAATCATAGGATTTTTTGGAGAGATCAAGCCTTTGTATTGTTTAGATTATTTCAAGAACTCACAGATTATGCCATTGTTCGGCCTCTCTATTTCTTATGTTATTGATAAACTCTATGTTGTGCCATTATTGTTTAAATGGTTTATTTGTCATACTTCTATAATTTGAATGCAAGTTTGTTGGTTTAGATCATGTCTTTTGACTCTTCTTTTAAGTAAATGGGTGTGATTATTATTTTATGTCACTAAATGAGTTGTTTATGTTGTAATCCTTAATTTCTGTTATTTTAGGACATGGTAAATTGCTAAGCAGGCCCTTAGACTATATCCAAAAGATAGGTTTATCATGCCTTTCATATAAATTGTGGTGTATCGCCTTAGTTAGATTCTTTATTTTATATCTTCTTATGTTTCCCATTCTGAAACCCCATTCACAGAAGAAGTCGACTTCTTTAAAAATCTGGAGGTCACTCAGTTTAGCACAATAGGTCCCCCATAAACTGAGTTTCCCACAAAGGGTTCTTACCTTGTCAATTTTTGGCATCAACAAAACCTTTGTAAAATTGAATTAACATACTTACTTTGGTCAAGCCATAGATTTTTGTTCACTTTATCTCTTTTAATTTCCATCCCAAGAATTTTTTTAGCTGCACCAAGATCTTTCATTTCAAATTTAGCTGCAAGTTGATATTTCAATTTTGAAATCATACCTTTCCCTTTACCAATAAATAACAAATCATCATATAATGTAATAAACAGGAAATAATCACCATCAGTTTTATAATAAACACAATGATCTGATTTAGAATGCTCAAATCCCAAACTCAACACATATGTATCAAGTTTTGGGTAGGGTGAAGCCACAATAGTGGTTTACAATTCAAGTTAGGAAGGAAAACTCACAAAAAATGACCCCAAGGAAAAAAAATGTGATTTTGGGGGTTTGTACAAACCTATTGGTTCAACCGAACCCCTTTGAATTTGGCCGACAAAAAAAAAATGCGTTGGAAAGGGGTTCGTACGAGCCTCCCTTATCCCTCATCCCCCCTTAGACAAAAAAACCTAAATTTTGGCACTTTGGAGCTCGATTTGAGGATGAAAATGGAGGAATCGTCACAAACCCAACTAGAATCAAGTAGTCCTCGGAACGAGCTATCTAACGAATATAATTTTAATATGTTTTGGTTTTATTATGTATTTATTTTTTTAGTTTTATTAAACATAGGTTTTCCATAAAAAATGAAGGTCTTTTTTCTACACATGTGGAAAAATAGCAGATTATCAAAAAAAAAAAAAATATGAGTGCACCAAATATTGAAGTCCTTGATCCAACAACAAAAAAAATTGAATTTGATATATACAAAAAAATTACATGTTATACGGTTGCGCTATGTCTGAATTGTAATTGGTTTGACTTTGAAACTTGATTAAAGAAAAAATACTCAATAAAAAACTATCTAACCAAGTGGAAGCACTAGATATCGAAGTCACAAATCTAAATTCAAAAGAATTACAATTTTATCCTTCATGGAAAAAATGTTATGCATTATACGGTGTGTGTCACTTTTTAAAAATGTTGTTTTCTGAAAGAAAAAAAAAACTAGTTTCTGTGGTAGATGGAAAAAGAAGTGCAATCCGATTCCAAAAATTTTGAAAAAAATATTTTTTAGAATCTACAGACAAAATGTGACGAGACTCTAGTTTGCATCATCTTTAAATTCCTCACGGTTTAGCCGCTATAGGTGCCCGAATGTGAAGATTTAGTTAAAAATAATAATTTTAGTGTCCAATTTGGCCAAAAATTGTAAACCACTATTGTGGGATCACTCGGTACCACATCCTAGGACTCTATTTTATACCATACAAATATTTCTTCAATTTGCAAACAAATTTACTTTTACCTTTCACCACTTAGTGCTCTGATTGTGTCACATAAATATCCTCCTCCAAGTCACCATGAAGGAAAGTAGTTTTCACATTTATTTGTTCAACCTCTAAATCATAAGCAACAGCAATAGAAAGCAAAAATCTAATGGATGTCATTTTTGCAATAGGAGAAAATATCTCACCATAATCAACACCCTCAACTTGAGAGTGACCTTTTACAACCAACCTTGATTTGTACTTCTCAATACCTCCATCTAAACCAATCTTTTTCTTGAACACCCATTTGCAACCAAAAGGTTTTCTTCCTTTAGGCAATGGTACAAGATCTCATGTATCATTCTTTTTCAAAGTTTTCATTTCTTCATCCATAACAATCTTTTGGGATTTTGCATCATTCATACCTAATGCCTCTTCTACCGATCTAGATTCATCCATGTTAGTATTCAAAGCAAAAATACATCTTCAATCATCAGGTGAATACCATTCAGGTGGTTGTCTATTCCTTGTAGACCTACAAACAAGTTGAGTTGGAGGTTCTTCCTCCTCTTCTAAAGATTTAGAGCTAGATGAGCTCTCCTCAACTTCTTGTCTATCCATGGGCTTCGATTCAACTTTCTCAAGTGTAGAAGGAAATTGAATCACATCTTCCTATTTATTTTGTTCTAGCTGCAATGTAACAAAAGAAGGCTTAGTTTCTCAAAAAATAACACTTCTACTATGTATTACCTTTCGTGCAACATGATCCCAAATCTTGTATCCTTTCACACCATGACTATATCCAATGAAGATACATTTCACAGTCTTGTTCTCCAACTTTGTTCATTTCTCCTTTGGCACATGTGCATATGCCTCGCAACCAAAAAATATAAGATGTCTTAGTGAAGGCTTGTGGCCCAACCATGCCTCTATAGGTGTCTTATCAACAAGAGCTGATGTAGGAGACCTATTAATCATGTAACAAGCAGTTGCAACAACTTTAGCCCAAAACCTTTGTTCTAGACTAGCACCACTCAACCTACTCCTAGCCTTCTCCATTAATGTCTTGTTCATTCTTTATGCAACTCCATTTTGTTGTGGAGAATATAGAGTTGTCTTTTGCCTATGAATACCACAATCATTATAGAATCTATCAAAATCATTAGAGAAAAGTTCACTGCCATTATCAATCCTCAAACATTTTAATTTCTTTCTAGTATGCAACTCAATCATTGCTTTAAATTTTTTAAATCAACTTCAAACTTTAGATTTACTCTTTAGAAAGTATACCCATGTCCTTATACTATAATTATCCATAAATGAAGTTCATAATAGGTGGATTTACCAATTGAAGGAAAATCTATATGACCAAACACATCAGAATGAATAAGATGTACACCACAAGATTTATGCAAACTCAAGTAAAATTGAATGCAGTTTTGTTTTCCATAAATGCAATTCTCATAGAAATCAAATTCAAGATTACAATCAGATAACCCTTCAACAGGGTTTTTATTTTTCAAGTTCCTTAGACCCTTTTCTCTAATGTTCCCAAGTCTCTAGTGCCATAACATAGTTTTCTCTGCAAGTAACTTTGATTCAAAAGAAAGAGCACTTTTGGGTACCCAGAATCCATGACCATATGTTGAAGATGAAACCCTCACCTCTTCCATAGACTTGATTTTCACATAAGTACTATTGCACTCAACAGTGCATGCATCAAACTTATACAATGAGTCATATTTGACACCTCTAGCAATCACCATAGCACCTCTAACCATCTTGCATCTTGCATTGGAAAATACTAGACATGCACACCCGCATCTATTAGTTTGCTCATATATAAAAAAAATTGTACTAATTCAGGGATATGCAATACACCATTAATCCTTTTTATTTTACCATCAAGAAACTTGATTTTAACTTTACCACGGCCAACAATATTTAAATAAGAATCAT
Organism: Sequoia sempervirens; assembly: GCA_007258455.2. Classification (NCBI taxonomy): domain Eukaryota; kingdom Viridiplantae; phylum Streptophyta; class Pinopsida; order Cupressales; family Cupressaceae; genus Sequoia; species Sequoia sempervirens. The sequence continues at coordinate 14,371,735 of VDFB02373365.1, read as the reverse complement.
CACCCAAGTACACCTTACCTCCATCAAATTCTTCATATTCAAAAAAATAATCTCTATTAAAGGTCATATGGAAAGATGCACCTGAGTCAATCAACCATGCATCATTCCCTGCACGAATTTCCAAAGCTGCAATGAATGCATCACCATCTTCCTTCTTAGATTCAAAATCAAAATCAAATCTCTTATTTTTCTTCTTTGCAGTGCTTATGAATATGTCCAGGCTTACCACAATTCCAGCAAACAACTTTGGACATTCCAAGAGATTTGGATCTCCCCTTGGACTTGGATTTATCATGCTTCTCATTCTTCTTTCCTTTTTCCTTAGGTCTCCCACTAACATTTAGGGCCTCCTTGACACTGATGGATACCTTCCTCCTCATCCCTTCAGAAAGAAAGAACTCACCACATCTTTAGTCTTCAATATAATAGAAGTACTCCCAATAGCCATAACAAGAGAATCCCATGAATTGGGTAAAGAACAAAGTAGGATCTAACATTTCTCCTCCTCATCCATTTTGACACCAACTGATGCCAGCTGAGCCACTAGCATATTGAATGCTTCCAAGTGATCTATAATTCGTCCACCTTCTTCCATTCTCAAGGAATACAATTTCTTCCTTAAGAAAATCTTGTTCACAAAAGATTTGGTTTGATACATCTCACCAAGCTTCTTCCATAGTTTCTATGCAAAGGTCTCTTCATGGATATTGATTAAAATAGAGTTTTCCAAGAACAATCTGATTAGACCCTTGGATTTACGGTCCATAACATCATATTGAGCATTGAGTAGGATCTGCAGGCCTTGAAACATTCTCATTAACAACATCCCACAAATCTCAATCTATTAGCAGATCCTCCATCTTTAGCTTCCATATTTCAAAATTATTTTCAAAAAATTTATCCACCTCTATTCTCCATGATGAACTTTCCATCTGAAAAATTCCTGCAACAAGATCACAAAGTGTCTTATGCACAAGATCCCACTCAAATCTAGATTAGTTCAAAAAACCCAACTACCCACAATTAAAACCAAAGGTGATCAGACTCTGATACCACTTGTAAGAAAGCTAAGGTAGCTCGGAACAACTTCCTACATTAATCTTGATAGGAGAATAATACAAAAAAATTATAGATCTTTAATAGTTACATAAACTTAAACATAAATATCATGCATACCACTACACAATGATTTTTGTGGGGAAAAATATTTTGGGAGAAAAACCCCACACTCCAAAAGCCGCCCAATATATTATTCAAAACTCACAAAAATTACAATATACTTGCAAAGCAAGCTTCTCACAAAAGTATCACCAACTAGAGATCCAAAGGCAACACAACCGCTATCAAACTCTCAAAATACATCGCAATACACAACCATAATACAATGCCCTCATAAAATAGGGTTGCCTTCTAGGGCAAGTCAAGCTAATAAAATATCGGTCGTAAGATCTAAGACCTAATGATGAATGGTCCAGATTTATAATAATAAAATATAAATAAAAATTTCTTTTTGGGGGCGCTACCCCCGAGCCCCCATTGGGCCACACTAACCCTGGACCCCTCTCGGGGGGGAACCCCCCATGCCCCCTCATCGCTGATGTATCAATAATACCTTATGTAATTGCAAGATTGAGACACATTTTCTCAACAATTCAATGATCTATTTACACACTTAGGTACTCCCACTCTGATACTACTTGATGGAGGGAGACACTCCCTCAAACATAACCTTACACAAATAAACAAATTTCAGGAACAACCTACAACTTTTATTATATCTTCATGAAATCTATTACAAACATGTAATCAAATGTATTACAATGATCTAGTCACAAGGTCGCTATTATAGAAAATGGGATACAAATGCATGTAGAAAATTAGACATGCAAGTGTGTGAATGACAAAAATGGCCACTAAAACCTTAATCTCTGCTCTGTGTTGAAAAAGTAGGAAAAATCGGCTATCCTCTCATCTAGAATGAATCTCTTTCCATTCATGATCACTTTATATGATTTTTCCACTTTCTAACGAACTATGACTTCCACTTTGGTGCCAAACCAATCTAGATATCCCTTTTTTCGGCCTTAAGAAATTTCCAAATTTTAGTCCAACTTCCGGGAGCCATAACTTTTCACTCAGGTGTTGGATCGACAAACCATCTACGCCATTGGAAATATATCATTGATCGATAGGGCCAAAAAGATCCCTTTAGGGACATTTTTATTTTTGACTATTTTTCACCAAACCTAACAAAATCAACTTTTTTGGGGGGATGCAAGATTTCTCTTACACCTTGGATTCTCCTGCATCATAAAATAAATTTAATCTTTAGGTATATCTTCGTTAAGATATCCTATTAGATTTATATCATTATATGTTTTCTGTAAATCCTACACTTTGTTCCCAACTAGATATAGGCACCCATTCCATCATACAAATGTATTTAATATAAACTAAGCATTATAAACCTTTATGTAATTTTATTGTTTTTTTAGCTTCCATATGTAGAAGTGTACAAAGATATTAGGGGTTGTTATATCCATATTTTAAACACTTTACCTAGCAAGCCTTTTCTTCTATATAAAGGTGTATAATGTTGTATTTTCAAACCAACATATAGATACAAAGTGGCAACTTGTATAGGGGTATAATATATAGCAAGTATGGTTTGTAGCAAGGAAATTATCCATTCTCTATAAATTTATCTAGCTCAACACCTTAGAGAAACCCCCATTGGTTTTACAAAACTCCAATTGAAGGATGTCCTGCCCACCTCAAAAAGTGGTCCTTAGTTTCTTAGACCTAAACATAGGTTTTATGGCTTTCTTCCAACATTAGGGATTTTGGGATTTATAACTTTGGTCACTAATATATTGCATAAGAAAGTAATTTAGCAATATAAAAGGCATTCCTTCTACCACACTAATTGACTAAGATCAATAATCATTCTAAACATTACATCCTAGATTGCTACACTCACTATTATCCACTTCTTTAGCTAGATCCTAGAGCCTCAACATCCAAATATGAAGCTTAGGGTTCAATAATTCTCTAGATATGTAATCAAAAAAAAAAATCTCACCCTATCAAAACTTAGCCTACTTGCCTCAAGAATGGCCTTTATCTTTGTTTCCACCTCTTCCTATGGCCTTTGCTACCTTCTCCCATTCTCTCCCTAATCATAAAACCAGATGTCATAGCTTAATCACTCATGTAATACAAACACCAAAATCATCCACGACACCTTAAATATTCCCTCCAAGTACCAAACATGTGTGAGCTTGAAGAGATCATGAATGCTAATGCAAGTTGCATGCTCACCTACGCTAACAAACAATGATTGAAGTGTAACAAATTCCCATCATGATATTATCCCTTACCAAAACATCATACATAACATTGATGTCTTAATAAAAAACTTTGTCCCATACTCCTTGACATCGTTGATTCATACTACCTCATGGCTTCTTGATATGACAATTTTAATTATGCCACACAAATCCATTATAAGATGAAAATTTATCTAATAATAATTGTTAATAAAATAAATTACAATCAATTTTTTTAATTTAA
>VDFB02373365.1:14346813-14367338 GCA_007258455.2 Sequoia sempervirens | reverse complement strand
TGGACTATTCGATATCATGAGAGATGGGTTCTTCTTGAACCACTACTCATGAAACATGGGTCAATGAGTTTGACTCGAAACTACACAGTTGAATCCTGATAGCAATATCATAATTTGACACGCTGTGAAAAAATACCTCCTTCTTATCAATTGATGAGCTAAAGGGGCTCTATTATGAATGGTTCATAAGGCACAACACTTGCTGAAGGTTTTGCAAATGGGGTAACAACTCAAGCGGGCTTAACCTTGGAGAAAACTCCCTGGTTAAGCTGAGCCGGAGCAAGATCGATGGGTGACCTCCCCGAGACTCCGACTCTGCTTCACTGCGGAGCATCACACCTAGATGCAATGAGTGCCAAGTGGACTATCTCGACATCATGAGAGATGGGTTCTTGTTGAACCACTACTCATGAAACATGGGGCAATGAGTTTGACTCGAAACTACACGGTTGAATCCTGATAGCAATATCATAATTTGACACGCTGTGGAAAAATACCTCCTACTTATCAATTGATGAGCTAAAGGGGCTCTATTATGAATGGTTCATAAGGCACAACACTTGTTGAAGGTTTTGCAATGGTAATAACTCGCCGGCTTTAACCTTGGAGAAAACTCCTGGTTAAGCGCGCTTGAGCTGGAGCAGTATGGGATGGGTGACCTCCCGGGACGGACCAGTGCTTCACCTCTGTGAGCATCACCTAGATGCAATGAGTGCCAAGTGGACATTCGATATCATGAGAGATGGGTTCTTGTTGAACCACTACTCATGAAACATGGGTCAATGAGTTTGACTCGAAACTATACGGTTGAATCCGATAGCAATATCATAATTTGACACGCTATGGAAAAATACCTCCTACTTATCAATTGATGAGCTAAAGGGGCTCTATTATGAATGGTTCATAAGGCACAACACTTGCTGAAGGTTTTGCAAATGGGGTAACAACTCAAGCGGGCTTAACCTTGGAGAAAACTCCCTGGTTAAGCGCGCTTGAGCTGGAGCAGCACTGGGATGGGTGACCTCCCGGGACGGACCAGTGCTTCACCTCTGTGAGCATCACCTAGATGCAATGAGCGCCAAGTGGACCATTCGATATCATGAGAGATGGGTTCTTGTTGAACCACTACTCATGAAACATGGGTCAATGAGTTTGACTCGAAACTACACGGTTGAATCCTGATAGCAATATCATAAAGTATATTTATATTTAATAATTATTATAGAAAGAAACAAAACACATTAAAAGTTTATATGAAACTTTTTTGTGTATTTACCAAAGCTTTTAGAGTTAACCAAATCTAATCAATAAGCTACAAGAAAAGAACTTCAAATGAAAGATATTATACTTACCAAATCTAATCAATGTTACAAATAAAGATCTTTAAATGAAAATTCATATTCTTGAAAAGAACTCAAAAAACATTATTAATACACCAACTTATTATTACACTTTTATTTCTACCTATCTATCTTTATAATAAAGGGTTTACACTTATATTTCTACCTCCTTATCTTTATAATAGAGGGTTTTGTGTTAATTAATTTGATTCAGAGGCATGAATCGAAATTGACACTTCTGCAACTAAGAGCCAAGGATCCAAATCTAATCAATGTTACAAATAAAGATCTTAAAAATTCATATTCTTGTAAAGAACTCAAAACACATTATTAATACACCAACTTATTATTACACTTTTATTTCTACCTATCTATCTTTATAATAAAGGGTTTACACTTATATTACTACCTATCTATCTTTATAATAGAGGGTTTTATGTTAATTAATTTGATTCAGGTGCATGAATCTAAATTGATACTTCTTCAACTAAGAGTCAAGGATTGACAAGTATCCATTTCATCAAAGTTATCTAAGACATGATCCCAACCTCATCCTCAAGGATTGACAAATATCCTTTCCATCAAAGTTACCTAGGACATGATCCCAACCTCATCCTCTATGATGCGAAAGGCCAATAAGATTTGATCCTTGGTGGACTCATTCACAACCATTCAACTTCACTAACAAACCAAAAACCTCTAACTACCTATACACATTTTGCATGATACTTCATTATTTTTTATCTTGATTCAACCAACTCCTCTACTCGATAAGACATCTAACTTCTTGGCTGTTCATTTATACACTGCACAAGTTCGTAACCCAACACAGACATGAGGAAGGTTTAAAGTGGTTGAGAAGAATATGGGATGATGCAAAAGTGTTGTTGCTGATGTAAGCATTGGCATGGAATGTGTTGGAAGTGGTAACGTCAAAGATGGTGGCGTGGGGCCCGCAGAAGACTGTTTTAAAAGTGAGAAGTTATTATCACTTAGTTGCACAAGTGCTCAAGATGTGTAAGTTAGTAGCAGGGTGCGTGCTCTGTAAGAGTGAGTGTGCGTGTAGTGTGTGGATTCCCAAACCATTATCACATGCGCACGTAGTTTGTTTTCCTTTATCTCCTTTCCAAGTAATGAAAACTCTTCCTTCTTCCTACTTGTTTGCCACGTCCATGAACTAACAACACTTTCACAAGAAACAGAAGTGTCTACTTGCTATTTTGTTGTGCAGCTCCATTATTTATTCATTAATGGAGCAAAAATGGGTTAGATTATCTATTTCTAGTTCTAACTAACTGTCTTTGGCATTTTCAAGTTGTTAGATCACCCTTCCCTTTGGGACTATCTCTAGGGAGGGAACATTAATCATTGTGGCTTGCATTAGAATATAGCCCTTGCCTTTTAGAGTGTCTCAACTTTTAATATGTCAAATTTCTTGCCAGCAAGAAAGAAAACAATGTTATTTAAGATTTCTGCTTTGCTTTTATGGATGCAAACTATATGGTCATGCTATTCATACATGTCAAAGGTACTACTGAGTTGGTGTGACTATGTACTCCACCTAACCTAATTTTCATGGAGATACTCTATGCTCTTTCTTTATAATAAATCACTGGGGACAATCACATGCAATCCAGGTAGAGCAACTCCACCAAAAATGGTATCACATTGTTTTTTATAGGCTTTCTCTTTAAAAAAAAAGATATTTTGGCTTAAGTCAAGAATCATCAAAGCAAGCAAAGTAATGGCATATTCTTTTGCCTCAAGGTCCCCCTAATAATAGCAAATTCAATCCAATCCTGATAGAGCTGACCTCGTTATGGGTTTTGTTCTGATCTGTTATCCTTGAGCCTTGGCTTCTTCTTTACTGTTCTGTTACATTCTAGCGATAAATGATTATTAAATTTAGGAGAAGTGAGGTTTGATGATCCGACACAGGTTCCTGAATAGAGGAACTACTGTACCAACCCTGTTCTTGTGTACTAATTTATGGCACTTTAAACCAATACCCAATCAAAATACTTAGCTGTACAGCAAGGACTGCTTGGCACTTGAATCCAATACCTAATCCAAATACTTAGCTGTACAGCAAGGACAGCTTGCACAATACAACAATGATAAGCTACAAGAAAAGAAAAAGGATCTGTGGACAATCATTCACTTGAGATCATGGAAGCATACAAAGATTTTACAGTTCAGTGAAAGCATATTGGGGATAACTCTCTGCCAAGAAAGGAATTTTTATCCAAGTCAAAACTTAGTGTCTTTTATATTCGGAAGAGTAATAAATTCTTATTAGTGCAGTTTAAGAATACCCAATAGAAATACTTAGCTGTACAAGAAGGAATACTTGTACCACACAACATCAATAGTAGAGTCCAAGTTAAAAAAGAGGAATACAAGACCATCATCACCGTCTATCATGGAAGTACAGAAAGACACTGTTGTGTGAACTCATGGGCACAACTCAACCATATTTTACCAAGTCAATGTTTCGTGTCCTGTATGTTGAGAAGACCGTGCTGTCACTAGTTCAGTCTATGGCAACCATAATGAAGAATAGTAAATAGACTAAACGAAGAAATGGTCAAAAACGCCACACAATTAAAAGGCAGCACTTTTCTTTCACAAAAATCCAAGGATAAAAACTCCTAACCAAATAAGAAACAACCCACTAATGCTCAAAGTAATGGTGATTATACCAAATACTAAAAACATAATGAATAGTGTCTAAAATAGACTTGACTAGAAACATAATGAACAGTGTCTAAAATAGACTTGACTAGAATCTGCTACAGTGCCAAAGTGAGCCAAAAGATACTAACAGTTGGATCTGATTCTTAGAAAGAATAATATGTAAAGACATGTCATTTAGTTTATCTCTTGAGTTGTTTCCAATTCAAGGATTATATCCAGGAGGCATATGACTAAGATTATGAACTTATTCTCACCACCAGATTACTAACTTTACTTCACTGCCATGGATGCTGCCATGCCATGAAACCCCGTATAAGGTGCAATTTTCTCCTAGAGATGCCATTCACATGTTGTAAAATAGCAGCCCCACATGTTATTATGGGACCATCTTATTCAGTTGAAAATGATTAGAGTGTAGTTCCTAGTAGTTATGAATGGGAAGAACCGAATCATGTGCAAAATACAGAGATAAAGCCCTGTCCTGATACACATCCAAATGCTGCATGACATGCAATAATTGAAACTGCTTAATACAAGAAATTTTGCATGGACTGTTTTTTGCTAGTTGCCTTGCTTTTTTCCATGTTTTTAAAAGAGGAATTTCACAACTGGGAAATTTACCCAATATAAATTGACAGTGCACCTATACTGGCAGCATTCATACAATTTTAAGTATGCTGCACTTAGTAAATGAATCCATCCGTTCAAATTTTAGCATAAAAATGACAAACCCTAAACTTATAAACACTTCTAACTGTTATATCTCTGATTCCACTGACTGTAGCCATCTTTAGATGATAAAAGAACAAGCTTCAAATCTTGCAAAAACGTTACTAAATTCAGAGGCAGCAACAAGCTCAGTGATAGTGGTAGCAATTGTTCAGTTAGATATTCATGTGTGCACAAAAGAAAGACCGGCCAAGTCACTCAATCGATTTACACCCAATAGGCCTACTGCTAAGAAATGTGTAATTCGGCAGCAAATCATGTAAACTTCTATTTAGGAAATAACCAAACCAGATAAGACCACATAAATAACATGTTAAATTCATTAATATAGTCCATAAACAATTACATATGAATTGCACTGATACACTTTATTAAATTTATTTTTACTCTAAGAACTGATCACAGATTATCATTTATAAAGAAAGATAAGTGATTAGTCTTGTATTCAGGTACTTAAAATATTTGCACAAACTCACAGTTAATCTAGAGTAACAAGTCTGTATGATCCAAATTTCACTTATTGAACAAATGATCAGTTTAACCTGATGCATTAGTATATTTTCTACAATCAGATTAGAGACAGTAGCTCATGAGAATCAAATTTTTGCTTCTGTAATGCTACAAATGATAGAACGAATCCAAAATATTATATTCTGTGAAGATAATAATTTCACATAGTTTCAGACTCGGCAGAAGAATAAATGGCAAATGATTCAAATACACCGAAGGCGAACTTGTCCACAGAAAAACAAATAAAAAGAAATGAGCATCTGATTAAGTGCGCTAGGCACCATTATAAGTTCTGAATGAGCTAAATAGAATCTGTGAACCTGGGCATTATAGAATTACATGTACATCAATGGAACAAAGAATGTAGAAGAATTTATCAATTACATAAAACTGTCTGCTCACAGTTGCAACCAAGGTTGTAACCTGCTTGAGACTTTCAAATCTTCTACCCCACCAAAGTCAATTTTCTTTCCTAGCTTACTATCTGCTTCATCTTCTATAGGCAACAGAGCGTGATTATTGTACAAGAAATGTCCTTGTTTTGGGTAGGTGCCCATCCACCAAGACTGGAAAAAAGGAGGGCTTATTTTGCTGTGAGTTTCAGCATTGGAAGGCTTGTGAGAATTTTTAACATTCACACCTAAAACATTGAGTTGTCTAGCTTCAGAGTCATCATCAATAGGGGCAGGCAAATTCAGGTCCAGCAGGTCAGGCCTCATAGGCCTCTGCTGATGCACAGGGGCCTCCTTGGTGCTCGACACAGTACTAATAGTGTCTGAATTTCCTGCGCTACCCCAATGGCATCTCTTATGACCGCCCAAAGCCTGCCCTGAAGCAAAAGTCCTGTGACAAATTGAGCATTCATGGATCCTGGTCTTTTTAACAGAAGAAGGAATACCAGGCTGAAGTGTTGTTTCACCACTTTCCTCTCTTGCATCATCAAAGGTACGTTTGGTCTGTTCCTTCAAAGAGGGCTTTGGAAAATCGTTGGGCAACTGAGAATCTGCTGATCTGCTAATCGGCTCCTCATCAGTAATCTCTTCTTCTAGGCTTTCGTTTTCCTCCATCCCATCAATTCTTGAAAAACAACCCTTGACCTTCTTGTGGCTAGCCCTGTGACCTCCTAGTGCCTGATATGAATGAAAAGTCTTATTGCATGTAGTGCACTCATACCTGGTTTTCTTATCATCAGAGGGATCCACATTAGCATCCACCATCTTAGTTTTAGGCCTCTTCTTGATGCATTTTGGAAGCTCCAAAGCATTGTTGATCTTGGGCACCTTGAGGTCACTTGATCGAGACAAGCCAGGCTGCTGCCCTTCACCATGGAATTGCAGCTTTTCGGTGGCAGTATTTACTCCACTGGCAAGCATTACAAGACAGAGTGCCATGTCCTCCTCTTCATTAGTATCTGAACTGAATTGCTCTTCATGATGTAACTGACTTTGGATTGCATACCTGGGTCTCCTGGATCTCTTTCCCTTCATCCACCTATCAAAGCTTGTTGAATTCTCATTTGGGTAGTTTTCAGAAGCAGGGTGCTGCTCAATCTCAGCCTCACTCTCACTCTCTGTAGAGCCATCTTCTTCTTGGGATTGGGTACCCATCATAAATGGGTATTCCTGATCCGAAAACCGCCAGCTGCGTTTGGGATTCCTCCGCAGAGTATATAATTGATCACCATTCAATTCTTCTTCTTCTTCTTCTGCCTCCTCTTCCTCCGCTGACTTGAAAAGCGTCCTCTTCTTCTCACCAGGTTCTGCCATGGCCACAGGGCCGTGGGCTCTCATATGACCACCCAAGGCTCTTCCAGAGACAAATCTCTTGCTGCAAATTTTGCAAAAGTAGCTGAAATTCTCAATTGGGTGCTGCTGCTGTTGCCGATGCAGCACTTGTTCTTCCTCTTCTTGTTTCTTTGCTACCTCCCCGGCAATCAATTTATCCACTTCTGTCATGCTGTGAACTCCACTACTACTCCAACTTCAATCCTAAGCAGTGTACAAAACAAATCACTGACCCAATTACAATTCAAGCAATTTGTGATTCAATTCTTAAAATGAGCAGCTGCTTATGGAAGTGAGGAAGCTTAAATTAAAGTGGGCATGTGGGCATGACGGTTTAATTGCGTGCGAAGTGGGGCAGCTGAAATTCAGTGGTCAAATTGGTGTGTATAACTTGCAGATGAAATAGAAATACAAGACGAAGAAGCAATGAATGAGCTAATGCAATTTGTAAAGAAAGGAAAAAGCAGGGAGAGTGGAGTGTAGTGTGGAAGTCATCTTGTTCGACTACTTAAAAACAACTACTGATGCTTCCTATGCTTCTTCCATCCACGCGCTCTATGCCTTGACTTGCTCTCATTTATCCTGCTAGGCTTACAAGCCTCTCTGACTAGATCTGCTTTCGTGGCAATGGGCGACCCCCGCTTCTCTGCTTCCTATTCTCTATCTCAATTCTGAGAGGTTATCTCTATGGTTTGTGGGTCCTACTTTAAACAGCGAGCATGTTTGTTAACCATGGTACCCAACTCACAACCCCAGCTAAAATTCAGGGCGTAAGACATTCTCCGCTAGAAAATTAGCACATAGGAAGAGCGTGCGCTTTTGGAAAAGGCATCTACCGTCATTTATTTAATCTTTTCCTTCTGTGCAAAGAAAACTCCGCGCTTCTTTCCTTCAATTATGGGATTATTATTATCTTAAGGTGGGTTATCTTTAGAGTGGAAGTCATATATTCCAGAAGCCAGAAAAACCAAGTAGATGATTTACAAGGTTCTACTCAATGACAAGGTAAGCTGGGGGTGACTTCGAGAGAGTAGTAACTTAAATTAGGTGTAATTACGTGTGACATGATTTTTTAGGGTGTATCTGATTCTAGAGGAAAGATATTTGTTTGGAAGTTTGTAGAGGATTTTTTTTATTATTAAAAAATATAATTATATGGAGAAATTAGTAATTATATTGTTAGATATGAGTTTAAATTTTGAGTTGTCTTTATTATTCTCATTTGTCTTGATGAAAATAGTGTGAGGTGGACTATTGATCTCCAAGAAAATCAAATTGAGGTCATTAATAGTAACTAATCAACCTATCTCTAGGGATCAAAGGGGATTGCTTTTAACTTTATATAGCATGCAAAATATAGAGTATGTCAACATCATGCGGCATGGTGTTAGCTATAATTAAAGACATATGAAATTAGTTAGCTTAATTCAATGACAAATGATCTTATAGTCACACTCATTTATATTCATATTCACAATTATCAATGGAAAGTCCAAAATTTCAAGGTAAAAAGATGATAAGGGTTAAGAAAATCATATAGGAAAAAAAAAATGACCAAGTGAACTTATGGAAAGCAAACCCTTTTTGCACCTATTGAATTTATCATAATTCAAACAAATATATTTGGCACCGGAAAAACTTATCAAATCTCAAACAAACAAACCCATCACCAATTGGATTAATTCAAGAGCTTTAATTTGGTAGACAAAAGGATAATTCTCTCCACTTCACAATTGTTCAGTTCAATCATCATACATTTTGAGTGCAACAATCTATGAGCTAAATTAAAGCTTAAATATGTATAGTTGAGGTACTTAGAAAAAAATTATAGTTAGATATAATTTGCAACAATGTAGAAAGCATGAATTAAGGTTCTTAAGTTGTGAATTAGTTGGAAAGAAGTTAAGAGAAGTTAGTGTAGAACCATATATATTAGTGTGTGTGATGCCCTAGTGATGTTCTATAGTTGAGTCTAATTTTATAATTTATATTTTTGGTTATTGGAAAGGAGGCACAACACCATCTTTGCTCAAATTTTCATTCGCAATGGGTTTCTCTAAGGTATATCTTTTATTATTTATCAAAAAATAATATGGATAAAACGAATCTCCAAGGATAGTAAAAGACAAAAACAAAAACTAAACAAAATACATAAGAAAGGAAGAAAACAATCAATCACATTATATGGCATAAGAGGGATAATTAAGCAATCAAAAGGGGAAAGAAAAAGGTTTTTGTTCAATTTGAATGTCCAATCATCAAGGTGGAGGCATGAAGATGAGTATTTAAGGACTAGATAGGATATATTGTGAAGGGTAGAGATTTGGTCAAAGGTAGACTCCATAGAGTAGTGGAACTTATATCTTGCTCCATTGGAACCATGTTCTTTTTATGATTTTATCCAAATTAATACCGAGTTGCTGCCAAGTAAAGGAGTCACTCATTTCCATGCTCAAGTTTTCCCACATCACATTTACTCTAGATAAATCCTTGAGTTGTGAGTACTCTTTCAATGTGTGTACATTTGAACTTGTCATGTTCTAAGAGTATGTTCATCACATTTGAAGGTAGGATAGTTATCTAGCGTATAACTTAAATCAATAGTAGCTTCCAAAAAAAAATACTCTAGAAAAAATGTCCATGAAGAATTATAATATCATGAAATTTATATATGTAAAGTCTCAAGAATAGTATAGGGAGCCTCTAAAAAGTGGAAAATATTCCAATTAAGAGAAGGTAGCATTCCAACATCTCAAAGGTACAAAGAAGCACTTCTAATGAGAGGTCAATCTTAAAACAATGAATGAAGAGAAGATAGTGCATTACCACTTCATCCACGTCATAAAATCCCAAGAAGGGGTGATAAAATGCCAAGAAGGTGTGATGAAACTAAAACTCCAAATATGAATCATTACTTAAAATTTCAAACAAAGAATCAAGAAAGTATATGAGAAAAAAAAACATGTAAACAATAATTTTTTTAGAAATTTCAAATTTAAAAGGAAAGGTGATGTAGCACATGGTTTTTAGGATCTTTGCCCATGTGATAAATGTTGGAAGAATGACCATTGTGTGTTCATTTCTTAGGCATGAAATCCACAACCAAAGAGTCTAAGCTCTCTTGAAAAAGGGAAGAAATAAAGGATCTATTTCTCTCAATAAAGGAGGAATGAAAGGATCCAATCTCTCTTTAAAAAGGAGGAAATGAAGGATCTAACTCTTCAACTCATCGTGAAAATAAAAAAGAGGATAAACAAAAACAACAAACACTTTAAGAATGATTTTTTCATGAATATTTACAATCATTTATGTAGTCATTGAAAGATAAGTGTGCATTAAGATGCAAATTCTTAGAACTTCACTCGTGACTTCACCTAAAGAATGACAAAATTAAAGGAAATTAAGAGTAGGAGTTGGATAAGTGTAATATTCAAAAGTACAAGAAAAAAAATCTCACCAAGAAACAAGCATAGAAAAACATACTAAAAGTATCACCATGCAAGAAAGTAGTGGTATGAAAATATCTTTTGATTCTTGGATTTCCTAATTGTATAACTTGAAAGAAAAGTATTGTAAATGTGGGCATTATACTTTGTGGGCATCCATAAATGAGTAACACTTTAAAAGAAACTAAAAATTATAATCATGGTTCCACTTGTTGGTACAAGCAATAAGAGAACTAACTACATTTAAATGAGCAAGAAGGAACTAGTTCATTCATAAAAAAAATAGTATGGAGAAAAATTGTTTGGTTGGAAGAAAATAGTAGGGACAATAATGGGTGAAAGTTCATTAATGTGTCATACTTTTATATAGAAGATTGACAATATTGATCCAATTTTTCACACAAAGAACTTAAAACTTATATATGTTCTAAATTATGAAATGATGTAGACTAAATGAAATATAGATTTTTTAGTGTATTTTATGTATGTACTTATTTCAAACTAAAATTAGTTTTTAGTTTTTAAAAAGTTCAAAAAATGAGATGGGTTGGATACCACATTTTTATTGTAAATTTTATTTATTATAATGTGATTTTTTTTTCTATATTGTGAACTTGATTTTTTTGTGAAGGCAATTTAATTTTGATCATTTTTTTAATGAATTTTTAAAGTTAGGTGCATTGAAAACACATCACTTTCAATAAACATCATTTTTTATGACTACCTATCAAAAATTTTTAAAAAAGTATGACAATAAATTTCTCCCCTAGTGAGTTATTTATTTAAAAATTTAAAATAGATTTTAGTATTTTTAATGGAATCAACCTTAAGTCTAAGTGCTAATGACCTACCTGTAATGATTTTTTTAAAATTCATGAAATTAAAATATAATAAAAAATATACTTTTGAAATCTATGCTCTAAGATCTGTAAAGAGGCATTTTTGAATTTTTCAAAAAAAAGGCATACTAATAGAGAGAAGTGACAAGAATATTGAAGTTTGTAGGGAATTACCAAAATTTTAAAACTTGGTGCAAAATAAATGTGGCATATGTTACCAACAAACATGCCATCCATACATCTTCATGTGGAAAATGTTGTAGCCTTGTACATTTGGTCATACAATTCTATTCTAACATTTGTATTCCACTATGCAAAAACTTGTAGTAGGAAAATATAAATCTAAGTTAAGTATGGTAGTGATTGTATTTTTTCATTGCAATGACTTGAAGAATGTATGCTTTAGAAAATAATAAAAAAGCTATAATATATCCCTGCTATCCTACTCTCCATGGTGGAGAAAAATGTTTTCAGAGTATGAGTAGTACCACTTTATATTTCCATTGGGGAGAGAGGAACATGAAACCATCTCAAAGGAATGTCATGAATGATGCCTCATCATTGTGAATTAAGAATCAAGATCTTGGCATCAATATTGGAATTATATATCAAAGAAATCAACCAAAATAAGATAATTGCACGAAAGTAAGCTAGAGTATCAAATAATGTTGAAAAAATATATAAGAAAAATAATAGAAAAATTATTTGTACAACACTTGAGGAAATAAACCTTAAGGACAAGAAGGAACTACATGCCAATATAAATTTACAAGAGTGGCACATTGTATTAACCATCCACTTCTCATTCAGTGGTAATTATATAAGTGTAACCCTATGCATTATCTTATGTAATTCCATATGCATGCTCGGCCTCATGCACTCACTTCAATGGTGCTATATATATTCTCTACATGATTAGCTTCACTCAACACATGCATAAAAATACTCACACATTTACATGCAACACTATGTCATGAATCCACACACACTTTCCATGCACCACTACATAGGATTATGCACACATATTTTATGTTCTTACATATGGATGTACATGTGAATCTAGTTAGACCATACACATCTGACATATGAGGCATTCTTGTCCACATGAAATTCCACCATATGCATCTAACATGCAGTCATTATTGCACCACACAATCTCACAAAATGATTATCACCATATGGTTTTGATATTTATTGTCAACACATCCACATATTAGAACACCATACATGTTTGACACATGTTAGCATATTAGGGAGCCTAATTGATGGCCCATTTGTCTAAATACTTACACTATACAAAAGTATAGGAAAAGAAGAACCAAATAGCATCTCTATAGTACACTTGTAAAGTGTCATATTTTCTAATAATATTTTCCTTTCAAATTATTTCATGCATTTCATATTTGAATATTAATTATATCATGGGGCCTTATTTACATATTCTTTGAACTTGTGGATTGGTATCTCTAATTGCAATATTGACCTTTGATCCACTTGAGAATCAAATCATTACCATTATAACTTAATTTTTTTAATTGTCATGCATGTTTGAACAAGATTGCAATAATTATCGAAGGATCGTGCACCTCTCTCAACACATGAGCCTTCATTTGAGAATTGAGAATGAGTAGAATGGAAAATCAATGCATACCCATAGTTTTAACAAATATTCAAAACTTAATCAATGTAGCCTTATAAATGTAGTTACAAGAAATCTTTAGATAGTTTTATGACTTCATAACTCAACTTGGACCAAAACCACCTTTTATTAATCAACAAGCTTCAATGCATCGTCAAAATCCCTTCAAAGCTCACATCAATCTTGATATTCTAGTGTTTAAATTAAAGATAAATACTAGAGTAGTAGGTTACTAGATTCAATAAATTGAAGCACATTCAAAACTTCATTGACATCAAGAAGATATCCTTTACAAAGATAAAACATTCCATCTTAAAGCATCATTGACACTAAGCACTTAGTGTGTAGCACAACAAGGAGAACCAACAAATTTAGACTTCTAGTGTCTTTGTTAGCACCCTACAAGAGGCATATTATCCCCCTAGAAACTATATGGATGGATAAATGAAATTTAAATAGTTTTTCCAAACAAGAGAACAAACCATGGGATCTTACACCAAGTTTAATGACAATTCTATACATGTTTGTATGAAGACACACCTAAGAAAATCAAAGCTCTTAAATACATCATTTTTTTTCTTTCATATACACAAAAATTAATTTCCATACATCAGACACTTTGGGATAGGTAGCTTTCCATGTGTCTAAAATGGAAGCCAAGGAAAAGATGAAGCAACAATGCATTTCTCTATGCAATAGAAATCTTACATTGAAGAACAACTTCAAACCTTTTGCACTATGCCAAAACATGCTTGTGCAAAGACATCAAAATTTTTAACTACCTACACTAAACCCTAATCTTCCCAACATGTTGTGTCAAATCGGGACAAATGGAAGCACCAAAAAGTGACTTATGGTGTAATCTCCATTATAGTAATTCTCATAGTTTTGATTATTAGACACAATAAACTCGTGTTGGTGTAGGAAACACCAAACCGTAATGAGATCAAGGAGATTGACTAAGAGGAATAATGCATAAATTCCATCACACTAATAAACAATTCAACAAAACATAAATAACTTTTCAACATTAAGTGTTGGGTTAATGAAAAAAAGGGCACATCATCATCAATAATAACATACAAAAAAAACATCATTATGCATGTTTCATTGAATTTATAATACTCCCTACTAATCAACATCCAAAATCCTACTATTTGGGATGACTACATCATATCAAGGGGATCTAGGTGAGTGATAAATACACTTTCAACTATGTTATTAAACCTATGCATGACATTGTCACTTGCGATCTCACACAACTAGAGGTTTGCTATGTTTTTTTGGAAGACTCTTAATATATGAATGTGAGTGTATACAATAAAATTAATAATGTGATAAAAAAATGACTTGGTAAGATATATTTCAACCTATGTGAGATGTCACCATATTCGAAAATAACACTAGTCTTAGCTAAACAATGTCACAATGTCATTACACACACATAAGTTTGTGCTTCTCATAATTCTTGTAAAAATATCTATACAATCAATGAAGTGTACACTCATAATATATGATATTGTGCCTACCCCATCACAATAGAAACAACTACATTCACTTAACAATATTATGATGAAAAATAGGTCCTCTTGATCCATATTAGTGACCTCTTGGATCAACTATGCAATGTATGCTACTTCACAAAATTTAACCTTAAATCTATCTATCATTAGGTTGTTATACAGTCTAAAGATATCTAAAAGACCACATTCAAAATTTAGGAAGGAATTTATGAGTAGATAGTTATACATTTCAACCTAACTAATGCACCTACAACATTCATGCTCTTGATGACCAACATCTTATGTGATTTCACCTACTCCATCATCATCTATTTGCATGACATTATTATCTTTAGTAAGACTTGGGAGGAGCATGTGCAACATGTTTCATAATTTTTGGATACACTATACCAACACAAGTTGCAAGATAATCTCAACAAATAAACTTTTGGCACCACATAAATTTACAGTACTTTAGCTACATTATTGACCCCTCTAGCAAATATATTGATCTAGAGAAGAGTTAGGTGATTTAAAACTAGCATGTACCACACAACCTCATAGAACACTATATATTCTCTTTAGAACTATGAATTTATAGCAATGGTTTGTCCTTGAATTTCACCATATGACTTGGCCTCTTAATCAATTTATGTAAACTAAGTTTACATTCTTCCACACTCATGCACCTTTGAAGAGATCAATAAAAGCTTATACTTTGTGCCTTTTCTTGTGCTAACAAACATTACACGTTGTTTCAAAATTTGAATAGATGCCTTAGGCTATGCACTTAGTATAATACTCCTCCAATATGGATATATTATCACATGTCACTCAAAGATACTATGTAACACTATACACAAGTACTCCAAATATAAGAAGTATATACCATTGGCCAAGGAGTTAACTAATTTTTCTCTTACAATCTCAACAAGAAGATCACCATCCATTCTAATCATCAATTGCTCTAATTCCTACACACAAAGAAAGTTGGAGAATGCACAACACTTGAAGCAAATGACTTATCTTTAAAAATTCTACTTTGTGGTCAAGCATAAGAAGGGGGGTGATAATAAATTGGAAAAAATATCTTAGTCAACCACTTGTCCATGCACTCATCACTGTGTTGGACTTGAATAGCAACAAATTTGCTAATTAGGTGCAACTTTACTCATTTGACATAGATTTTGCATAGACCTACACTATTCTCATGTGAGGTACACAAGATGGTGAGTTTTATCTATTTGGTGTGCTTATTTATAAACTCAAACATATTACACCCCCACAAGTGCATAATTTTTTTATCTCATTTAGAAGTACACTATGCCAAGAGAAAGGAAATTTTCACTAAAATTTCTTCCATAGTCTAGCTAAATTTTACTAGCCTCACATGCACATAAACATTGAATTCCACTTTAAATCATGCATTCCCCCTTGCATTGCCAAGCTCACCAATAAAATACTCGAGCTCTATATTCCTTTGGGGGTACCACAATGCCCTTATAATTCAAATAAAATGGATTTCCCCATCAACCTTCCAACCACTAATCACTAAAATTATTATTTATGTGTTTGTTGTGATTGATAAGTTCTATAAAATGGCCATCATGATTGCTTGCAAGTAGATAATAATTGCACTCGATACCATGGACATCTTCTTTAATCATGGGTGGATTCACTTTAGGCTTTTGATGTCCATTATCTTAGACCATGACCCAAGATTTTCCTTTTATTTCTAACTCTCTAAACAATGTTAAACATGCAAATAGAACATTCTACGACCTTCCATCCTTAGACTAATGGTCAAATAAAGGTGATGAACTAAACATTAGTGCACCTTTTAAACATTCACACTAACATGCATATACATACTTGGGATGAAACTGTTGGTGTGAACAAAGTATATTAACTAGCTAGATTCTCTTTTAGGTCCTTTTCACACTTTGGTAGTTAAGTTTACTCAAGGCATTTAATTTTTGTGTCAAGTCATGAATCATGATACTTGTCATAATATCATTTTGTCTTATGTCTCACCCTTGCCTAAATATACAAGTCATCTATGCATATTTTATTCCATTGCATTGTACATTATTGTATGAGTATTGGCATTACAACATTTTTATTGCTTTTCTCTTATGTGGAAGTTTTTTCTTGGTGTTGTAGATGACTCTTTCTCATATGGCTCCTTATGGTGGATTCAACATGGTATCAAAACTTTAGGTTTTCAAGCTCCTATCTTTTGGAAGATTTTTGCTGATTTTTTTTATATGGTGCATCTTTGGTCAAATATAACATCATGGCTAAGTCCTATTGGATGAAATCTATATGGATCAATAGTAAACTAGATGGCGTTTGGATTCATTGTAGTTCAAACATTTTTGGAGGGAATCTTTTTTGTTGAAAATGGAGGTAATTATGTCGCTTAATATTTTGTAAAACTATTGTAGCTGTAGATCTAATTAAGTGTTGTTTGTTACAAATTATTTGTTGATGATTATCTGTTTAATTCATTTTACCATTTGTAGAAGTAGATAGAAGATTGTAGAAGAATAAGACTAGAAGAAAGAAGTTACACAACATATATAGTGGAGAAACCCTTTCGGGAAAAAAACTCCACCAAGAATCAATGTATTATTTAATCTCAGAATAAGATTACAATAATTCCAATCCTTGCTTGAGATGCTTCTTTTGCCTTCAACAATTCTTCTTCACAACCTACAATAAAATATGATAAACTCTCTTCAACTTGCTACAATAAATAGACAATAATGAGCCTTGTAAACTCCAAAAAGTTTACAATTACAAAGCACAATGCTTATCTCACAAAACCCATGCCTATTCTTTGCAAGTAGAGTTCTACCATGAAGAAAAATGTCAAAACAATTCATTCACCCATTTGGGCATCCCAAACTGAAGTCATAACTCAATGTTGATTTCGAAGATATCTTCTAAGCTTATCCTCAAAATTGGTGCACAAGAATGGTACCACTTAACTCAAAATTTTATAAAATACGATTACAAAAGTGTTAACTCCAAGATGCCAACTTGGATGCCCAAGGTGGTTCTAAGTCAATCTCTGTTAACTAAAACATATCTCTCCACAATTCATGCAAATATCATGCATGATTGATCATCCTCAACTGGGGCGGTAGTCACCGCGCATTTGTCATGCAATTCAAGTCATTAGTCATGCATTCCAAGTCAATCAAACAACTAGCATTTAATTAAACCACCATGCAAATCAAGAGAATTGAACTAAACATCAATCCCTAATTTCTAGGATCTTTACATGCATTACTAAAGTGTTATCTTTTCTCCAAATAGTTAACTTAAATCAAGGTGAGTTCCACCTTCCATGTGGGTACCTCATGTGCTCCTATTTTGTAGGAGTTCTTCTTGGACATCTCCACATGTTTCTATCATTTAGGAATAATCATAAATGTCAATTTACATGTTCATTTCATTCAAATTTAATCTCTTTCTAATCCTAGTGTTATGGAATACTTTCCAAGGACTTAGGAGATACATGAAATAATGTTTAGGATTGCAATTAAATGGAATCCTATTTCCAACATTCTCCCACTTGACATTATACATTTAAATTATTATAAATTATGAATCATTATTATAAATCAAGTACAGGACTCAAGGCCAATAGCCTTCCTGCACCCACTAATCAATCCATTCCAACTTCAAATGCAACCTGCATAATCATGAAGCTCCAAGCAAATGATTAATACTCAAAACTAAGAGAACTTATCTCAGAGGGAATCGGGTTTCATAAGATAATCCTTTATTAATTAAAGTGTCAACTTTCTCAATTAATAATAGCCCTCCCACTGCCCATTTCTAATAAAGTGATAATCGAACATCACATGCTTAGTACTTGAAAGCACATGACATACAGATTTTTACAAAACACAATAATTTGATCATCACATTCAAGTTTAACTTACTTGTAATTTCATTAAACCAATACCTTCCAAGTCTTTGTATCCAAACTACCTATTTGGAGGTATATGAAACTACCGAGCATGTTGAACTCACGTCCAACCAAGGTGTAGGCTTCTCGGTCTTTACTATTGGAATTTTTTTTCTTACAAGTAACCATTCCAACATATATCTCTTACCATAAGAGAACTTAAGCCACCGCCTCCAAGCATCCATGAGGAATCTTGGAACTAACCAATCCATGCCAACCCAAATGCAACATAGCACTATCATGAAGCAATCAAGCAAATGATTAATGTACCCAATACTTAAGAGAACTACACAAGATCAATTTCAAAGCTTCAATCATGAATCAGGAACATAAACATGACAACATGATCTAACCATCTCCTACTAGGACCTACTAGGAGATCACATAAACCATAACTTATATACATCCTAGTCTCAAGAGAACAAGTACCATGCCAAACTCTAAATGCATATCAAGATTAAACCATTCAACATAATAACAACCACTCTAAACCAAGAAAAGACATATCCCCAATCACATGAAGATAACCTTACCAATGATGCATCCACGTCATTTCCAACAACTCCCACTAAACCATAGTACGAGCTACACATGGCATTATGACTACCATCCTTTTCATGAAGATCACTCTTTAACATTAAGCAAAGATTCATCACTAACATTTTTACATGAAATGATCAATGCATGATTATCATCATCCAAGGATTCCTCTGTAGAAGAATCAAAACTCTTTTTCTTATTCTTACAATCCTTCTTCACATGTCTTGGTTTCCCATAGTTCCAACACTTTACCTTAATTTGTCCTTCGGAATTACCTTTCCCTTCCTTGTCTCCCTTAGGTTTCCTTTTTCTCAAGCCTACCTTTTAGATTCAAGGCATCTTGGATTTCCATTTTGGACTTCCTCCTCATCTCCTCTAATAGGAGAGTAGGAATTATATTGTCCATCTTTGGATCTACACCACTACCACTAATAGCAACAATTAGATTTTCCCAAGATTCTAGTAAAGAAAAAAGTAACAATATGCATTTATCATCTTCTAGCTTTAAATGTACAAATGTTAATTGAATTAGAATCAAATTAAAAGCATTCAAATGATTTGCAACAGAATCACCATCTTTCATCTTTAAAGAATACAACTGTCTTTTCAAATACAACTTATTAGTAAGACTTTTGGTTTGATAGATATCACCTATTCTCTTCCACAACTTATATGTAGTAGTTTTTTTTGAAACATTCAAGAGAACAACATTAGCAAGACATAATCTTATGGTCCCTCTTGCCTCTTTATCAAGCCGTTCTAATCCTCATTTGACATTGTTGTAGGTGAGACTTTGTCTCATTACCAATAACCAACTACCCATCTCTCTAAGAGATCCTCCATTTTTAGTTTCCACATCCTTACAATTAGGAGTCCATTGACTCTTTCAATGTCTAAACGAGAATTAAAACTCATTGTAACAAACTTATTTTCCAAAATCAGCAATAACACAATAGTAAAAGCTCCTACTACAACCAAAAAACCTTCAAACTTTAAAGAGAAATGCATCCCAAACTCTACCCAACCTTAGCTCTGATACCAAATGTTGAAAATGGAGGTAATTATGTAGCTATAGATCTAATTAAGTGTTATTTGTTACAAATTATTTGTTGATGATTATCTATTTAATTCATTTTACCATTTGTAGAAGTAGACAGAAGATTGTAGAAGAATAAGACTAGAAGAAAGAAGTTACACAACATATACTGTGGAGAAATCCTTTTGGGGAAAAACTCCACCAAGAATCAATGTATTATTTAATCTCAGAATAAGATTACAATAATTCTAATCCTTGCTTGAGATGCTTCTTTTTCCTTCAACAATTCTTCTTCACAACTTGCAATAAAATCTAATAAACTCTCTTCAACTTGCTACAATAAATAGACAATAATGAGCCTTGAAAACTCCAAAAAGTTTACAATTACAAAGCACAATGCTTATCTCACAAAACCCAGGCCTATTCTTTGCAAGTAGAGTTCTATTGTGAAGAACAATTTCAAAACAAGTCCTTCATCTAT
>VDFB02373365.1:14205277-14344642 GCA_007258455.2 Sequoia sempervirens | reverse complement strand
CTGTTGTTGCTGATGTGAGCATTGGCATGGGAATGTGTTGGAAGTGGTAACATCAAAGATGGTGGCGTGGGGCCCGCAGAAAACTGTTTAAAAAGTGAGAAGTTATTATCACTTAGTTGCACAAGTGCCCAAGATGTGTAAGTTAGTAGCAGGGTGCGTGCCCTGTAAGAGTGAGTGTGCGTGTAGTGTGTGGATTCCCAAACCATTATCACATGCGCACGTAGTTTGTTTTCCTCTATCTCCTTTCCAAGTAATGAAAACTCTTCCTTCTTCCTACTTGTTTGCCACGTCCATGAACTAACAACACTTTCACAAGAAACAGAAGTGTCTACTTGCTATTTTGTTGTGCAGCTCCATTATTTATTCATTAATGGAGCAAAAATGGGTTAGATTATCTATTTCTAGTTCTAACTAACTGTCTTTGGCATTTTCAAGTTGTTAGATCACCCTTCCCTTTGGGACTATCTCTAGGGAGGGAACATTAATCATTGTGGCTTGCATTAGAATATAGCCCTTGCCTTTTAGAGTGTCTCAACTTTTAATACGTCAAATTTCTTGCCAGCAAGAAAGAAAACAATGTTATTTAAGATTTCTGCTTTGCTTTTATGGATGCAAACTATATGGTCATGCTATTCATACATGTCAAAGGTACTACTGAGTTGGTGTGACTATGTACTCCACCTAACCTAATTTTCATGGAGATACTCTATGCTCTTTCTTTATAATAAATCACTGGGGACAATCACATGCAATCCAGGTAGAGCAACTCCACCAAAAATGGTATCACATTGTTTTTTATAGGCTTTCTCTTTAAAAAAAAAGATATTTTGGCTTAAGTCAAGAATCATCAAAGCAAGCAAAGTAATGGCATATTCTTTTGCCTCAAGGTCCCCCTAATAATAGCAAATTCAATCCAATCCTGATAGAGCTGACCTCGTTATGGGTTTTGTTCTGATCTGTTATCCTTGAGCCTTGGCTTCTTCTTTACTGTTCTGTTACATTCTAGCGATAAATGATTATTAAATTTAGGAGAAGTGAGGTTTGATGATCCGACACAGGTTCCTGAATAGAGGAACTACTGTACCAACCCTGTTCTTGTGTACTAATTTATGGCACTTTAAACCAATACCCAATCAAAATACTTAGCTGTACAGCAAGGACTGCTTGGCACTTGAATCCAATACCTAATCCAAATACTTAGCTGTACAGCAAGGACAGCTTGCACAATACAACAATGATAAGCTACAAGAAAAGAAAAGGGATCTGTGGACAATCATTCACTTGAGATCATGGAAGCATACAAAGATTTTACAGTTCAGTGAAAGCATATTGGGGATAACTCTCTGCCAAGAAAGGAATTTTTATCCAAGTCAAAACTTAGTGTCTTTTATATTCGGAAGAGTAATAAGTTCTTCTTAGTGCAGTTTAAGAATACCCAATAGAAATACTTAGCTGTACAAGAAGGAATACTTGTACCACACAACATCAATAGTATAGTCCAAGTTAAAAAAGAGGAATACAAGACCATCATCACCGTAGATCATGGAAGTACAGAAAGACACTGTTGTGTGAACTCATGGGCACACCTCAACCATGTTTTACCAAGTCAATGTTTCGTGTCCTGTATGTTGAGAAGACCGTGCTGTCACTAGTTCAGTCTACGGCAACCATAATGAAGAATAGTAAATAGACTAAACGAAGAAATGGTCAAAAACGCCACACAATAAAAACTCCTAACCAAATAAGAAAGAACCCACTAATGCTCAAAGTAATGGTGATTATACCAAATACTAAAAACATAATGAATAGTGTCTAAAATAGACTTGACTAGAAACATAATGAACAGTGTCTAAAATAGACTTGACTAGAATCTGCTACAGTGCCAAAGTGAGCCAAAAGATACTAACAGTTGGATCTGATTCTTAGAAAGAATAATATGTAAAGACATGTCATTTAGTTTATCTCTTGAGTTGTTTCCAATTCAAGGATTATATCCAGGAGGCATATGACTAAGATTATGAACTTATTCTCACCACCAGATTACTAACTTTACTTCACTGCCATGGATGCTGCCATGCCATGAAACCCCGTATAAGGTGCAATTTTCTCCTAGAGATGCCATTCACATGTTGTAAAATAGCAGCCCCACATGTTATTATGGGACCATCTTATTCAGTTGAAAATGATTAGAGTGTAGTTCCTAGTAGTTATGAATGGGAAGAACCGAATCATGTGCAAAATACAGAGATAAAGCCCTGTCCTGATACACATCCAAATGCTGCATGACATGCAATAATTGAAACTGCTTAATACAAGAAATTTTGCATGGACTGTTTTTTGCTAGTTGCCTTGCTTTTTTCCATGTTTTTAAAAGAGGAATTTCACAACTGGGAAATTTACCCAATATAAATTGACAGTGCACCTATACTGGCAGCATTCATACAATTTTAAGTATGCTGCACTTAGTAAATGAATCCATCCGTTCAAATTTTAGCATAAAAATGACAAACCCTAAACTTATAAACACTTCTAACTGTTATATCTCTGATTCCACTGACTGTAGCCATCTTTAGATGATAAAAGAACAAGCTTCAAATCTTGCAAAAACGTTACTAAATTCAGAGGCAGCAACAAGCTCAGTGATAGTGGTAGCAATTGTTCAGTTAGATATTCATGTGTGCACAAAAGAAAGACCGGCCAAGTCACTCAATCGATTTACACCCAATAGGCCTACTGCTAAGAAATGTGTAATTCGGCAGCAAATCATGTAAACTTCTATTTAGGAAATAACCAAACCAGATAAGACCACATAAATAACATGTTAAATTCATTAATATAGTCCATAAACAATTACATATGAATTGCACTGATACACTTTATTAAATTTATTTTTACTCTAAGAACTGATCACAGATTATCATTTATAAAGAAAGATAAGTGATTAGTCTTGTATTCAGGTACTTAAAATATTTGCACAAACTCACAGTTAATCTAGAGTAACAAGTCTGTATGATCCAAATTTCACTTATTGAACAAATGATCAGTTTAACCTGATGCATTAGTATATTTTCTACAATCAGATTAGAGACAGTAGCTCATGAGAATCAAATTTTTGCTTCTGTAATGCTACAAATGATAGAACGAATCCAAAATATTATATTCTGTGAAGATAATAATTTCACATAGTTTCAGACTCGGCAGAAGAATAAATGGCAAATGATTCAAATATACCGAAGGCGAACTTGTCCACAGAAAAACAAATAAAAAGAAATGAGCATCTGATTAAGTGCGCTAAGCACCATTATAAGTTCTGAATGAGCTAAATAGAATCTGTGAACCTGGGCATTATAGAATTACATGTACATCAATGGAACAAAGAATGTAGAAGAATTTATCAATTACATAAAACTGTCTGCTCACAGTTGCAACCAAGGTTGTAACCTGCTTGAGACTTTCAAATCTTCTACCCCACCAAAGTCAATTTTCTTTCCTAGCTTACTATCTGCTTCATCTTCTATAGGCAACAGAGCGTGATTATTGTACAAGAAATGTCCTTGTTTTGGGTAGGTGCCCATCCACCAAGACTGGAAAAAAGGAGGGCTTATTTTGCTGTGAGTTTCAGCATTGGAAGGCTTGTGAGAATTTTTAACATTCACACCTAAAACATTCAGTTGTCTAGCTTCAGAGTCATCATCAACAGGGGCAGGCAAATTCAGGTCCAGCAGGTCAGGCCTCATAGGCCTCTGCTGATGCACAGGGGCCTCCTTGGTGCTCGATACAGTACTAATAGTGTCTGAATTTCCAGCGCTACCCCAATGGCATCTCTTATGACCACCCAAAGCCTGCCCTGAAGCAAAAGTCCTGTGACAAATTGAGCATTCATGGATCCTGGTCTTTTTAACAGAAGAAGGAATACCAGGCTGAAGTGTTGTTTCACCACTTTCCTCTCTTGCATCATCAAAGGTACGTTTGGTCTGTTCCTTCAAAGAGGGCTTTGGAAAATCGTTGGGCAACTGAGAATCTGCTGATCTGCTAATCGGCTCCTCATCAGTAATCTCTTCTTCTAGGCTTTCGTTTTCCTCCATCCCATCAATTCTTGAAAAACAACCCTTGACCTTCTTGTGGCTAGCCCTGTGACCTCCTAGTGCCTGATATGAATGAAAAGTCTTATTGCATGTAGTGCACTCATACCTGGTTTTCTTATCATCAGAGGGATCCACATTAGCATCCACCATCTTAGTTTTAGGCCTCTTCTTGATGCATTTTGGAAGCTCCAAAGCATTGTTGATCTTGGGCACCTTGAGGTCACTTGATCGAGACAAGCCAGGCTGCTGCCCTTCACCATGGAATTGCAGCTTTTCGGTGGCAGTATTTACTCCACTGGCAAGCATTACAAGACAGAGTGCCATGTCCTCCTCTTCATTAGTATCTGAACTGAATTGCTCTTCATGATGTAACTGACTTTGGATTGCATACCTGGGTCTCCTGGATCTCTTTCCCTTCATCCACCTATCAAAGCTTGTTGAATTCTCATTTGGGTAGTTTTCAGAAGCAGGGTGCTGCTCAATCTCAGCCTCACTCTCACTCTCTGTAGAGCCATCTTCTTCTTGGGATTGGGTACCCATCATAAATGGGTATTCCTGATCCGAAAACCGCCAGCTGCGTTTGGGATTCCTCCGCAGAGTATATAATTGATCACCATTCAATTCTTCTTCTTCTTCTTCTGCCTCCTCTTCCTCCGCTGACTTGAAAAGCGTCCTCTTCTTCTCACCAGGTTCTGCCATGGCCACAGGGCCGTGGGCTCTCATATGACCACCCAAGGCTCTTCCAGAGACAAATCTCTTGCTGCAAATTTTGCAAAAGTAGCTGAAATTCTCAATTGGGTGCTGCTGCTGTTGCCGATGCAGCACTTGTTCTTCCTCTTCTTGTTTCTTTGCTACCTCCCCGGCAATCAATTTATCCACTTCTGTCATGCTGTGAACTCCACTACTACTCCAACTTCAATCCTAAGCAGTGTACAAAACAAATCACTGACCCAATTACAATTCAAGCAATTTGTGATTCAATTCTTAAAATGAGCAGCTGCTTATGGAAGTGAGGAAGCTTAAATTAAAGTGGGCATGTGGGCATGACGGTTTAATTGCGTGCGAAGTGGGGCAGCTGAAATTCAGTGGTCAAATTGGTGTGTATAACTTGCAGATGAAATAGAAATACAAGACGAAGAAGCAATGAATGAGCTAATGCAATTTGTAAAGAAAGGAAAAAGCAGGGAGAGTGGAGTGTAGTGTGGAAGTCATCTTGTTCGACTACTTAAAAACAACTACTGATGCTTCCTATGCTTCTTCCATCCACGCGCTCTAAGCCTTGACTTGCTCTCATTTATCCTGCTAGGCTTACAAGCCTCTCTGACTAGATCTGCTTTCGTGGCAATGGGCGACCCCCGCTTCTCTGCTTCCTATTCTCTATCTCAATTCTGAGAGGTTATCTCTATGGTTTGTGGGTCCTACTTTAAACAGCGAGCATGTTTGTTAACCATGGTACCCAACTCACAACCCCAGCTAAAATTCAGGGCGTAAGACATTCTCCGCTAGAAAATTAGCACATAGGAAGAGCGTGCGCTTTTGGAAAAGGCATCTACCGTCATTTATTTAATCTTTTCCTTCTGTGCAAAGAAAACTCCGCGCTTCTTTCCTTCAATTATGGGATTATTATTATCTTAAGGTGGGTTATCTTTAGAGTGGAAGTCATATATTCCAGAAGCCAGAAAAACCAAGTAGATGATTTACAAGGTTCTACTCAATGACAAGGTAAGCTGGGGGTGACTTCGAGAGAGTAGTAACTTAAATTAGGTGTAATTACGTGTGACATGATTTTTTAGGGTGTATCTGATTCTAGAGGAAAGATATTTGTTTGGAAGTTTTAGAGGATTTTTTTTATTATTAAAAAATATAATTATATGGAGAAATTAGTAATTATATTGTTAGATATGAGTTTAAATTTTGAGTTGTCTTTATTATTCTCATTTGTCTTGATGAAAATAGTGTGAGGTGGACTATTGATCTCCAAGAAAATCAAATTGAGGTCATTAATAGTAACTAATCAACCTATCTCTAGGGATCAAAGGGGATTGCTTTTAACTTTATATAGCATGCAAAATATAGAGTATGTCAACATCATGCGGCATGGTGTTAGCTATAATTAAAGACATATGAAATTAGTTAGCTTAATTCAATGACAAATGATCTTATAGTCACACTCATTTATATTCATATTCACAATTATCAATGGAAAGTCCAAAATTTCAAGGTAAAAAGATGATAAGGGTTAAGAAAATCATATAGGAAAAAAAAAATGACCAAGTGAACTTATGGAAAGCAAACCCTTTTTGCACCTATTGAATTTATCATAATTCAAACAAATATATTTGGCACCGGAAAAACTTATCAAATCTCAAACAAACAAACCCATCACCAATTGGATTAATTCAAGAGCTTTAATTTGGTAGACAAAAGGATAATTCTCTCCACTTCACAATTGTTCAGTTCAATCATCATACATTTTGAGTGCAACAATCTATGAGCTAAATTAAAGCTTAAATATGTATAGTTGAGGTACTTAGAAAAAAATTATAGTTAGATATAATTTGCAACAATGTAGAAAGCATGAATTAAGGTTCTTAAGTTGTGAATTAGTTGGAAAGAAGTTAAGAGAAGTTAGTGTAGAACCATATATATTAGTGTGTGTGATGCCCTAGTGATGTTCTATAGTTGAGTCTAATTTTATAATTTATATTTTTGGTTATTGGAAAGGAGGCACAACACCATCTTTGCTCAAATTTTCATTCGCAATGGGTTTCTCTAAGGTATATCTTTTATTATTTATCAAAAAATAATATGGATAAAACGAATCTCCAAGGATAGTAAAAGACAAAAACAAAAACTAAACAAAATACATAAGAAAGGAAGAAAACAATCAATCACATTATATGGCATAAGAGGGATAATTAAGCAATCAAAAGGGGAAAGAAAAAGGTTTTTGTTCAATTTGAATGTCCAATCATCAAGGTGGAGGCATGAAGATGAGTATTTAAGGACTAGATAGGATATATTGTGAAGGGTAGAGATTTGGTCAAAGGTAGACTCCATAGAGTAGTGGAACTTATATCTTGCTCCATTGGAACCATGTTCTTTTTATGATTTTATCCAAATTAATACCGAGTTGCTGCCAAGTAAAGGAGTCACTCATTTCCATGCTCAAGTTTTCCCACATCACATTTACTCTAGATAAATCCTTGAGTTGTGAGTACTCTTTCAATGTGTGTACATTTGAACTTGTCATGTTCTAAGAGTATGTTCATCACATTTGAAGGTAGGATAGTTATCTAGCGTATAACTTAAATCAATAGTAGCTTCCAAAAAAAAATACTCTAGAAAAAATGTCCATGAAGAATTATAATATCATGAAATTTATATATGTAAAGTCTCAAGAATAGTATAGGGAGCCTCTAAAAAGTGGAAAATATTCCAATTAAGAGAAGGTAGCATTCCAACATCTCAAAGGTACAAAGAAGCACTTCTAATGAGAGGTCAATCTTAAAACAATGAATGAAGAGAAGATAGTGCATTACCACTTCATCCACGTCATAAAATCCCAAGAAGGGGTGATAAAATGCCAAGAAGGTGTGATGAAACTAAAACTCCAAATATGAATCATTACTTAAAATTTCAAACAAAGAATCAAGAAAGTATATGAGAAAAAAAAACATGTAAACAATAATTTTTTTAGAAATTTCAAATTTAAAAGGAAAGGTGATGTAGCACATGGTTTTTAGGATCTTTGCCCATGTGATAAATGTTGGAAGAATGACCATTGTGTGTTCATTTCTTAGGCATGAAATCCACAACCAAAGAGTCTAAGCTCTCTTGAAAAAGGGAAGAAATAAAGGATCTATTTCTCTCAATAAAGGAGGAATGAAAGGATCCAATCTCTCTTTAAAAAGGAGGAAATGAAGGATCTAACTCTTCAACTCATCGTGAAAATAAAAAAGAGGATAAACAAAAACAACAAACACTTTAAGAATGATTTTTTCATGAATATTTACAATCATTTATGTAGTCATTGAAAGATAAGTGTGCATTAAGATGCAAATTCTTAGAACTTCACTCGTGACTTCACCTAAAGAATGACAAAATTAAAGGAAATTAAGAGTAGGAGTTGGATAAGTGTAATATTCAAAAGTACAAGAAAAAAAATCTCACCAAGAAACAAGCATAGAAAAACATACTAAAAGTATCACCATGCAAGAAAGTAGTGGTATGAAAATATCTTTTGATTCTTGGATTTCCTAATTGTATAACTTGAAAGAAAAGTATTGTAAATGTGGGCATTATACTTTGTGGGCATCCATAAATGAGTAACACTTTAAAAGAAACTAAAAATTATAATCATGGTTCCACTTGTTGGTACAAGCAATAAGAGAACTAACTACATTTAAATGAGCAAGAAGGAACTAGTTCATTCATAAAAAAAATAGTATGGAGAAAAATTGTTTGGTTGGAAGAAAATAGTAGGGACAATAATGGGTGAAAGTTCATTAATGTGTCATACTTTTATATAGAAGATTGACAATATTGATCCAATTTTTCACACAAAGAACTTAAAACTTATATATGTTCTAAATTATGAAATGATGTAGACTAAATGAAATATAGATTTTTTAGTGTATTTTATGTATGTACTTATTTCAAACTAAAATTAGTTTTTAGTTTTTAAAAAGTTCAAAAAATGAGATGGGTTGGATACCACATTTTTATTGTAAATTTTATTTATTATAATGTGATTTTTTTTTCTATATTGTGAACTTGATTTTTTTGTGAAGGCAATTTAATTTTGATCATTTTTTTAATGAATGTTTAAAGTTAGGTCCATTGAAAACACATCACTTTCAATAAACATCATTTTTTATGACTACCTATCAAAAATTTAAAAAAAAGTATGACAATAAATTTCTCCCCTAGTGAGTTATTTATTTAAAAATTTAAAATAGATTTTAGTATTTTTAATGGAATCAACCTTAAGTCTAAGTGCTAATGACCTACCTGTAATGATTTTTTTAAAATTCATGAAATTAAAATATAATAAAAAATATACTTTTGAAATCTATGCTCTAAGATCTGTAAAGAGGCATTTTTGAATTTTTCAAAAAAAAGGCATACTAATAGAGAGAAGTGACAAGAATATTGAAGTTTGTAGGGAATTACCAAAATTTTAAAACTTGGTGCAAAATAAATGTGGCATATGTTACCAACAAACATGCCATCCATACATCTTCATGTGGAAAATGTTGTAGCCTTGTACATTTGGTCATACAATTCTATTCTAACATCTGTATTCCACTATGCAAAAACTTGTAGTAGGAAAATATAAATCTAAGTTAAGTATGGTAGTGATTGTATTTTTTCATCGCAATGACTTGAAGAATGTATTCTTTAGAAAAAAAAAAAAAAGCTATAATATATCCCTGCTATCCTACTCTCCATGGTGGAGAAAAATGTTTTCAGAGTATGAGTAGTACCACTTTTTATTTCCATTGGGGAGAGAGGAACATGAAACCATCTCAAAGGAATGTCATGAATGATGCCTCATCATTGTGAATTAAGAATTAAGATCTTGGCATCAATATTGGAATTATATATCAAAGAAATCAACCAAAATAAGATAATTGCACGAAAGTAAGCTAGAGTATCAAATAATGTTGAAAAAATATATAAGAAAAATAATAGAAAAATTATTTGTACAACACTTGAGGAAATAAACCTTAAGGACAAGAAGGAACTACATACCAATATAAATTTACAAGAGTGGCACATTGTATTAACCATCCACTTCTCATTCAGTGGTAATTATATAAGTGTAACCCTATGCATTATCTTATGTAATTCCATATGCATGCTCGGCCTCATGCACTCACTTCAATGGTGCTATATATATTCTCTACATGATTAGCTTCACTCAACACATGCATAAAAATACTCACACATTTACATGCAACACTATCGTCATGAATCCACACACACTTTCCATGCACCACTACATAGGATTATGCACACATATTTTATGTTCTTACATATGGATGTACATGTGAATCTAGTTAGACCATACACATCTGACATATGAGGCATTCTTGTCCACATGAAATTCCACCATATGTATCTAACATGCGGTCGTTATTGCACCACACAATCTCAAAAAATGATTATCACCATATGGTTTTGATATTTATTGTCAACACATCCGCATATTAGAACACCATACATGTTTGACACATGTTAGCATATTAGGGAGCCTAATCGATGGCCCATTTGTCTAAATACTTACACTATACAAAAGTATAGGAAAAGAAGAACCAAATAGCATCTCTATAGTACACTTGTAAAGTGTCATATTTTCTAATAATATTTTCCTTTCAAATTATTTCATGCATTTCATATGTGAATATTAATTATATCATGGGGTCTTATTTACATATTCTTTGAACTTGTGGATTGGTATCTCTAATTGCAATATTGACCTTTGATCCACTTGAGAATCAAATCATTACCATTATAACTTAATTTTTTTAATTTTCATGCATGTCTAAACAAGATTGCAATAATTATCGAAGGATCATGCACCTCTCTCAACACATGAGCCTTCATTTGAGAATTGAGAATGAGTAGAATGGAAAATCAATGCATACCCATAGTTTTAACAAATATTCAAAACTTAATCAATGTAGCCTTATAAATGTAGTTACAAGAAATCTTTAGATAGTATTATGACTTCATAACTCAACTTGGACCAAAACCACCTTTTCTTAATCAACAAGCTTCAATGCATCGTCAAAATCCCTTCAAATTTCACATCAATCTTGATATTCTAGTGTTTAAATTAAAGATAAATACTAGAGTAGTAGGTTACTAGATTCAATAAATTGAAGCACATTCAAAACTCCATTGACATCAAGAAGATATCCTTTACAAAGATAAAACATTCCATCTTAAAGCATCATTGACACTAAGCACTTAGTGTGTAGCACAACAAGGAGAACCAACAAATTTAGACTTCTAGTGTCTTTGTTAGCACCCTACAAGAGGCATAT
The DNA here is from genome assembly GCA_007258455.2 of Sequoia sempervirens. Lineage (NCBI taxonomy): Eukaryota > Viridiplantae > Streptophyta > Pinopsida > Cupressales > Cupressaceae > Sequoia > Sequoia sempervirens. The sequence goes on along the minus strand of VDFB02373365.1, from coordinate 14,333,502 downwards.
TATCCCCTTAGAAACCATATGGATGAATAAATGAAATTTAAATAGTTTTTCCAAACAAGAGAACAAACCATGGGATCTTACACCAAGTTTAATGACAATTCTATACATGTTTGTATGAAGACACACCTAAGAAAATCAAAGCTCTTAAATACATCATTTTTTTTCTTTCATATACACAAAAATTAATTTCCTTACATCAGACACTTTGTGATAGGTAGCTTTCCATGTGTCTAAAATGGAAGCCAAGGAAAAGATGAAGCAACAATGCATTTCTCTATGCAAGAGAAATCTTACATTGAAGAACAACTTCAAACCTTGTGCACTATGCCAAAACATGCTTGTGCAAAGACATCAAAATTTTTAACTACCTACACTAAACCCTAATCTTCCCAACATGTTGTGTCAAATAGGGACAAATGGAAGCACCAAAAAGTGACTTATGGTGTAATCTCCATTATAGTAATTCTCATAGTTTTGATTATTAGACACAATAAACTCGTGTTGGTGTAGGAAACACCAAACCTTAATGAGATCAAGGAGATTGACTAAGAGGAATAATGCATAAATACCATCACACTAATAGAAAATTCAACAAAACATAAATAAATTTTCAACATTAAGTGTTGGGTTAATGAAAAAAAAGGGCACATCATCATCAATAATAACATCCAAAAAAAATATCATTATGCATGTTTCATTGAATTTATAATACTCCCTACTAATCGACATCCAAAATCCTACTCTTTGGGATGACTACATCATATCAAGGGGATCTAGGTGAGTGATAAATACACTTTCAACTATGTTATTAAACATATGCATGACATTGTCACTTGCGATCTCACACAACTAGAGGTTTGCTATGTTTTTTTGGAAGACTCTTAATATATGAATGTGAGTGTATACAATAAAATTAATAATGTGATAAAAAAATGACTTGGTAAGATATATTTCAACCTATGTGAGATGTCACCATATTCGAAAATAACACTAGTCTTAGCTAAACAATGTCACAACGTCATTACACACACATAAGTTTGTGCTTCTCAGAATTCTTGTAAAAATATCTATACAATCAATGAAGTGTACACTCATAATATATGATATTGTGCCTACCCCATCACAATAGAAACAACTACATTCACTTAACAATATTATGATGAAAAATAGGTCCTCTTGATCCATATTAGTGACCTCTTGGATCAACTATGCAATGTATGCTACTTCACAAAATTTAACCTTAAATCTATCTATCATTAGGTTGTTATACAGTCTAAAGATATCTAAAAGACCACATTCAAAATTTAGGAAGGAATTTATGAGTAGATAGTTATACATTTCAACCTAACTAATGCACCTACAACATTCATGCTCTTGATGACCAACATCTTATGTGATTTCACCTACTCCATCATCATCTATTTGCATGACATTATTATCTTTAGTAAGACTTGGGAGGAGCATGTGCAACATGTTTCATAATTTTTGGATACACTATACCAACACAAGTTGCAAGATAATCTCAACAAATAAACTTTTGGCACCACATAAATTTACAGTACTTTAGCTACATTATTGACCCCTCTAGCAAATATATTGATCTAGAGAAGAGTTAGGTGATTTAAAACTAGCATGTACCACACAACCTCATAGAACACTATATATTCTCTTTAGAACTATGAATTTATAGCAATGGTTTGTCCTTGAATTTCACCATATGACTTGGCCTCTTAATCAATTTATGTAAACTAAGTTTACATTCTTCCACACTCATGCACCTTTGAAGAGATCAATAAAAGCTTATACTTTGTGCCTTTTCTTGTGCTAACAAACATTACACGTTGTTTCAAAATTTGAATAGATGCCTTAGGCTATGCACTTAGTATAATACTCCTCCAATATGGATATATTATCACATGTCACTCAAAGATACTATGTAACACTATACACAAGTACTCCAAATATAAGAAGTATATACCATTGGCCAAGGAGTTAACTAATTTTTCTCTTACAATCTCAACAAGAAGATCACCATCCATTCTAATCATCAATTGCTCTAATTCCTACACACAAAGAAAGTTGGAGAATGCACAACACTTGAAGCAAATGACTTATCTTTAAAAATTCTACTTTGTGGTCAAGCATAAGAAGGGGGGTGATAATAAATTGGAAAAAATATCTTAGTCAACCACTTGTCCATGCACTCATCACTGTGTTGGACTTGAATAGCAACAAATTTGCTAATTAGGTGCAACTTTACTCATTTGACATAGATTTTGCATAGACCTACACTATTCTCATGTGAGGTACACAAGATGGTGAGTTTTATCTATTTGGTGTGCTTATTTATAAACTCAAACATATTACACCCCCACAAGTGCATAATTTTTTTATCTCATTTAGAAGTACACTATGCCAAGAGAAAGGAAATTTTCACTAAAATTTCTTCCATAGTCTAGCTAAATTTTACTAGCCTCACATGCACATAAACATTGAATTCCACTTTAAATCATGCATTCCCCCTTGCATTGCCAAGCTCACCAATAAAATACTCGAGCTCTATATTCCTTTGGGGGTACCACAATGCCCTTATAATTCAAATAAAATGGATTTCCCCATCAACCTTCCAACCACTAATCACTAAAATTATTATTTATGTGTTTGTTGTGATTGATAAGTTCTATAAAATGGCCATCATGATTGCTTGCAAGTAGATAATAATTGCACTCGATACCATGGACATCTTCTTTAATCATGGGTGGATTCACTTTAGGCTTTTGATGTCCATTATCTTAGACCATGACCCAAGATTTTCCTTTTATTTCTAACTCTCTAAACAATGTTAAACATGCAAATAGAACATTCTACGACCTTCCATCCTTAGACTAATGGTCAAATAAAGGTGATGAACTAAACATTAGTGCACCTTTTAAACATTCACACTAACATGCATATACATACTTGGGATGAAACTGTTGGTGTGAACAAAGTATATTAACTAGCTAGATTCTCTTTTAGGTCCTTTTCACACTTTGGTAGTTAAGTTTACTCAAGGCATTTAATTTTTGTGTCAAGTCATGAATCATGATACTTGTCATAATATCATTTTGTCTTATGTCTCACCCTTGCCTAAATATACAAGTCATCTATGCATATTTTATTCCATTGCATTGTACATTATTGTATGAGTATTGGCATTACAACATTTTTATTGCTTTTCTCTTATGTGGAAGTTTTTTCTTGGTGTTGTAGATGACTCTTTCTCATATGGCTCCTTATGGTGGATTCAACATGGTATCAAAACTTTAGGTTTTCAAGCTCCTATCTTTTGGAAGATTTTTGCTGATTTTTTTTATATGGTGCATCTTTGGTCAAATATAACATCATGGCTAAGTCCTATTGGATGAAATCTATATGGATCAATAGTAAACTAGATGGCGTTTGGATTCATTGTAGTTCAAACATTTTTGGAGGGAATCTTTTTTGTTGAAAATGGAGGTAATTATGTCGCTTAATATTTTGTAAAACTATTGTAGCTGTAGATCTAATTAAGTGTTGTTTGTTACAAATTATTTGTTGATGATTATCTGTTTAATTCATTTTACCATTTGTAGAAGTAGATAGAAGATTGTAGAAGAATAAGACTAGAAGAAAGAAGTTACACAACATATATAGTGGAGAAACCCTTTCGGGAAAAAAACTCCACCAAGAATCAATGTATTATTTAATCTCAGAATAAGATTACAATAATTCCAATCCTTGCTTGAGATGCTTCTTTTGCCTTCAACAATTCTTCTTCACAACCTACAATAAAATATGATAAACTCTCTTCAACTTGCTACAATAAATAGACAATAATGAGCCTTGTAAACTCCAAAAAGTTTACAATTACAAAGCACAATGCTTATCTCACAAAACCCATGCCTATTCTTTGCAAGTAGAGTTCTACCATGAAGAAAAATGTCAAAACAATTCATTCACCCATTTGGGCATCCCAAACTGAAGTCATAACTCAATGTTGATTTCGAAGATATCTTCTAAGCTTATCCTCAAAATTGGTGCCCAAGAATGGGTACACTTAACTCAGCCTTATAAAATATTTTATCATGCAAAAGTGTTAACTCCAAGATGCCAACTTGGGCGCCCAAGGTGGGTCCAAGTCAATCTCTATTAACTGAAACATATCTCTCCACCATTCATGCAAATATCATGCATGATTGATCATCCCCTGTTAACTGAAGGTAATCACCTGCTATTTGTCATGCAACTCAAGTCATTAGTCATGCATTCCAAGTCAACTAAAGTCAACTAGCATTTAATTAAAACTAACTACATGCAACTGAAGAGAACTGAACTGAAACATCAATCCCTAACTTCTAGGATCTTTACATGCATTAATGAAGTGTTATCTTTTTCTCCAAACAGTTAACTTAACTCAAGGTGAATTCCATCTTCCATATGGGTGCCCCATGTGCTCCTATTTTTTAGGATCTCTTCATGGGATTCCCCACATGTTCCTATCATTTAGAATTAATTACAAATGTCAATTTACATGTTCATTTCATTCGAATTTAATCTCTTTCTAATCCTAGTGTTTGGGGAACACTTTCCAAGGACTTAGGAGATACATGAAACAATGTTTAGGATTGTAATTAAATGGCATCCTATTCCCAACATTCTCCCACTTGACATTATACATTGCAATTATTATAAACAAGGAATCATTATTATAAATCAAGTACAAGACTCAAGGCCAATGGCCTTCCTGCACCAATTAATCAATCCATGTCAACTTCAAATGCAACCTGCATAATTATGAAGCTCCAAGAAAATGATTAATACTCAAAACCAAGAGAACTTATCTGTAGGAACTGGTTTCATAAGATAATCTGCAGCATTAATTAAAGTGTCAACTTTCTCAATTAATACCTTCCCACTCTCAACCATTTCTCGCACAAAGTGATACTGAACATCAACATGCTTAGTACGAGCATGATACATAGGATTTTTGGCTAAACACAATACTCTGACTATCACATTCAAGTTTAACTTACTTGTAATTAAAACCAATACCTTTCCCAAGTCTTTGTATCCAAACTACCTATTTGGAGGTATATGAAACTACCGAGCGTGTTGAACTCACGTCCAACCAAGGTGTAGGCTTCTCGGTCTTTACTATTGGAATTTTTTTTCTTACAAGTAACCATTCCAACATATATCTCTTACCATAAGAGAACTTAAGCCTCGCCTATTTCTCCAAGTATCCATGAGGACCTGTAACCAACCAATCCATGCCAAACTCCAAATGCAATATAGCACTATCATGAAGTAATCAAGCAAATGATTAATGTACCCAATACTTAAGAGAACTACACAAGATCAATGTCAAAGCTCCAATCATGAATCAAGAACATAAACATGACAACATGATCTAACCATTTCCTACTAGGAGATCACATGCACCATAACATATATACATCCTAGTCTCAGGAGAACAAGTATCATGCCAAACTCTAAATGCATATCAAGAGTAAACCATGACATAATAACAACCACTCTAAACCAATAAAAAAGCATATCCCCAATCACATAAAGATAACCTTACCAATGATGCATCCACATCACTGCCAACAACTCCCACTGAACAGTGGTACGAGCTACACATGGCATCATGACTACCATCCTCCTCATGAAGATCACTCTTTAGCATCAAGCAAAGATTCATCACTAACATTTTACATGAAATGATCAAAGCATGATTACCATCATCTGAGGATTCCTCTGTAGAAGAATCAAAACTCTTTTTCTTGTTCTTACAATCCTTCTTCACATGTCTCGGTTTACCATAATTCCAACACTTTACCTTACTTTGTCCTTCTGACTTACCCTTCCCTTCCTTGTCTCCCTTACGTTCCTTTTTCTCAAGCCTACCTTTTAGATTCAAGGCATCTTGGATTTCCATTTTGGACTTCCTCCTCATCTCCTCTAATAGGAGAGTAGGAATTATATTGTCCATCTTTGGATCTACACCACTACCACTAATAGCAACAATTAGATTTTCCCAAGATTCTAGTAAAGAAAAAAGTAACAATATGCATTTATCATCTTCTAGCTTTAAATGTACAAATGTTAATTGAATTAGAATCAAATTAAAAGCATTCAAATGATTTGCAACAGAATCACCATCTTTCATCTTTAAAGAATACAACTGTCTTTTCAAATACAACTTATTAGTAAGACTTTTGGTTTGATAGATATCACCTATTCTCTTCCACAACTTATATGTAGTAGTTTTTTTTGAAACATTCAAGAGAACAACATTAGCAAGACATAATCTTATGGTCCCTCTTGCCTTCTTATCAAGCTTGCCCCAATCCTCATTTGACATCGTTGTAGGTGACTTTGTCTCATTACCAACAACTAACCACTGATCTCTCTCTTCAAGGAGATCCTCCATTTTTAGTTTCCACATCTCATAATTAGATCCATTGACTCTTTCAATGTCTAAACGAGAATTAAAACTCATTGTAACAAACTTATTTTCCAAAATCAGCAATAACACAATAGTAAAAGCTCCTACTACAACCAAAAAACCTTCAAACTTTAAAGAGAAATGCATCCCAAACTCTACCCAACCTTAGCTCTGATACCAAATGTTGAAAATGGAGGTAATTATGTAGCTATAGATCTAATTAAGTGTTATTTGTTACAAATTATTTGTTGATGATTATCTATTTAATTCATTTTACCATTTGTAGAAGTAGACAGAAGATTGTAGAAGAATAAGACTAGAAGAAAGAAGTTACACAACATATACTGTGGAGAAATCCTTTTGGGGAAAAACTCCACCAAGAATCAATGTATTATTTAATCTCAGAATAAGATTACAATAATTCTAATCCTTGCTTGAGATGCTTCTTTTTCCTTCAACAATTCTTCTTCACAACTTGCAATAAAATCTAATAAACTCTCTTCAACTTGCTACAATAAATAGACAATAATGAGCCTTGAAAACTCCAAAAAGTTTACAATTACAAAGCACAATGCTTATCTCACAAAACCCAGGCCTATTCTTTGCAAGTAGAGTTCTATTGTGAAGAACAATTTCAAAACAAGTCCTTCATCTATTTGGGTGTCCCAAACTGAAGTCATAACTCAATGTTGATTTCAAAGATATCTTCTAAGCTTATCCTCAAAGTTGGTGCCCAAGAATGGGCCCACTCAACTCAGCCTTATAAAATATTTTATCATGCAAAAGTATTAACTCCAAGATGCCAACTTGGGTGCCCAAGGTGGGTCCAATTCAATCTCTATTAACTAAAACATATCTCTCCATCATTCATGCAAATATCATGCATGATTGATCATCCCCTGTTAACTGAAAGTAGTCACCTGTTATCTGTCATGCAACTCAAGTCATTAGTCATGCATTCCAAGTCAACTAAAGTCAACTAGCATTCAACTAAAACTAACTACATGCAACTGAAGCTAATTGAACCATAAATTAACTAAACTAAACTGAACCAAACTGAACCGAACTGAACTGATCTGAACTGAACTGAATTGAACTGAAACATTAATCCCTAACTTCTAGGATCTTTACATGCATTATTGAAGTGTTATCTTTTTCTCCAAATAGTTAACTTAACTCAAGGTGAGTTCCACCTTCCATGTGGGTGCCCCATGTACTCCTATTTTGTAGGAGCTCTTCATGCGAGTACCCACATGTTCCTATCATTTAGAATTAATTACAAATGTCAATTTACATGCTCATTTCATTCAAATTTAATCTCTTTCTAATCCTAGTGTTTAGGGAACACTTTCCAAGGACTTAGGAGATACATGGAATAATGTTTAGGATTGCAATTAAATGGCATCCTATTCCCAACATTTTTTAGTTGTATGGATTCTACACAACCCATATAATTGTATGATCCATATAACTTGCACAAGTTCTATATATTATATAGTATTAATGCTAGTCAAATATATAAAATTTTCTTAAATGTGATATCCTATATAGTGCTTGCATCACCCCTATGTAGTCACACAACTTGTATTCATATTTTTTTTTCTTTTTTGATGTACTTCATACTATAAGTTATAGTCCCTACATCACCCCTATGTCAACTCCATACCTTGCACCACATCAAATTCACACCTTATGCTATATCTACATGTTTTTCAAGGTGTGACACCTAAAGAAGGTAAGTCCCACTCCAACATGATATTAGCAAGGCACCTCTTCAACCTAGGTAGCTAGCCCCTAGTCACATGGGAGTTTTAACCCATAAGGGCTTAAATTCTCTAGTGAGTTAGTTTGTTTTAAGAGCCATAACTTCCACCCATGGTGTCCAAATTTTCACTTATTATAGGTGATTGAAAGATATTCTCAAGCACTTTGTATTTGTGTGGTGATTTTCTAGGTTTTTCTCTAGGTGCCAAAATTTTCTATTTGCAAGGAATTTATTTATATCCTCCTATTTTCTATTTGAGAAAATATTTTAATTTTTTTTGTAAAAGCTAACATGTGTTATAAACAATCAATGTAAGCTTCTACATTAAAAAAATCGCACTTAAGTGTCCATTGTTATTTGTTGGGGTTTATAATTATAGCATTAAAAAATACCAAGGGAGGTAAGGCATAATTTAAGTGCTCATTATCTTTTTTCCCCTCTTGGTGTTCATTGCTAATCATGGAAGAATTGGGAGCTATTAAGCTCCTCACTCTATATAGCTATCACACATGGAAACTAAAAATGAGACAACTATTGCAATCTAAGAGTCTTTGGGAAATATTGGGTGCAACAAAATCTAAATTCACTAAGAATTTAAAAAAAAATGCATACAAAAATAAGTTAGATGAAGCCAGAAGGTTAATTGGGTTACGCGTATCAAATAATCTATTGTTTTAGATTGTGGAGTACACTATAATTAAGCAAGTATGGGATAAATTTGATGATCTTTTTGGAAACATTAATAAGTTTATTGTTTTACATTTAGAGGTATATTAGACATTACTCTCTCAACACAATTTTCCTTCTATTAAGGACTTCCTTGATAACTTCAATTTGTTAGTCATAGTTGAAAGGTTATGGATGAGAAAAAATAAATAAATAATGTGTCTTCTTAATTTTATCTAAGTTAAAGGGACCATTTCAGTTCTTCTCATCTACCTTCCACTCCACTAGAAATGCCTTAGGGACTAATTTTAATATGACCACCTTTGAGTTGTTTTGTGAACATCTTACTAGGGAACTATAAGCAAAGCTTATTCAATTGGATTTCCTTCCTAGTTCTAAGATCCAAGCATTGATGACTCAATCGTCCAAGGGAAAAGGTAAGAATAGGTACAAGCCTAATACAAAATCCACTTTAGGTGGTGAATCTATCTCCAAACTAAAGGAAAAGAACACTTAGAATTCCACACCTCCCTCAAATTCCCTCAAATTATTCTAATTTGAGCAAGTCTTCCTCCAAGAAAAATAAGAAAATAGATGATAGTTATACTCTTTTGTGGAAAGCTTAGACATGATGAATCTAGATGTTGGCATATGTTAGATGTGTTGGAGGAAGTCATAAAATGACATAATATTTCTAACTCTAAGACCTCTTGCATGGGTAAAGGGAAAGCTCTTTTTGTATGGGATTTGTTGGTTTCGAATTCTCATGATTATATACTTGATTTATGTTCACTTCACCATATGAAACATTCACATAATCTAATTCTCTCTTTTTGAAAGTCCTTAGATTGTATTGGGTGACTTCATAGATTCCTATATTTGGATAACGTATAATATAGTTGGAAAATGGATGCATCAACAAAGTTCTCTTGATTTTAGAGATTTATGCTAACCTTCTTTCCATCTATTAGATTTTTCATTCTAATGAGGGAAAGATAGTTGAGTTTACACCACATGATGTAGTCATTTGAGAGTTATAGGAGCTTGAGATTGTTGGTACTACTAGAAGTGATGATCATGGATCTTGTTTGTACAGGTTTTATGGTGAGTCTTCTTCAGGATTATCCCTCATTGCATGTCATTTATTTGAGCAATATTTAGCATGAATTCTTTGGTCATCTAACATATAGGTATCTTTAACAATTGAGCACACAAATATATGGTGGTTGGTCTTCCTAGGATTTCATGAATTGAGGAATTTTTTTGAGGTTGTGTATTAACATCATCAAGAACCCTTCTCCAAGTGTAAGTCCTATCATTCATTTTGGTGTAAATAGGTGCTTTACCTACCTAGGTCCTATTTACATGTTAAGTCCACTTAGGTCCTAGGAAGGAATCTTTCTAGTTAAGCATTAGTTGTCACTTATCTTATCTAGTTGACATTTATTTAATTCTTGTGTCCTAGGTAGTTATGAGTTAGTTGTCTCATGTCATAGGATTAAGACCCTTGTCATGATATTTTCTAATCCTATCCCTCACCTTGCCTATATAAGCAAGACATCATATATACATTGTCATATTCATTGTGGTTGTCATACTCACTTTGACATTCTTGCATCCTTAATCATAACATTATATTTTTTCCATCTCTCTTGTGGAAGTTTTTTTTTGTTGCAAGTGATCTTGTGGTGTTGAGGAGTTCACCATAAACTCATACATGGTATTAGAGCTTCAATGTTGAAGACTTCTTCCTAGATTTGAGGGACCAATCTTGACGTAAAAATTTTATTGGGTGTGAGTTGGGGTCTTGAGAACCTCGCCATTGAATCTAGGGCATTAGAGAAAGTTAGGTTTGGATTTCATTTTGTCAAATTTCATCATGTTTTGACTGATCTACAAGGGTTTGAAGAAGGGTTTCAGTTGCTAGATTCAGGGGGTAGCTGATTTTTCGAAGTAGTTTGAACGAAAAATCACTATCACCATTACATATGGGAGGCCTAAGAACGTAAGGATTGACTATCAAATCATCAAAATCTAACAATTTTTGTCAAGGCATGAGAATTTTTTTAGGCCATACAGTCGTACGGATCTATACTTGGTCGTACTATCGTACAGTCATAAGAGCTGTCACAGGTCTTTTGTAGTTGAATCAAGTGAAAAATTATTTTGTATTGCTAGCATAATCTTTGCATATCTTCTATTTCCATTAGTAGGTACATCACATTTATGCTTTTCCATATGGTACGAGGGTTTAATTGCTTCGATGGTATGAATTGCATTTAAATTGATAGTGTTTCTATTATTAAAAATATTTTTGTTTTAAACACCGACCATATTATTTTTCTCAAGCCATGGTCACCTGTGGAAGGTTGGTTGCAATCCCCTAGTAGCAAAGGGGGCTAAAACCCCTAAGTGGCGCGACTTTGGCCCTCTACCCCTGCCATTCATCTGCCACCCACTCACTGCTCTGCTAGCAGTGGGTTAGCGACATTTATTTTTTTTAACTGACAACACAACAAAAATCCTATGGGTGACCATGGGCCTAGGTTTTTTAGCCCCCAAGGGCTTTATTTTTGCACCAGTTTAGTCTACAGGGGCCTCATATAAGCCTTTTTTTCATTTTCTCATAACTTGCAATCTAGGAGGCAAAAAATTTTGAACAAGATATCATTGAAAAGTTGGTTTTGTCAATTTTGCAGTGGTGTAGGTTATTTTCAAAAAAAAATCTATTTTGCAACATTTATTATTGGTTGAATCCAGATCTTCATTTTTGGCTCCCAATCTCATAAATTTTTACCGCGATCTCTGATTTTTGGATTCTTGCGATGTTGGAAAGGTATTGAGGAGCTCTACATTACATCTATGCACTTTTTTCTAGATCTATCCCATGTATATCATTATTTTAGTTTTTCTCCAAAGGGTTTCTTGGATATTACTTGGATATTTTGACAGTTGGGGGGTGCAATTCTGATCTTTTCTCTTCATTTCAATTCCATATCATTTTTCAATCAACTATTGCTTCACAGATTCTAGGGTTGTGTTAGTTTGAGAGTTTTCCAAAGTTCCTTGGCATCGGGTCTGATGTTGCTTTATCATGATTCTGACCCAAGTCCTTGAGTGACTCTAATATGGTTTCTAGCATTAGAGTTATCTTTCCTTTGCTTTCCTAATTAAGGATTCTAGTGTGCTTCCAATGCTTCTTTGTAGCATGTTATCTCATTATGGGAGTGTTATATGGTTTCTCTTGTCATCCTTCATATGGAGGGAGATTGATTAGAATTGTGATGGATCTTTTCATTGAGGGGGAGCTAAATGATCTCTGCTTCATCTCTCTTATGGGGGGTCTTTTTCCTCGAATGGAGTTTTTTCCTCTCATTTTTCATGGAGAGCATTATTGTATCTTTTCTCTCTTTTGGGGAGGAGTTTTATCCCACTAGATTTCCTCCTTTTCTCCATTTGTGAGAGATTTTATTTTCCTATGTACATGGGTACCTAATGTGGTCTCATAGCCTAGACCCATCTTTGTGTCATTTTCATAAATACTCCCTAAGTTTTACTTAAGGGGGGGTGTTGGTGTAAATAGGTGCTTTACCTATCTAGGTCCTATTTACATGTTAAGTCCACTTAGGTCTTAGGAAGGAATCTTGCTAGTTAAGAATTAGTTGTCACTTATCTTATCTAGTTGACATTTATTTAAGGCTTGTGTCCTAGGTAGTTATGAGTTTGTTGTTGTTGGAAGAATGAAGAAGGTGACCTTCGAGTTTGTTGTCATTGATGCCAACACTGATTGGTAACTAATTGAGTAAACTGTGTGTCTACACTGATCCGATATTTTGATCCAAAAATCCTCTCAATAAAGAAAATTCTACAAGTTTTTGATATGTTGCTCATAAGTGTTAGGTATAGCTATAAATGGGCTTTAAACAAGTTTGCTTGATCTAGTTGAGTTATCCCCGTAACAAAAGTTCAACATTCTTTTGGCTGATAGGATTATGAACTGTTTATGTTATAAGTGTTTAAAGTGTTCTTCATTAGGTATGGGTCGACCTAATTAATGTTTGTTATGATTTGTTGAATGCACCAAAAGGACTTATGATTTAAGCTAACCTAATTGATGTAGAAAGATGAAGCCATATATATATATATGTGTGTGTGTGTGGATGATGAAGATGATATAGATATGGATATAGAAAAAGGAATAGTGTGTATATAGTGATGTGACAAGTATGATAGTGCAAAGGTTTTAACAGTGTTGTATGCCCGCGACTGGAGTAGAAATTTTTGGTATTTCAGAGCCTAACTGGAACTTATCTTTGCATATTGAAGGTGTATTTATACCTTTTTGTATCTTGGCAATAAGCCATATTTTGTATTCAGACCGTGAGCCTTTCAAGGATAGTGAGTTTTGATAGTGAGCCTTGTAATATCTTATAACCGGTTATAACATTTTGTGAGCTAATCCTCATCGTGGTTTTTCCCTTTTTGGGTTTTCCACGTAAAAATCCTATTGTCAATGTGTTATGATCTCTTTTATGTTTTGGTTTACTCTTCCAACTAGATGTGGATTGATAATTGGATGGTTAGTAATTAATTGTATTAGTAGAATACTGATTCACCCCCCCTCTCAGTATTCAATGTATTCAACAATTAGTATCATAGCTTGGTTCCTCTGAAGAAGTCTTACAGCTTGAGGAAGGTCTTAGAATTTGAATACATGGCTAACAAAACCTATCTTGTTCCTCAGGAAGAAAACTATGTATATGAGGAAGTCAATGTTGCCCTTGAAGAATTGGACAAAAGTGAAGATGAGAAGGAAACTTAAAGGAAGCAAATGAATGCATCAGAAAGTTAAAAGAGTAGATCAAAAATTTCAAGGAAAGGCATAGAGAATTTTAGTGATCAGTTGAAAAAGGCTAATGAAGACATTGTCGCATTGAAGGTGCAAGTAGAAGAAAAGAAGCGAATTGAGGAATGTTAGAAACCTAAGATTTAGAATAAAATTGATGAATATACAAAGCTTGAACATGAATTACTAACTCTAAGATCTGATCTAGAAAAAGCGAAAGCTCATGAAGAAAAATTCAAAACAAGCTCTACAAAGCTTGATGAGTTGATTGCATCTTAAAAACATTCTAAGGATAAAAGTGTTCTAGGACTTGAAGAAGGACAAAGCTCAAAGGAAAAACCTATATCCAGCAAAGTGGACAATCATAAGAAGTTTCAAGGAAATATTCATCAAATCAAGAACCAAAGAAGCAATACCTGAAGGATTCCTATCTGATAACCTAATGCTCAAAGGTACCCATCTTTTAATGGCTTTTGTTTCTCATGCAATAAATTCAGTCATAGAGCAACAAAATGTAGAAGTGGGATGAACCAGAATGGAATGAGTCAGAATGTTGGATTTTTTACTGGACAATGCTATGTTTGTTGGAGCTATCGAGTATAGAAGCTAGATAATGTTGAACAGGTTTAATGCTAGTAGAAGGATTCAATATTTTCAAGGCTAATGTTATGCATGTAACATCTTTAGACATAAGGCTAATCAATGTAGGTCAAGAATGAATGTAAATCATTTTGATCAAAGATATGTTGTGTGCTACACTTGCAACAAACCAGGACATATCTCAAAATTTTGTAGGAGAAAAATTGGGAAGAAACCTAATCCAGAACGAAAGAATAAATCTGTGAACAAAGTGGATCCTACTAAAGTAAGAAAAGAAATGGCTAAGATTTGGAGGAGAAAGGAAGAACCTGAGAAAAAGGATGAGTCAAATACATCTGTATCTACATTCGGTGCAGATACCTCTTCCAAAAATTGAACCCAGTAATGGTTTCAAGGGGAGTAGTTATAGAAAAATCTAAAAATCCCCCGCTATATAACGTGTCAAGAAGTAACACAAGGATATGTGTTATGAGTCATCATTCTAAAGGCATTGGAGAAATCTCTGGTAGAAAATAGGAAAATCGTGAAATCACAATACTATGTCTCACTTTTTGCCCAAGATGGACATTCACATCAATATTTTTAATAGAATCTTCATATTCTAAGACCTATAGCATCTAAACCATTAAGAATTTGAAGATGATGTAAAATAGTGATTTTTTGCAATTTGTGTGTAGATTCTAAATATATATTTTTAAAAAAATTCTAAAATAAATCATGAATCTTTCAACATATCCTTTAATAACTAGTTTTAAATAGAAAACAACATTTCCAGAAAGTAATGTTTGTGTTGTACAACATAATTTTTTTTCTATAAAAGATTAAATTCTAATTTTTGAAATATAGATTCTCAACATCAATATCTAGGGAAAGGATATTTTTCCATAATTTTTTGTTACCTATATATTTTTTAATTAATTTCTAAAGTCACTATAACTATAATTTGGACATATATGTGTGTTGTACAACCTAACTTGTTGTGTATATATCAAAATCCATTTTTTCTTTTTTTGGTGAAATGAGGACACCAATATCTAGGAAAGGTGTTTTTCAAAAAAAAATTACAATGGTTTACTATTTTTCCACCTATACAAAATGAAGAGCTTGATATTCAAAGAAAAACCTATGTTTAGTAAAAATTAAAAATTAAATACATGATAAAATGAAAACATATCAAAACAATATACTTGTTGGAAAAATCATTTCAAGGGATACAATCTTGTAAAATATAATTTCTAAATGGTGTTATTTAATCCCTCAAAAGGTAAAGAAAAAGTGTTTTTTTGCCAACATTTTCATAGGTGTGAAGGAGACTCCATTGGGGGCATGATTTAATACTAGAGGGGTTCTATCCAAGGGGGTTTGATCTAAGTTGGTTTTATTTATCCCTCTTCAATTAAAAACTTTTAGATGGAACCTCTCAAGACTTAAATCATTAGTCTTTCTAAAAAATGTGATTTCAGGAAAAAATCAGCATGTCCCAAAAGTGAGAATTGCAGAACCTTTTTTGGTTTATAGTATGTTTCATAAAGTGGTTGTTGGCTTTAAGAAAGGAAATAAATGTGAATTAGGGAAAAATTCGTAAGTAATAAATCAAGAAGACTATCTTTCGGTGTTGCACCAACACTTATCTCTAGTACTGCCACCTCCAGTGCTACTAATATTGTGAAAGGGAAGAAGAAAGAACAATTGATATTGTTTCCCCTACCGGTCCCAATACCAAGGCATCTAAAAAAAAGGACATACCTCCTACTGCACCATTTGTTGCTCCAAGGAGAAGAAGAGTGAAAAAAAAGGCTGGTAGGAAAAGAAGTCTGAGTGATGTTGTTGAGGAAGAAATAGAACTTGGCATAGAAGAAGAGCATCAATTGAAAATAACCAAAAAGGGTAGTACCTCCCACGAAGGATCCAAAACCAAAGTTGATATCTCTACAAATGAGGAAGAGGAGGAAGAGGAGGATACTTACCAAATCCATGTACATACAAAGAAGAATGAAGAAGGCTCATATGATCTTGTGGAGGACACGCCTAGATCTCCTCTAGTAAGTGATCAACCACCTTTAAATATAGGAGCCTAAAGAATATGATTGACGATGACCTTATGCCAATTGTTGAGTTATATGATAAGGTTAATGATGAAGTGAAAGAAACCATCATAAGTGCATTTATTCAATACATAGTTATTTGTAATATAACTGTGGATAACATACAGTCCAAAGTTACTGAAAATGTGTGAAAAGAATTAGTACTTAGAAGGCAAGAGATGAGAAGTGAACCCTTAAAATCCATTAGTTCCACTTTTTTGGAAATAGAAGTTGCAAATCTACTTAAAGAATGTTCTACATTGTTTAGAGTCAAGCAAAGGGTTAATATGCTAATGACTAAGGAATATGACTATATGGAAAAGGTAAGGCAAGAAACTCATAATGTAATCAGGAAATTAACAAGGAGTTATGGGACAAAAACTAGTTCTTCGTCCCACACAACTTAGGCACAGGAACATGCTACTATTACAAAAATAATGGATAATCCAGTCTTGGAGACTGTTGATGAGACACTTGGTGTTTTAAATAACCTTGCTCCTCTAACTGACACAGAAGAAACTACCAACAAAAGGTTTGATGATCAACATAAAGATCATTCTGGTGATAAGCGAGAAGAACATCAAGAATCTACTGGAAACGGGGATGAGAAAAACAAAGATGAAAGTGAAGGGAGTAAGGAAAAAAGGAAGAATAATGACAAGGATGATGAGGAAAGAAGAGAGAAAGTAATTCAGAGAAGAAGAAGAAAAAGAAAAGGAAAAAGAAGAAGAAGAAGAAAAGGAAGAAGAAAAGAAGAAAGAGGAAGACAAGAAAGTCATTCCAGCTAAGAAGAGCAAAGGAGAAATTTCTAAAGGACTTAAACTGTCAAATCCATTTAGAGAATCATCCGGAAGTACCCTTAAAGGTTTTCTATCAAGGTAAACTATACTACAACCTGTGCTTCCACCTTAGCCAGTTAAGCTGCCATCAAACCCAGGTTATGTGGGCTTGACAAAGATTACACTCAATGATAGAATAAAACTAAGTGATACTTTTCTTAGCTCTATCACACAAGAAGCTACAAATTCATACCAAAAGGGAAATGAATTGATAAATGAAGCTATCAAAGCTTTACAGGAGTCACCCCCGGTGTTACAACAAATAACTCTTTAGCTCCAATTGAAAAGATCATAGTTGATTCGGTCAAAGAGTGCACATCTAACCTCAAGGTTCAAACTACAAAAGAAGTGGAGTTGAGTCTGCTACAAAAAATAAGTTTTTGGTTCTGCAAGAAAAGTGTACAATTGCACGTGACAAGGCTTAGCAAACTTTGAAAGAGGTAAGAGAATGTGATGAAGAAGCCCAACTGCTATTTGTTTACTACATGATGTGGTTGGAAGCCACTTGAGGTATCAAGAATTTAATGGACTCGATTGAGTCTAAACTTGCAGATGCCTCCAAAGATTATAAGATTGTAGATGATAGAAACTATGCTAGGTGGGTTTCTATTGCAAATATTCAAAGCAAATTTTTCATCCTACAGAGGTAGAAAGAAGATGTTATGAGATGTTATGCCCATCTTGGAGACCTGGTTATGTCCCGACATGTCTCTATATCAAATTCATTGATGGAAGTAGAAAAACTTGAGATGATGAATCTTGTTCCATTCACTCCAGAAGAAGGAGAAAAATGCCTGGTGGAATTAGAATCTCTACATAAAAATATTTCTAGGGAAAAGGGAGTCTAGGATGATGGAAAGCTAGCTTGGGAAGCGATTCTCAATGAGTTATAGGGTGCCCCCAATTCCTGATTTGAAGTTTTTATCTTTTTCCTGTCCTTTGTCCTTGATGTCAAAGGGGGAGAAGAGGAGAAGAGTATGTATAAAGAATGTTATGTTATGTGTTTGTGTCTTGTACATATGTTAGGGGGAGTTGAGTACATTAGTGTTGCACAATTTTTTTTTTGAACCAAATCTCATTTTTGGCACATGTTTCCATCAATGACAAAGGGGGAGATTGTTGGAAGAATGAAGAAGGTGACCTCTGGGTTTGTTGTCATTGATGCCGACATTGATTGGTAACTGACTGAGTAAACTATGTGTCTACACTGATCCAATATTTTGATCTAGAAATCCTCTCAGTAAAAGGAAATTCTATGATTTTTTGATATGTTGCTCATAAGTGTCAGGTATAGCTATAAACGAGATTTAAGCAATTTTGGTTGATCCAGTTGAGTTATCCAAGTAATAGAAGTTCAACATTCTTTTGGCCAACATGATTATGAACTGTTTATCTTATAAGTGTTTAAAGTGTTCTTCATTAGGTCTGGGCCGACCTAATTAATGCTCGTTATGATTTCTTGAATGCGCCAAAAGGACTTTTGATTTAAGCCGGCCTAATTGATGTATAAAGATGAATCCATATATTTATGTATGGATGATGAAGATGATACATATATGGATATAGAAAAAGGAATAGTCTGGTATACAGTGATGTGACAAGTGTGATAGTGCAAAGGTTTTAATAGTTTTGTATTCCTACGACTGGAGTAGAAGTTTTTGGTATTCCAGAGCCTAATCGGAACTGATCTCTGCACATTGAAGGTGTATTTACTCAGTTCATCAATTGGTAGTGAGCCATACCTTTTTGTATCTTGGCAATAATCCACCTTTTGTATTCAAGTCGTGAACCTTTTAAGGACAACGATTCTTGGTAATGAGCCCTGTAATATCTTATAACCGATTATAATATATTGTGAGCTAATTATCCTCACTGTGGTTTTTCCCTTTTTGGGTTTTCCACATAAAAATCCTGGTGTCAATGTGTTATGATCTCTTTTATGTTTTGGTTTACTCTTGCAGCTAGATGTGGATTGATAATTGGATGGTTAGTAATTAATTGTGTTATCAAAATACTAATTCACCCCCCCTTGCAATATTCGATGTATTCAATAGTTGTCTCATGTGATAAGATTAAGACACTTGTCATGATTTTGTATAATCCTATCCCTCACCTCGCCTATACAAGCAAGGAATCATATATGTACATTGTCATATTTATTATGATTTTCATACTCATTTTGGCATTCTTGCATCCTTAATCATAGCATTATATTGTTTTCATCTCTCTGTGGGAGTTATTTTGTCTTGTAGGTGATCATGGGGTGTTGAAAAGTTCACCATAAACCCCTATAATTCCAAGGCACCCCTTGAGTTAGTTCATATTGATCTTATGTCATTTCTAACTCCATTTTCAAGGGCCATGTGTGTGCTCACCTTTGTTGATGACTTCCCATGACACACATGTGCATACTTTCTCAAGTATAAGAGTGAGGTTTTCACCACTTTTAAGACCTTCAAAGAATTTATGGAGGAGCTATCTAGTCTTTATATTTGAAGGATGTACATAGATAATGGGGGAGTATCTTAATCAATCATTTCAATATTTCTATAGTGGGTATGTCATTCAACATTAGGACATAGTTTGTTACAATTACTATTTAGAGTATCAAATATTTAAGTAAATTGTTAACAAACGAATTCCCACTAGTTTTTTACACTCTTCCAAGACTATGAATTCAAGAATTTCTTTTAAATAAAAAATATGCACAAATTTAGTTTCTATTAAACAAAGTTCAAGGGGTTGGTTAGCCCTAGTTGATAAGACCAAAAATAAGGGACTTCATTCATGTCCTTGAAAGAATTGAAGCATAGCTCACCAAAGTTTACCAACCATGACAACTTGTTGCTATACAAATTGGACCATACTTGAAAAACAATTTAGTAAATAGTCATATATGGAAAAAGCCCTTTACTTATAAACCTTCCCTTGACCCAATGTTTACAATTGACTAGATCATCAACTATTCTTAAATATCAAATAGTTCAACAATCAAAGGTAAATTTTTTGCAAATAAAAATAAGATAACTATATATCACTTTTACACTTCAATGAGAAATAAAATTACTATTAATTAGCAAAGGGTTGCAATGCAATTGGTTGAGCACAAATGGTGAGGATGATGGTATGCTCCTTGACTATGTATCCACCAAGGTTCAAACCCCCAAATGTGCAATAAATAAGGGATGAGATTGGGATCATGCCCTAGGAACTTTAGTAGAATGGATACGAGGTATCATCTTAGACTCATACTCCCAATACTAAAAAGTTGTCGGATAACAATCTAAAGATGGTTAGTACTCAAGTCCTCCTGCTCCGCTCAGCTTAAATAAAACTATACTTTGGTAGAATGGATACAAAGAATCAGCTTAGACTCATACTCCCAATACTGAAAGTTTGTAAGATAACAATCTAAAATTGGTCTGTACTCAAATCCCCTGCTCCCCTCTGTCCTACCCCTCCGCCCCCAATAAAACTATTAATTGTGTAACCATTAAACTATTGAATATTTAACTAAAAAGCAAGTGATATATATTTAAATGTCTAGAAGTAAAGCACATTTCCCTTGACATTCCATTTATCATAGTAAGAACTCTTCCACACAACACAGTATTCACTTGAACAGCTTCTTCACAGCATGGAAAGCTTGACCAAGCCAGCTTGCCCTATCTACTCACCAATGGTCACTCATGACATGTTCAGTAGAGTTTACATTTCCTCAAACTCTTCCAGTAAACGATAACTAGAAGCCCTAATGCAAGTAACCTCATGCACCTTCTAAGCCAAATGTCAACGGAAAAGACATGACAGTTAGATCTGTATAAAAAATTGGATGTTGACCTTTCACCATTGAAGAGGTCGTGCTTGCTTTTCTCGTGCACGATACAGCAAGAGTTTAAGTCATGTTTATTGTCTGTAGTCTTCACAGCCTTTAAAAAAGAAGTATTTTGGTAAACCAAATCATAGTAAAATGAAAATGGGTAGTAAAGTAAAAGGCAGTGAAAACAACAGGTATTCTTTTTTGGCTGCCCAAAAACACATTTGGGATTATAATATTGATCTACAGTAACTTGGACCACCACGCTTCAAATCCATGTACGGTATCCCCATTAGATTTGGACTATACCTTTGCTTCGATAATGGATTTCCACTACTTTTAACGCCTTCTCAAACACCCCAAATATTTATTTGGATAACGAGAGTTACGTAAGCTCTGTCACAACCAGACAACTAAAATATACCATTTATAATCAGAAGATATGGATAATCAAACAAACAAGATTCCCTCATATGTTTATATATATTTCACACACTATCATGCATGATTGGATGATGGGTCTCTGAGATGGTTGCCTACTTAGTTTGTTAGCTAATTTTGTATTGGATTCACATCATATCTTAGGGATTCCAATCATAATCAACCACTAGATAATCCATTTTCTCTCCAATATGATGAATGGTTGCCATCTAAACATATCTCCAAATCCAACTGTGCACATTTTGTAAGAATTCTTTTATTGTATGCAGACCAATCTCTTTGTTTGGTTTAAACCCATCTTGGAGAAGTCAATGCAAATCAAAGCCAATTTTACTTAACTCAAGTTAAGTGAGCGTATAAGGGCTTATACTTACTTTGTCCTACCTAATAGCGGCCTACTATACTTTAATGCCCTTAACAACTAAACTTTGAGTTAGGTTGGGATTCTTGGGATTGTATTTAATGTTACCCATTTGTCTTGGTCATACAAACGTGACTTGGAAGTGTTAATGATTGTTGAAAACTCATGTCCCTAACGAATCCTCTTTTGTATTTAGAGGCACTTTGTATTATATAATTAATAATGAAAGCTATGAAACAACTAATCCCAAAGGTTGTTCAGTGTGCACTAAAGAGTAGAGGGAGGTTAGTAGTATCCTCGAGAAAACAACACTACATACAAGCAATAACGACAGCATGTGTTGGTGAGCTACAAGAAAAGAGACACTAAAGGCAAAAGTATTGTAAAAGTAGAAACAAGTAAGCAACCACCATAGAAAGTGGAGCTTTTTGTTTTAAAAACAAGGTAATAAATGTTTAGGATAAAAGGACTATATGAGAGTTGTTGAGGTCAATAATAAAAATAGAATTGATTATAATGATCTTTCAAAACTGTTACAACAATAGGTGGAAAACAATTAATAACGAGTTTAAATGTCATAATTTGTATTTCTTTATGTATGGTTAGAATGTAGTACATGATATTAAAGTTGGCTTTATTTTGGTTATGGAGAGTAGATTTAGTAATTGTATAGAGTAGGTATCAATAGTAAATTTGAAAATGTGTACAAAATGTATCTATTGCATTTTCTTTTTCAAGTGGTGGTTGGCTTTGAAAGTGTCTTATAGAAGGTTTAAGAAAATGGTGATAGAGTAGAAATTTTAGATTGCAACTTCTAGAGAAGAACATGAGTGCACTCCATACAACCTTTTTTCCAAAGATAACTTATTGTAACTTGTCTCATTGATTAAAAAATGATATTTGGATTGATACAAAATCTCAACAAAGTTATTTTCCAACCAAGAGATGATTAAAGATGGTTAAGGTAGCATGTTGATGGAGACATGAAATTATGATCTCATAGAGGTGTTAAGCATGCTTTATGGGAGAAAAGAATGGGAGAAAAGAATGAAAATGTATATGAAATAACTTAGGTTTTATCCTAGCAATGCTATGATTCAAGCTTTTATTGATTTGATTAAAAAATAGTTGCATAAACTTGAACTTATACAAGAGAAGGTACCACAATTTAAGAGTTAAAGTCCATTTTAATAATGATGGAAATAGAGACTCCAAATTATCCTTCAATTAATTGAACCACTAACATAAGAAGTATAAAATTTTCTCACTAACTGATGACTAGGGCTCTTGCACACAAATCTCTCTACAATAACTTTAATGTTTCAATATTTCTATGGGCAACTCTTTAAAGGTGAAATCTAATGTGGGAATATACAAGAAACCCTTCAAGTGATAGTTAAATATTGTATCCTAGTTATAGTTGGTTTTTGAATTGACTTTTTTCCTTTGAAGAGATTAAGCATGCCTTCTTTTTATAGCACAAAAAAATCTTAGGTATCAATGGGTTGCCTATGGAATTTCACCAAACTATGTGGCCATGCATTAAAAATAAAATGTATCCACTTTATTTAGAATAATTTGAACATGGATGTTAGGCTCAAGCATCAATAAAAAGCTTAAACAAACTTCTTTCTAGGGGAAAAAATGAAGAAACCACTTTTGTCTAGTGCCCTATTACACTATTGAACACTTTTTACAAGTTTATTGCTAAGGCATTGATTTTTTGAATAAAATTAGTGGTTCGAGGTATTGTGATACTATAATGTATAAGTTTTATTGAGGAAGATATATTCTTGATGATCTATTTCTAGCATGGGAAAATAATGAATGAGTCCAAGAGTTAGGCGAACACTTATTGTTGGTTAGGCTAGATTTTGACAAGGATTATGACATAATATGCTAAAATTTCATTCTCAAAATGATGCAATGACTGAGATTTGAGCCAAAAAATCATGCTCATGTTGAAATTATTTTTAAATATTTCAATGCCTACATAGTCCAATTAATAACATAATATCTAAATATTTCCCTTTAGGATGTTCTATTAGGGCCCTCTTTCACCCTTATTGTATGTGCTCATTGTTGATGCTTTGGGTTATTTATTGCAAACACTTAACCAATTGAATCTTATATCTAATATTTTCATTCCACAAAATATTCTAATAAATTCATATTTTGTGATGATAGCTTATTATTTTTGTGAAAAATAGAAAAGGAGCTGAATGATACCTTAGATATTTTAAATCCATATTGTTCTATGTTAGGATCTGTGGATACTAAATCTATATAAGCTTCAAACAATGACCACCATTAATATTGTTAGTCAATTTAAAACAAGCAAATCCAACATTCCTATGAAATATTCAATCATGCTACCTATGCAAACAAGATAAATAGAACAAAAACAACTAAATGAAAGCACATGAAAACTATTAGAGTAAAGTAATTAATTAACTTTACTCTCCTCTTAAGATTTCACTTTATGCACACATATTAGTCATTTAATAATTAATATTTAATTATTAAATGCACTCACCTTAGGGTTAGCTTTTCCTTTTGGTGTTGATCTCCTTTATAAGGATTGATCTCTTGTATTGTATTCACTTCTTGATTCATTTTTTCTCTGATAATACATCTTGCACTTTGTCAGAGCCCAAACCCTTGTTTTGTTCTCTCTCTTTCTTTGCGACATGTTTCTTGCATGCAGGTGTTCTTTGGGTTCTGTGGATTTTTATTTCTCAAATCCTACATGTTATCAAAGCCAGATCTACTGCAGCTTGTTCAGTTTTTGAAATATTTAGAGATCTTGGTTTTGGTTGCATCAGATCTGTGTTTGTCTTCTTTTATTTGGAATAGGGGGTTCTTTTTTTGGAGCACTTTGAGCCCAAACAGACCTCACTATTGATCTCATAGCATCCAAAAACACCTATTTTCATATAATATACGTCCGATTCTGACACAGTTGCTCTAGAAGGCAAACAAAATTTGCCCCAAGGCCGTACGACCCCCAGTGCACACAGTTTGAGGTGAAAAATTAAAAAAAATTAAAAAACCCAAAGTTTTTTTTAATTTTCTAGCGCTGCCAGTTTAAAACCTAGCACTGTCGCTGCTCAGCCAAGCGGCCACCAGCAGAGGCAGTGGCCACCACCTCTAGCAGCCAGGCTGCCAGCTCAGCCAGCGGGCTGCCCAGCCGCCGCCGAACCACCGCTCGACCTGTGCTCCGCCCGCGGCCCGCTCAAGCACCGTCCGCTGCTCAGGAGTTAATCGCATGCCGCTTTGGAGTTAATCGCCGCTCAGGAGTTAACCGCCCGCAGACCACCAGTAGACACCGCCCGCCGTGTTTACACTGTGACTGCTAGTCATGATCATCGAAGCTACTAGCGGTTTCCTAGCCCCCGCCGGGATTTTTTCCCTAGCCCCGGTCACGTGGGTGACTCGGGGCCACGCTGACAGCCCCTGACCATTAGACCCCTGGCCACGCATGCAACCAGGGGCTTATTTTTTTTAGCCCCTGAGGGCTCTGGGGGGTCTAATTGTGCATTTTCAGGAGACTTTCAGTAAATCGGGTATAAAATGGGCATACGATCTCCTTTTTTTCAAACAAGATACCATTGGAAAGCTGATTCTGGTGCCGTTCTAATGGATCAGGTCTGATTTCCTAGTTTTTCTTTTTTGATGTTGTTTTACTTAGTCAAAGTCAGAACTTATTTTTTGCACTCCCAGAGCCATATCTTTTGCATACGGACTCCGTTTTTCGTAAATGAATAGGCGTTGGAAAGGTGTTTCTGTGCTATTTCCAGATTTGTCATTTATTTTTCTAGAATCTACCCCAAGTACATTTTATTCAGTTTTTTGTGTTTTCACACATCTGTTAATTACTTGGACTTTTTGGCACCTGGAAATGATTTTTTTGCATGGGATGGCATATGTTGATCTGGTTTATCAGTATTGAGGTCAGTTAGTCTCATATTTTTGTAATTTGAAGAGTTATCATGGGTTTTTCTACTCACCCTTCAGTTGTTTTTTCTGGAACGGGGTAATTATGAGTCATGGGCAAAGGGCATACTTACACACTGTAGGTGGCTTAATATTTTGCCTTATTTGTATGATCTCATACCTAAACCAACAACTTCAAAGGGAAAACTAGCTTGGGATATCATTAGAAATCACATAGTAGGACTTATATTGTCTAGTGTTTATTCTAACACTGTGTGGGCTATATCAGGCATTGATTGTCCTCACTCACTTTGGACATGTCTTTGGGAGATCTATGGAGACCCTAGTCTTTCTCCATTCCAAGAGGATCCTACTTCAAATTGTCTTGTACCCATTGGTTGGAGAGAGAACACACCTTTTGATCATGATACTTTAGAGGAGCTTTAGTATTTAGACACCCTTACATATTCTGATGAATTAGAGGATTGTCTCACAGTTCCTACTCTTCACACTAAGATTATACTTGTATCAGCATCTTCTCCTGTTCTTGATTATTTTGATATTGCCTCTTCTTTGGCTCATATTGATTCAGCTAAGTAGGACATCATACATCTTTCATACATGGTTATTTGGGATTCTTATCTTGCAGGCATTTCGTCTTTGTTTGTAGAGTCCTATATTGCAGATCTGGAGGATTACTTTGAGGATTTTCAGCTCCTCTTTGTTGATAGCCATATTCCAGTTGTTAGCCCACCATCATCTGTGCATTTAGAGGTTGCAGTTTTTGAGTCTTCAGTTCAGTTTGGATTTGACATCTTTTGTTTCAGTTCAAACAGAGAGATTCTTCAACATCCTATTATGGCACACATCTTGAGACATCTTGGTTCTTCTCTTTTCACAAGGTTTCTTCGACATTGTCCTTTGGATCTGTTTCTTCCCAAGGGGAGGAATATTATTTTCCACTTCAAGATATCTTTCTGGATTCTACATCAGGCATCTACCATTGCAACATGAGTTTCTTCATTGTGGGGGGGCCTTCTAGTCTCTTTCTATTTCTCTTATGGAGACCATTGTATATGTACTTATATGATAGAAGTTTTCTATGGGGGGTATCATGTTATCCACCTCCTATCCTTCTTTTCTTAGTGCATTGCATGTTTTCATCTCTTTTTGGAGTAGAGTTTTTCCCATGAGGTTTTCTCCTTTACTCCGCTTTATAGAGATTTTGTTGTATTCGAGTACCTAATCAGGCCATGTTGTCAGGACCCTCTATTGCATTGTAGTTCCTTTGCTTTCTTCTGCATTGTTTGTAGCTGCATTGTAGCTCATCTTAAGGGGGGGTGTTAGAGTAAAGTAATTAATTAACTTTACTCTCCTCTTAAGATTTCACTTTATGCACACATATTAGTCATTTAATAATTAATATTTAATTATTAAATGCACTCACCTTAGGATTAGGTTTTCCTTTTGGTGTTGATCTCCTTTATAAGGATTGATCTCTTGTATTGTATTCACTTCTTGATTCATTTTTTCTCTGATAATACATCTTGCACTTTGTCAGAGCCAAAACCCTTGTTTTGTTCTCTCTCTTTCTCTGTGACAGGTTTCTTGCATGTAGGTGTTTTTTGGGTTATGTGGATTTGTATTTCTCAAATCCTACAAAAACATGATCAAACCTTGTCCCATAATAGGAGTGGTGCTCCTTTGATGTGAAAAGGATTCCTTTTCCCACCCCCTTGATAAGCTTTCAATGAACCAAATGTGATACAAATGCAAGATGAAATGTGCCTATAGTGAAAATACATGAGATTATAGATAGATTTCAAGTAGAAGTGGCTTCTATTTATAGGTTGAAGGATTGAAGAATGGAGAGATGGGAGGAATGTGGGACTAAAAGAGAGCCAATGAGATTGGGACACTTGTCTCAATGCTAATGGGTGAGGATTGAGCACATTTTGCATGTGGTTGAGATGTTTTGGAGAGAAATTGTTTGGGTAAGAAAGTCAAATAAAGGGAGTCAATGAAGGAATATTCCCTAGAATATTCTTTTGAGAGGATAAATGAGGGAATTAGTTAATTAAAATAAACTATTTTCATGTGCAAGTGGGTTAGTTAAATAAGGGTTGATTTAACTCTTGGGTAGTTAAAAGCTAGAGAATTCATTAATGATAATTAGAAGGTGATTAAAGTTAATTAATTCAAAATTTAATTAACTTTAAGTGGGTTAGTGAATTTATGATATTTGATTTAAATCATTTGATTTATTTAATCAAATAAGAGGACTTTGGGGATTTAATTAAACAAATTGATTTATTTAATTAAATATGATGGACATTAGTGAATTAATCTAATAAACCACTTCATTTGATTAATAGAAGAATTTGATGATAATTGATCAGAATTAGTTAAGATTATTTACATGTCTATAGGATCTTAGCTAGTTCATTACAAAATAGAGTTCTTATTTACCCAAGTTGGTTCAACACCTCAATAGACTCCCAAACATAGTGAAATAATTTGATATCTTGGCATTCTATTTGGTTTATGATTCTCTTATTAAGATGTGGAAACAATACCTATATAGACAAGAATCAAGCATTTAATCAGGGAAATAAATTCCTTTCCATTATTTAGAAAAAAACAAGTAGTTGATAGAATCTTTGTTGTCACACAATGCATATTTTTCTTCTTACTAGATGCCATCTTATATGTAGGGTATGCATATTTATGTAAATTAATTTGATAGTTCCCTTAGACTACATGGGATAAAATTACTAGCTTCAAATCCATCTCTTGGTCTTATTGCATCCAATCGAGGTCCAAAGGTAGATTAGGAATTATAGATACCAAAACTCAAGGATTATGTCTAGTTGCCAAATGGATTACTAGAATTTTTAAAGGGATGAAGCATGAGTTTTTTATTAAGGCATATAATTTTTACAACTTTAGCTAAAGAAAAGTAACATAATATTAATTTATTGGACAAGATTTTTTCAAATTAAAGTTTCCTTTCCTATTCAATCCACTTACAAAGCATAGTAGAAAAAAAATGTAATTTTTTAAATTGGAGAGTCTTCATTATAACTTGATTTTAATTTTTCTTCTTCTTCCATCTAGTGAAATAAGCACATTGAATATCAAGAGAAATCTTTAGCCATTAGCTTTCTAAGGAATGTTGATCACTTGTTCAAGAAAGAGGTTCAATAGTTCAATGACATATGAAACTTCACTTAAATTGGTCTCCTTGGTAGATCACTAAAGAATGTTTTGGATTGAATAATAATTTTAACGTACTTCTTAATTTTTTGTAATATTTTGTTCCCCTAGTTTAACAATAATATTATGTAATCTAATATCATGTAATTTAGATTCACGGATTAGCATTGGCTCTCTTCCCAACATATTTTATTCTTCCCTTTCAAAAAAATTATCTCCTCCTTCCCAAAAATGTCCTTAGTTCTCCACATCATTATTAAATGGAAGCACAAATTCAAACATAAATATTGGGTTGAAATGAGTGCACAAATCTAGAAATTCAATGTTGATATATATGTGTAGACACTTGAAAATGTCCCAAGTGTATCACACACCTTATTTCACTTACTAACATTATTTCTAGCATAATTCACCTAATTCCTCTATTTAATTAAATAATGTCCAATTATGTTGTTAAATTCACTTTATTCTCCTATTAATTAAATAACTAAGGTTATTTGATTAATTCATCATAATTCATCATTTTTCCCTCTTTTTGATTAAATAATGTCAAATTATTTAATTAAATGCTAACAATCTCACTTGATTAAATAATTCCAATCATTTAATTAAAACTCGTAATTCTTCCAACTTGCACAATTAAATGATTTCTTGAATTATTTAATTAGCTATTTTTTCTCTAACTCTCCAATTTGCGTAAAGAATATTCCCCATGGAATATTCCCTTTTCAAATTTGAATTCTTCCCTCCAACTCAAAATATCTCCAACATAATTCTTATAATTATGGGATATTGTTGAGTGTCTCATGGATTATGAATTGTTGATCTAATCCTTGATCCATGTCTCCCTCTCTCATTCAATTTCATCCATTGATCACCATTTTCCATCTTGACCATTGATCATAATTCAAGAATACTATAACTACTTCACCATTTACATGATAATTCATTCACAATCTTCATAGCACCCTTACTCTCCTGAATTGAGCACTCACTTTGAGCAATTTGAGAGAACTTTGAGAGAATTTTTAAATCAAGAATCTTCAAATCACTTGGAATTGAGATTTTGCATAATGATTAGGCAAGTTTGAGCAATCTACATTACATCACACCAAATTTGCTTTGAATTTGGAATGGAATGGGGAGGTTTGCACATTAGTTTTGGTTTAATTGCTTTGAGTCATGTTTCATGCTTTTAATTTGAATCATTTAGTGTTGTTGATCAAATTTCATTGGAGTACTAATTTTAATTGATCAATTTCTTGTTTAATTGCTTCATTTCAGTATTGTTTGATCAATTAGATTTATATACTTACAATATGCTTAAATGATTTCTTGAAAAATATTACATTGTGAATTCACTATTGATGATAGACTAAAATGCTTTCTTATTCACCTAGTTAAAGGCCTCTTTTATTATACATATGAAACTATGAAACACTTACTATGTGGCTACATTTTTGCTAAAGAGCATCAATATGCTATTTTTAGTTATTTGATTGTTTTATTTGTTCAACATAAGTTAGACGAAGCTTTTTTTGGAAAAAGTCTTTAAAAAAATGTAGTTGTTGACTCAATTAGATGTGTTATCCTTTTGCACCTATGTAGAATTATATGTTCGGTTATGTTTTCTAATTCATATATTCATCTAGAAACTACAACTTCAAGGCTTTACTCTAGCATATTATTCTAGATTGCATCCATATCTTCTCAATTTTACATAAGACTAAAGAAAAACAAGAAATGACCTACTAATTGGATCAAATCAAGTTATAATTCAACCATCTCCAAGTCAATCAATGCATTATAAATAAGAGAGTTGTGTACACTACCAATGTCATGATGAAATCTATATAATAATAATAATTACGTCAAGAGGTGTTTGACAATGGCAACAAGATGCAGATTATAATCAAGTGAGCATGCTAAAAAAAAACTTACCTTTTACCTTAAATTTTATAACCACTTACAATCAAAATGTTAATATTTGATAACAAACGTAAATTAATATTTCATAATAAAATATAATATGAAATACAAACAAAATAATTTTATTTTTTTAAGTGATTAAAAACTAAAACTAAAAATATGAAATAACTCTTAAGCAAATTAAAAAATATCATGTCATTCTAAAGGAAATAAAATAATTATTTGACTTTTCAATTCCACCGCTCTCCTTCAATAAGAATTAAGTACCTTTGAAACTCCTAAATAAATAAAATACTTTTTTAGTAAAAAACATCTATTATTAAATAAATAAATTCTTAAAAAAAACAATATAAATGTAATAAAATAATTCTTAATTAAATAAAATATCTCTAAATAAATCTCTCAAATTTATTTAAGATATCTATATTAATATTTATTTTATCCTACTTAATACTTCAAACTTAACTTTTATAATTACTTTTGATTATTTAATTAAAAAAACATAAACTTAAATCTCTCCCATTTAACATTAAAAATATACATTTCAGTAAGAAAATCCTCCAATAATTTTTGTAGGTACACTCGGTTCTTGTATTACTTAGGTAAGGTATGACATGGAGAGGATATTTTTATATGAAAAAGTAATTGTCACGTATATCATAATAATAATTAGAAAACCGCTGTCCACGTTGTAAAAGCACACAAGTAATTATTATTATTAATTGAAAAGGCAATGTTTGTGAATTACTATATCTTATAACTATGCGTGTAGAATGCGTTGCCATAGTTTTTAAATAAATTTATTTAGAATATTGTAAGTAGTATCACCGGAATTATAAGGGAGAATTTAAGGTGAGGTGGCATGTGTATAATAGTAATGTTGTATCAGTTGTTGACTTGTCATGTATGATTGTATAATTGTAAAGCTTGTTGTGGTATATATTTATTCTTGTTCTCGTAGCTTACTCATTTGTTATAATTCTCTTACTATTTTTTTTCAATCACAGTTTTGTTTGAGGTTTCAATGTGTGATTATTTTCACCCATCTTTTTGAATATATGTAACATTATTTTAATTAGCAATGCATACACCATTCATTAAAAATATGAGAAGTTTATATTTAAGTTGGAAGTTGTTTTTTATTACACTATTACTAGTAGAAGGAACGAGTCTATCAAAGTCATTTAAGGATTGAACTTGACCAAATCATAACTTTAGAAGAGTTGATCTCTAATGAATGGCGTAGTTAATGAACATATTATCATCCTCACTCATTAATCTACAACTCTTCGATATACACCATATTTTTATTTATATAGACTATAAAAAACCATGTCTATTAAATCACCATGGATTTTTTTCATTGTATAAGAAACAAAAAACTTAATAGAGCCTGTTAGCACCCCAATTTGTTTTGTCTCACTTTGCCTTATGTCATTTCTATGTTGTGCATTTGATACTATCTCACCCATCATTGATAACTGATATGAGAAATCTCCAATTGCATTACCTATGTTGAAATATTTGTTGGCAATACAAGCGCAGACAATTGAGAGTGGGGGTGAATCAGTTGTCACAGAAATTCAAAACTTATCCAACTTATTAACCTTATTCTCAGATCTGATTATTAACCATGAAAACATAAATCATCAACACATCAGAAACACACATAACAACAAATATTTTTACATGGAAACCCTATTAGGGGAAAAACCACGGTGGAGGTCAGTCCACAAGATTATACCCTGTTAAAAGTATAATGAAAATGAAATATGGGGAATGCGCATGCATTCAAGCACACTACCTAGAGCTCACTACTAAATTACAAAGGAAGACACACTGTCTTACAAAGATTCAAATTACAACTGTCTAGATTTTGAACTGAGAAAATAACATCTACTAATGTCTTATTACAGTTCCAATTAAGCACATGAACACTTCTCCAATCTTCTTCACTCTTCTTCACACTCTGCTCTGCCTTCAAATGATTTAGAACATTATTCGTGCACACACACATTCAGCATCCTTCAAATGAAATGAATAATCGATTATATATATATCCGCAACAAGAAATTTTATCGCTACAAGTTAGCCACAAAGAAATAATAAAATGAATATAAACTATCGGCCCAAAACATTAAAGATTATCAATGTGAATCAACCAAGATCAACCACACTTCAATTAATTTCTCCTCAAAGATCCACAACATGCTACAAACACTATGTTGGCCAAGAACAAGAAAAACATGAACACACAAGAGACAATCACCAACCACGAGCAAAATGGTCAATGTGGACCTGCAACAAAGATAGAGCACAATCTAGAAACATCCACAAGCATCACGAATCACAAGAGAAGCATCCACAACAACTGCACTAACTGAAATAGCCTCATCTTCAATCAGGAACACCAATTGAAGAAACATAAAAACTGTCAGAATGAAAATCTTCATAACTTGATCAAATCTTCATGCGGATCTCTAAAACTCGACGTGGATAAACAAGATACACTTAGCAACAAACCCTTTAGTCCACAACCTCTAATCCACAACGTACAAAAGTAAATGACATACTAAACTTCACTTCACCACTGACACCCTGCAACTCATTTATTGCAGTTTTCTCAATATCCTTGACATATACAACTTCAAATGAATTTATGCTAATAGTGTTGACATCAATGACAACCACATATCAGCAACACAACCACAACATCCAACAATCTACCACTTTGGCATTGATGGCAACACATGATGTGAAAAACAACATCAACACAACTAACTCCTGCTTAGATTTTGACTCACCTTCTCCTCAACACTTTCACATAATCTTTCTCTCCACAAGGCTCTTCTCCTCAGATAATCCCAATTTTTAACATGACTCTTCTCTTCCTTTGACATCAAGATCTCTAAGCTCTGAACCATCTGACTACTCCCTCTGAGTAGCAGTCACCACAACATCAACCTGAAGCAAGATATAATTGTGAAATGCACAGACTAATGCAATGTAATGCATCCTTAGTTCTAATTAGGAGGGGTAATCACCCCTAACTTCCCTCTAAGATACTCAAAAGTATCCTTAAGCAATGACTTGGTAAAGATGTCTGCAATCTGCTCCTTAGTAGGCACATACTCCAGTCTGACTTCCTTTTCACTTACCTTCTCCCTCAAAAAGCGAAACTTGATAGATATATGATTTGTTTTTTAATGTAGCACTAGATTCTTGGAAATGTTAATAGCACTTGAATTATCACAGAATATAGCAATAGGCTCATCACATACAATTCTAATATCATTCAACAGTTATTTCATCCACAATACTTGAGTACAATTATTAGCAACAACAATGTATTTAGCCTTTGCAGTAGACAAGGAAATGGCATTTCGCTTCTTACTTAACCATGAAATTAGCTTCTTACCCAAGAAAAATGCTTCACCACTAGTAATTTTTCTGTCATTCACATCTCTTGCCCAGTCAACATCAGTAAAGGAACTCAAGGTAAGATCATCATCTTTAGGATACCATAGGCCAAGATCAACAATCCCCTTCAAGTATCTAAAAATTCTCTTCACAATAGTCACATGAGATTCCTTCGGATTAGCTTGGAATCTTGCAACAATACATGCAACATTCATGATATCAGGCCTAGTTTGAGTTAAGTACATCAATCCACCAATCATTGATTTGTATCTTGTTTGATTTTCTTTCAGAGAATCATCTTCTGTTGTCAACTTGCATCCGGTCACCATAGGTGTACCAATTGGCTTTGAATCTTCCATACCGAACTTCTTCAACAATTCCTTCACATACTTGGACTAAGATATAAAAATCCCTTTATCTAATTGAGTAATTTGCAATCCCAAAAAGAATTTCATCTCACCAGTCATAGACATCTCAAATTCATTCAGCATCTCATTAGCAAACTTCATGCACAAACCATCATCTCCTCCAAAAATGATATCATCAACAAAGACTTCAACAATCAAATCTTTATTATGATCAATTTTGGAATACAAATTACTATCAGCAGTACCTTTGTTAAATCCAAGCTTCAACAAATACTTGTCCAATCTTGCATACCATGCTCTAAGGGCTTGCTTGAGTCCATACAATGCTTTCTTCAACCGACACACCATATCCTCCTTATCAGTCAACTGGAATCCATCAAGTTGCTCAACATACACTTCTTCTTCCAATTCACCATTTAGAAAAGCTGATTTTACATCCATTTGAAAAACTTTGTAGTTTTATGAGCAACATAGGAAAGAAATAATATTATGGCTTCAATTGTAGCAACAAGGGAAAAGGTCTCTTCAAAATCAATTCCTTCCATCTGTGAATATCCTTTACATACTAGTCTTGCTTTATTTCTAACCACTTCACCTTGTTCATTCAGTTTGTTTCTAAAGACCCATTTGGTTCCAATTACATTCTTATCCTTAGGTTTGGGAACAAAAATCCATGTATCATTATTTTCAATCTGTTTTAACTCTTCTTTCATTGCTTCAACCCAATACTCATCTTTACATGCTTCATTCACACTAGTAGGCCCAGTCTTTGATATCAAGCAATACTCTTCTACAATCTTTCTCCTAGTCTAGACACCTTTGTTGTTATCACCTATAATCTAATCTTCTAAATGATTCAATCTTACATACCTCAGAGTCTTCTTAGGATGTTCTTCAACTTCAAGCTCTTCTGATCTCTCTTCTACTCTTTCACTAGTTTCTCCTTCTTCATTTTCTTGATTTATTAGATTGATTTGCACTTGATTTGTAGTTTGAACTTGCTTTCCTTTGTTTGTACTATCATCCTGATCATCAGAGTCATATCCACAGGTTTTGGATAGTGTACCAAAGTCTTCATCAACCTTAACATTTGCACTTTCAACCATTTTCTTCAATCTTTTATTGTAACATCGGTAGGCCTTACTTTTAGTAGAATAACCCAAAAAGATAACTTCATCACTCCTAACATCAAAATTTCCTATGTCTTCATCTCTCTTAATATATCATTTTCTTCCAAATATCTTGAAGTATTTAACAAAGGATTTTGACCAATCCATAGCTCAAAAGGGGTCTTACTAGTATCACCTTTGATTTGTACCCAGTTGAGTGTGTACACAGTAGTACTCATAGCTTCTCTCCAATAGATATGAGGGACATTTCCTTCCAACATCATAGTTCTAGCGGCATCTTCAACTATTTTGTTCTTCCTGTCCACAACTCCATTTTGCTAAGGGGTCCGAGGTGCAGATAATTTTCTTTTTATTTCATTTTCTTCACAAAAAGTATTAAATTTGCCATAAGTGAATTCACCACCTCTATATGATCTCAGACATTTAATCTTCAAACCTGTCTTTGTCTCAACCATATCTTTAAAGATCTTGAACTTTTCCAATGCTTCATATTTCTCCCTTAAGAAAGTAACCCATACCATTCTAGAATAATCATCAATGAGTAACATGAAATACTTGTAACCTTGTAAACTTCTGACCTTAGAGGGACCACACAGATCAGTATGCACAAGCTCTAACAATTCATTTGAACAATGTTTTTAACTCCAAAATAAAATCCTAGTTTGCTTTCCCAATCAAGACATTCCTTGCATATTGCATTAGTAGGTTTCACCAACTTAGGTAGATCTCTCATAGCCTTAGTAGAACTTATCTTGACAATATTATCAAAGTTAACATGACACAACCTACTGTGCCATAACCAACTTTCATCAACTTGAGCAATCAAACAACTTTTACTAGCAACACTCAAGTGAAAGATATTACCTTTTGTTTTTGTACCTGATGCAAGTTCATTTCTGGAACTCAATATTCTTCACTTTCCATCCTTGAATTGAAGATTGTATCCCTTATCAACCATTTGGCCAACACTCAAGAGATCATGCTTCAAGCCTTCCACATATAGAACATCATCAGTATTATGCTTACCATCAAGAGAAATGCAACCTCTTCCATGGATCACACCAGCTGTATTATCACCAAATCTCACAACACCACCATCATACTTTTCCAAGCTTACAAACTTACTTTTGTCTCCTGTCATATGATGTGAAAATCCACTGTCTATTACCCATTCATATTTTTCTTCAACTCAAGCAGCCAGGGCTTTCTCCACATTTGTACAACCTACAGATTCGGTAGATACAGGATTATTTTCCTTGATAGCAATAAATACCCATTCATCATCACTTCTATTTCCTTTATCAGATTCATCATCTGTCATGCCTTCATCAGTAGCTCATAGTAACACTTCTAAAATCTAGGGTTGTTATGTCTTGGTTTAGGGGCTCTTTGCGGACACCTTGATGCAAAATGACCTATCTTATTGTAAGAAAAACATTTAAGAGGCAATTTTCCTTCATACTTATCATTTCCTCTCGGTCCTCTTTTGACAATAAGTGCTTCTAGCTCTTTTATCTCTCTTTCTTCTTCTTCAATCTGTCTGATTTCATCCTCATACTTGAATGTCTTCCTAGATGAACTTTCACCTGGATCATATCTATATCTATCTCTTTTGAAAGTAGTAGCCTTAAATATAGATTCAACCTTAGGAAGGGCATCACCAAATTCACTCAACTCAAAAGCAGTCAGCTTACCAACCAACGTATCTTTGGTTATGTTTTTTACAGTTTAGAGCTCTTCAATAGCACTAGCTTTGACTTTGTAAGAATCAAGTAGGGATCTAAGCACTTTAGCAACAATCTTATATTCATCTATCTTTCCACCAACACATCTAATACCACACACAAGTTCATTCACTCTTTGCATGAAATTATTAATGTTCTCATCATCACCCATTCTCAACCTTTCATATTTCCCTTTCAAACTCTACAACTTAGAAATCTTCACATTAGCATCACCTTCATAATAGGTTTCCAAATTTTTCCGGATCTCATAAGTAGTCTTTAGGTCCATAACATTTCTCATCTGAGAATTAGTCAAAGCACTCAACAAAGCTTCCTTAGCCCATATATTATACTCAACATCTATGATCTTAGTAGAAGTAGTAGGGCCATCATGTGGAATAATATAAGTATTACTTGTAATGCTCCAGTAGGGTTCACCAATGCATCTCAGATGACACTCCATTCAAGTCTTCCACAAAGAATAATTTGTTCCATCAAATCTCGGAATATCCTTCTTGTAACTTGTCATCGCGAATCACCTTAAGCTGTTAAACTTCTTTCAAGGAACTAGCTCTGATACCAATTGTTGGCAATACAAGGGCAAAAAAATGAGATGGGGGGGTGAATCAGTTGTCGTGTAGAAATTCAAAACTTATCCAACTTATTAAGATTATTCTCAGATCTGATTATTAACCATGGAAACATAAATCATCAACACATCAACAACATGCATAACACCAAATTTTTTTATGTGGAAACTTGTTAGGGGAAAAACCACAGTGGAGGTTAGTCCATAAGATTATACCCTATTAAAATTATAATAAAAATGAAATATGGGGAATGCACATGCATTCAAGCACACTGCCTAGAGCTCATTGCTCAATTACAAAGAAAGACACACTGTCTTACAAAGAGATTTGGATTGTAGCCATCTGAATTTTGAACTAAGAAAATAACATCTGCTAATGCCTGATTATAGTTCCAATTAAGCACATGAACACTTCTCCACTTTTCCTTACACTTTTCTCTACCTTTGAATGATTTAGAACATTATTTGCACACACACACACAATTGACATCCTTCAAATGAAATGAACAATTTCTTATATATATCCGCAATAGGAAATTTCATCTCTACAAGTCAGCCACAAATAAATAATAAAATGAATATAAACTGTCAGCCCAAAGTTTTAAAGATTATCAATGTGAATCAACCAAGGTAGGACACAAATTAGTGAAGACCCAAATCAACATCTCTAGCACAAAAACACTTCAATTAATTTCTCCTCGAAGCTCCACAACACGCTACAAACACTATGTTGACCAAGAATGAGAAAACACATAAGCACACAAGAAAAAATCACCAACCACGAGCACAACGATCAATGTGGACGTGCAACAAAGATAGAGCATGATCTAGAAACATCCAAAAGCATCACAAATCACAAGAGAAGCATCTGCAAGAACTGCACTAACTGAAATAGCCTCATCTTCAATCAGGAACACCAACTGAAGAAACATAAAAACTGTCAGAATGAAAATCTTCATAACTTGATCAAGTCTTCATGCAAATCTCTAAAAGTCGACGTGGATAAACTAGATACACTCAACAAAAAACCCTTTAGTCCACAACCTCTGATCAACAACGTGCAT
The DNA here is from genome assembly GCA_007258455.2 of Sequoia sempervirens. Taxonomy (NCBI): domain Eukaryota; kingdom Viridiplantae; phylum Streptophyta; class Pinopsida; order Cupressales; family Cupressaceae; genus Sequoia; species Sequoia sempervirens. The sequence goes on along the minus strand of VDFB02373365.1, from coordinate 14,294,235 downwards.
AAATAATTGACATATTGAACTTCACTTCACCACTGACAACCTACAACTCATTTATTATAGTTTTCTCAATATCCTCAACATATACAACTTCAAATGAATTTATGCTAATAGTGTTGACATCAATGACAACCACATATCAACAACACAACCACAACATCCAACAATATTTCCTAAGGGTATTCCTTCTGAAGGGAACACAATCTATTATCATCCTCACTCATTAATCTACAACTCTCCGATATACACCATATTTTCATTTATATAAATCCCTATAAAAACCATGCCTACTAAATCACCATGGATTTTTTTCATTGTATAAGAAAAAAAAAACTTAATAGAGCTTGTTAGCACCCCAATTTGTTATGTCTCACTTTTCCCTATGTCATTTCTATGTTGTGCATTTGACACTATCTCACCCGTCATTGATAATTGATATGAGAAATCTCCAATTGCATTACCTATGTTGAAATATTTCCTAAAGGTATTCCTTCTTAAGGGAACACAATTTATTATCATCCTTACTCATTAATCTACACACTACAACTCTTCGATATACACCATCTTTTCATTTATATAAACCCCTATAAAAAACCATGTCTACTAAATCACCATGGATTTTTTTCATTGTATAAGAAACAAAAAACTTAATAAAGCCTGTTAGCACCCCAATTTGTTCTATCTCACTTTGCCTTATGTAATTTCTATGTTGTGCATTTGACACTATCTCACCCATCATTGATAATTGATATGAGAAATCTCCAATTGCATCACATGTGTTGAAATATTGTATATGGGAACTCCTTCTAAAGGGAACACAATCTACTGAGGGGGGGAGGTGAATCATTAGACTTAAAAAAATTGGAATCCTTCACTTCTACTACAATTATATAGTTTTTCAACATGAATAGCACATAACCATATAAACAATTAATCATAACACAACAAAAGATAACACTAGATATACATGGAAACCCAAGATGGGAAAAACCATAATGAGAATAGTTGCTTGGATCTACTACCCATATCCATCCTCACAATGCAAAAATATAATAAGTGAGATTACAATATGAAGTAGGCACCAACCTACTAGAGACACCAATCCCCTATTAAATCTGTAGGCACCAACCTACTGGATACAACAATCCCCACCAAAAAGAGACACCAATCCCTACTGAAACAATACAATAGGTAGAACACCAGTCTTATCAAAATACAATGATAAAGTTAGCGATTTCAAATATAACTCTAATATGTACCAAAGTCACAGCTAGCACTCTTCCACACTAAGAATGATTTTCTGATACTGACATTCTCTCTTTTCTTCACAGTTATGTACTCAAAATCACCTTACTCGATCACAACCAACACTACTGAAAAATCATACAAGCCATACACATATAATGCATCTAAACATTTGAAATATATACATGACATTACATTAATACTCTTCCATGTCAGCCAAGATGACATAACATGGAACTAAATTTAATTTACATGAAACATGTAATACAACGGTCCAAACAAAAATTTATTTCTTCCAAAAGAACTTGATGTCATGTGCCACCTCAGGAACCTTAAGCATGTCTTATCCTCACTCCACATGCAAGACATGCTTTTATCTATTACCACATATGCTTTGAACTTCAAAAAACTGGAAAACATTCTAACACTTCAAACTTCTTGCATGTTAAACATATTCTTTGAAAAGTCAGGAAATTGATAAAATAATTGTAGACATACTCTCCTTCCAAACCACAAAGCAATATTGCATTTCTACATGAAATGCCAACCATATTTAGAAATCTATCTAGCCAAAAGATATCCTTACACAAAATTCCAAACCACCAAACTCATAATGATTGCATACCCAACATGGTATAATAAACACATCAACAATCTGAAGGGAGTCACAACTCAAAAAAACCTAATGTATGTGACTTGATATATGATATGATTGATTAGATAGTCTACACACTGATAAACAATTTTCTTCCAAAAATTTAAGTCAAATGACAATTCTATTACTCCTACAATCTCTTTCATCTTTGACAACCTTCATATATCTAATATCCTTGACACCCTTTGATAACAAATGCCAACAACCTTTGATAATACTTTGACATTAATGACAACCTATGTTCAATAATCTCTCCCTTTGCCATTGATGGTAAAAAAAAAAAATTTGGACACCACCCACTATCTTTCAAAATGATTTCTTCAATGTAGAATTTTCTCCCCCTATGGAAGATATAGTATTATGATATTATTCTTTTTGAGCAATTCAAAATATTGAGCTCACTCTCTCCCCCCTTGACATCAATGGCAAAGAGTCAACAATTGCTATGATGACATCCACTTACTCCTCCTATGAGGAGGCACCATTTTTGCAATCTTTTTCATATTTATTGATACACTACACCATCTAGAAACTTGTTCCCTGGATAAACTCCCCCTGAGTCCATGCTTCACTACTTTTGAAAATACTCCACAAGACCACCAATCCTTCTTACAGTAGGGAGACCAAGCTCCCCCTCACCCTATTCTTCCTCTTAATTCAAGAGGAGGGAGCAACAACTCCCAATTTCTATTAGAGAAACTCAAATGCCTCCTTAGGAAGTTGCTTCATGAATATATCTACAACTTTCTCCTTTCTATCCACATATTCGAATCTTACTTCCTTCTTTGCAACTCTTTCCCTCAAAAATGATACTTTATTGTAATGTGTTTTGATATTGAGTGCATCACTAGATTCTTTGAAATATTTATTGCACTGGTGTTATCACAAAGAATAGTGATAGGCTCTTCAAACTCAACCTTCATCTCCTTTAGGTTCTGCTTCATCCAAAGTACTTGAGCATAGCATGTTGTGGCAATGTATTTTGCTTCAAATGTAGATAAAGAAATTGATTCCTACCTCTTACTCAACCAAGACACCAAACTATCACCAAGGAATAATGCACCACCACTTGTGCTCTTCTGATCATCAACACATCTCTCCCAATTTGCATCTATGTATGTAGTCAAAGTGAGATTCTCACTTTTTGGATACCACATTCTAAAATATTTAGTGGCCTTTAAATACCTAAATATCCTCTTCACTGCTTTAACACGAGTCTCTTCAGGTGTTGCTTGAAATATGACAATCATTCCCACTACCTGCAAAATATCTAGTCTAGGTGTTGTCACATAAATCAAACTAGAAATCATGGACCTATACAAAGTTTGATCTATCAGATCATATTCATCATCCTTGCATAACTTGCATATGGTAACCATAGATGTTACAACTGGTTTGCAATTTTCCATTATGAACTTACTCAACATTTCCTTTATGTACTTGTGCTATGAAATGAAAATTCCTTTGTTTAATTGTACAATTTACAACCCAAGAAAGAAATATAATTCTCCTAACATAGACATCTCAAATTCATTTTGCATTTCCCTCTAAAAGTTACTACTCATTTCTTCACTTTTGTCTCCAAAAATGATGTTATCTACATAAACCAAAACTATCAACATTTGTTCTTCAATTTCTATGTACAAAATTATATCTGCACATCCTCTTCAGAATGCTTGTTGTTGCAAGTATCCATCCAACCATGAGTACCAAGCTCTGGGAGCTTGTTCGAGTCCATACAAATCCTTCTTCAATTTGCAAACATAATTCAGATCATTAGAAATTTGAAATCCTTCCGATTGTTCCATATAAACAAACCTCTTCTTCAAGTTGTCCATTCAAGAATTCTAATTTCACAAGCATATGGTATATATTGAAATTTTTGAATGCTAAAAGAGCTAAGAACATTTTGATTACCTCTAGTTTTACCATCGGAGGAAATGTCTCTTCAAATTCTATGCCTTCAACTTAAGCATACCCTTTACACACAAGTATTTCCTTGTTTTGGATCACTTTACCTTCTTCATTTAACTTGTTTATGAACACCCACTTGGTTCCAATCATATTCTTACCTTTAGGTCTTGGGACAAGTTCCCAAGTTTTGTTCATGATTTGATTTAGTTCTTTCTTCATAGCTTCTATCCAACCTTTCTCTTTTCTTGATTTTTTGTATGATTTAGGCTCTCTTTGACAGTAATGCAAAGTGTACATACTCACTTGTTCTCTCAAGTTTCTTCACGGTTTTAACCCCACTATATTTATCACCTATGATCTGATCTACAGTGTGATTTTTTTTAACATACTTTTCTAGAGTTTTTGGAACAACTTCTAAATCTTATATGCTTTTGTAGACACTTAAAAATGTGTCGAATGATACTACACACTTGAATCCAATATACTAACATCATTTCATCCTAAAAATGCATCCCCTTTTCACTTGTTTAATTAAATAAACCTAGTTATTTAATTGAATGCATCACTTTCATCTATTGATCTAATTAATCTAATTAGGTTAATTCATATCCTTTTACACTAACATTTCACCATGTTTAATTAAATAAATTAAATTATTTAATTTCACACCCTAAGTCCTCTCAATTAAATAATCCTATATTATTTAATTAAATATCATTTTGAACTCCTTATTCATTAAATACATTATAATTTAATGGATATCATATAATTCCTTATCTTGCACATTCAAATTTAATTTTAATTACTAAATTGCTAATTTCCCCTCACATCCACTTGCATAGGAAACATTCCAAAGGAATATTATCCTATTTGGCTCCAAAAAGGGAATGATTTCTTTCAAATAAACATTGTAACAAACTTTGAAAGTTGTTACAAAGTGTGTTTGTTCGAATCATTCTTATCCCTTGATCTTTCCTTGATCCATGTGATCTTTGATTCTCATCCATTGATGAGGATCCTTTATCCATGTTTCCACCTTAATTCAATATTGACCATTGATAGATCAAATTGATCTAAGCCCTTTATTTTTCATTTGCTTTCCTATAAATACATCACTATTTGGAGAGAAATGGATCCATTTTTTGATAGAAAAGTTATGTTGATGAAATTCATACTCACTTGCATCCATATTTAGCACTTGTTATCATTTTAGCTTAATCTTCATCCATATTAGCTTAAGCATCCATTAATGGCTTTCATATTAGCTTAGTTTGCATCCATTTTAGCATAAATTTGTATCTATGGCTTGCATCTTTGAACTTTGTTTATATTTAGCATAAATTGCATCCATTTAATCAAGTATTTTAGCATTCAACATTCATCTCCATCATGTTAAACTAGTTTTATACCATGTTTCGTTCAAATCTCATCAATTTCATCGATTTTTATCAATAAAATTGATTGGAATAGCTCATATTATCCAAGGGATTGGGAAAGGGTCACCATTCCACATCAATGAAACACCACTCTCCCAATGGGATAAGATTCAAGGTCTTAGAATAGATTCCCCTTATATTTTCGTGTTGATTTCATGTTAGTTAGTTTAATGGGTTGTTGTTCTTTAAAATTTTGAATATCTCATTGGGATCATTGCTTAGGGGATTAAATAGGGTTTAAATTCATTTGGATCTATCGTATATAGTTCACACTATGACTTTGGTCACATTTTGGCACTAGGAGGGATATACTAACCAAATCTGATGAATTTTTCTTTAGATTCTAATGTTCTTGTGTTTGCAGATACAACAATGCTTTTGATGGCTTCAACGATGCATCTGATACGTGTCACTATACAATGACACACTTTGGTTTAAATTTAGTGATGCATATTTAATATAGCGACACATTTTTTTTTTGGTATCATGAATTTAAATTTGGTGATGCATCAAATATAGCGATGCAATTGATGTCCCTATTTTACTATAGAGTGATGCACGTGATTTTCATCAGAGTGACGCACTTCTGATATGGTAATGCTTTTCATAGATTCAGTGATGCAATTGATTTCAATGGTGCTTTTTTATTGGTAAAGAAAATAAAGAGCCAATTTTCACATTTTCTTTAAATTTTTAACTTCATATGCTCTTTAACATTCCACTAACATCTAATTTTTGTTTTTGAGGCTAACTAGTTTTATAGATTTGAAAAGAAAAAACTTGAATTGAAGAAGCATACTATCAAAGTTGGTTAAAATTGGACCCACACATCCTCATTTTGCAATATTGGCTTAAAATTGGACAAAACAATCAAACACTTCCATTGGTGCTTAAAATGAATGAGTGCTTGCTTTGCTTGTGTGCACTTGTAGTGTGTATCCAATCCCCTTGTGCTTCGTGCGATCTTGTGTGAAGAGAAACACTCAAGTGTATTTTCTTTGCTTATGTGCACTTGTAGTACGTATCCACTCCCCTTGCACTTCATGTGATCTTGGGTGAAGAAAAATACTCAGGTTCATGTTCTTGTTCACAAGGAGGAGAAGGATTTTTAGGTGGACATTTTAGGTTGATTATCAACTCCAATAAATTAAAGAAATGAACATAAAAAATAATCCAAATTTACCTATTTAACAACAAATCCACAAAAAGAAAAATACTTACTTATTCAACATTCCCATTGACATAGTGACATCTTGGCGATGAAATTGCAAAGATTAAATGAAGAAATTACAAGTTTTGATGCTTCCAAAATCCGAGTGTGCAATGATAGGGTTTGTTGGCTACGTGCAAGAAAAAACAACAGTGAAAATGAAATGAATCGGTTTTTCTTTTTTTGTTATAATAGGCTATAATGTGCTTGTGTTATAATGTGAGCACGTTATAGGCTCAGTGTGACTGAGCCTTAGGCTCTGACACACCAAGCCATAACATGAGCGTGTTATGGTGCACTCGTGTTATGGCCTTTCAAAATTTTAAAAAAAAATTGGCCACTTTTTCCCCCCCAACTTTTGGCACCTGCCCAATTTTTTGTTACAATTTTGTTTGGCACACCAAACTTGGAAATGATATTCTCCTTCAAGAAACTACAAACTACCTCTGAAGTAGCATGTTTCATTGTTATAGCCTCTACCCACTTGGTGAAGTAATTGGTTTCCATGAGAACATAAACATGTACCGCACTTAAAGGTGGATTTATAGTGCCAATGAAGTCAATGCACCTTTGTTGGAAAGGCTCCTCAATGACAACTGGCTTGAGTGGAAGATCAACCAGCTTAGGCTTTACTATGAACTACTGACATAGTTCGCGTCTACACACCCAATTGTAAGCATCTTGAAATAATTTAGGCTAATAATACTTAGCTTGCAAAATTTTGTGAGTTGTAACCAGTGCAAAAAAATGTCCTCCACACACCAAGTTGTGGTAAGACTCCAAAAGCTTGATTTGTTGTGCCTTTTCAACACAACATAGAAAAGTTCCATCCAAGATCCTTTTGTACAAACCATTGTCCCATATGAAAATTTTTTTTGCCTTAAGCTTGACTACATCCTTTTCTCCTTATGTTTCAAATGCTTCAAACATTCTCCATATGTTAGAAAGTAAGCAATATTGAAATACCACTTGTCAGTTGCACTAACAAATAGAACAGTTGGAATATCTTCAGAACTTACCTCCTCAAAATCAGAAACTTGATTAGGATTGCTATCAACAATAAGCTAGCACAAACCTTTCCCACACACCAACTTGGTGGACTTTATATCCATGTCATATTCTTGAATTTTTTAAATCCAATTTCACCTTCTCATACCAAACTCTTGATGTGTCAATATTGACTTGACGGTGGAATTAGGCACTAGTGCAATGACATGACTATTAAGTATATAGAACTAAAAAAAGCTTCACTACCTTAACCACAAAAAATGCATGCTTTTCCATTTGAGAATATTTCAATTCATGAGCTTTCAATGGACAACTCATGAACACAATAGGCGACTCAAGCCCCTCACTACTTTTTTGTTCCAAAATTGTTGAAAGTGCATGCTTAGAAGCATATAATGAAAACCTTAGTGTAATCTAGGCAAAATAACACTGGTGCATGCACAATATATCCTTTAATATCATTGAACACAACCTTTCCTTCTACCAACCAATGAAAGGTAGTATTTCCCTTCATCATATTTAGAATATGGCGTGTCTTTTCTACAAAGTCTGGGGAAAACCTTCATAAGAAATTCACCTTATCGAAGAAAGAGTGAATTTCTTTCTTACTCACAAGAAGAGTAAGATCTTGAATTGCTTTGACCCATTCAAGATCAATCTTTATACCCTCCTTGGACATGATGTGACCAAGAAGTTTACCCTCTGTAACCCCAAAAAATTGACTTCTTGGGATTCAAATAAATTCCATGTTATCAATGCCTCTCCAAGACTTTTCTGAAATGATTGAAATACTCTTAATATTTTTTGGAAAAGATTGTTAGATCATCAAGATAAAATACAATGAAATTACCCATGACATCACATAAATCTAAATTCATTACTCATTGAAACATAGCGCCAACATTTATGAGACCAAACGACATTATGTGATATGCAAAAGTACCCCATGATGTGGTGAAAGAAGCCTTATGTTGATCATTTGGGTTGACCTCCACCTAGTTGTAACCCAAAAAACCATCCAACATAGATAGCACCTCACATCAATTACCATTTGCAAGACTTGATCCATCACTGGAAGAGGATAATTGTCCTTCAATGATAACTAATTCAAATTTTTGAAATCCACACATATGTGAATTTCCCCATTCTTCTTATGAACTGGAATGATAATGGATATCCACATTGAATGGTGGATAGGAAATATGATCCTGGAATTCAACATCTTTTGAATTTCTAAAAGAGTGGTTCCAAAAATATTAGAATTGTATTGCCTTTGCTTCTGTTTATAAGGAAATGCTCTCACTTTCAGTGGAATCTCATGTTGAACTTCCTTTGGGTGAAAAGACTTCAAATCTTCATATGAATATGCAAGTACATTGTTGTATTGCCATAACAATTCAACAAATTGGTTTTTCTCCTCAAGAGTACAACACTTTTCGATGTTCACCATTTTAGGATCCGCTTCGGTCCCCAAGCTGATTTTCTCAACTTCATTAGATGAGTCAGAATTGGACTTTTGTTACTTTTTGACATAACGGTCATGTTTGTCAAAAATTCTTTCTAGGGATACCAACCCCTTGGGGAGCTTATTCCCTTTGAGCTGTAAAAACTCTTCACTAGTAACTGGATCAATTTAAGAGACAAATTCTCAAGGTGGAGAATCACTACCTTTAAATTACAATTCATCAAAATTTTATGCCTTCTCTAGAAAGGCCATAATTTGGTGATCATTGTTGAAAATTTTCCAATTTTTTGAATTGTCTGGAGCACTTGGATGAAAACCAACTCAATGGTGTAGGTAGAATCATGGAAATCTTTGTGTGGACTCGGGAGCGTAGCTGAAATGGCCAAAAAATCAGCTCTATCATTGTACTCTCTTGGGACAAAAGAAATATTAAAAGCTTCAAAATCCTCTATACCATCCCAAACCAAGTTACAGTAATTTCTTAGTCATTCATTCTTTGTTTGATACAAGTTTCTCACTTGGTAAATGACTAATTCAACATCACCTTGAACATGTAAATTCCTTATCCCTTTCCTTCATCCAACTTATATTCCTAATTATTTTTGAGAAATAAAAATAATTATTGCTCTAAAACCTGTGGAAGAACAACTACCATCAGACTCAATTTTCCAAACATCATTTAGATCACTAAGATTAGTAGTTTCAAAATTTGAAACCTCATCATCATATGAAGTTTCACCATATGAAAGAGACAAATCATCTAAATATGATTCATTTTCTTGTGAAGATGAGTTGTTACTTTCAAATTATTGCTTTGAATTTTTAGATGAAGACTTAGCATCTTTATTAGTCTACAAATAATAAGTCCCCATACTCAAAGACTCAAACAAAATTTGAGCTCTTGGACCATCTGACTTAGTCACTAAAAACTTGGATTCCCTTTCAAGAAGAAGATTTTGCATTACACCCTTTATGAGTATCCTAGCCTTAGACATATCCATGTTAAGATCTCCAATGTCCTTATAGAAATTTCATCCAAGCAAAATTCCATAGGACACAAGAACATCAACAACCAAGATTGTCATCTTGATCTTCTTATTTGGGAATGTTGCAAAGGCAAACTATACATCCTTGATTTTCTCGATCAATGGTACTTGATTATTCTCCGTAGAGAAGCAATGAACAAAATTCTTTGTAAGATTCAATCCCAAAGCAATAGCTACCTTGGTGGGCATGACATCATCAGATGCACCAAAATCTATTACACAGTTGTTCAACTTGAAACTATTAATAAGCAAAGAAATGTAGAACGGGTCTATTCTTCCAGGAATGGGGACTAAGTTACTTTGAGGAAACTTAGATTTTGGAACAATGGGTATATTTGAAGATGAATATATACCAGGGTGAGTTCTCTTATCTTTAAAAAATTCAACCAATCTATCAAATTGGTCAAGATTGGCCTTTAGATATTCAGCTTCAAACATTTGTATCTTTGTCCTCTTTGCATGAACAATTATGTCAAAGGATTAAAATGAACTAATCAAGGAGGATGGGATAAGATCATTGATAGGTTTAAAAAAAGGGACATTGGTCTTTAGAACATGGATATTGGCTTTTGGTGTTGAAGGAATTACGGGAGGACAAGGAGCACTCGTTTATTTGTTGTATCTTTGGGTTGCCAAGGAAAAGGAGAACCCCTTTTGGCAATAGTCACTAGTGATTTATCCTTTGTTTATGGATTATGAGCTTGAGATTGATCAAGTTGATTCTCCTATGACCATGTGAAAATAACATATGCATTGATTACAAGGTCCTCATCATTAGATTCATTCTCAACATTCAAATAACCAATATTTGAGTCGCTAGCTAGATCTATTCCCTCTTCCTAGAATAGATCAATGTTTTCCTCTGTAGGATATTTCAGTTGTGCATAGTCATCTTTCTTAGCTTCATAATAACCTATGACAACATTGGTTGGAGGAGCCTTAAGAGAAAGTATTCCATGCAGTGCAAGAAGTTAGTTCTAGTTTTTATTATCAAAATATTTAGAAGAATTTGGAAAGGTTCTCCTAGGAACATCCTTGTAGGAAGAATTAGATGATCCTTGGGAGACTTGCTTCTTCAATGCTAACAACTAATTTGCTAGTCTTTTCACCACGAGACTTGTAGTGTTGGATTTGGAATGAGAAGATGAAGTTTTAGACATTTTCACTTTGTTTCGATTTGTATTTGTCCTTATTTTTACTAGTGTTGTGCCCTCAACACACCCGCCCCATTTGGAATGGGGACCCTCTCTTTCTTTCACCTCGATGGGTCCTTTTGTTGTCATCTCATTTTGTGTGCCCCTATTTCAGTGTTCAAATGGTCAATAAGCTCTTGAGGATGTCATCTTAAGTTGACCATGCTTTTCCCCCTCAAAAAATTTTGAGTCCTTAGTCTGGGTGGGCCCCTGGTCGTTGTTTGCCTTAGTGTTTTAAGACTGGCATCCACTGATTTCATTGGGCCCAGTCTACCGGCTCGCCCCTCCCAAACTTTTTTCACATCTTTACCATCTCCCAAAAACTGTTCCCTAATGGTTCTCTAGCCTTCGGGCCCTGGAATTGTCTTCGCCATCACCGAGCTTTCTGGTAGTTGTTAGCATGTTGCTGCCCACCCATTGGGTTCCGAGGCTCCTTCTATCGTCTGTTATTGCTGGCATCCCAATAGCCTTTCTTTGGCTTCGTTTTTCTTGTCGGGACCCAATCTCCCTAACACTGTCCATTATTTCCAAACTCTCAAGCATCCTTCAGCCAACAACATTCCACTGGTTAGGACCCAAACCTTTCACCATCGTCCAATCATCACCAAGCAACTAAATGACTATCAGTCGACAACCTTTCGATTGTCGAACCTGGTGCTCCCATGAACATTTTCAAATTGAGGATCACCAAATTTTGGTCCTTTGTACTTGGATTTAATGGCCAACATTTAGTGCTCTATTTTCTATAAAAAGGCATGTTTGTGTTGTCATTTTCAACTATTAGTTTGTTTAGAGTGACTCAAAGCTACCTTGCGATCGCCACCTTTGAGCCTGATGAGTGCCATCACTATTCCAACATTTTTGTGAGTTGATTTGGTCACCTCCTTCATCGAGTTCTTGAGGTGAGTTGGTTGTTCACGCCCATGTCATTTTTTCCTTAACTTTTGGTAAAATGAATGAGTTTGAAAGAGGAAAAACACATGCCCTAGATAGAGAAAAACATGGTGCATAAAACCCATGTGATGAAAACTTTGCAAACTTCTAAAATCAACCCAAACATCACCTATGGAACCTTTTCCTCCTAGTGCCATTCTTCAACCAAAGCATCCATGCTTTGCAGGCCCAAGCCTCCTCATCATTGTTGCAAACACTTGAAAACAAACATAACATCCAAACGGAAAACCTCAATATCGGGTCCACCATTGTGGGAGGATTTCATCCTTTCGCCATTTTAAAAATTTTCCACACAAACTAAGTGGAGTCCATCCAAGCTGCCTGGGACTGTGCTCGCGGGACTCCATCCCTAAGGCACTACTGGCGAGCTGCCATTTCAAATGGCATTTTGAATCTGACCTTCTGATGCTTTGGGCCCTGCTCCTTCAATCGTCGTGCAACATTTTCAATCTCAAGAACAAGTGACCATATGCCTAATTCCTTCTGGGTCCTGGCTCATGGACCTCCGTCTATAGGTCGTCGTGGTGACATCGCTATCCTTTACGACTTTCTAGTAGTGACCTTCTGCCCTCTAGGTTTCGTTCATCTCATGGTTGCACGAATGAAATGGTAAAAATCACCAAGTGTCCACCCTTCAACAAGTCATTCCCCATAGACCTTCGCCACCGTTGGGCCTTCGTCCCATCCCAACCATTATGAAAGGGAGAACTACCTCCGTCCTCCTAGCCTTTGAAGCCTGACTTCATCACAGCCGCTAAACTTTCAAATGATCAAGTGTGACAACTACATCCCCATTCAAACCTGATTCCTCGAGTGACCCCCATTGGACATCCACATGTTGTCCATTGTCCTTAAGCAGCCAATGCCCAATGTCTTTCTACCCCTTCTAGCTTGAAACACACAAACACCAAGTTATGATACCGACTGCCCTCCAAATTTGTGTGCCCCACCCAATGGAATGCTGCCCTCAGGGTGTTGTCTTTCTAGAGCCATTTCAAATGGAAAACCTCAAATGGCCATTCTTCCTCCAAGCTCTAAGTGCTCAAAAGGTAATCCAAATGCCCTCCATTCAACAAATTGACTTTGACCCATGTGTTAAAATAAGGCACTCCCCTTAGTGGACCCCTTAAAGTGGCCAAATTTGAAGGAAATTTGGGACAGGTGGGTCATCATGTCTTGATTTTCGTCCCTACTGCAACAACTCTAAGACAACCATTAGGCCAGGGAAGTCTGACCCATGGGGCCCAAATCATCCAAACTCCCTCCTATGAACTACTAATGATGATCTAGATAATATGTTAGATTTCTCAAATGCTAAATTATCCAGTTTAACTCTGTTTGTAGGGATTTGACTAATGCTTCTATGTTTTCTTGCTTGAATGTGCTCACCTCTCTTTTTCATGCAAGATATATGGAATTAGGTGCAGGACCTTCAGGGGCAGCTACAGAGAAAGACAAAGGAAGGAAAACTAAGGAACCCCATGGAAAAGAAGATAAGGACCAAATGAAGTATTAGTTCTAGGGGGAACCCCTAAAATTCAAAGTCGCCTCAATCTGGAAGGAGGTCACTGACACAAACATCAGACATATAGACATCGATGAATTCAAGCAGAGAGTATGAATCAGCCCCAAAATAGAGAATGCACAAAACATTAGAGGCAGTGGAATAGCTAAGGTTGCAGGATTTCCTCCTACCCTCATTGCCCTTGAATTGGTGATGGCCTGGAGGGAGGCCTATCAAGAGGAAACCAAAACTATAGTAGACAGGGATGGAAATTTTCTAGCTGACAAGTCTGATAAGGCAATAAAAAAAACCTTCCATATCCCTACCTTTGGGGAGATGGAGCTGTCAACCATGAGTGATGGCAAGGCTATGTGGGATGAAGATCCCCTTAAATGTAAAAGACTCATTAATAAATACTGGTTGAAGGAAAAGAGGGGTAGTGCTACAAAGGTTCCCCAGGGGATCTTTTGGAGTGACTTTTATGAAGACTACCATGATTTGGTGACCCTACTAAGCAGAGTAATGGGCCTTCCAACTACTACTTACTTCCAAGAATGCATGCTATACTTCGTTGAAGAGATTCTTCATGGAGAAACCAAGTTCTACTGGGGTGGGATAATTAGTGACCTCTTCCACGAGCAACTCATGACTGTAAAGAAAACCTCCAGATTCTACATGTCATCCTACTTGGTTTATTCATTGGCTAATCAGGTACAATACAAAGGTTTGTTCAAAGATTTGGATGAGGAACCAGGCAGGGAGCTAAAGATATATGATAAATACCCTCAATTATAATTCAAAAACTTCAAGAGGGAAAACTGTAGGGTCAATGAAAATTTCATAGGTCATATCATCAAATTACTTAGGGGTGACTTCGAGAGGAGAGTCTCCCATAGTTCTAATGCATTTCTGAAATATTTTTCCTTTCTATTCATCTAGTATCTAAAGTTCACATATATTCATGTAGAAAGATTTTTCAGAAAGACCCTACAAGCTGCCCTGGTATCCCAATGACCAGATAATACTATTAGAGCTCTCTCAGAAGCTATGACCTGTGCACGCCCTTTTAAGTAGCAAGCATAGGACAAGGATCTCTTATCCCCTTTCCTTCAATGAAGGGCTATACGAACTGTATACCTTTCAATGTGTCGATAATTCAGAGAAGGAATAGCATTTGAGATTCCACACTGCTCGGTCACAGATGGATCCCTATGGCCATATCAAGAAGGCACTTGGACCCAAGTATGCCCATCTACACAGTGTCGATCACTTCTAGGATAATTGCAAGGATGATAACGAAGTGTGCATGAGGCACTATATGTGGATGGTGACATATTTTTTAAAGAGGGTCAATCTATTCCTCATGCCGAATCAAGTAGAAGAGGATGAAAGCACAATCATGGATCCTCAATATAATGCAATTGTCAATCTCTCACTACCACTGTTTGGCTATGATGAATAGGAGGTTGATGACCTCAAAATTTTAATGAAGCCTATCGAGGCTTGAACAAAAGAATGGATTGATGGGTGAATTTCCCAATTGAAGCAACAAGGGGTCACTTTGACCTATGAGGGGCTGGAGAGTGAGCTAGTGAGCGAAACAAATAATGGGACAGTTACTACCCATCAAGAGAAACTTCAAAATCCCCTCCAATTACTAGGTCAAGGAAAAGAAAAGAGACTGATGAGCAACAACCCAATCCCAAGGTATATGCCAGAAAGGCTTCAGAAGGAGAACCTTCCAAGAAACACAAAATATCAAGCAGTTTCACAAAGATGCCTACTATTCAAGAAGATTTGCTCCATGAGGGAGAGGAAATGGAGGTTGACCAACCAAAATCTCCACCTGCTGTCTCCACTACTATTGCCCCTTTGCCTACTTCTCAGGCCATAATAGCTACTATCCCGCTTGCAGTGGATATCTCGGTCCACCTTGCCTCTTCTCCACCTACTGGGCAGGTTGTAGTGATCAACTCTTCTTCTACCACCACCTCTCCACTCTCTTCCACTTCCATGTCCCCGACCACATCTCTCTCATTAGTGATAGCAACAATTCCAATTCTGACACTCTCACTTCCAGAGGCATTCTCGTGACATGTGCAGAATGTTCCCACTAAGCTTTTTGAAGTTTTGATGAATCCGGCCATCCAAGCTACCCTAGCACAGGTTCTAGCCAACATTCCTGCCTCAACCCCTCCAACTGAACCACCAGAGATGAAAGCCACAATGAAAATATCTGAAGAGTTAGAGAGGTAGGAAGAGGAAACAACAAGGGTATTGGAGGAGGAAGCAGACAATTACCATGAACACCTAGAGCACCAACACTTGAAAATTGATAAGGTGGTCCATGAAGGAGAAGAAACAGAGTCTTCTGAGAGCGATGAAGAAGAAGATGCCAACACCAAATACATTATGGAAACCTTTGATGTAGACCTCGAGGAGTAGTTGGTTCAATAATTGAAAGATGTTGGAGAGGAAGTAGAAAAGCCACCTTCCAAGGAAGAAAGTGAGCCAAGTGACAAAATGGCGGAAGATTCCAAGCTTCCAACTGGGGAATAGGAAGAAAGCTCTAAGCTTGATGAAGAAATTCCTCTCTCAATAGAACAAGAAGAACAAGAAAAGAAAGAACAAGATAAGCCACCCCAGCATGAGGAAGACGAAAGTAAAGAGGAAGATAAACCTGAAGAAGAGTCTGAGATGGGTAATCCTGAGATAGAGTCTCACAGAGAAGAAGAACATCCCAAGGAACATAAGCATGAGACTAAAGAAGAGGACAGCCCCAAGAAATGCACGCTCACCAAGTCCCCGATTAAATACACGGTGTTCATTCGAGACTCTGGTGAAGAAGAAGGAGAAGACATGAAAGTGGAGCCAAAAAATCTAGGTGATAGAGAGATTGAAGTCAGGAGGAGTGAAGAGGAAGGTGATCATGAATCACCCAAGGAAGAATCTTATATGCCTGAGTGGCTTGAGAAGGAGCTAGAAAAGAAGACCCTTACTTCAAAGGATCCAAAAGCAAGATTAGAGGCCATCTTGGCTTGAGCTCAAATCAACACCAAGAAAGAAAAGAAGCCTAAAATTAGATCCAAGCTAATAATGGATGCTTCTAGATCTAGAACCATGCAAGTAGCCACACTAGTGGTGGGAGAAGAAGGAATAAGCTATAACATCTCCACCATCAACTTGGGAACAACTTCTAGAGAGTAGAAAATAGATCATCTCTAGGAATTCATTGCCACAATGGTGCACTTGATACATACGGATAAGGTCTCCAAGGAAGAACTCAAGGCACAAGTGGCTGATTTGATAACCTATATTTAGCAATTTTCATCCATAGAAGAGTTTCCCATGACATCCTTAGATCTGCCACAGTTGTTGTCCAAGGAGAAAATTGAAAAACTTGAGAAAAGGAAGAACTAGGTTAAGACTATGGAGGATTGGTTCCAACAGGTCCTGTATGCTAGAAACATGGGCATTAATCACATTGTCAGGACAAAAAATAAGTTTTTGGAAGTACAAAGACACCTGGAGGGTTTGAGGAAGTTTTGTACTGACTTCTCAAGGATATATGGGTCCACTTATCCTAAAATTAAGTTCATCCTCAAGCTACCTCAGAAAACATGGGAAAAGGAGCTTGCATTCACAGAGGATGATCACTGGCTAGTGGATTTGTGGAAGATGGACTTTGATGACAGAAAGGAGATATTGGAGTAGGTGCTCCGCAAGGTGGAACTTGACATTGATTGGGCAAAGGATGTTAGAACTAAATGTGTTTAATATCTGAAATTAATGACAAGTTATGACATGCCCACCGTCAAGATCAATCCAAAAAAGATAAAGCCTTATTTGTAGAAGAAGATGGAAGATGGAATGTCAAGTGAACTCACCACAAATTTCTTGAGTTTTGTTGCTCGTGCTTTCACCCAATCTGAATAGGTCATTTACAACACTACTAAGTATGATGGAGACTGGGATACGCTCACAGATCGATCCAAGCAATGGAACTACCAAGTGCTCCACTCTAACATAATGGAGGTTGATAAGCTCCAAGCATATCAAAAAGCTTATGGAGTATGCCACTTTAAAGAAGTGTGAATGAAACCCAATCATTGATGACAAGCTCCTCACATAATAGCTGTAGCAAAGGAAATCAGCTAGAAGACAAAGTGCTCCAGTGCTGCCATATAAGGACAAAATAGGGAAAAGACAAAGATGTAATTTTAAATTGTAATATATTTGGGGGTAGGTGAACCCCTAGTTTGTAGTGAATCTTGGCCATTCATTTTTCTTTTTGAACACTATAAATAGGGGGTCTCCTCTCATTTTCAAGAGAGAGTTGAGTTGTTGTAAAGGCATGCTGTATAAATTTTAATAAAAGTTCATTGGATTTTGGTGGACTCTTGAGTTTCTTTTGCATGTTACATGGTTCATCTCCCATAGTTAGTTGATTTAGGTAGATTTACTTTGCTATTCTTAATGGTTTTAGATTACTTTGATAGATTAGTTAATTTTTTTTAATGGTTGTGAAGATTTATGTTGTGTTGATTCCTTTCTTGTTTGTTGATGGTAAATAGTTGTGTAAAGTTAGTCTGGGCATAAACTAAAGCTGCTCCAAACTTCTATCTTTTATTCATGCATGTTTATGGTGAATGAATGGTTGAATATTTATAGTCCTTAGAAGCTTGCACAAGTTTCATGATACTGTGAGTCAATCTGGTTAAGTGAGATTTTGTTTTGAGGAAGTTGTCCATAGTAGAACCCTCCATGATCACTGTTCATTACTAGTTTCAAATCCAAGAACCTCTTCTCTTCCCTGCCCTTTTTCCCCTTTTTTTTAATAAGTAACCTATATGTGAAGGTTCATTGCACATTGTAAAGCCAAATACTAAGACAAAAATAGGAGTTTATGATTACTGTTTGAACCTACAACAAACTACACTCTAACTTCCCATCTTAGGAACTCCATTTCAAGATTCACCTTGTCCCTAGCCAAACTCCGTAAGCCACCCTGTGATTACCAAAAAAATCACATCAAACATCAACTGAGAAATTCCATGCACATCATGACCTGACACCTGAGAGACCTTGGGGTAGCAATTGGTAACTTTCTTGTGAATTTCTACCTTTCAAGAGAGGTAGTACGCCTACGCACTGCATGTGTTAAGAAAGTGTCCAAAACACCCATCAACAACTAGCAAGTATCAAATCATCTTTAAAGATAGTATCTTGTTATTGACCAACTTCAAGATCAAGTAGGACTACCCTACGCAACAAGAAGCTTACCTCTAGAAGTTGCATGTTGATAAAAAGAACTTTATATTATGGGTTGTTGGTTTAGCCTTAATAGGAATCCTTGTTACCAACTTATTGAATTTTGCCACAAACTCATGCATGGGTTCATTTTATTCTTTCCTCATAGTTGTAAGCTATGCTAGCAAGGCATGTGCATATTCTACAGGCTTGAACCACTCTTCAAACTTAGTACAAAGAGTCACCCAATTGGTAATGGTACCAGGAGAAAGAGTATAAAACCATTCCACAACTACTCCTTGTAAGGTCTCAATGAACAACCTTACAGAAATTTCCTTGTGCTCAACACCAAGAACACCACATACAATATAGAAGGTATAAATATGTCCATCAAGATGTTGCTTACCATTACCATAGAACTTGGGGATGTTCTTGCGAGAAATGCAAGGAAGTTCATGCAAAGGGGCTACCAAATTTAAAGGGCCAAAAGAATTACCCCAAGGTCCAACAGGTGGAGGTTGAGCCATAGCACCTTGAACAATAATTGCTTGAACTGGTGTGATAGGTAAAATTCCCACAAAAATAGAAGATTCGCTTGGGAGCAGTGATTTGATTCTTCAAGGTGGATAACTTCATGTACGTTGTAATGGTGACCTTGCTCATAGAGGAGAAGGGATAATATTATGGAATTGCAACAAATCAAAAAATGGATCAAATTGACCTAGCACCCTTTGACTGCGAGTATAAATCTCTCCTCTCAGAAAGGGGAGGCTCCCTTCTTACTACCTTAGAAAAAAAATAAACTATGCTAGAATTTACAATAGATACACAATTTTAACCATTTGGGGGGTGTGTTACATTAATCATTTTCTCTTATTTCAGAAAATGTGTTTACAATGTTCCACAATGTTACTTTATAATGCTATACAATTCCAAGTAATAACCTAAGCAGTAATTCCCAATATTCTCAATTAGACATAAGCATAATCTAAGAATACCAGTATAACCAACAGATATGTAACCAGAAAAAACATGAAAGCACAAAGTCTTTTTTGTTGTTCTCAATTAGAGTTCTTCAATAACCGGTGATGTAAATTAGAGCACAAAGTATTTCAAGCCACGCCACAAAAACATCCATGTACCAAATGAATAATTTCAAGCTCGATGTCTTGGAAATTCTTCACCAAAAGATATTAATAGCACACACACAATCTCCAAGTAAATCATATAACACAAATTATATAAAACTTAGTTTGAATGCCCTCCAATTGCACATAAGGAAACACCACATATCCAATCAATTAATAATATAAGTCAAAGAGAAATACATAAGAAAATTCTCACTCATTCAAATTTGATCTAAAACAAAGGTTGGTATGCAAATTTTCTTTCTTTATTGATTGGAATTGATATGTGATTTGAACTCAAAGTTTAAAAGTTGACATAAAATTTTAAAAGACTAAAGGTGCTCAATACAAAAGAGCTCTCTCATATTTATAGATGAGATCTAAGAGCTAGTCTAGGAAAAAGTCTAACTAACTTGACTTATTCAACAACACAGTCCTTTTTGACTTAGGACTAGTGTTTTTTTACAGGTAGTTACATTAGTACAAAATAACATGTAAAAATGTTGATGCCTATTTACATAAAGCATGTGAAAAAGAATAAAAATTAACTAACTTTGGAAATACAAAAAGATCATTGTCCTGTGCTTTTAGACAAGAAATCTTCATATTTCTTTAAGATCTCTTGCATCACTGATTCATCCAGTCCTAAGGTATAATCGATGACATTATGGACTTTAGTGACATAATTTTTTGCAGAGGAACAAGCCTTTTTGTATTGGCCCATATGGGTCTTGAGATTATCCAAGGTTAATTTTATATCACACAAGGTATCCATAGAAGCCACTGAAAATTCTTTGTCTTGAACCCACTTTTGGATCGCTTCTTTAAATTCTTGGACAATATCATTGGTAGGAAGGAATGCATGATTGTCATCAAAAAGCTTACCAAGAAATTCTTCAATTCTATTCACCAAGATCATATGATGCTCTTCAACGTCTTCTTGGACTTGTTGCACATCTTTGATTAAGCTCTTGATGACATATACGTAGTTCCTAATTAACTCCTTGATCTCCACATATTTATGTTTGTTGGGGATGATGCCAACCTCAACTAACTTACTTAGTTTCATTTTCTTTAGCTAGATCCAGGACTCAAGATTTTGTCCATCTCCTTTTGTTTGATGGAAAGTGTATTCACTATCTTTTCCAAATCAAGTTTCACCTTTGACATTTGAGCAATTTTTTCCACTGCAGTAGTCATGAGTTGTGATCCTTGCTCAATTATTTTGTCCACAAATTCATATATAACCTTACCCTTTGAATAGTAATTCTCTACCTTTTGGACCAAAGGTTCTTCTATGCTCATTGCAATAGGTTATACAACCTCAAAGAATTGTGTAATTATTTTCAACACAAAGGTGAGATGCTCAACTTTTTCTTTATACATATCCTTAATCTCCTTTAGTTTCTCAAACTTCTCCATTAGTGTAGTCAAAGATGTTTGAGCATCTTCCTTCCCACTTGCATGTTTGATTCTCCCCAATTCAATTATTCTATAGGCATATTCCTCTATGTTAGTTTCCTCATGACTTTTACCTTGAGGAGGTTTTTCCACCTTTGCGTACTTATATCTATACTTTTCCATATGTAGCTAAGAGAGAACCTTTGGCTTCTTTTTTCCTTTGGGATTGATGGTACCAAATCTCCAAAGTTAAATTCATTTGGAGAAATTTCCTACTTTTTCCTATGTGGAGCTTGTGCAGAAATCCATGGAGGAAGAGGTAAAATACTACTTTTTGGCCCTATTCCCATTGCTTGAGTTACACCTATATTTTTAGACACAAAAGTAGTAGCCACAATTGGAGAAGTCTCAGTCATCACAACACCTAAAATATGGACATAAGATGCATTCTATAGTGATTCATTCATGAATCGATCAAACTCCTATTGTGAAGAAATTTATCAAATGAAGGAGATGACAAACTAGGAATAGAAGGAGAACGAGAAGTAGCCTCTACATTTTGCATAGGGTTATTAAATATTGATCTCGAGGAAGGAGGTGAATGAATTGTATGTACAAAAACCTATGGTAAAGTGGTAGATGGTGCTAAAACTATGGAAAGAGGAGGGGGAGTTGAAAAAATTATGGAAGAAGTTATCACAGGAGGTGGGGAAGACACTGTGGTAGTGATAGGTGAGGAAGTTGATGGAGAGTCTTGTGGGATTTTCTCCTAAGGAGAATTTTGAACCTCTTCCTCTTGATCTTCTTCTTCTTGTTCGACTTCTTCTTGTGGTTCCTCCTCTATAGGTTTCTTTACGGGTTGTGTTGTAGATCCTTTATATGTAAACTTAATTTTACGTCCCTTGCGATACACAAGGGAATTGGTGCAGGAGCACCTGCCAAAATACAAGCACATTTTGAAGTATTGTTTTAAAATCAATTTTTTTTTGTTATGAAAGGTCTTTAACACCATTTAGATTGTGTTTGAGGACATTTTGGTTCTAAGGTTAGAAGTTGAATAAAGTTGGGTATCCTTTTATGGTTGTTTCCTTAGTTTTAGTAAAGAGTTGGAAAACACACTGTGTTTTCAAACAGTGAGCTTTTTGCCATTCTTAGGCTCGGGGAAGAAAACCTAACTACTTCTTGACATTTTAAAAGGAACCCCTCAAGTTTTTTTAGAGGTTGGATGTTTTGGAGAATCAGAGTTAAATGTAAAAATTAGAAAACAGTGAATTTGGAGTGCATTTTGCTGTGTTTTTTTCCTTTTTCCTGTGACAGTGATAAAATGGACTGAGAAACAGTCTCCTGGAAAGCATAGTATGTAGTTTAGTTCATTTTAAGCTTTCTTTGGTCAAATTAGTTTTTGGTTTCTACCGCTTTCAATAGTTAGACAAGTTTATGTGTTTTCCTTAGCTTGCTGCCCTGACTGGTAATTTGGGTAAGCATGGAGTTTTAGCCTGCTTCTACGTCGTACCAAGCAGTATGGGTTCCCTGGAAGTAAGGTTAAGATCCCTAACTATATATAGTGTAAGAGTAGGTGTTTTTGTTGGATGAGGAAGCATGCTAAAGAATCTTTCCTAGGCAAGCTTGAAGCCTGACAAGGAAAGACTATCAAAGATTAAAACCTAACGTAGCAGGGGTGTGTCTTAATTGATATTCAAAGATGTATGGTGAATGCAGGGGAGCTTTGAGAAGGTGTGGGAAGGAAGAAAAAAGTCTTATCAGTGCATGTGAGGTTAGGAAATGCTGAGCAGACCAAGAAATGATAAGATGAAACCCTAGTTCTTACCAAAGTCAGATTTGCACCTATGTACGGACTGTCAAAGTCCCAAACCCCAAAAATCCATTAGTGCTTGGAAAATGAACCAAGGTTTCAGAAGGAAGGTTGGCACAAACTGTTGAAAGAGAGGAGTTGTGAACTATTTTTTTGTGTTGAGAGGGCTAAGAGGGGCTCAAGGCTTGTAGCCCTACCCAAACCCTAGAACAGGGACTTTATGAAAACGATGGAGAGTTGGAACCTGGTGTTTGTTCAAGCACCTGTGGAAGATGAATTTGGAAGCCTGAAAAGGTATCACACACCCCTATAACAGAGTTAGGTAACATTGGAGTCTGAGCTAGTCTTTAAGGTATTAAGGGCTAGGAAATTGCATGAGAGAAAGAACACTAAGAAATGTTGTAGTTAAGGCATGGTGATTGTTTTGAAACTTGATAGCAGGGTTGGTAGAGAAGCCCAGGGGTGCCTAACAACCTTTAGGGCCTATAGGTTGAGTGGTGGAGATAAACACCGAGGGTTACTAATTTGGAGACCTAGAGCATTAAGGCAGTGATTGTCTTGATCCAACTCTTGTTCTATCAGATTGGTATCAGAGCAGTGAAAAATTTGGGAAAGTATCTTATATGTCTGAAGTGGAGTCCAGTGAAACCCCCACCATGGTGACAAATGCACAGTTAAGCAAGAGGGTTGAAGAGCAAGAAGAGGACAACAAGCCCCTGAAAGAAAGAATTGAGTAGTTGGAGAAGGCATTGAATAATGAAAGGTTGGAAGGAATAGTGCCAAAGGAAGAAGAGGTTGCAGAGGAGGACAAGGTCCCTGAACCTGATCCTATTTTGGAGGAGGAGCCTTTCTTGAAGGCATTGAAAGCCCTGAGTGGAAAATGACTTGAGGGTGTACCACTATTCCAAGGAAAGATGGATCCTGATTTGGTCATGGACTGGATAGATGGAATGGAGAATCACTTTGAATGTGATGGAGTCACTGAAGCTTAGAAAGTGAAGGTTGCAAAATCAAGGTTGAGAGGATCAGCTTTAACATGGTGGAAATTTGTTCAGACTGAAAGGGAGAAAGAAGGCAAGCAACCCATATCAACCTAGAAAGGAATGGTTGCTAAAGTGAAAGAAGCATATATGCCAGATGATTATGAGATCCAACTTCATAAGAATAGGCAGAGTTTAAGACAAAAAGACCAAGATGTCAACATCTATACTGAAGAGTTTCAAAAGCTTTGCTTGAGATCAAATGTGTCAGAAGATGAGAGCCTAAAAGTGGCTAGGTACCTTAATGGCTTGAAGTGGAACATATAGGAAGAGATGGCTTTACTCAGCCCCAAGATAGTTCACCAATGTTATCAGCTGGCTATAAATATTGAAGAGAGGAATAAAAGGAAGCATGATCAGTCCTCTAAGGGTAGAGGCAGAGGCAAAGATCAAAGAGGACAACGTGGAGGTTACCAAGGAAGAGGTAATGATCAAAGAACCCAAGGAGAATATAAGCTTACTAAACATGGAGGTGAAACATCTTCAAGAGGAGGATTTAATAGAGGAAGAGGACCTCAAGGAGGTTCAAATAGAGGAAGAGGAGCAAGCAGAAGTAACTCTTACTTTGCCACCATGAAATGTTATCATTGCAATCAGCTAGGTCACCCTGCTTATAGATGCCCGGAGAAAGCTTCTTCATCTAGCAATGAGAAAAGAGTAGCTTATGCACAAGAGGACACCATGAGTGTCAAATCACCTGAGATCAGTCATATAGAATCAGAAGTAGGTGAAAATTTGATGTTTAATAGAGTGTTGATCAGACAACCGGTCAAGGAAGAACCCAAGCAAAGGCAAGCTTTATTTAGAGCAAGGTGCAAAATACTTGGTAAAGTATGCAAGGTCATTGTTGATTCTAGTTCTACAGATAATATAATCTCAGAGGAGGCAGTAACTAAGCTGATATTGTAGAAGGTACCTCATACCAATCCCTACAAAGTCACATGGTTGAACAAAGGGCAGAGTATTCTAGTGAATGAGCAGGTTACAGTGGAATTCTCAATTGGAGGCTACAAAGACAAGCTGATTTGTGATGTACTACCCATGGATGCATGCCATCTTCTACTTGGAAAGCCATGGAAATATGACAGAGGTGTTGTATATCATGGGAAGGAGAACACCATTGAATTTAAGAAGGATGGAAGAACCTTCAAGCTGCAATCATTGATTGAGGATGATGAAGGACAGTCTAAGGTACCTAACATTATGTTGAGCAGTGGAAAGGAGTTCATCAAGGATATACACCAAGGGAATGAAGGTTATGTGGTCCTAATGTAGTCCAAAGAGGAAGAAAAGGCTGAGAAGATAGTCATACCTGAAACAATTCAAAGGCTGCTAGAAAAATACAAGAGCATAGTGAGTGATGGAACACCTGCAACTCTACCACCAAAGAGAGCAATAAGTCATCAAGTTGACTTCATACCTGGAGCTTCTTTGCCTAACAAGGCAGCATACAAACTCACACCAGATCAGAATCTTGAAGTGGCTAGGCAAGTGGAAGAATTGTTGAGTCAAGGTCTGATTCAAAAGAGCATCAGCCCTTGTGCAGTCCCAATTGTTTTAGCAACAAAGAAAGGAGGTAAGTGGAGATTATGCACTGATTCTAGAGCAATCAATATGATCACCATTTGGTATAGATTCCCAATACCTAGAATTGAAGATTTAATGGATTTCCTTGGAGGAGCACAATATTACACCAAGTTAGATCTTAAGAGCTGGTATCACCAAATCAGAATTAAGGAGGGTGATGAATGGAAGAGAGCTTTTAAGACAAATGATGGTTTGTATGAGTGGAAAGTGATGCCATTTGGCCTCTCAAATGCCCCTAGCACATTCATGAGACTAATGAATGAGGTGTTTAAGGATTTCACAGGGATTTTTGTGGTAGTCTACTTGGATGACATACTGATTTTCAATAAGACAGCAGAAGAACATTTGAAGCATGTGGAGATGGTCCTCAAAAGGCTGCAAGAAGAACAATTGGAAATCAACCTTGAGAAGTGTGAGTTCTTCAAACAAGAACTTGTGTGTCTAGGCTTTGTAGTTTCCCAAGGAACCCTAAAGATGGATCCAAGCAAGGTGGAAGCCATCCTAAACTGGCCTACACCAACCACAACAACAGAGGTAAGAAGTTTTCATGGTTTAGCTCATTTTTATAGAAAATTCATCAGGAATTTTAGTGGTATATGTGCACTAGTGCTAGATACTATTAAAGGTGGTCTAAAAGCAAAGTTTAAATGGACACAAGAAGCTAATAAAGGGTTTGCAAAGCTAAAAAAAGAGGTAGCAACCCAACCTATACTTTTGTTGCCTAGTTTTGATAAGTTATTCACAGTTGAGTGTGATGCAAGTGGAGTAGCAGTAGGAGGAGTCCTTAGTCAAGAAGGTAGGCCTGTAGCCTTCTTCAGTGAAAAACTCAATGAAGCCAAACAAAAATACTCCACCTATGATCTGGAACTTTATGCTTTAGTGCGGTCCCTTAGGAAGTGGAGGCATTATTTGTTACCCAAAGAGTTTGTAGTCTTCACGGATAACGAGGCACTCAGTTACATCAACACCCAAGAGAAGTTAATAAATAGACATTTGAAATGGATGGAGTACATCCAAGCCTTTACATTTACCATTAAGCACAAGAAGGGACAGCAAAACAAAGTACCAGATGCATTAAGTAGGAGAATGTTGACAGTCCAAGAGATACAGCTGAAAAGCATTGGATTGGAGAGTTTCAAAGATCTCTATGGTGATGATGAAGACTTTTCAAAAGCCTACAAGGTATGTTCAGATTTTGAAAATCACTTTCATAGTCAATATGTTGAGTATACACTACAAAATGGATTGTTATTTAAGGGTAATCTATTGAGTTTCCCAAGGGGATCAATGAGGGAAAATCTGATCCAAGAGAAACATAATGGCAGTCTTAGTGGCAATTTTGGAATAAATAAAACTTTAGAGCTGGTACAAAGATTTTATTACTGGACTAAGTTGGCAAGAGATGTTAGGAAGTATGTAGAATAGTGTGTTGTTTGCATGAAATCCAAAGGGGGAGCTAGCAATACTAGTTTGTATCAGCCCCTGCCTATTCCTAACAGACCATGAGAGTGTGTGAGCATGAATTTTGTGGTAGGTTTTCCTAAGACCAAAACTGGTTTTGACAGTGTTTTTGTAGTTGTGGATAGATTTAGCAAGATGAGTCACTTCATTCCTTGCAAAACCACCCATGATGCAAGTTACATAGCTCATCTCTTTTTCAGGGAAGTTGTAAGAATCCATGGATTGCCATTGAGCATTGTATCAGATAGGGATGTGAAATTCATGAGCCATTTTTGGAAAACACTATGGAGCAGATTGGGAACAAATTTGTCATTTGGATCAGCTTACCATCCTCAGAGTGATGGTCAAACAGAGGTGGTTAACAAAGTGTTAGGTAATCTTTTGAGGTACTTGACAAAGGAATATGGACAGACATGGGATATGGTAATTTCTCAAGCTGAGTATGCTTATAATGACAGTGTGAACAAAACTACAGGGAAAAGTCCATTTGAGGTTGTGTATGGAATGCACCCAAGGGGAATTTGTGAGCTCAAAGACCTTATATCTCAGGAGAATAGGAGTGGACATGCAGAAGACTTCAGTTAGACCATGAAGGAGATTCATGAGCAGGTTAAGAAGACAATTACAGTAGCAACACAAAAGTTGAAAGATAAAGTTGATGAGTCAAGGAGAGATGTGCAGTTTCAATTGGGTGACTATGTTATGGTTCACCTCAACAAATCTAGATTGTAGAAGGGGATGTCCACCAAGTTTCAAATGAAGAGAGTGGGTCCATGCAAGGTGTTGGCCAAATATGGCAAGAATTCCTACAAGGTGGAGTTACCATTAGATTTGGGCATATCTCCAGTGTTTAATGTTGCTGATTTGATCAAATACAAGGGCATAGTCAGTGATGAGGTTCAGAATAGTCATGAGGTCTTCAAGGACATCAGTAATGTACCCCTACCTAATCAAGAGCAACCTAAGGTAGAGCAGATCTTGGAGTCCAGGGTGAAAAAGTCAACAAGGAATAAGGTATACATGGAGCACCTTATCAAGTGGAAGAGAAAGCCTGACTCAGAGGCTACATGGTTACAAGAGGATCAATTTAAGAAACTTGGAATTGACCTAAAAATGATCCCTCTTTCCAGTTCTTAGTCTTTGTGCTGAGAGGGGGAGAATGGTGCAGGAGCACCTGCCAAAATACAAGCACATTTTGAAGTATTGTTTTAAAATCAATTTGTTTTTGTTATGAAAGGTCTTTAACACCATTTAGATTGTGTTTGAGGAAATTTTGGTTCTAAGGTTAGAAGTTTAATAAATTTGGGTATCCTTTTATGGTTGTTTCCTAGTTTTAGTAAAGAGTTGGAAAACACACTATGTTTTCAAACAACAAGCTTTTTGCCATTCTTAGGCTCCGGGAAGTAAACCTAAATACTTCTTGACATTGTAAAAGGAACCCCTTAACCTTTTTCAAAGGTTGGATGTTTTGGAGAATCAGAGTTAAATGTAAAAATCAGAAAATAGTGAATTTGGAGTGCATTTTGTTGTGTTTTTTTTTCTTTTTTCCTATGACAGCGATAAAATGGACTGAGAAACAGTCTCCTAGATAGTGTAGGATGTAGTTGAGTTCATTTTAAGCTTTCTTTGGTTAAATTAGTTTATGGTTTCTATCACTTTCAATAGTTAGACAAGTTTTTGTGTTTTCCTTAGCTTGCTGCCCTGACTGGTAATTTGAGTAAGCATGGAGTTTTAGCCTGCTTCCATGCCGTACCAAGCAGTATGGGTTTCCTGGAAGTAAGGTTAAGCTCCCTAACTGTATATAGTGTAAGATTAGGTGTTTGTGTTGGATGAGGAAGCATGCTAAAGAATCTTTCCTAGGCGAGCTTGAAGCTCGACAAGGAAAGTCTGTCAAAGATTAAAACCTAACATAGTAGGGGTGTGTCTTAATTGATATTCAAAGATGTATGGTGAATGCATGGGAGCTTTGAGAAGGCATGGGAAGGAAGACATAATTCTTATTAGTGCATGTGAGGTTAGGAAATGCTGAGCAGACCAAGAAATGATAAGATGAAACCCTAGTTCTTTCCAAAGTTAGATTTGCACCTGTGTACGGACTGTCAAAGTCCCAAACCCCAAAAATCCATTAGTGCTTGGAAAATGAACCAAGGTGTCAGAAGGAAGGTTGGCACAAACTATTGAAAGAGAGGAGTTGTGAACTATTTTTTTGTGTTGAGAGGGCTAAAAGGGGCTCAAGGCTTGTAGCCTTACCCAAACCCTAGAATAGGGACTTTTTGAAAACGATGGAGAGTTGGAACCTGGTGTTTGTTCAAGCACCTATGGAAGATGAATTTGGAAGCCTGAAAAGGTATCACACACCCCTATAATAGAGTTAGGTAACATTGGATTCTGAGCTAGTCTTTAAGGTATTAAGGGCTAGGAAATTGCATGAGAGAAAGAACACCAAGAAATGTTGTAGTTAAGGCATGGTGATTGTTTTGAAACTTGATAGCAGGGTTGGCAGAGAAGCCCAGGGGTGCCTAACAACCTTTAGGGCCTATAGGTTGAGTGGTCGAGAGAAACACCGAGGGTTACTAATTTGGAGACCCAGAGCATTAAGGCAGTGATTGTCTTGATCCAACTCTTGTTCTATCAGGAATCATCCTTATTCTTCATAAAAATTTCTTGTTGTCTACCTGCTTGTTCTTCTGGGACTTCTTCCTCAGATCCTGTGTTGAATGGCTTTATCTTAATCCCTTTACTCTACAACCATATGTTTATGTTTGCCAAGATATGGGTAAACCTTTCTTTAATTGAAGCAATCTCCTTTTGAGACCATTGGATGGAAGGAAAAGGTGTGTTTACTATTTATTTTTCCTCATAAGCAACATTCATGATATCACTAGTATCCACCATAACTGTAGGGAGGTCTACCAAACTAGGATTAGAAATTTTCTCCACAGTGAGCCTATAGTAATCCATTCTTCTAACATCTTCATCATCCTTGCATTCTTCCCAGATGTCTTCAACACGGTAGACATGCACATGAATTTTCTTTATCTTGCTCTTCATGCCTCTACAATCAAAGTCCAACCTTCTATTGAAGGTTTTGAGGGTGACTATTTGCATCTTAGATTCAATAAATTTAGCTCTAGGAACTGTTTGCACTAAGTGCTTTCCAATGGTAATAGGGAATTTAAAACTTGGCTTATGGATTTCCTGTTTCTTGTTGTGTACAAAAATAACTTGTCTACACAACTCCATTAGTACAATTTTATTAGTAGGATACCTTCGCAACAGGTAAGGATATTCTGTAAAGAAATCAACCCTAAGATAGGTGAAAGTGGGAAATTGTAAGAAAATGAATCCATATTTCTTTACTACTTCCCATGCATCATTTGAAACTCTTCTCTTATCTAGTGATGGATCAAACATACACAATAATGGTGCTAAGAAAGCATCATTCACCCTTCTAAAATGTTTAATACTTCCCTTGAGGGTGATCTGCAGGAAAAATTTGAAAGCAAGTGTAACCTTCCTATCACTTTCAGTAGTTAGGCCTAGATATTGTCTCACTATAGCTGCAACATATTCTAAGTATGAAGTCATGTAGAACTTCAAGGAAGTATGTACCTTAATGATCTAATCATGGAGCATGTCACTAATTTTTTCACCCTAGAAAATGTGTTGCTTCTTCCTCCTAATAATCTTAATATACTCGTACATCCATTCCTAAAATGTTGAATAAGTTGGCAAGCCTTTTACTTTGCTTAAGAGAGTGATTAAGTCATTCACATCTTCCAAAAAATCACTGTGGCGGAAGCTTTTAAGCCATCTTTCTAGATTAGGCCTTGGAGTCTTTAACCACTCAAGGTGTTGATTAGTTTCTTCGCTACATCTTGATCCTTGTCATGAGTTTCCTAAGAATGCTCAATAGTTCAAGATCTGTATAGGTATCCATATTTGGAACTTGAAACACCGTATCAAAGAAATCTACATTAATTCTCATCATCACATGGCTTGAAGAATCTCTAACACTCTTATCTCCTTTGACATAATGAGAAGCCACTTGTAGATCAAATTCAAGAAAAATAGCTTCTATTGGAAATGAAGCAACCAAACGAATGTTTCTATCAATTACCACTTTCATCTCTTGGTCTAGAGGTTGTTTCTTTGTTCTCTTGATGAGTTCATCCATATCCACATGTCCTATCTTTGTATCCTTGATTTCATCAATTTTAGATGAAACCACTGTGGATGGGAAAACAACTTGGTATTTGTACTTCATGACAACCTTCTTGCTTGAAGATGGAGATGTCTCGATTTTCATTGAGTGATCCAAGAAATACTGGTAACTTGGAAAGGAAAGTATTGAAAAATGTCTAAAAGAGCATGAAAAGCAACTGCAATGAGACAATGGGTTTTCCCTAACATTAGAAAAATATTGCATTGTGTAAGCACGAGAGTGTGAAAAAGAAAAGTGAGTTCAATAGAGAAAGTAGATGAAAGCAATGGAGTGGAAAAAACTAAGCAGTTGTGAGTGAAAGGAAGCTTTGAAAGCATTTTTTGAAATTTTTGGGAGTTAGTGAAAATTTGGGTATTTTATGCAGGAGCGCTGATATTTAGTGCTCCCACATGTCTTTGGTAGATCAAATTCTAAGTCTCTAAAAAATGGCACCCTTACATGGCTTGCATAGAGTTGGACGTTTTCAAATATTTTGGCTGCATCTGTACTGAATTTTAGTGCTTCTACACTTAGACTGCAAAAAGGGTGTAAGAGCATTGAAAAACAATGCTTCTACATATTTGGTAGAAATAATGCATGTCATAGTGCTCTTTTTCAGTGCTTATGCATATATGATTTGGAAGGTTTAACATGTGGATTGAGAAAATTTCCCTAAAATGCATGTATCTACATGCATAACGTGATAAAAACCTCACCATACACTTCAAGGTAGAGCTTCAAATAATTTACACAAAATTTTATAAGGTATTGCAAGTAATTTATTGGTTTGTAAGGTTGGGGAAAAACTCTGACCATATGACATGAATAAACCCTTTTCCTCTTGCAGGCATGATGAAAAAATACCGACATAAGGGTAATTCATTGTATACACTAAAAATACATTCAAGGAAGGTAATGCTTCTATGCAAACACAACACAACGTATAAGATTTATAGGCATTTTATAAGCATTCATGGGGTAATCAAGATCTTTCCATTGTTTATGAAAAATAGGTTCAAACAATGTAGCAATGTCTAGGGTCAAAATCAATTTAGTAGGACATAAAGAACACAAAGAGTCCCATAAACCCTAAAGGATAAAAGGAAAGAAAATGAACAAAGGTTTGCAAACAAACACTAGGGTTCACAAATATATAAAGGATAACCATACAAAAAGGGAAAGAACATAGGGTAGCATGGTTGGTTTAGGGCTTTGGGTTCATCCCATATAGGTCCCGAGGTTGACTCATGCTCCCAGATGAAATTGGTACGAGTCATGTTAGGAGTGTTCCATGCCCCCCAAGGACTAGTCTCACTTCTACTCACCCCCTCCATCCCCCAAAACCTAGCAAAAAGTAAGACCAGGGCAAGGGTGGTGGAGCTTGCTGGGCAGAGTCACAAATCCAAGTGCTAGATGCGAGGGATGGGGATACCTTTGAGTTATAAAAAGAAAACTTATCAAACTATTTAAAATATAAAGACATGTAATAAAAAAAAACCCTAAACATAAGGGAAAAAAAGAAACAACATACCTAAAGACGAAGACAAAGAATAAAAATCCTAAACAAGTGAATGACAAGAAATCTACAAAAAGACCTTCAAGAGCTCTACAATCGACAAGCAATGATTGGGCAGAGAGAAACATAGTCAAATAAACATAAATGAAACTTAAAATGGTTTTAAAAGCTTATAAAACCAATTTAACAAAAAGCATTAATGAACTTGACGTTCATGAATGCTCAAACGTGTGAAGGAAGGAGACATGCACTGGTGCTGAGAAACAATGCTAGTGCATTATTGAAAACATTGACAACATGTAGAGGCACTAAAAAACAACACCAATGTATTTCAAAAACTCAACCCCATGTAGGAGCATTGAAAAACAACACCCCTGCATGGGTTAAAAGTTTTCTAACATTGGAAAGATCAAAAAGTGAGAAAATACTCATTTCAAAGGTTTTTGGAAAAATGAGGGGAATGCTCAAGGGGACAATTCGAGGCTCATGAACATGTACAAAGGCAAGTGAGATCATGCCTCATTTTGCATGCTTAGAGTACACAGGCTATGAAATGGACAAGTTTTGTAGGGGTTATCTTATGAATAAAGTGTAATTGGATTCAAGGATAACACAACCATAGATGCATTTGCATCAATTAATATTTTAAAATGTGTGCTAGATGTTTAGGTGCTAGATGATAATATGTGTATACACTAGGGTTAGCCCTTAAATAAAAATTTAAAGGTGACAAGTGAAATGTTTCACAATTCATGTTGGAACATAATGACTAGTTGGAAGGATCAAAACTGAATTTCAAAATTAAAATTTTTGGGTTCATTTCTATAAATCACATGACTAAGTTCTAGATAACTTACGTAAATTATAAATCTTAAACTTAATACAATAAATGGAAAGAATGAGGATTATGATTGGTCATCGAGAGTGAGAAATGAAGATAAGTAAAACTCAACTCGTATGCACAATTTCAACAAAAAATGTGTCACTTGTACACTTGTAATTGCATAAGAAATAATCCAATCAAAGTGAACCCAAAATGAAAGAAAACAATATAATAATAAAAAAAAAAATATAGCCACCACACACATATGTCAAAAAGTTAAAATATTCAATAATTTATAAGACATTAAGATTGAAGTTAATGATAATTTGAGACCCAACTTCTTAAGTATTTTATAAGAAAAGAAAAAAAGGATCATTAATAAAGATTAATAAGGTAAAATTATTTTTTAACGTTACAATTAAGTGGGAGATATTAATTTAATATATGATAATTGACAAACAAATATTTTATAAAATAAATATTTTTCTCTTACATTATATTATTTTGAGGTGTATAAATCTATATTAATTATATAAATATATAACCTCTATTATTATAAAATCCAATACCCCCATACTCATGACCAAGTAAGATAGAATAATAACCCTCTTACACATCTTAAACCTCACTTACATGTGTTAAATTTCATCATAATTGTCAATTTGACCACTTTTCAAAATTCATATGCTGTATTATCAGGGTATTCAATGCATTTTTCATAATTAGCAAATTGGGAAGATGTTCTATATTCTCAATTTTGAACTTTTCAATTTAAACTCCCTATTCAATGCTTCTTACATAGTATACTAAGTATTCTAGAGAGTAAATGATAAATAAGTCATGTCCCCACCCTCACATGGATGTCCTATTTCATCCACTCCATGATGTTTGGAAATTATGCATTATTTATCAGCTACATAATTAAATATAATTTACAAGACTTAGGATTTGTAAAGTCAATGCCACACTTAATCTCAATATTATCCCATTTTACATTTATATTGCAAAGACAAAGAAAAAATTAAAATAAATAAAGTACTAAAAGATGCAAGGTTCGTCATGGCCTCTTTGCATTGGTGTTTTTTGTGTTCACTATCTTACTGATATAATATGCAATATTAAATAAAGTGTCAACCTTTTGGATTATGATTCTACCACCCTTCACCTCCTCATAGAAAACTTGATAGTAAAAATCAATATTCTTTGTATGAGTATGGTCCATTGGGTTCTTTTTCAAATAGATAACACTCTAACTATCACATCTAGTCTTGACATGTCTTCACTCAAATCTAATACTTGAACATAATATTGATAACCATACTATCTCCTCATAGGCATGTGCCACATATAGGTACTCTAGTTCTATAGTAGAAACATAACCTTAAGTTTCTACTTTTTCATTCAATTGATAGTTCATCTAAATAGAGTGAACATGTAACCACTCATGGACCTCTTTTTGTCCAAATTGCTAGCCCAATTTGAATCAACAAAGCCATGTATATCAAGTAACTTTCCTACATAATAAATTCCATGAAAGAAAAACAATAATAAAATAAATATTGTAAATATTTGAAAGCCCTTTTGAGTTAATTCTAGTGTTGTCTACTAGGTTATACATCTTGCTAAGAACTCCCACTACTTGGTCAATGTCCATTCTTAGACAAACCATAACATACATTAGGCTACTTATGAAACTAGCATAAGGAACATTATTCATATCTTCCAAATCATCATATAAGTCAAGACACTTATCTAATGATAACTTATTACTAACAAGTAGGAATACTCACTATCTTGTAGTCTTGTATAGCAAAAAAATGTTGAATAGTCTAAACATACTTACTTTGACTAAGCCAAAAAAATGCCAACTTGATCCCTATTATTTTCCATACCCAAGATGTGTTTTGTATTCCCCAACTCCTTCATGTCAAAGGTGTTATATAATTAAGTTTTGAGCTCCTAATGAACATGTCCTTTGTTGGTATAGGTTTTTATTTTCTTAGTGGGATAATTTATTTTCCCTTAGTTATAGGTTTTTCTTACACATTTATTAAGCTTGCTAAGGATAAAAAGTGAGTTAATCATTTAATAACTAGGAGATAGAATGTTGAGTTGTCTTCCACCTTTTAAGGGTGGATTATTTACTTTTTTCATCACTTTATTTAATGTTGACTAGTCGTTATTGGTGGTCAATTCTTATTGGTTGGTTTTCCACCTCCATCCTCTCCTTAGTTCTATATAAACTACTTAGCTTGTATTTTTCATCTTGGAAGCTCTTAATGTAATTTTTTCATCTCGACATTGCATAATCAATTGAAATTATAGTTTGCATTATTTATGTTTTTCTAGTTCATGTAACTTTGATTTTCTCTTTAAAAGTTCATTGGTATTTAATCTATTTGAGATTTCTGACATGGTATCAAAGCTTTGGTTTTGAGAAATCTTAGTTCTTAAGATTTCTAATTGAGATATTGATATTTTCATTTAAAAATATTATAAATTCCCATATGCTCTTCTTTTGCATTTTGAATGATCTCTAGAGAATTAGAAATTTTTTGTGAAATTTAATAATCTCTTTATATTACATATGTTTTGTGTGATCTAGGTTATTACAACATGTATGGTTATATTAGTCATATTTTTTATTGTTCCAATGTATTCAGGAGGCTTGAGAAATTCAATATTGGCTTTTGTTTCATCCAAATTGGAGATCATTTGACATAGTTGTAAATGAGGGTTTGAAGCTCAGATTTGGCGAATAGGTTTCTATAGGAGCATTTTCCGACAAAAAGGACCTTGTCATTGCATCTAGGAGGCCAAGGAGACAAATTTTGACATAAATTTTTCCCATATTTGGTGTTGGGAGCTACCGAGGAAAAAAAAAATTTGCTTAGGGAGTTGTATGGCCTCCTAGGTTGCAAGCCATAAAAAAATGTGAAAATTTTCATTTTCATACATATATTAGTGTTGTATTTAATTTTTTTTTTTTAAATATTATAAGCACTTGGCAGAGCACTTAAATGCTAGCCACTAGCACTAGCACCATCGCTAAAAGGCCACCCAACTACAGATAGTTGCAACTATAAATCGTGAACTATAGCCTTAAAGGCTACCATGGAATTTGTCGCTGCTAGTGGCCTTTATGCTTTCGTAGGGATAAAAACATATAATTGTGACCATTTTTTATATAACTGTGACTTGATTTCATAAACCACTAGTGGCTTTCGAATTCATCAGCTATAGCTCTACCCAGATCATTGCTTAGTGGCCATCATTACTTCCCAACAACCACCAAGGGGCCACCAAGGGCCTCCGATAGATCAAATTGGGCACTTTTGTCAAACTTGCTTATCTTTTAGTCATGATATTGGATTTTTAAAAATGAGATACCACTGAAAGTTGGAGACAAACACTTCCCATCCATGGAGACCTGGTATTCAAACTATTTTTTGGCATTTTTACCAGATATTTCAAGTTGAAGTTGTTTGTTTCCAATTTCTTCAGCAGGCCATAACTTTCACCTTAGTGCTCTATTTTTTGGAAATGAATAGGAATTGGAAAGGTGGTGAAGAGCACTACACAAATATAAGGCTATTTTTTCTAGAAATTTTCTCATGTTAAGTTTATATCATAATTTGTAATTTTGGCTATTTTAAGCCTATTGAGCATTGTATCTTGGAAAAGGATTTGTAAACACACTAAACTATAAAGTGTCAACCTTATAATATTTGGGGGGGTAGTTTTTTTATACTATAAAAAATGGTGGGAATGTATTTGGTGTCTTTTGTAATCATTTAAGGATTGTATCATGGGTTTTTCTGTTCACCCTTTTGTGATAATTTTGGATAAGGCTAATTACGAGTCTTGAAAAAAGGGCATTCTAACCCATCTCAATTGGCTAAAAAAATTTCCTTACCTTTATGGGCTCATGTATGAACCAGACACATCTGGAAGGAAATCAGTATGGGGTAATAGAATTGATCATGTATTAGGATTGTTTGGTTCTCATGTTGATAATGACACTATGTGGGCTATAGTGGACATTGAATATCCCCACACACTTCAAACTAATATTTGGGAGATGTTTAGAGAACCTAAATTTTCTTCATTCCTAGATGATCCTATTGTAAATTACCTCATTCCAATTGATGATCCAGATAATCACAATTCATGTTGGAACATAATGACTAGTTGAAAGGATCAACTTGGCCACAAAATTGAATTTGAAAATTAAAATTTTTGGGTTCATTTCTATAAATCACATGAATAAGGTCTAGATAACTTACGCAAATTATAAATCTTAAACTTAATACAATAAATGGAAAGAATGAGGATTATGATTGGTTGTCGAGAGTGAGAAATGAAGATAAGTAAAACTCAACTCATATGCACAATTTCAACAAAAAATGTGCCACTTGTACACTTGTAATTGCATAAGAAATAATCCAATCATTTAAGTGAACCCAAAATGAAAGAAAACAATATAATAAAAAATAAAATAATATAGCCACCACACACATATGTCAAAAAGTTAAAATATTCAATAATTTATAAGACATTAAGATTGAAGTTAATGATAATTTGAGACCTAGCTTCTTAAGTATTTTATAAGAAAAGAAAAAAAGGATTGTTAATAGAGATTAATAAGGTAAAATTAATTTTTAATGTTACAATTAAGTGGGAGCTATTAATTTAATATATGATAATTGACAAACAAATATTTTATAAAATAAATATTTTTCTCTTACATTATATTGTTTTGAGGTGTATAAATCTATATTAATTATATAAATATATAACCTCTCTAATTATAAAATCCATTACCCCCATACTCATGACCAATAAGATAGAATAGTAACCCTCTTACACATCTTAAACCTCACTTACATGTGTTAAATTTCATCATAATTGTCAATTTGACCACTTTTCAAAATTCATATGATCTATTATCAAGGTATTCAATGTATTTTTCATAATTAGCAAATTGGGAATATATTCTATATTCTCAATTTTGAAAATTTCAATTTAAACTCCTTAATCAATGCTTCTTACATAGTATACTAAGTATTCTAGAGAGTAAATGATAAATAAGTCATGTCGCCAACCTCACATGGATGTCCTATTTCATCCACTCCATGATGTTTGGAAATTATGCATTATTTATCATCTACATAATTAAATATAATTTACAAGACTTAGGATTTGTAAATTCAATGCCACAATTAATCTCAATATTATCCCATTTTACATTTATATTGCAAAAACATAAAGAAAAAATTAAAATAAATCAAGTACTAAAAGATGCAAGGGTCATGGCCTCTTTGCATTGGTGTTTTTTGTGTTCACTATCTTAGTGATATAATATGCAATATTAAATAAAGTGTCAACCTTTTGTATCATGATTATACCACCCTTCGCCTTCTCATGGAAAACTTGATAGTAAAAATCAATATTCTTTGTATGAGTATGGTACATTGGGTTCTTTGTCAAATAGATAACACTCTAACTATCACATCTAGTCTTGACACGTCTTCACTCAAATCTAATACTTGAACACAATATTGATAACCATACTATCTCCTCATAGGCATGTGCCACATATAGGTACTCTAGTTCTATAGTAGAAACATAACCTTAAGTTTCCACTTTTTCATTCAATTGATAGTTCATCTAAATAGAGTGAACATGTAACCACTCATGGACCTCTTTTTGTCCAAATTGCTATCCCAATTTGAATAAAAAAAGCCATGTATATCAAGTAACTTGCCTACATAATCAATTCCATGAAAGAAAAACAATAATAAAATAAATATTGTAAATATTTGAAAGCCCTTTTGAGTTAATTCTAGTGCTCTCTAGTAGGCTATACATCTTGCTAAGAACTCCAACTACTTGTTCAATGTCCATTCTTAGACAAACCATAACATACATTAGGCTACTTATGAAACTAGCATAAGGAAAATTATACATATCTTCCAGATCATCATATAAGTCAAGACACTTATATAATGATAACTTATGACTAACAAGTAGGAATACTCACTATCTTGTAGTCTTGTATAGCAAAAAAATGTTAAATAGTCTAAACATACTTACTTTGACTAAGCCAAAAAAATGCCAACCTAATCCCTATTATTTTCCATACCCAAGATGTGTTTTGTATCCCCCAACTCCTTCATGGCAAAGGTGTTATATAATTAAGTTTTGAGCTCCTAATGAACATGTCCTTTGTTGGTGTAGGTTTTTATATTCTTAGTGGGATAATTTATTTTCCCTTAGTTATAAGTTTTTCTTACACATTTATTAATCTTGCTAAAGATAAAAAATGAGTTAATCATTTAATAAATGGGAGATAAAATGTTGATTTGTCTTCCACCTTTTAAGGATGGAGTATTTACTTTTTTCATTACTTTATTTAATGTTGACTAGTGGTTATTGGTGGTCAATTCTTATTGGTTGGTTTTCCACCTCCATCCTCTCCTTAGTTCTATATAAACTACTTAGCTTGTATTTTTCATCTTGGAAGCTCTTAATGTAATATTTTCATCTTGACATTGCGTAATCAATTGAAATTATAGTTTGCATTATTTATGTTTTTCTAGTTCATGTAACTTTGATTTTCTCTTTAAAAGTTCATTGGTATTTAATCTACTTGAGATTTCTAACATGGTATCAAAGCTTTTGTTTTGAGAAATCTTAGTTCTTAATATTTTTAATTGAGATATTAATATTTTCATGTAAAAATATTATAAATTCCCATATGCTCTTCTTTTGCATTTTGAACGATCTAGAGAATCAGAAAATGTTTGTGAACTTTAATAATCTCTTTATATTGCATATGTTGTGTGAGATCTAGGTGATTAAAACATTTATGGTTATACTGGTCATATTTTTTACTGTTCCAATGTATTCAAGAGGCTTGAGAAAGTCAATATTGGCTTTTGTTTCATCCAAATTGGAGATTATTTGACACAATTGTAAATGAGGGTTTGAAGCTCAGATTTGGAAAATAGGTTTCTATAGGAACATTTTCTGACAAAAAGGACCTTGTCATTGCATCTAGGAGGCCAAGGAGACAAATTTTGACATAAATTTTTCCCATATTTGGTGTTGGGAGCTACCGAGGCAAAAACAATTTTTCTTAGGGAGTTGTATGGCCTCCTAGGTTGTTAGCCATAAAAAATTGTGAAATTTTTCATTTTCATACATATATTAGTGTTGTATTTAAAATTTTCAAAAAAATATTTTTATAAGCACTTGGTATCTAGACTGCTTAAATGCTAGCCACTAGCACTAGCACCATGGCTAAAAGGCCACCCGCTTGCAGATAGTCACGACTATAAGTCGTAAACTATAGCCTTAAAGGCTACCAAGGAATTTGTAGTGTCTTGTGGCCTTTATGCTTCCATAGGGATAAAAACACATAATTGTGACCATTTTTTATATAACTGTTACTTGATTTCATAAACCACTAGTGGCTTTCAAATTTATCAGCTATAGCTCTACCCATATTGCTACTTAGTGGCCATTGTTACTATCCAACAACCACCAGGGGGCCACCAAGGCCCTCCAATAGGTCAAATTGGGCACTTTTGTCAAACTTGCATATCTTTTAGTCACGATATTAGATTTATAAAAATGAGATATTGCAAAAGTTGGCAACAAACACTTCCCTTCCATGGAGACTTGGTATTGAAACTATTTTTTGGAATTTTTACCAAATATTTCAAGTTGAAGTTGTTTGTTTCCAATTTCTTCAACATGCCATAACTTTCACCTTAGTGCTCTATTTTTTGGAAATGAATAGGCATTGGAAAGGTGGTGAAGAGCACTACACAAATATAAGGCTAGTTTTTCTAGAAATTGTCTCATGTTAAGTTTATATCATAATTTGTAATTTTGGCTATTTTAAGCCTATTGAGCATTGTATCTTGGAAAAGGATTTGTAAACACACTAAACTATAAAGTTCCAACCTTATAATATTTGGGGGGGTGGTTTTTTTATACTATAAAAAATGGTGGGAGTGTATTTGGTGTCTTTTGTAATCATTTAAGGATTGTATCATGGGTTTTTTTGTTCACCCTTCTATGATAATTTTGGATAAGGCTAATTATGAGTCTTGAAAAAAGGGAATTCTAACCCATCTCAAATGACTAAAAATTTTTCCTTACCTTTATGGGCTCATGTCTGAACCAGACCCATCTGGAAGGAAATAAGTATGGGGTAATAGAATTGATCATGTATTAGGATTGATTGGTTCTCATGTTGATAATGACATTATGTGGGCTATAGTGGACATTGAATATCCCCACACACTTCGAACTAATATTTGGGAGATGTTTAGAGAACCTAAATTTTCTTCATTCCTAGATAATCCTATTGTAAATTGCCTCATTCCAATTGAAGATCTAGATAATATAGCCTTTGATGATGATACTTTAGAGGAACTTGAGTATTTTGTAGGTCTTGAACGTTCAAATGATAGAGATTTCTCTTCTTGCTTCTCATCCTCACATTGATACCCTATCTCAATCACCTATTCTAGCTTTAGATTCTAGATATTCTTCTTTGAGAGCCTCCAATGATTCTTTGCAACAAGGTCATTTATATCCTCTAGACTTAGCCCATTGGGATAAATTTCTACAAAAAGTCTCTTGTTTGTTTGTAGATTCCCTCATTTTGGATCTAGATGACACTATTGATGACATATGTCAACTCTTTAAGGACAAATATTTGGTCCTTGAAATTATTGCTACTTCAAAGTTCAAGTTTGCTTCCTTGTAAGCTTCCAATAACTTCTTGCAATAGAACACACATAGTGTTTCAGATACAACTTTGTGGGATGATTTCTTGATAGGTATTTTAGACTTGTTTGTGGAGTATCACATTTTAGATTTGGAGGACGCATTTGAGGGGTTATCTCTCATCTTTGATGAAATTTATTGCCTAACTATTTTCAAACCATCATTATCTTTGGATGGTGTTCTACATTAGTCTCTAGGAGATTCTAATTTGTCATCTTCAATAGTATTCCCTAGAACACCTAATTTTATTGTGACAACCTTCAACATCAACATGGGGACAGTTGAGCCAAGTTCGAAGACTTATATTTTTTGCACTTCTTACATATTCCGTTTAGAACTTGGGAGATAGCTTGCATACACCTTTGATGTTGTTTCTTCCTAAGGGGAAGAATATTGTTCCACAATCATGGACCATCTTCTCAATCTAGTTTGGAGCATCTACCATTGGATCTCTTTAGTGGAGGCTACTTAGTCCTTCCCTTCTTCTCTCTCTATTTTGGGGAGCATTCTCTATCTATTTGTGGGAGGAGGCTTCTTCTTCTTTAGGGGGGAATATGATATGCACATGGGTACCTAGCATGGCCTTATTTTTTGGGACACATCATCTTTTACATCCTCCTGAGCTATGCTTAAGGGGGATGTTAGTGTAGGTTTTTATTTTCTTAATGGGATAATTTTTTTTCCCTTAGTTATAGGTTTTTCCTATACATTTATTAAGCTTGCTTAGGTAATAAAGTGAGTTAATCATTCAATAACTAGGAGATATAATGATGAATTGTCCTTGCCTTTTAAGGGTGGAGTATTTAATTTTTCATCACTTTATTTAATGTTGGTGCTTATTAGTGGTCAATTCTTATTGGTTGATTTACCACCTCCATCCTCCCCTTATTTCTATATAAACTCACTACCTAGCTTGTATTTTTCATCTTAGAAGCTCTTAATGTAATTTTTTGTCATCCTAACATTACATAGTCTCTTAGAGTTCTAGTTTGCATTATTTATGTTTGTCAAGTTCATGTAACTTTGATTTTCTCTTAAAATTTTCCTTGGGTTATTCAATCTATTTCAGATTTCTAACATCCTCAACATATAGGACAATGATTAGTAATTGAATTTCAAATAATTTTAAATAAACACGTTGATCACATTTAGTCCAAACAAATTCAAGTTTTAATGTGAAAGGCTTTAAATTTTGATACCACATTCAAGGAAATAGCTTTAGAATAAATGATATGACACCTTTTTTCACAGAGTTATTTTGTAGGATTTCATGGGGTCAACTTGGTTACAACATTGTGAATCCATCTTAAGTCCCTCATTGATTTTTTTCATTTAAAATTTGATAGAAACATAAATAGAATAATAGATGATTACAACATTATTTACATTTATGATTGTGTTTGAAATAGATATTACTAGTTCAACTTGTGCACATATGTGTAGGTATGAAGATGCGGCTCCATCTATAAGAAGGAAATCAAGGTTACAACAATGTCAAAATTGTATCCTTTTGGGAATATTCTTGCTACTTTATTTACTATCTTATTTACTTTAGCATGCATGATTGATGTAATTCACACGCATGCTAAAGTGAGGGGAAAATGTAGAGGAAAAATGTGCATACTTCACCCTTTCCATAGTCATTTTACACTCACTTTGGTCTTTTCTTAAGATATGCCATCTTGACATTCAATACATGTTACTTTTATGTCTAATGTAACATAATTGGAAGACACTCCTTTTGGATCTTTTCACTTTTTCTTTCATTCATTTGTACATTTGTACACATTCATGGGTTGGGTGTGATCATGAAAA
Organism: Sequoia sempervirens; assembly: GCA_007258455.2. Classification (NCBI taxonomy): domain Eukaryota; kingdom Viridiplantae; phylum Streptophyta; class Pinopsida; order Cupressales; family Cupressaceae; genus Sequoia; species Sequoia sempervirens. The sequence goes on along the minus strand of VDFB02373365.1, from coordinate 14,249,766 downwards.
TAATTATATCATTTAGACATAATTGTGGACATGTAAATCACATCTCCCCAAATTCAAAACCATTTCCCTCTATTTTGATTCAATTTCATCACAAAATCATATTGTTTCTAATCGATTTATGTGCCAAAGTGTTCAAAATTGAGCTCTAGGTTGTCATATTTAAAGACAAGCCCTATGTCAATAGAAACACATTGAAAGAAAAATTGAAAAGCATGGTACAACCAAGTAAGAGTAATGAAAAATATGTATTTTTTGATTATAGGCTTGCATTAGCATTTATTGAACAAATACTACATCAATCATTCATTTTGTCATATTGCACCACTGGGTCTTCTATCACGTGAAAACAACAAGGGGCTTACTAAGGCACACAAAAGTCCAACATTTTAACCTTTACACAATAGATTCATAAAGGTGTTCATCAACACCACATTTTGTATTCATATATCAAGTCAAGGCAAACCATTTTTCTGATTTTGTAGATACAAAGGATGAGATTGTAGTTAAGGGACAAGATTGTGCCAGGCAAACAAAATCGAACAATTTTATTCTTAATAACATTATATTAAATTTTGGTTTGTTACAATCATATGCTCTTTATTCTAATTTCAAACTCAACACTCCATCTACACCAATCACTGCACATCAACTAATTTTAAAAACAACTCAACATAATAATATCCTCTTTTTCATTTACACATTTATTGCTACATGTCTTAACTCTTTTATCTAAATTTGTAAAAGAGTCTAATTAAGGTGTTTTACTCTTGTGAGAAAGCTAATTTTTATTATTCGAAGGCAGTAAAGATAGACCTGCACTATATAACAAAGTGCTGAGCCTCAGTAATATCAAAATCAGTGGGGGTGACTTCTTACCATCCTCTTTGAAAATGGAAGCCTAGCAAGACCAGAAATTTCTTAAGAAAAATAATAAAAGAAATCCAATCTTAGCAATGAAGCAATATACCTAACACTAGCTTAGACTTCATCTAGATAACATGGAAAGTACTGTTTCTTGATAATGCTTGGAAGTTTCATAAAACCTGTGGTTTTGCAGTGGTTCCTTTGAAACAGCGTGCATGTAGAAGCAATGCACTGTAAAACAGTCAACAGAAGTGCACAACATGCAATCACTGTTCATCTATTCTCCAATGGAAACAACTTTCTTACCTAAGCTTTCTAAGACAAGATGATTTTGGTTGCTTGAAAATTGGTGTTTGAGAATCCTCACGCAAGAGGAAAGCTATTTAAAGTCTTTTCTGATACAGTGTGCAAAGTAGAGCAAAAGTTTCTTGACCAAACATTGTAAAATTGTTAATGGAAATTACTTATAAAATTTTGCACTCTAAAATAATAAAATATATGTATAATGTCAACCTTGTACCTTGACTTTGCAACTTTCTTCACAAAATGGGCTATTGAAGATTGGTACCTTATTAAATGATGCAAACCCAAACAAGAAAGTGCATATCGCCTTTCATTTCATTTTTTTCTTTCTATTGACTTAATGTTCAATTTTTTATTTATTTGTAATAAGCTGACCCAAATTATCAAAACTTATCGGTGTTTTCTAGTTCTAATTCAGGTTAATTGTGTATGGAGTTATTTTATAATATGAAGTACTTAGATCACAGGATAAGTGTGTAAAGATGGGGCATAAAATAGTCAAAAGCGTATTTTTAACATTAATATTTATGTAGTAAAAATTGGTGGGTCTGGGGTTAGGACTAGAAATAGATTGAAAAATCAGGCTGGGGCTCGGGTATTGAGGTTTCTGATACTGGAGTTAAAGGACAGAAGCTTGGTGCTAGTGAGATGGAAGTTGTTGAAATTCTAAACAATATGTAGTGGTGTTTGCTAATTTCTGGTTGTTTTTTGGCTGGTGGTTTGCTATCAATGGGCTGATGGTTGTTTAATGTTGTTCCCTTTTTGTTTCAGCTGTTCTTTTTTGTAAAGGGTTCTAGGCCCCTTCAAAACCCATCTTTTACCTCTAATCAAAACATTAATATTTATGTATTTTATTAAATGTAATTGTGTTAATATGAATGTGTTTAACCACATATATATTATGGACTGATATTTACCAAATCATAATATGTACACTTATTACGTCAATAGACTTAACTCTACAATGACAGCAAGACATATAGGTGGTAGTAAATTCATGAAAGAAAAAAAAATCTACTTTCTATTTTCACGTGCAATGATTTTTTATTGATTTTTTTAATTGTTTAAAAAGTGGACAATATCACAAAATTCTATTTTCATTATTTAATTACAATATTTTTTGTTTTTCCCATCTAATAAGTCATACGATGATTTTTTATTTATTTTAAGTTTGCTAATCGAAAAATATAAATATATCTTTCAACATATTTTATATAGATGATCTTGAAGATATATATACTAGTAATTCATATGTATTATAGCTCATACACATTATAATGTATATTGATTATAATAAACTTTAAGTTTATTTTGTTGAAAACAATACGTGCATGTTATATATTGTGTGTATTATCACACTACAATTTAAATTTATGAAAATCCTACCATTAGACTTGTATATCCAAGTCTAAGGGGTGAACTCCATTTTCACTCCAAAATCTATGTTCTCAACATAAAGTAATATATTCATCTTCAAATTTATTTGTCTTGCAATAAAATTTTGTGAAATACCACCAAAATTTCAAGATACTTTTTATCTTTTCAGCTATGTATATTTTTTTATTGTTTTTAAATTAATATGTTTTTTAATGCTATTTTCATATAGCTGAAATTCAGAGCTATTCATTCAAATTTTTAAAAGTTATATAGTTTTTTCCTACTCTTCATTCTCTAGTTTTTTTGAGATATTTTTGTGTTAGTTAATATGCACATTCACTGATTATATTTTCAAGATATATTCAATTAAAGAAAACTTAAAAATACATTCAATAAAAAGCATAAAAATGTGCATAACTTGTATTACTCACTCTTAGCTATTTTTCTACTAATTGATTTTAAAAAATACTTAACAAAACCAAAAACAAGGGGCACACAATGATCACTATGTTATATTTCAATAATAAAACCAAAAATACTTTTGTGTGTGCTTAACATTTGACCATCTTATATTAACAAAATTTTCAAATATATGATACTTTAGAAAGTAGATTGATAGTACTTGTAGAGTAGTAAAATGTATCCCTTGATATTTTCACACTCGTTTGGGTCCTCCTTGTGGATTTTGGCTTAGTGTTGTCTTGATTTAGTGTTGCAATGTGGATAGCACATTCACATTAGGTCTTGGGCCCTTGTGAACTAATGGAACTTAATGGTGCCTTGCTAAAGTGTTGTGAAGTGTTGTAACACACTTTCACACTTTTCTAGGGTTTTATCAATTAACTAAACATAATAAACATAATTTTAATCAAAATTAACTTTAATCTTGCCTTATTCGGAGTGTTGTAAAATATTGTAACACACTTTCACATTTCTCTAGGCTTGTTATTAATAATTGAGATTTCTTATGCTTTAATTGGCCCTATTTTACATCCACAAGCCTCATTTATTGCATCTTTTCGAAGATAATTGATGAGGGGCACACCACCCAGAACCCACATAAATCACAACAAAAGATACCAACACAAAATATGCAAGATAGAAAAATGATTCACTTTCAATTATTTTCAAAAAATTTAATTACACATTCAAAGCTTACATGTTACAACCTCATGGGCTTGATTTATTACAACAAGATCAACTCTAAAAATAAAAATCTACTTTTTGGAGCCACAACTTGCACTATCAGGGCTACCTTCTACAACCCCCACTTAACCCTTTCTATTTTCCCCAATAACCGCCCTAGAATTTTCTAGAAAGATCATATTTCCCCTTTTTGTTTTGGCCTCAAAAGTCCCACGGTTTGATTTGTGTCCTAGGAAGAAATTTTTATGAAATTCACTTTTTAGAGGACCAACTTTGTAGGGCCATAACTTTTGATCCGGGTGTCCGATTTGCTATTATTGCATATCGTTGGACAACTCTCGACGAGCTCTACATCACACCACTTTTTGAGTTGTTTTGGGGCTTCTAAAGTTTTATATTTGAATTTGAAGCTACATTGGAGAAATTTCTCGGGACAAAAACTTTAATTTTTCCCAAACCGTGTAGGGTATTGAGGTGATTCTTTCACGACCAAAAATGTTTTTCAGCGTTGCTCCTTGGGGTAAATTTTCACATACATACGAACCCGTTTAGGCCAACTTACTAAAAATAGTAAGTGTCTATTTTTTTGCTATTTTTGACACATGACAGTCTTATACCCCTTAAGTTCCATCATGGGACTCAAAACAACTAAAGAAAATAAAGAATTTTTTTTTTTGGGTGATGCAAGATTGCCCTACACCATTGGATGCTCCTGCATTAGGCACCCAGGGTAATTTGAAAAGTGACCTAGTCACTTCTCAAGAGTTAGAGGGAAACCAAGATGATTAACCTTAGCCTCAGATAACCATGATGAATTTTTAGTAGGCCTTCCTCTCTATTTCACCAAGTACTTTGCATATTGTTTGTTTCGTGTGCTTCTACCCACATGCCTATCTGGGATTTCTTCTATCTCTTCCTTCTCTGAAGTAGGTGATGGAATTCTCAATTTTTCATTTATAGACCCCTCCTCTATATCACCTTCATGATACTATGTCAAATCAGCAATGTTGAACATAGGAGAAATGTGTATCCCACTAGGAAACTCTACCTCATAAGTGTTTCCTGAATCATGATTCTTCAGGATCTTGCATGGTCCAAACTTCTTCATCTTTAACTTGTTTTATGTACCAACTGGAAACCTTTCCTTTCGTAAATGAACCATGACTTCATCTCCTACCTAGAACTCCTTATACCTCCTTTTTTGATCTACCTAAGCCTTGTATTGTGATTTCATCTTATTGATATGTTTCTTCACCTCTTCATGCAAATTCTTCAAGAGCTCAACAAAATATTCAGCCTCAGCACTACTCTTCTCCCCCTTCTCCATATTTATTAGTTCAGAAGCAATTCTTAGACTACTCTCATATACAATCTAGAATGGTGATTTACCAGTGCTTCTATTGACATAATTGCTGTAATAAAATTCCTCCTGTGGTATAATGAAATCCCATCTCTTGGGCTTATCTCCAACTAAGCATCTTAGCAGGTTGCCCAAACTCCTATTCACCACCTTTGTTTTCCCATTAGTCTGTGGATGGTGTGCAGAACTAAACTTCAAATTTGTATTCAACTTCTTCCATAATGTCCTCCAGAAATAACCAACAAATTTGGTATCTTTGTATGAAACTATATTCTTTGGTAGACCATGTAGTCTCACCACCTCTTTGAAAAACAACTTTGCAATATGAACAACATCACTGGTCTTATGACACAGGATGAAATGTGCCATCTTTGAAAATCTATCCACCACCACAAATATGGAATCATGCCCTCTATGTGTCCTTGGAAAGCCAAGAACAAAATCCATGCTAATATCCTCCCATGGCCTCTTGGGTACAAGTAATGGTTGATACAATCCAGTATTCTGACTTGTTCCTTTTGCCATCTAACATAATCTACAACTTTGTACAAACTTCTTCACATCTTGTTGTAACTGTGGCCAATAATAATTCTCACTAACAAGAGCAATGGTCTTATCTCGACCAAAATGTCTAGCCAATCCTCCACTATGCTTCTCCTTGATTAGATTATCTCTCATAGAACTCTTTGGAATGCACAATTCGCTTCCTCTAAACAACATCCCATCTTGGGTTAAGAAATCCAACCATTTTTTCCAATCCAATGTAATAGGTTCCAAACAAGCTTTCCAAGCTTCTACAAAGTTTGGATCTTCAGGATACAAAATCTTTAGTTCATTGAACTCAACAACCTCTATATTCATTTCTATCAAAAAAAAATTCCTTCTACTCAAGGCATCTGCAAATCTATTTGACCTTCCACTCGTGTGCTTCAAAAGAAAAGTGTAACTCTGCAAAAACTCAACCCATTTTAAGTGCCTTTGATTCAACTTTCCTTGACTATTAAGATACTGCAAAGCCTGGTGATCAGTATATAAAACAAATTCTTTTGGCAACAAATAGTGTCTCCATTTCTTCAAAGTCTGAACTATAGCATAAAACTCTTGATCATAGATAGAATATTTCTTCTTAGCATCATTTAACTTCTCACTAAAATAGGCAACAAGCTTACCTTCTTGACTCAAAACAACTTCTATGGAAGTGCCACTAGAATCACAATCTACCTGAAAGACCTTATTGAAATCTGAAAGGGCCAAAACAGGTTGCTCTGTAACTTTCTTCTTCAACATATAAAAATTTTTGGCTGCTCCTATGGTCCACTTAAAATCTTTTCCATCCCCTCTCATCGCTTCATTTAGAGGTGCACAAATACTACTAAAATTCTTAATAATTTTTTTGTAAAAACATGCTAGACCATGAAATGATCTTACCTTTGTAACATTCCTTGGGGTATCCCATTCAATGATAGATTTCACCTTCTCTAGATCCATTTTAAGACCCTCTATTAAGAAGAAAAATCCTAGATACACCAACTCTCCCTTCACAAAACTGCATTTCTTCAAATTAATCAACAACTTCTCCTCCCTTAGATTCTCAAAAAAAAATTGGATATACATCAAGTGTTCCTCCAATGTCTTATTGAAAATCAAAATATCATCCAAATAAACAATAAAAAAATTTCCTAAAAATTCTTTCAATACCTCATTCATAAGCTGCATAAATGTGCTCGGTGCATTGGTTAGCCCAAAAGGCATGACTAACCATTCGTACAAGCCCTCCTTGGTTCTAAAGGTTGTCTTCCATCCATCTCCTTCTCTAATCTAGATCTAGTGATATCTACTCTTCAAATCTATCTTTGTGAAGTACTCAGCCCCACTCAAACAATCCATAATGTCATCCATTCTTGGCAAGGGAAACCTATACTTGATGGTGATCTTGTTGATGGCTCTAGAATCTGTACACATCCACCATTCCCCATCCTTTGGTGCTACTACTGCAGGTACTGCACATGGACTCAAACTCTCTTTGATCAATCCCTTCCGCAACAACTCTTTCACTTGTATGTCCAACTCTTCGCTCTCTGCTAGAGTCATATGATGAGTTGCCTTATTCAAAAAAATGGCTCTAGGAATCAGGTCCATCTGATGATTAATCTTTCCTATGGGAGGAAAAACTTTAGGTAAATTATTAGAAATAATAGTTTGAAACTCATTCAACAAATTTGAAACCTCTACAAGTACCTCAGTATATCTTCTTTATCAACTCTAGGGATCAATGTAAAACACATATGCTCATGCTTCATACTTGCTAGGAATTTTCTTCCATCAACCAAACAAATTCTTGCATTACTGGATAACATTTATTCTACCTCTTTCAAGGGCTTCAATTTATGACAAAATCCATCCTTTATCAAAGAATAGGTGTTGGCATGTCCATCATGTACTGTTCGTTGATCAAACTGCCACGGTCTTCCTAACAACATATGACAAACATCCATAGGAATAATATCACACAATACCTCATCATGGTAATTTCCAATCTTGAACTTTACTAGATATTGTTCATTTACCAAGGCTTTATGGTCCTTATGCAACAGAGCAATCTGGTATGGGTTTGGATGCCTTTTTCTCTCCAAACACAACTTACTAAGCATTTCTTTTGAGACAAGGTTATCAATACTACCTCCATCAGTAATAATATTGTAAACTTTACCTTCATACTTGCATCTGGTGTGAAACAAATTCTTCCTTTGAGTTGGTTCTTTCTCTTCATTCACCAAGGCTCTTTTAGTAACAAGAACCTCTCCTCTCTCTACATCCTCAAAATGTGAAGACTCAACATCTTCATCTACATGTGCAACTTGTGCATTACCCTCAAGTCTTCTATTTGTCCTTCCTTGATGTTGAGGACACTCAGAGGCTCTATGTCCTTCTTCTCCACATTGGAAATAGGTTCCACGGAAGCCTCCTCTTCCCGATCCTCATCTAGATCTTTCTCTTCCTCTTTAGACTCCATTATTCTGATCACGAGGATGGTAGATGTTATCTCCTTTCTAGTTTTGGTTGCTACTAGAGCCTTCATCCTTCTTTTGATCTTCATTTCAACCTCCATATGATCATCCACCGGTCTTTCCTCCATGACCTCCACCTCATTGCTTATTTTCAAACCTCTTGTTTAGTCGTTCTTCAACCTTTAGAGAAAATTGATAAGCGTCCTCCATGGTGGTCATTCTCACCAGTGTCAATTCTTCTTGTATGCTTCACTTCAACCTGTTAATATAATGAGAAACTTTCTCTTTATTCATCTCAGAATGTCCTATTTGAATCAGGACCTTGTGAAATTCCTCTATGTATTCTTTCATCACCCTTGTCCCTTGCCTCAAGCTATATATCTTCTTGAGCAACTCTAATTTGTAATCGATTGGAATAAATTTTTTCTTCAATTTTGACACCATTTTGTCCCATCTAGAAATTTTATCTTTCCCTTGTCTTCCTCTTTCTAATTGGACCTCTTTCCACCATATATTGGCATGACCTTTCAATTTTTTCTTTGCAAACCTCACTCTATGGGGGTCTTTAATCTCCTCAAACTCAAAAAATTCCTCCATGTCATTGATCCAATCAATCAATTCTCTAGGATTCAAATTTCCACTAAAAGTTGAAACCTCCATTTTAGGTCTCTTCCCAATGCTTGAGATCGCTCGCAACAATCTTGTTTCTCCAGGATCCATTGGATCCTGCTCTTCCTCTTCCATTTCTTCTTTCATTTCATATTTATTTTCATCTCTATCTCGTTGCACATCTCTTCTTCGAACCTCTTGTTGCAAGGTTTCTAATTGCCTTCTAAGGACTCTGATTTCATCTATTGGTGGATCTCTTCCTCCACGACCTTGGCCTCTACCTCTGCCATACTAGGAAATTCTTGGAGGCATATTGAACCCAACCCACACTCACAGGTTCTACTGCAACTACCTCACATACAACGCTTTGTTACAAGATTAGGAACTCCTTCTATGATACCACTTGATGATGGACACATCACCCAGAACCCACAAAAATCACAACAATAGATACCAACACAAAAGATGTGAGACAAAAAAATGATTCACTTTCAATTATTTTTAGAAAATGTAATTACAAATTCAAAGCTTACATGTTATAGCCTCATGGACTTGATTTATTACAACAAAATCAACTCTGAAAAGAAAAATATTCTATTCAGAGCCACAACCTATACTATTAGGGCCACCTTCTACAACCCCCACTTAACCTTTTTTTATTTTCCCTAATAACCACCCTAGAATGTTCTAGAAAGATCAAATTTCCCCTTTTTTTTTGGCCCCAAAAGTCCCACCATTTGATTTGTGGCCTAGGAAGAAATTTTTATGAAATTCACTTTTTAGAGGACCAATTTCGCAGGGCCATAACTTTTGATCTGGGTGTCCAATTTGCTATTATTGCATATCATTGGAAATATCTCGATGAGCTCTACAACACACCACTTTTTGAGTTGTTTCGGGGCCTCTAAAGTTTGAATTTGAAGCTACATTGGAGAAATTTCTCGAGATGAAAACTTTAATTTCTCCCAAACCATGCAAAGTATTGAGGTGATTCTTTTGCGACCAGAAATTTCTTTTAGCTCTACTCCTTGGGGTATATTTTCACGTCCATACGAGCCCGTTTAGGACAACTTACTAATTATAGTAAGTGTTTGTTTTTCCCTATTTTTGACTCATGATAGTCTTATACCCCTTAAGTACCATCATAGGACTCAAAACAACTAAAGAAAATAAAGAAAACAATTTTTTTTTGGGTGATGCAAGATTTCCCTACACCGTTGGATGCTCCTGCATCAATAATCTCGACACCAATCATTGACCAATTATAATTCAAGTGTCCCTTCCTCGTGTGGCCCAAATTCAAATTTAATTCAAATTTCTAGTGGGATTTTATTCTCCTAGATCTAATGTTGGCTTATAGTGTTGTAATTTTGGGAATTCTTACATAATTGGGTATAAATACAAGGTTCTTTCACTCATATTCTCACCTAGAATTCAAGAGAGTTTACAAGAGCATTCCAGAGCATTCAAGGGCAGATTATCAAGCATTTTAGAGCATTCTTCAAGTTCCAATCATCATGTCAAATATTGCATGCTTCATGTTTGTTATTGTGCTAACAATTGTGATGTAGAGTTCATGATCCAAGCAAGTGTTTCAAGCAAGGTCAACATCATTCAAGCGAGAGTCATGAAACACATCCATTGCAGCCATTTCAAGCATAATTACAACACCTTATTGCTATGGTTTGGTGAGTTGCAACATTACTATTTGTTCATTCATCATTCTCCAATCATATTTGTTTTCATTTCAAGGTTTAATTACCAACAAGGGGCTTGACCAAGGAAAACCCCTATTCACTAACCCCCACAAAATTTTCCCCTCTTCTTGTGTTTGATTTGTAGAGCTAGATTGTAAATTTTTCAAAGAGAAAAGTTGGAGAAAATTTGTCAAATCCATAAAGTTTTCATCAAGCCTTAGAGAAGCTTGGAGAAGGCCTACAGGTGGCAATTTACAGTTTTGGATCCGAAAACTAGTCAAAAAGAGTAGAGCAGGCTGAGAGGCACAAAATCATATTCATAATTTCTAGAAAAGAAAAGGTGAACTGATTCACTACTAGTGGAAAATGAGTCCCACTGTACATGCCTAATATATATTTTCATAGATTTGGATACCCTTTTGGCTAAAACCTATATCTGAACATTTTCCCAGGAGCAGGACTGATTCGCCCAGCTTGGCAAATGAGTCTTATTCAGCATTGACAACAAATTTTCTAGAATTCCATACTTCCATTTTGTCTTTCTTCACTCTCCCAAGTGTACACTTTCAGTTTCATCATTTTTTGTGTTGTTTCAAGCATTTTCTAGGTCATTTAGTGTTATTTTGCATTCAATTAGGGCTTTACATTTCATTGTGCATTGCATTTTCTTTTCCAAGTCTAAACTTGGTGGTGAACCCCTCATTATATTTCATTCAACCTTTAGGATAGTCTCTTTACAATATTTCAATCTCCTTTGCATTGAAATCTCAAGGGTTTGTTCTTGAGTGAAGTGTGTGAAGATTTTCTCTCCTTTTAGGTCCTAAACCCTAAAGGTGAAAGAGAGTCCACAAAATTTTCCTTCATTTCATTTTGGTGAACCTGCATATAGAGCATCATAATTATAATTTGGAGTGCATTTACATCCTATATTTAGCTTGCATTAACATTGCATTAGGATTTGCATTCATTAATTTTCATTCTAGGGTTTTAAATTTTGCATTAGTGAAAGCTCATATAGCTTGCATTGTTGCATATAATTTCAGTCAAATTCTACATTTGCATCTTAGATTTGCATCAAAAAACATGAAAGGCATAAAATTCAATTCAAAAATTTTGATTTTTTTTTTTAAATCATCATTGGGACTCATTCGCCACCTTGGGAAAATCAGTCCCTCTGCACATTTTGCACTGCATTTTCTAGCATTTAAACTTCATTTTGTAAGTTTTTGTTTGTTGTTTCTTCTTTTTTGTTTCAATTTCTAGAATTTCAGTTATAAGGATTTCATTATTCTTAGCTTACATTGCATTTGCATTCACCCTACATTTACAGCCTTTGTATGAGTGTTTGGTGTCCTATTGCTAATACTATAGTGATACGAAGTTCGAGACTCATACCATCTCGCGATAGTACAATCATTGTGGATCTTGGGTTGTCTAGATCTTCCACTCCTAGTATTGACATTAGTACACTATGCATGGACAACATCTTGAACAACTCTTTGCCTTCAAGTAGCACCATGAATGTTGACACAAGAACCGACAATATCCCACAAGAAAAAATCATTCAAATTTATGAGGATTTAGCAAACTTACAACATCAAATAAGCCTAGAAAACATTTCAACTACTACAATTCCTACCATAGAAAACATTCACTGCATGCTTGAAAGTGAAGATGGCCTTGATCGTGCACGAAAAACATAGTTGTGATCTTTGGAAAACATCTTCCCTCAATCACCAGTTGTACTTTTCTAACAAGCAATGTTACAATTCATGGAGAAACACAAATTCCTCCTCCACAACAATAGCCTCAATACCTACCTACACCAATCCTCAAGTCACAACAACAATGCAACAAGTTAGTAATGTGATTCCTTCCCTGGGTATTCCTGATAGCAACCCTAGTTCCTATGTGGCATCACAAGTTTTATCTCCTACCTTACCACCTATAGGCATTCCATTCACTTGTCATATGAACACATACACTCCATCACCACTTTCACTTCCATCTCATAACACAAGTAATGACCCTCTCATAACACAACTTTTCCAAACTGTTTCATCCCTTCAAAAGAAAATTTCAACCATAAACTGAAATCAAAATGGCCCATCTACATATTATGTCAAAAGCATCCCATTGTCCTTGGAGATATTATGAACACCGATGCCACAAGGTATAGAGGTGCCTAGATTTGAGAAATATGGAGGGAAGGGAGATCCTTCTAACCATGTTAATGCCTACACTGCCCTATGTAGTGACTTTGTCCTTGATGATCAACTATTGGCAAAGCTTTTTCCTAGGTCCTTGAAAGATACCGCCTTGGAATGGTTCTCTTCTTTACCAAAAAACTCAATTCATTCATTCAATGAACTTGTTGAGGCATTTGTAAGCCATTTCCAAGTGCATATGACTCCAAGATGACCTTGGCCAATTTGATGAGATGCAAGCAAAAAGAGGAAGAAAAGATAACTGATTTTATCTCACGCTATCAATTACTTTATTCCCAAATCGATGTCAAGGTCCCTGACCCACACCTTCAAAAGATGTTCATAGAAAATTTGCAAAGATTTAAGACAAGCTTACCATGATGAAATTCCCATCCTTCATGCACATATATACTTCCCTCTGCGATTATCAAAATTTGATCAGTAGTTGAGATACAAAGTCCACTTCTAGCCTGATTGAGAGATCTGAGCCTGCAAACCAAAATAATTCCCAACCTTTTAGAAAAAAAAATAAAGGGTTCCTTCAATTTAACCCCCCTCAACAAAAAACTCAAAATTTCAATAACCAAGTAGTTGTTTTCAAAGCCATGGTGCCCTTTCATTATGGAGATCTAAAAAGACAATTCACTCCCTTGCTCGATACCCTTTGTGACCGATGGATTAGTACGGGTTAACCACACTTAATCCATGAGGAATCCAAGTGCAATTTAGCAACTAAACCTCACTCCCAATAAAATAATTCAATGTAAATCAAAGTGGAAGCCATTAAAACTTAACATGTTAAACTACAAAAGCTTTTGAAATACGTGCTCTAATCCATTGAAACTTATTCTATTGGGGGATTGTTGTCATGTTCATGTGAAATGACGATCCTTTCCCAATCCCGTGATCAGTGAAACAATTTTAGTCGATTCTATGGAAGAGAATCAATGAAAACCTTGTGATTGATGTATGAAAACCTAGTTTATGCTAAAATGAACATGATGCAAGCTAAGTTACCATGATTTTATCCTAAAAATGCACTGATTATGCTATTGCTAAGCTAATCTAAGCTAAAGCTATGCTAAAAGATGAAAAACCCTAATTTATAAATAAGCTAAGATGGATGCATAAAATCCATTAATGGAAGCTTGAAGCTAATATGCAACTAAAAATGAACTAAAATATGTTAAAAACTGAGTAAAAAGATGAGTGTGAGTGCATATGAATTCAACAACATGACTTTGCAATTGAAAGATTGACCCATTTGTCTCCAAATAGTGACCTATTTATAGGAGAGAAAATGAGGAATGGATGGTTGAGATTGAAAATATTAATCAACGGTCCAAGATGAAGGGGATGAGAGACATGGATCATGGATTCTCATCAATGGATGAGAATGCATGATGAGATTTAATCAAGGGTTCACACTTGCCTCAAACAAAGACACTTTTGACTTGCTCAGACAGGTCAAAGGTGACTTGTTCAAAAGGTTGAAGGTTAAAACTTGCTTAAGAAGCCAAGTGAAAATATCCCTTTTACAAATGATGAAGGAATAAGAATATTCTTTTGGAATATTCTCATGGGTGAGGAAAAAGACATTTTGTAAATTAAAATAAAGTTTTAATTGTACAAAAAGAGGATAAGGAATATTCCATGTGAATATTCCCTTTGCTTAGAGGAAAGTTAGTTTAATTGCTAATTAAACAAGGTTTAATTTATGCAATTACGGGATTAGAGGAATTAGATGATATTTATTAAATTAAATGATTTAATAAATAGGGGACAGGTGAAATGATATTTAATTAAATAACCTAGGGTTATTTAATTAAATAAGATGAATTGGGAGATTAAGTTAAATATTTTGATTTATTTAATTTAATGAGATCAAGTGTTAGTGCGAAAAGAGGCAAATTAACCCAATTTAATTAATTAGGCCAAATAGACGAAAATGATGCAATTAATTAATTAGCTAGGCTAATTGAATTAATTTAAGCAAAAAAAGGATGGATAAAGAGAAAATGATGTTAATAAACCTATTTTGAGTGTATGACATTGATTAGGACATTTTTTTAGTGTCTAAATTTTTCCCCACTTTGAAGTGAGGTACTTGCTGCTTCAGTTCAAAGAACAACGCTTTTTAGATAAAAAATGTTGCCCGAATCAAAAAATAATTTTTATTTTATTTTTTAGATGCCCCAATGGAAGGATAAAACTGACTCCCTGCCCCCTTGAGAAATGAGGCAAAATTTTCAAATTTTGAGTTGATTTCTCAATAAAGATTGAAAAGTTGCCCAAAGGGTTCAAAAAGGTTCCAGGATGCAAGAATAATGCCAAAAATGCAAAAAACAATACAAAATTTGGTCCAAATTGGAAAAATTGTTGAAAATGATAATAAACCCTATTAAAAAGGTTAAATTAGGGCAAAAAACCCTAATTTTCTAGCTTAAATAGATCAAAAGGGGTCATTTTCAATTCATTTGTGCATTCACACTTTAGAAATTCTTGCAATTTGAGCTCTGAACCTTCAACGAAATGGCGTGTCGTGAGCTTCCACAATATATTTATGATTGAGTTCATGAGTACCAGCGACTTCCAGGCGTAGGACCACCAGCATGTGATTTGAAACCTGAATTGAAATTTGAAATTTCGACGCATTTATTAGGTGTTAAAATTTAGAATTTGGGGGCATCACTATATGGCAACACCCAAACTTCATTAGTGATGCTCAAAAGATAGATAGCGACACATATGTATATTTTGACACTTTTTCCCATTTTGAAATTAGGGTTTCAAATTATAAATGGTGACGCAGACTTATGTAGCGACACACTTGCTGATTTAAAAGTTAGGGTTAGGTTAGGAAAAATTATAAATTGCGATACCATCTTGTATGGTGACACATTTGTCAATTTGAATTTTACAATGCATCAAGCATCGTTGTTTGATTTTTGAATATAGCAACGCATTTGTAAACAATGATGTATTTGTGATTTCCAAGCCAAAAATTCCAAATAACTTTAGATTTTGATGAGTTCCTGACGTTGTGGGCTTTGTGAGTGTAGGAGGTCATCCCACCATTGATGTTGAGAGAGTACAGGCCCACTGTACTAGAGAAATTGGGTGATCTTTTAGAGTTGCGCCAGGAGCACCTAGGAGAGATAAGGTTATGGTACATTGCATATACACTAGTGATCAGGACACATTTGGCCATGATGACAGTGTTGTGTGAGAGATGGCACAGTGAGACTTCTTCTTTCCACCTTTTGACGAAAGAGACAACAGTGACCCTAGAGGATGTGTGGCGGATATTGTAGTTGCCTATCCACAATGACCATGTGATCTATGATCCTGATGTCAGATTCAATGCCTACTTAGAGGTGATGGAGATGGACCATATTGTATTGGTCATCTCTCAGATTGACTTAGAGACATACAGAGGTCAGGTGTCAACCTTTAGATTGATTGTTGTAGCCATTATTTTAAGTTTGGTGGCTCTGAACATACGCGGTCGATTCTTCAATCTAGGTTGGGGCTTGGCTTGGCAAAGGATGCTTTACCAGAGGACTCATTTTGCATGGGATCCCATGATGTTGGCCTCCTTACACCATGATTTGCATGATTTTGTCTATTATGATGGGAGAGAGAGCACAAATGATCCTGTCATATGGAGATACTGAGGTGCCATCACACTCAGGCACACAGGAAAAATTGGGCTCCTATACTGGTGATGGGTGATAGACGATATGATTGTGTTTCGGTGGTGACAATGGATTTAGATGTCACCATGGTTCGATGATATACAACAGTTATACTTCACTTGGTAGACTCAATATATGCAAGGTCATGAGCACATGATGATTGAGCAGTACCTTCTAGATAGAGTGGCCAAAGAGTTTGGCGATGTCTAGGACAGGCCCAATGATGCTTAAAGGGCTATTTTTGCTAGACGTCAGTAGATCTAGAGCCTTATGACATCCACCCATGGTCGGACAGTTTCAACGTGGTTGTATAGAGAGGTTGTTACAAAGGCTACGTATTACAAGCAACATTACCACAGGGATGTACTAGCAACTTTGAGATAGCCTGAGTTTTTAGAGTGGAGCGACACACGCCCCCGAGCAGAGGATCAGCCTGAGCGGCAGGCTAGAGAGGGTAGCAGCCACTAGGGCTAGCTCTTTTTTGATGTATAGACACTTTTTTATTTTTCCCTATTCTTTATTTTGATATACATTCATGGACTCCTTTTTGATAGCCTCGTGGATATTATACTTATTATCGATGGACATACACTGATCTAGATTTTGTACTGTGACACATTTTTTGATATATATATGATACAGATACAGATGATTTATGTGATGATTTGTTGAATTTATTTCATGCATGGATGACGTATAGATGCTTATATATGATCATGTATAGATGCATTTTATTTATTTTATTTATGCCTATGTGATATATGATGATTGTGCTATGGATGGATGCAATATTATTTTTCATTATCTTCTCACGATATGATATGGATGAATAATTATGATATGCATATTTTATGGATGAAAATGATGTGGATGCATTTATTTTTGTATATTTTCGATGCTTGTTTATGATGATGATGTGTACATATGAATGTATGGATGAAAATTTTTATGATATGCAACAATTTAAGATGCTTAGAATAACAAATCTATATTATTCATCACAACTCAAATGATTATCCAAAATGTATGACATGATATGTAAATGATTATGAGATGTATGATTATGTTGATGGTTTGTGGATCCAGGATGGATGCATTGATGATGTTTTTATGTGTCATGATACCAGGTTATCGTGGAGAGAAGATAGAAGAATAAAGATTAACCGTTGACGGTGATGATTACTTCAAAAGATCCAACAATTCCTTGATCCATCGAGACTTTATTAGAGATGGTGACGAGACAATGCAAAATAATGCAGGATGAAAATGCAAGATGGGTGCTCACACATCAGGATTGGGATTTTCCATCATTCCTTATTGTTTTATATAACACATAGACACGATGTATCAAAGTATTGATAACCAGGATGACGTTGTATCTAGTGTGATGGAATTTGACTCGATAAGTAGATAGGATAGTTCTTGTTCACACCTTGACATACGGAAACGTCATTGTAATGCACTTGTTAGAGTTTAGAACATATTGGACCAAAGCATACGCAATAGTCAACAACATACTCCAAACAACCTTCCTACACACAACTAAGCAAGTATACACCAAGATTATTTTACAAGAGTATCCACAAGCACAACAAACAAAAGATATTGATTGATGCCCCATTCCTTTCTCTCTAAATCATTTTAGATAGACATCATCGAGAGGTCCTCGGAATGGGTCATTAAGATAAATCATAAGAAAATATCAAAGACAAACAGTCAGTGTTATTTATAGCTCCTACCTAGTTTAAGTTTAGTTGAGGTGATATTTGATACTAATGTCCATAGTAGGAAGGATACATCCTAGGAAATGTTGATCAGAGGGTTGTTTGATGTTGGGATGATGATGCTAAGATGAGCTATTGCTATAAAATTCACTAATGTATTTACCTATGATTTAGACTCTAGATTTTCAATTTTAGGTCCACACTTTATTACTTGCTATGTTTGTTTTCTATTTATTTCGCCAAAGGATGAAGGTGACATGATCGTTTATTATGGGTGAAAGTTTATTGCGGGTGAAAGTGAGATGGGATGGATGGGTTTTGGATTTTTTGAATATTTGATTTTTTTTGGTATTTGAAATGTTTTGAGGCTATTATGGTCTTTTTGAATTTTTATGTGAATTTTTAGGATTTTTTGAATATTGTGAGGCTATTTAGGGTTTTTTGAATATTTGAGGCTTTTTAGGTCTTTTTGAACGTTTTCTATTGTTTTTGGATTTTCAATTTTCAAATGTTTTTGTGTTTTCTGGAATATTTGGATGTTTTTTGGTTTTTGAAAGTTATTTGGATGTTTTAGGGTTTTTGAGAGAATATCTAGATGTTTTTGGATTTTTGAGATATTTGGATGTTTTCAAATGTTTAGGGGTTTTTGATATATTTGGAGTTTCGACCAAGAACCTAACCTAAAGACCTATCTTAGTGGCCTCGGGGTTGATCAAAGATTAGCCTTGCCTACGTTATACACACAAAGACCACAGTAGTTTGACCGACTCGATTTACAAGACAAAGATATGAATAGACAAGAGACAATAGCTAATTACAATAGACGCTAAAGAACTAACCTAGGGTGTCTCAGGGCACATCAATGATGGCCTTTCACATTAAAGCTTAGAGACAACATAGTTCACAAGGATCTTTTTTTGGTTTTGATGTTTGACCTTTTAGGGTTTTGATGTTTTTGAATGTTTTGGATTTTTCCTTTACAATTTTTTGAATGTTTTTGGATTTTTGCTGTACAAGATTTTGCAAATGTTTTTGTATTTTCTAGACAATATTTTATGAAATTTTTGGTGTTTTTGATAAGATTTCCAAGGAAAACGATACCTAGATCACGATGTCGATGTCATGTTTGTGAGATAAAGACATCAAGAGTTATTTGAAAACAAGAGTGCAATAACCTACCCCTTATGTTTAGCAATTCTTCATAATGTAATGAACAACCAAGATAGGTAATGTATATGCAAAGAGTTTGAAAGAGTTTTATCATGCTAGATATGGGCTATGGGACTTCATGAGATAAAATGGTAAAGATCTTGTCAAATTTTTGTCATGAGTAGAGTTGAAGTCTATGGCGAATCTTTGTCAAGATCAAGATAAAGTAGAATATCTAGATAAAGATGGATTGGATGGATGAAGGGAATATTGGATTTTATCATGACAAGGATGAGATGCTTCTATCTAAGAAGGATCATATAGATGCTCAATTCTACTCATGACCTGTTTGCCAGGTTTTCATCATAGTACTTGCCCAAAGCGCCACCGTAGTGGTTTTCACTAGAGGACGATTTTTATCTTTACTATTTTCAATCCTTTTCTTATTTTTTTGTATTTTTATCATTTTTTTTTTTTGTATTTTTTAATTTTTTGAGATTTTCTAGAAATGTTACCCTCATGTTGAACCACCTGGTTGAACTAATGTAGAGGCCACTATCATAACATGCCAATGATACCCTACTTGAAGAAGTTTATTTGCTAAGATATGAGCACTTGAATGCAACCTTAAATAACTCATATATGCCTTGTGGATACCAGAATTAACCTTGTCTATGTGCAAACATCATGATAAAGTGCCTTCAGAATCCTTATGATGAAGGGTAGCGGCCAACACACGGTCAATACAAGAATTGGATATTGTGAATGGAGTGTACGGTGACATGTATGAAGGAATATGAGATGTATTGGTTGATAGTTTGGAACCTTTGACTCTCCAAACTTGGGAAGATGGATGATGATGGATGGGGATGGAGGTTTTCATGGAATTAGGACCAATCACTGGATATACTTTGTTCCTTGCTTGAGAAGCTTGCTTTTGTATTTGAGGACTCTTTTGATGGATACATTTCCCTTTTTTTATTTTTCCCCATAGTTTCTTTGACTAATGGAGTTTTGGAAGGATGATTTTCTTTAATTTTATTTGGTATCCATTTGTATTTGCTTTGTCATTTTTGCTTTACTAATTCATTTGTTTTGATGATCTTCACCTTGCTTTGATAGGAATTCTTCTTTGTACATTGGTCCCAATTTGTGTATGAGATGATGGGTGAATGCCAACTCATGATATGGCTAGTTGTAGCATTGACAACATTTTCATCATAAGGATTCTCCGTGCCCCACATGCTGATGTTTTTTGTAGACAAGATTGTCCTCGACGTTGTGAAGGTATTATCAATACCTAATCCTTTTCCCTGATAATGTATCCTCTGATTCATAGCCACTGAATATGACTTTTCATGAACACATGATATTGCTATGGGTTCTTGTTGTTCAAGAATATGAATTGTTTGCTCTGGTGGTATGACATTATTCTCTATTGATACTACTTCAAAACATGTTGGTGTTGTTTCAAAATATGTTGATGATGCACAATCACTGTAAGAATCAATAATCTCAACTATTGCTTTCTCTTGAAATATTTTCTTTGATTCTATGATATCATTATCTATTGATACTATTTCAAAATATGTTGGTACTAATTCAAAAGATGTTGATGATGCACAATCACTGTAAGAATAAAGAATTTCAATTGTTGATTTCTCTTGTGTTGGAATATCAAGAGTGGGAGACTCATGTTTTGGTTGAAGAACATCTACCTGTACATCCAAAAGAAACATCTTAGGAGTGATATCGGTGACATCTTTGGAATTTAAAATGGTTTGGAAGATGTCCCTTAGTTTTTTGTGAAACTCTAGGGATAGGGGTTCTTGATCTTGACTTTATTTGTGATGACAAGCAAGGTGATGATAACTCAAACCAACTCAAATTGATCAGGTTCAAACAAGAAACCAACCCTTACAACACTATCCACTCAACCTTTCTCAAACACACACCTAGTGGGTTGTAGCCCTCAAAATCTACTTTTTCTTAATATCTTTTAGAGAAGGTTGTATAGATCCTGACTAAACAAAAACTAAGACTCACCTTAGGGTTTAACACAACATATCAAAAGATTCTAAGAGGTTTCTTTGGAACAATATTGAGAACAATAGACTGCACCTATTTTGAGGCTACCAAATAGCCCTCTTTTACAAAGGAGGTACCTCCAAAACACCTAGTTACCACCAAGACTCAATTGAAAGTCCTTAATTGTGTTACAAAACAAAAAATTCCACCATCATTTCTTAGAGCTTTGACCTCTAAGACACTAAACCAAAAAACCCTCACTTTACATGCAAAATGATAAGGGTTTATTGAAACTCATATCTCCTAGGCTTATTGAACCCAACCAATGCCACCAACAAATACCAAATGGTCTGCACAAACTCAAAAATTCATCACAAGATCAGTTCATTCAAAAAAAATTCAAAACCCCACTTTAACACGCCATTTTCACTTAGAAAACTCAGTGCTCTGCCCTATGGCATCATCCCAAAACCAACAACTTTCTTTCTTTTTCCTTCAAAACTAGAAAAACACCTAACCTACCATGTGACAAGTCATTCCACTGAGAAACAGGCCATGAAAGTCAATGGAATGACCGAGGGCTTCATTTAACTTCTTTCAAACCCTTACTCTACCCTTTTATAGGTTGTCATTTAACTTCTTTCAAACACAAACTATGTGGGTCGTACAGTTCCAGAAAAGAATAGGAAAATAGTGAAAATGCAGAAATAAATGTAGTTATGGATAGGAAATCTTCAGTACAATCTTCTCCAACCCCTATTCGAGCCTTCTAGAGGCTTTATATACATATTTCATTCAAATATAACCAAGAAAACATCTATAACTACCTTTTGAAATACTATGACCCTTCATATTCCTAAAAGTTGCATAAGCAGCATTTTTGCAATTTTTCCCTTAACAACTTTTTACATTTTTTTGCAACTTTTGACTCTTTTACACAAATGACTCAAAATTGATCCCTATTAAATGGAAATGGTCTCAATATACCTCATTTAATGTAAAAATACCCTAACACCTATACCTAACATATTGACCTCCTAATGAAAAATTCATTTGTTTGGTGCTCTTGTACCATACAACCCCACTTAAAAATAACTCATGTCACATGAGTTATGCCTTGTACCATGCTCCATCTCAGTTCCTCCTTGCTTTCCACATGCTCTCTGGTCTGAAAAATTTCTCCATTGGTTCAAACACTGAAATCTTACACCATACCCTGCATCCTTGACCTTTTTTGCACATGAACATGACTCCTTTGCAATCAGACTTGATGGTTGTCTGCTAACTATTTCTTGATCAGAACTTGACATTGCTCTTGTCTTCATGCCTACAAAAAAACTCTTAACATAAGTTCCTTAAACTGACTGCCTCTTTATCTCAACTTCATGTTGATATATATCCTTAATTCCTTTTCCACTATGTCCTTTCATCACTGTTATTAGGCCCTTTGTCTTATTAGCACCATGTACCACTGTACCATCAGATCTACAACCCACTGTACCTATAGATAATGCTTGCCTTGTAATCCTACTCCCAACCAATGGACACACAATGGTCTCTACCATGACATTATCATACCAATTCACTGTCAACTCATCCTTCAACTCTATATTTATCCTCACACCTGTTGTCACAACATCCTCAAGCTTTGAACTGACTGTAGTACCCATATTTTTATCTTTTTCCTCAACCTTTACACATTCCTTCCTTCCAAACATGATTACCTTAGCCTCTTTACCCTTACCTTTATCTTCCTCTACCAATGGATTCAAAGTAAATGTATGCCCATCCTTCTCTATGGTGTATGTGTTTGCTCTTCCATCATATAATGCATGCCTATCAAACTGCCAGGGCCTACCTAGAAGTAAGTGGTAGCAATCCATGGGAAAAATGTCACAAACTACCTTTTTCTTATAGCCTCCAATTTGAAATTCAACAACATCTTGTTCATTAACCAAAAGGGATTTCCCATCACTCAACCAAGACACCTTATATGGAAATTCATGAGGAATCTTTTGTAGATTCAATTTACTAACCATTTCACTTGATACCATATTCTCAGTATAGCGTGAATCTATGAAAAATTTTCATACCTTGCTCTTGCACTTACATGTGGTTTTAAAGAGAGTTTTCCTTTACAATGGTTCCCTCTCCTTTGTTGCCTTAAGTATGGTCTTCCTCATCATCAATGTTTCACTAGTTTTAGGTGCAACAAGATAGCTTGGAGAATTGGTACTTTCACACTCCTCTTCTTGTACTATTTGATCCCTCCTTTCAGTCCTTCTTTCACCTCCACTTGATGAAGTGCCAAAATCTTTAGGGCACTTGAATGATGGATGCCCAAATTCATTACAATTATAGAACCTTCCTGTAAAGATATTTAAACTTCTTCCACCACTAAATCTACCTCTAGAACCCCTAAAACCTCCTCTTGCATCAACACCTTGCTCTTTACCTTTACTTGCTTCTTCTTGTTCCTCATAGGGCTGCTTTGATGTAGGGAATGATCCTCTCCCTCTTGTATTACTACCCCTACCTCTAATAGACTTCTCTTTCCTTCTTTTCATCTTTTCTTCCACCCTAATAGCCAATTGGAAACGCTCTTGAATAGTCTTTGAGTTAGCAAAAACCAATTCATCTTGTATATTGAATCTAAGGCCACCTAGATACCTAGCCACTTTTTCAACTTCATCTTCATTTATTCCTAACCTTATACTCAGTTTATAGAATTCATCAGTATAGGTCTTAACATCTAAATCCTTTTGCTTCAAACCTTGTAATATCTTATACAATTGAACTTCATAGTCTCTAGGAAGAAATTTAGCTTTAAGTCTTGCTACCATCTTATCCCAAGAAACTATCCTTGACTTACATTTCTTTCTTCTTTCAGTTTTCTCATATTCCCACCATAGAAGTACATGACCTTTGAGTTTTGTCTTTGCTACCTTCACCTTTTGCTCATCAGAAATATATTCACTTTCAAAGTGGTTGTCCATGGTTACAATCTAGTCAAGCAACTCTTCCTCATTCAAATTTCCACCATACATAGGCAAATCAACCTTTACCTAATGTGAATCACCTTTGACTGCCTTAAGAAACTTTACCATTCTCTATTCTTCAGGGTCTAATTCTTCATCTTCATCTTCATATTCTTCATCTTCTTCTTCATCTGATTCATTCTCTACTTCATCTCTTCTCTTCTTTGTTTCCAAGGCAGCAAACCTTGCAAACACAACATTATGAGACTCCAAAAGCCTAGCATGTTTCTTTTTTAACTCCTGCAACTCTCTAGTAGCACCAACATTCTTAGGAGGAATCTTTTACAAGTTTTTCATCTTCAACTTCCAATTACTCTTCTTCAAATCTGCAACTCTTCAATCAAAAAGATCTAATCCCTATTGCTCTGATACCACCTGATGACAAGCAAGGTGGTGATGACTCAAACCAACTCAAATTTTTCAAGTTCAAACAAGAAACCATCCCTTACAACACTATCCACTCAACCTTTCTCAAACACACACCTAGTGGCTTGTAGCCCTCAAAATCTATTTTTTTCTCAATATATTTTAGAGAAGGTCATACAAAGCCTGAATAAACACCAAATAAGACTCACCTCAGGGTTTAACACAACATATCAAAATATTCTAAGAGGTTTCTTTGGAACAATATTGAGTAACAATATATTGCTCCTATTTTTAGGCCACCAAATAGCCCTTTTTTACAAAGGAGGTACATCCAAAACACCTAGTTACCATCAAGACTCAATTGACAGTCATTAATTGTGTTACAAAACAACAAATTCCACATCATTTCTTAGAGCTTTGACCTCTAAGAAACTGAACCACAAAATCCTCACTTTACATGCAAAATGATAAGGGTTTATTGACACTCCTATCACCTGGGATTATTGAACCCAAACAATTCCACCAACATATCCTAAATGGTCTGCACAAACTCAAAAATCCATCTCAAGATTAGTTCATTCAACATTTTGTCAAAACCCCACTTTAACACCCCATTTTCACTTAGAAAACTCATTGCTCTGCCCTAGGGCATCACCCCAAAACCAAAAACTTGCTTTATTTTTCCTTCAAAACTAGATGAAAACCTAACCTACCATGTGACAATTCATTCCACTGAGAAACAGGCCATGACAGTAGGTGGAATGACCTAGGGCTTCATTTAACTTCTTTCAAACCCTTACTCTACCCTTTTATAGGTTGTCCCATAAAATCAAGGAGATCTCCCTCAAATATTAATGAAAGACTCTCAAACTTGATTCAAATGAGATCTAGTTCATGCCCCTACATAATACAAGAATTTTCAAAGCAAAACATAGATTGTACAGGTCTTACAATTCCAAAAAAAAAAAAGGAAAATAGTGAAAATGTAGAAATAAATGTAGTTATTGATAGGAAACCTTCAGTATAATCTTCTCCAACCCTTGTTCGAGAATTTTAGAGGCTTTATATACATATTGCATTCAAATCTAACCAAAAAAATTTCTATAACTTCCTTTTTAAATACTATGACCCTTCATATTCCTAAAAGTTGCATAAGTTGCATTTTTGCAATTTTTGCCCTTAACAACTTTTTACATTTTTTTGCAACTTTTGAATCTTTTACACAAATGACTCAAAATTGATCCCTATTACATGGAAATGGTCTCAATAGACCTTATTTAATGTAAAAATACCCTAACATATTGACCTCCTAATGAAAAATTGATTTGCTTGGTGCTCCTGCACCAATTTGGAATAACTTTCATTATCCTCAAAAGCCTCCTCTTGACATGATCCTTGGGTGGATGATATATCATCAGTAAAATATTCTTCACAATAGTCAATGAGTATGGGTGTGATAATGGATATTTCTTTCTCATTTGGAACTTCTTCAATATGCCCAATCATTGATTCATATGTGGGAGAGATATCACAATCTGATATCCACTTTATGTCATTATGGTATAAAATAGTTCCAAACACTGTTGATGGATTTGGACTTTGTTTTAAAATAGTATCTTGATACATGCCTGATTCCTCATAAACAACATAAACATGTCCCAACGTGGTATCTTGGGTATTGTTTGAAGTTGATGCCTTTGTTGAATCTTTTTTTTCCATGATTAGGCATAGGGTTGATGTATATTTTCATTCCCATATTTTTGATCGACCTCAATGCCTCTTTCTTCAATAAGATCCTCTATTAGATTTTTGAGTCTAAAACAATTTTGTGTGTTATGACCTTTGTACTGGTGAAATTCACAAAAGTGATCTTCTCTATAGCTACGAGGTTTGATTTGTGGCTCTTGATAGTTTGAGAAATCTGGGAGTGTGATAAGATTAGACTATATCAACCTCTTTAGCACATCTTACATAGGTTCCCCTAAATGAGTGAATTGTTTCTTAGGAGCATTGTTTGTTCTCAATTGTTCACATTGAGTGTTTGCAGCGTTGATTGTTGGCTGATTGTTTGGTGGTTGCACATATGGTTGTTGTGTATTCATGGTTTGAGTGTTTTCTTGTCTAGGAGAAATTAAGACCACCTTTGCATCAACACCACCATCACTAGTAACATTTTTTTTCTTGGCCCAATAGCGAGGCTTGTCGTTAAAACTAGTGGATGGGAAATTGTCTTTATAAACTTGTGTGTTTCCTTGTGAGATTAGGGCTCTTTCGATGTTAAGGGCTCTGGGGACAAGATTATCATATGATGTGATGCATTGCATTTTCAAGTGGAAGGATAGATCTGGATCTAGATTTGCTATGATAATGCCTACTTGTTGTTCATCGAGAAGTGGCCACTTGCTTTTACTAGCTCTTTGTCTCCACCATTGCAAGAAATTGGAAAAAGATTCTCCCTTATTTTGTCTAAGAGAGTACTACTCTTCTAGGCTTACGTCCATGTCAAGATTGAAGGAGAAGTGATCAATGAATTTATCAGTGATTTCTTGGAAATTTTTAATACTTGGAGGCAACTATGAAAACCAGTCTATGGCTAGGCTTGTTAATCTTCATGGGAAGAGGCGTATTAAGTAAGAATCATTATAGGAAACCTCCATACACATGACATTGAATTCTTTGATGTGTTCTACAGGATTTACTCTCCCTTTCTATTTATCAAATTTTGGGATTTCAAATTCGGGAGGCAATGGTGTCATTACGATGTTTCGATCAAATGGATACGGACATAGATTCTATGTATGAGGCTTCTTTGTCTTTCCTATCCAAAAATCTTGCATTTCTTGTGACAATGCCTTAAGTTGTGATGCTAGATCATCTTGCGAGTTTGGTGAAGGAACATATGTTGCGTATTGTGGGATGATGGATGAGTTGTATGCAAGATTTATATATGATAAGGTGTTGTATGGTGTATATGACGATGTAGGATAAGGTGATGATTGTGTGGGTGTATATGTTCCTAACATTTTTGGATTGACAATGTTCTATTGAAGTTTATAGTAGGAACCTTGCTATTGTGTGATAAATTGGTGTTGTTGGGAATATTGTTGAACTTGTTGGGCTGCTAGGGTTTCTTGTTGTTGTTGTTGTTGCACTACTAAGGTGGCTTGTTGAGCTTCTTGTTCTTGTGCACTACTAAGGCGGCTTGTTGTTGTTGCTACTATTGGATGACTTGTTGAGAAGCCTATTGTTGTTGTACTTCTAGGGTTGCTTGATGAGCTTGATGTTGTTGTTGTTGTTGTGCTAAGGCTACTTGTTGGGTTTGATGTTGTCGTTGTGTTTCTAAGGTTGTGTGTTGTTTTTTTTTTGTTGGAATGCTTGTTGGTAAGCCTTTTCTGCTTGTTGTAAAGCTAAGGCATGTGCCTATAATGTAGGATTAATCAATGGTTGGGACATCAGTAATAGGTTTTGGGTGTTGATGTTTTGTGTGGGTTGCATATTGTTGATGAGAGGTTGGGGGTTCCCTTGGTTCAACATTCCTTGCAAGATGGTGGATTGAGATGGAGGAATGTAAGTTTGAGGTCCCATTTGATTTTGCATGGTGAGAGGGATTGTGGGAAAATATGATGATGTCATTGGATATTGTGATGGTAATGACATACTAGGACCTTGAGTCCATTGATTAAAAAGGTTCCCTTGTTGTATTTGAGGTGTGGCCAAGGTATTACCTTGGTTTATGGGATTTGTAACCAAGGTGTTGTTTTGATTTAGATCAATTATGAATGGCTTTGATGTGGATGGTGGATTGATTTGAGTAGCTTGGGTAATCACTTGTTTCGATGTGTCAATGGGGTTGTTGGAACCACTTGTAAAGGATTGAATTTTTGTGAGAGTGTTAACTTTCCCTTGTTTTCCTACTTGAGGTACTTGGTTCACATTACCTTGTGTAACATTAGGCATACTTAGGTTAGTTGTGATGATGGATGAAGATGGTTGCCCTTGAGATGTCGATATTGTTGTGGAATCATGGAATGTAAGTGGTTTTCCAAAGGTTGGTATCCAATTTCTTTCTTGGGGAAGTTTGGTGGTTAATGGAATAGTTGTTTTGTGAATACCCAAAGTTGTGTTTGTTCCTAGACATGAAGTGAGACCAAGGTTGGTTCCTAGCCTAGTTACAAGACTAGATGTTAAGGGTTGACTTGGTACAAGGGATGAAGTTGGTTGAATTGTAGATGAATTCAAGCCTTGTGTCAATGATTGTGCAACAAAAGATGGGGAAATTGGAGCAACATTTTCTAAGGCTTGATGTTCCATGATTTCTTCTCTAGTAAGTCCAAATGGGTTGTTTGTGATGTATTCTATCTCATATGGTCCTGATGGAGATGATGGTTGTTGTGAGGGGGTAAAATAAATCCTTGGATCGAATTCTTGAGGATTTGGGTCACTTGAGGTGAATGTGACTTTGGTTTTCTCCATGATTCTCTTGTGTTTTGATCTTGTTGTAGTCATAGATTGTGGGTCAACGATGGGAGAGGTGTGTTGAGATTTGTAATGTTTGAACTCTCTAGTTGACTCAAATCTAGGTAGAAGATACACTCTAAGCCTTTTGGGAGCAATGATGATAATGTGGGATGAAAATATGTGGATGATATGGGAAGTGATTCTTGCAAATGTTTTGGGACAACAATTTTGACTTAAGTTTTATGTTTTGATGTTGGGATAAAGGATGCTAATGAACTAAAAAATCTTTAGGGTATACTTGTGACCTTCAAGATGAACTAGTTCAAGGATGATAACTATCTTAACTATGTGTATGGAAAAGGATACATTTCACATACAAAGTAGCTAAGTTAGCAGTTGGTTTGATTTGATTTGATGCTTAAGTCCCAAAGTGTTGGTGTACTTGGATTTTTGCAAAGTTTGGTGAAGTGAAGGATGAAATTTTATGGAGGGGTGGATGAAGTGTTTGACCCAATGTTGACTTAAAGTGATCCTTTGTTTTGCAAGACCAAGGTAGTGAGAAAAATTCTATACCTCTAAAGTGATGAAACCCTAAGAACTCAATGATTTTGGTAAAATAGGACTCAAATGATTTTGGAAATAGGACCCAATGATTTTGACAGAGTGAGACTCAATGATTTTGGACAATGGAACTCAATGATTTTGGATTCAATGTATGCAATTTTTTTCCTTGTCTCAATTTGCTTGTGTTCGAGGAGTCAACAATTTGAACATAGATCAATGTGGGGTGTTCATTTGTCAATTTATCTTTGCTTAAGTGAATTGATTTTACCACAAACACTTGTCTTGATTATGTTTTCAAACTAGATGTTTATGCCAAAAACATCACAACTTTCATAATGTCCATTTCATGAAGATCATGAGGTTAAATCCATAATTGCCTATGTTGTCTTTGGAAGAAATATGGATTTGAGATTAATGTCAAGATATTTAGAAATTGCTAAGGATAAATTCTTAGGACAAGCAGTAATATCAAGGCTAACTCAAGAAGTCCATATTTGAGCCAAAGTGTTTGAAATTTGGATAGTGAATGTTTGTTTTTGGATCATTTTGAAATCAAGCAAAGTGTTAAACTAAATCAAAATCATTACAATCCTAGGATAGAAATGGCTATATTTATTGAATTCCCAATCGGATTTTTCTAGTTGTGCTTATTCAAAGCAGATGATTAGAAGCTTGACCACACTGTCTACCCTCCACAACACTCACTTCTACAGGTCAACCAAGCTTCGTGTTCTCATGAATCTCCCATGACAAACTCTCCATCTCTACTAAGAACCACAAGTATGTGGGACGGCTTCAAAACCACCGTTCTTGCACTAACAAATATTTTAGGATTTTGGCATGCTAAACAAATGGGTTGTAATAAGGGTAATTGGGGACATAACACCTTGTGAGCATCTAGTAAGCCACTAAAGGCTTTGATCAATCCTCCTAGGGGATCTTATAATTTTTACAGTAGTACCTCATTCTGAAAGACACTATACGACTAAGGCCTACATACCATGAGGACTTGACAGTTTAGTCTTATCCATTTATATACTGGCCCGAGTGAAAAACTAGTTGGAGTCACCTTCGAATTCGTCTAAGGTAAGTCCCTCGAAAGATTAAAAAAAAAGTGACGAAGTACACTTGTAGTTCGACTACCCAGTTTGTGTAAAGCGCAAGGAGGGAACACACATAATGTCTCTTTCTCACACTAGCATGATTGTTCAATCTTAAACCCAATTGAAAGATGTAGGTAATTTTATAGACAACCAATGTCACTAGAATGCTTTTGATTCTCAAGATTGCTGTGAAGTGCAATAGAAGTGCATACACATTCAAATGACACAAATTTCAAAGAAAATTACAAGACAATGAAAGCACAAGTTCATTTTAAGCCTCAAAGCAATGATGTGTTCTTTTTTAAGCATCAATTGAAAAATGAAGTTGCCTTGTTCAATTTTAAGCCCAAAGTAAAATGATGATGTGAGGGTTCAATTTTAACCAACTTTGAAAATGAATTTTAAGCCCAATTGAAAGCTAGTTGGTCCTAAGATTGTAAGTTTTAAGCCCAATGGAAAATTAGGTATCCTAAAGCATAAAGAAAAAAGCATGAACATTGGGTTATAATTGCCCCAAAGCATTAAACATTTGTTACAATTATAGAATTTAAAAACAAGAATTTTTTTTCTTCAATTGAGTGCTCCATACTCCTCTTCAAACCTGAAATCCATGTTCCAAATGTTAGATTAAATCAAGAAAACAAGATGTTAGGGTTAGATAAATGATTAAGCATTAAAACCTTAAAACCTAGACCAAGTTACAATGTGATTTGACTTTAGATGCAAAAATGGAAAATTTAACTCCACCAAAATTGAAAAAAACTTATACCATTGTGGAGATCATGAAATTCTACCCATTTAAAAAAAAATCTTCGAAAAAGACCTTTGTATGACCAAGATATGACCATTTTAAGATAGACTATGAAAGCAAGAAAATGATAGCATCACTATATCAATATAGCAATGATTTTCCATTATGGCAATGCTTTTTCCAATTATAGCGACAATTTTTTCAATTATAGCAACACTTTTCAATTATAGCGACGCTTTTGCAAAAGTGTCACTCTGGTGAATAATAGTGTCGCTTTGTTGCAAAATAACGTCACTAGAACCTCCAAAGATGTCGTTCTAGCCTAGAAACCTACAATTCACAGAATTTTTAAGAGAAAATCATCAAAAAAAGTTAGTAAATCCCTCCTAGCGCCAAAATGTAACCGATGGATTAGTACGGGTTAACCACACTTGATCCATGAGGAATCGAAGTGCGATTTAGCCATTAAACCTCAGTCCCTATAAAATCATTCAATGTAAATTGAAGTGGAAGCCATTAAAACTTAACATGTTAAACTACAAAATATTTTGAAATACCTACTCTAATCCATTGAAACTTATTCTATTGGAGGATTGGTGTCGTGTTGATGTGAAACGACGACCCTTTCCCAATCCTGTGATCAGTGAGCCAATTTCAGTCGATTCCATGGAAGAGAATCAATGAAAAGCTTGTGATTGATGTATGAAAACCTAGTTTATGCTAAAATGAACATGATGCAAGCTAAGTTACCATGATTTTATGCTAAAAATGCATTGATTATGCTATTGCTAAGCTAATCTAAGCTAAAGCTATGCTAAAAGATGAAAAACCCTAATTTATAAGCAAGCTAAGATGGATGCATGGAAGCCATTAATGGAAGCTTGAAGCTAATATGCAACTAAAAATGAACTAAAATATGCTAAAAACTGAGTAAAAAGATGAGTGAGAGCATATGAATTCAACAACATGACTTTTCAATTGAAAGATGGATCCATTCGTCTCCAAATAGTGACCTATTTATAGGAGAGCAAGTGAGGAATGGATGGTTGAGATTGAAAAGGTTAATCAACAGTCCAAGATGAAAGGGATGAGAGACATGGATCATGGATTCTCATCAACAGATGAGAATGCATGATGAGATTTAATCAAGGGTTCACACTTGCCTCAAACAAACACACTTTTGACCTACTCACACAGGTCAAAGGTGACTTGTTCAAAAGGTTGAAGGTTAAAACTTGCTTAAGAAGCCAAGTGAAAATATCCCTTTTTAAATGATGAAGGAATAAGAATATTCTTTTAGAATATTCTCATGGGTGAGGAAAAAGGCATTTTGCAAATTAAAATAAAATTTTAATTGTGCAAAAAGGGGATAAGGAATATTCCATGTGAATATTCCCTTTGCTTAGAGGAAAGTTAGTTTAATTTCTAATTAAACAAGGTTTAATTAATGCAATTAGGAGATTAGAGGATTTAGATGATATTTATTAAATTAAATGATTTAATAAATAGGGGAGGGGTGAAATGATATTTAATTAAATAAGATGACTTGGGAGATTAAATTAAATATTTTGATTTATTTAATTTAATGAGATGAAGTGTTCGTGCAAAAAGAGGTAAATTGACCCAATTTAATTAATTAGGCCAAATAGATGAAAAAAATGCAATTAATTAATTAGCTAGGCTAATTGAATTAATTTAAGTGAAAAAGGATGGATAAAGAGGAAATGATGTTAATAAACCTATTTCGAGTGTATGACATCGATTGGGACATTTTTTAGTGTCTACACCCTTCATAACACAATGTCCCAACTTTTAGAACAACAAATGATTACCTTACCTCCTATCAAAACACCCGACCCTAGTAATCCTTTACCTCTGAGCTTTAAATCAAATGCTTATTGCCACTATCACCGACAAAATGGACATGACACAAAACATTGTAAGTTTCTTAAACATCTTGTGCAATACCTCATTGATTCTAGTTGTCTATCTATTGGAGGTGTTAGTGATCAAGGAAATAGGTTTGTTGCCCCTCTGAATCAAAACTTGCAAATTTTTACCAACCCAATGCCCAAACATAATATTTAATTTGTCAAATACAGGGAAACTATACCGAATGATGTGATGAATGTTAATATAGATGATGAAAGCAATAATTTTGTTCTAAATAATGCTATCAATGTCAATCCTATAGATGAAATGGTAGGGGTGATAGACATCATCCCTCATAAGGGCCAAACTAGGAGTCCTCTTGACATTGCTTTCTCCTCTAAGGATATAATTAAACATGCACCTGATTGTCCTCTCTACATAGTTGGTTGTATCTATGAAAATCCCACTAATGGGATGCTAATAGATCCCACCTGTGGAGAAAATGTGATCACCGAGGAATTTTTACTTTTGCATGAACTATATCAAGATGAATATGATAAATTGAAAGCATGGATCAAGACACACAATTGTTTTTCTTTCCCTACAATAGGATCGATCAGCTTACCATTACAGATAGGACCAAAAACATTAGATGTCACATTCTCCATCATCCCGCAGTCAGACCAATTTCGTGTGAAGCTAGGTCACCTATGGATTCACTACATGAAAGTTGTATCTTCAGTTGTGCATAAATGCTTAAAGTTTCCCTTTGACAATGAAGTATTCACTATTCACCATAGCGGCTTTAACCCTTTCCCATTCAAAGGAAACTTTTCCTTAGATGCCTTTTGGCCTAATCCCATCGAACCTATAAAGCCACGAGAAAACTTCTTTTTCATATCCTACCAAAAATTCAAAGCAAAGAAAATAGCTAAACTATCTCTTTGAAACATGTTCCCATCCACCTTCGAACCTCCCATCCTTAACGAAACTATGCTTGAACCTAAACAAGACCCAAACAACCAAGACCAGCCTAAAACAAAAACTTCATCCTACAAATGACCACTTGAGATTATTAAACCAACCCTGTCACACCTCCTAGAATAAAACAAGTTTACAAATCAAAGAGAAAGCGGTTGAACAACCTATTGTGGTTCCTTTCATTCCTTCCCTTAGGGAAGAAAAGAAACCTATGGTTGATCAACCCACTCCTACACAAATGCAACTTGAAAACTAAACCAAAATAAATAGAGGTGCTAGGGAGCATAGGCGTAGATGTCATGCCTTTTCTTGTAGGATACACAAAGAATTAACCAAAGAAAATCAAGATCCAAACTTGAATAAAGCAATTTATGATGATTCTACCCCCACCCCAAAACAAAAAAATCCAATACAACAACCACAACAAGAGTTGAACTCTTCCATGGACATTATCCTTCGACCTCCTATTGTGATTAATTTGGATGACAATGTCGAGGTTGCTAGAATTGATGAAGAGGTGCATAATGAATTGAATACATTACTTTCCTCTTCCATGAGCTTAAACGACAAATATCTTGCGAAGAGTGTTGAACCTGGTGCTTCTCCTAGTTTGGAACTTTATCTTGTCCCTTTGGATAGCTGCCCACTTTTGGTATACAACGAACATGATTGGGAGGCGAATGACTTGCTCATAGTTTGACTCACATTTTCCTTACTAGTCCTTTTCATTATTTATTTTTATTTTCTTTTGTGTGATTACATGTGCGTAATGTGATCCCTCATGATGTTATGTTTGATGTTTTCTCTCTCTTTGTGACATTCCTCTATTTGTACCTTCATTCTTCTCTATATCATGTATCTCTTTCACTTTTTATCTTCATATCTTTTTCATTTGTCTTGTGTTTTCCTTTTGGGAATGACACAAGGCATTGAGACATTCATGTCTCTTCCATGTTGACCCAAAAATCTTTTCCTTTATATTTTTGTCTTGTGTTTTCCTTTTAGGGGATGATGTAAAGGCATCAAAACACCCTATGTCTCTTCCATGTTGACCCAAAAATTATTTTTTTTCTTTTTTTTCTTTTCCATTTGTCTTGTGTTTTCATTTTTGGGATGACACAAGGCATTGAGACACCCTATGTCTCTTCCATGTTGACCCAAAAGGATTTTTTTTTCCTTTTCCTTTTCCTTTTCTTTATATCTTTGTCACGTTTTCCTTTTTGGGATGGCGCAAGGCATCGAGACAATATGTCTCTTCCATGTTGAACCAAAAGGATTTTTCTTTTCCTTTGTCTTTTCTTTATATATTTTTCATGTTTTTCCTTTTTGGGATGACACAAGGTGTCAAGACACCCTATGTCTCTTCCATGTTGACCTAAAATAATTTTTCTTTTTCCTTTTCCTTTTCTTTATATCTTCGTCATGTGTTTTCCTTTTGGGGATGACGCAAGGCATCGAAACACCCTGTCTCTTCCATGTTGACCCAAAAGGCTTTTCTTTTTCCTTTCCTTTTTCTCTTTTTCATTTGTCTTCTTGTTTTTTCCTTTTTGGGATGACACAAGGCATCGAGAACCCATGTCTCTTCCATGTTGACCCAAAGGTTTTCTTTGTTTTCAATCTCTTTGTGTCATTCTTCCAGTTCTATATGTGTATTTGGAGGATGATGCGGTTCAACTATCTAAAAATAATGTAGCAAAAACATATTATTACAGATCCATAGATCCTTTATGTGTCTAGTGTTTTCATTTTGGGATCAACCTCTATTTTATTTTCTTTTACATGATGTAGCTTTACTCATAAATATAACTTGGAATAGGGCTTTCCAAGTTGGATCTCATGTATTCCTTCTCATTTTCATTTTTTATTTGCTACTTTAAAGTAATTGCTCACAGCGTGGTGTTTAGCAATTTCTTTAAAGTAGGGGCATACATCGGTATTATTCTTTTGTATTTTCTTTTTCATGGTTCTTGGTGTAGTTTTATTACTTCATACTATGTGTTTTCTGCTTTGTGGATGACATTGGGTGTGATGTCCTTTAATAGAGTGATCTCTCTTAGCATATTATATTCCTCTTGGTGGCTTGATATGACACACTGCATCCCCTAAGTTGTAAATCTTCTATTCTTTGATTGGTCCTCTCTTGGAGACATTAGGCACAATGTTCCGTAAGTTAAAGACCTCACATGAACTAAGAAAGACTCCTTTGAACATTTTCTATTTTCTATTTTGTATTTGTTTTTATATGGCCACGTTGCATAACATAGCTTGCATGCCTGTAGAACCATCATGTTTGTTCATGAGCTCCAAGCATATAAATTTTTTCTTGCCTTATGAAGCTCAAAAATCATTTTTGTGTGGTTCCTTATTAAAGTTATCAGGAGGTATAACTTTGGTATGGTTTGAGCAGGAAGCCCGATTTGAGGCATGACTTTCCCCATAGCCACTTGCGTGTGTGTGAGTACACACCATCCATGAGTGTATGTTTCTCACATTTTAGGAATTCTCACCTGGTGAAAATCCATAAGTTTTGTCACCTCAGAGTGAGTATGCATTTTTTCAAACAAACAACCTAGATCTAATCCACATCATGATGGATAAATAGTTGAAGCTTGATCTGACTCTTTTATTTTACCTTTCCTTTTCTTCATCTTTGGCAGTGTATACTTGTGCCTTGTTGCTTCTCTTTATATCATTCCCATGTGTGTTCATTTGTGCTTATGTTAGTTTTCCATGGGATCTTTATCCTAGAGGCTTGATCACCCCTCTTGGTGCGTGTTTGTCTACTTTAGTGTGAGTTTGAAGCAAGTTCATTGTCTCACTAAAGTGGGGGCTAAATATAGTGTAGTAAAATGGATCCCTTGACATTTTCACACTTGTTTGGGTCCTCCTTGTGGATTTTGGCTTAATGTTTCCTTGATTTAGTGTTGCAATTTGGATAACAAATTCAAATTAGGTCTTGGTCCCTTGTGAACTAATGGAAATTAATGGTGCCTTGCTAAAGTGTTGTGAAGTGTTGTAACACATTTTCACACTTTTCTAGGGTTTTATCAATTAAATAAGCATAATAAACATAATTTTAATCAAAATAAACCCTAATCTTTCCTTTTTTGGAGTGTTGTAAAGTGTTGTAACACACTTTCACATTTCTCTAGGCTTGTCATTAATAATTGGGCTTTCTTATGCTTTAATTGACCCTATTTTTCATCCACAAGCCTCATTTATTGCATCTTTTTGAGGATAATCTTGACACCAATCATTGACTAATAATAATTCAAGTGTCCCTAGCTTGTGTGGCCTAGATTTAGTGTCCAGGACTCATTTTCCACCTTGGGAGAATGGGTCCCACCTGGATCTTTTGGCCCTAAACCAGTTTTTACACATTTCTAAGCACTTTTCATTTTTGGTCACATACATTATGTCTGATGGGACTCATTTTCCACCTTGGGGGAATGAGTCTTGTGTGGCCCAATTTCAAATTTAATTTAAATTTCTAGTGGGATTTTATTCTTCTAGATCTCATGTTGGTTTGTAGTGTTATAATTTTAGGAATTCTTGCATAATTGGGTATAAATACAAGTTTCTTTCACTCATATTATCACTGAGCATTCAAGAGAGTTCACAAGAGAATTTGATCATTCACAAGAGCATTCCAGAGCATTCAAGGGTAGATCATCAAGCATTTTAGAGCATTCTTCAAGTACCAATCATCATGTCAAAGATTGCATTCTTCATGTTTGTTATTGTGCTAACAGTTGTGATGTAGAGTTCATGATCCAAGCAAGTGTTTCAAGCAAGATCAACATCATTCAAGAAAGAGTCAAGAACCACATACATTGTAGCCATTTCAAGCATAATTACAACACCTTATTGCTAGGGTTTGGTGAGTTGTAACATTACTATTTTTTCATTAATCATTCTTCATTCATATTTGCTTTCATTTCAAGGTTTAATTGCCAACAAGGGGTTTGACCAAGGAAAACCCCTATTCACTAACCCCCGTAACATTTTCCCCTCTTCTTGTGTGTGATTTGCAGAGTTAGGTTGCAAATTTTTCAAGGGGAAAAGTTGGAGAAAAGTTGTCAAATCCATAAAGTTTTCATCAAGCCTTAGAGAAGCTTGGAGAAGGCCTACAGGTGGAAATTTATAGTTTTGGATCTGAAAACCAATCAAAAAGAGCAGAGTAGACTGAGAGGCACATAATCAGATTCATAATTTCTACAAAATTAGAGGTGGATTGATTTCCCACTAGTGGTAAATGAGTCCCAATGTATAGGCCTGACATAGATTTTCATACATCTGGATACCCTTTTGGCTGAAACCTGCATCTGCACATTTTCCTAGGAGCAAGATTGATTCACCCAACTTGGCGAATGATTCCTAGTCAACATTGACCTCCATTTTTCCTTTCTTCAGTCTCCCAGGTGCACACTTTCAGTTTCATCATTTTCTATGTTGTTTCAAGCATTTTCTAGGTCATTTAGTGTTATTTTGCATTCAATTAGGGCTTTACATTTTATTGTGCATTGCATTATCTTTTTCAAGTCTAAGCTTGGTGGTGAACCCCTCATTAGATTTCATTCAGCCTTTAGGACAATCCCTGTGTAGGATTTCAATCTCCTTTGCATTGAAATCTCAAGGGTTTGTTCTTGAGTGAAGTGTGTGAAGATTGTCTCTCTTCTTTTAGGTCTTGAACCCTAAAGGTGAAAGAGAGTCCACAATTTTCCTTCATTTCAATACTGTACAAATTCATGTTCTTATCACATCTTCAAATTTTGAATGTAGGCATCTTAATTACTCTTCAAAGTTCAAGTTTTATTGATTTTGGGAAAAAGTGGCCACTTTTGACCCCCATTTTCATATAGTAACCTCATAGGCACAAATATTTCCTTTATACCTGCTCATCCTAATTCAAATCTCATTTCCCACTTTCCCATGTTCAATTTTTCAATTGATTTAATTGTTACCTATTGGCTTGCATGCCAAAACACTTCAATTGAGCACCTACAATCTTTTATTTAAGAATAACACTAGGTTATTAGTCTATATAGAATAATCATAATATCTCATTATATATCATGCACATCATAAAATTATATATAATCAAATCTTGTATCAACATTTTTATCAAGGAATACTATATGATTGGTTTATTATCTATGTACTTTTCATTTTTGTTGCATTTTTCCTAGGTGTGTTTCCAACCTTTTTTTGGTAAAAGGCGATGTAGCCTATATATTTTTATATAATAAAAGAGGATTACATATAACATATATCTTTTAGCTTTACAAAATGGAATTTTCCGACCAACCCTTCTTGCATAACTGTAAAACTAATACCTACCCAATGCCCCCCTTTTACATAAATGTTCTAAAGATTGAAATTAAAACATTACATGCATTCAGGTATCTATCAAAATTTTCCTTCAAAATATATACTTTTCGATTGAAATAAACCCTGATTCGCTTACTTTTCAATAGATATATTTAACAAAATGTGACACAAATCAAAACCCTACTCCTTCATATGCTCCATATCCACTGAATTTTCATCTCGAGCTTCTAGACCCTCAGATAGCTGCATCCCATGAGCAATTAGGAAATTCTCCTCATTATACTCCCTCCTAGTCTACATTCCATAAACTATTTGTGCACAAACAGTGAAGCTAAAGCCTTCAGTATTTTCCCTTATGGAGCATTCTGCACAGGCACTCTAGCAGCACGCTCTTCCATTGGTACCAACGAATTCTCCCTTCGGCATAGTCCTTCTTGAAGTCCATTGAGTGGCAAATGAGGGGTATGGGCATGAAGAAACTAAATGGCATAAAACTTGTCTTTAATATCTTCATCCATTGTCGAACAAATTCTCCTACAATTCTTCCTTAAAGTCCTTAGGAGAATATTATCATTCCTATGTTGAAAAACCAATTTAAAAGCCTCATACACTTCCTCAAACCCTGGTGCTACTTCACAATTCTCTTGGAAAGAGGTTTCCTATGTATCCATCTCCAGAGAAAATGTTATATTTTTTAGCAACCCTCAAGATGGCATTATTCTCTAGAAATTGTGGTTTGACATACTTGATTGCTATATCTTCTAATTCACCCAAAGACTTAACTAAATTCATAAAATTTGAGAGAAATATGGATATCACCTGAGAAGGGAACATAATCCTTCTTGCTCTCAGACTCGTTACTTCCACTCCCAACACTATGCGCAAATAGTCTTCTACCCTATGATAATCAACCTTGAATACAACCTCCAGATAGTCGTGTGAAAGAAACTCCTCAAACGGTCTTTCCCATGGTTGCACATTTAAATTAATTCGGAGGTTCCATGGACGAAATACCATCTTGCAATTTTCAAACCTTGCCACTTAAACAGATGTCACCCTCTATAAATACCATGATTCACTACCAACAATTATGTGTCACTGTATTCTTCACTGCTCAATATTTTACCTTTACTACCCAAAACTGCCACCGCTATTTAACCTTATGGAAGAACGAATGCTCTTGAAAATAGAGATAGTCCATTTTTAGCGTGAATTCCATGACATCATATAAGAAAATGATGTAAATATTGTGAAAGTGTGATAATTAAGCATTCATTTTCCTAGAATCATGCATGAAGCAACCACCCAAACACTCTTTTTAATGAATTTCTTTTCAATTCATAATTCCTTGATGTACCTATAGACCAAAAATAAATTGTTAGAGAAAAACATGTTCTGCTGGCACATGCCAACTTGCAAATACTTGGTAGCTGATGGCATAAGCAAATCCTCTTCACACTTGCAAAAATCCATTCCCTTCTTGGAGTACAAAATACGATTTGTCATTTCATCATACCCACATAATCCTTACCAATTGACTAATAACCCAATCGAAATCCTAATCTTCCCCATACAATTCTTGCCATTTGGATAAGAATTCAGTCCACCTCATAGTCACAATTGACTAGGCTTTTCCTACTATCTTAGCATAATTCAGAATCAAATAAAATCACGTCCAACTGTGTATAGGCAATTTAAGCAAACAAAAGTTTAATAATTCAATCAATGAATTTTTTTTTTTGTTCTTACTCTATCTACTAGCCATGGGTTTATTTTAACAACCTCATCATCTTCTATAATCTCCAATTCATGTTGCTCACAACCTAAATTGGCTAATGTATTTGCTAATTGATTTCCCTCACTATATACATGAGAGATTTGGATATATTCAAAAGAAGACAATAGAGCCCATACCTTCATGAGAATTTAACCTATTTTCCAATTTGAAATCCTCCTCTTTATAGGCATTTACAATTAATAGTGAATCCCCTTCTACATGTAGCTTACTAATGTGCAAATATTTTTCCATTTTTAAGCCAAGTAGAAGCTCTTGTGCCTCTGCCATGTTGTTTGTTCCAGTAGGTAAATGAGTTTACGTTAGGAATTGTAAAATTTTGAATATTTTCTGATCAATTGCATTCTTGAGTTTCCAAAGATAAGCCTCATCATAAGCATAAAAAATTCCTTCCTCATAGCGTCTTGCTCATATTTTTTCATATGATCCATTAGAATTCATCTAGTCCTTGATATTTCATTGTATCACCCATATCGGCAAGATAGAATGAAGGTCTCCCTGATCCATTTGACATTGTTACTAATATATACTTTTGCAGGCTATCGACATGAAACATCTTTTGTTTCGGCGACAGAAAGTCATATCGGCAAGAGAATTACTATCAGGATGAGTCATAATGAACTCATATATGTCTCACTGACTAGTGCATGGAGTGACGTATCAGCTAAACAAAAGATCATCGGAGTGAGGTCTTGCCGAAGGCAATAGGTCTTGTCGATAAAGCAGAAAGGGGTTCCATCGAAAGGCTATCAGGAAGAAGCTATGTAGTCTTGTTGACTTAAATGTCACACCGATAGAGATGAGCATCAACAAGAGAAGAAGTCTTTGGCGTGAGTTCCACTGAAAGTGAAATTTACACTGATGAGGTACATCGAGGAGAGTCTCATTGAGTGAAACATATTGGAGAAAAGGTTCGACAAGACAATTGATATTGGTATGAGTCTTTTCGAATTTTCAAAGTCACGCAGAGGTGTGGTTTCATCGGCGAAAGGGTGATTACATCTCAGCGA
This sequence comes from Sequoia sempervirens, assembly GCA_007258455.2. NCBI lineage: Eukaryota > Viridiplantae > Streptophyta > Pinopsida > Cupressales > Cupressaceae > Sequoia > Sequoia sempervirens. The sequence goes on along the minus strand of VDFB02373365.1, from coordinate 14,207,327 downwards.
CCAAAAATTTACCATGAGGTGCATCTTGCTAAGATGTTGTGTGATCTATGCAACATCTCCCCAACTTGGGATTGTCACAGCGACATGTGAAACTAAAGTGATACCTATCGGCAAGACTTGAAGGTTTCGGGGAAACTATAGGATGTTATGGCGAAAGATCTAATGAATGTTGCAAAATAGATTTCACCCCAGATTTGAAATTTTCTCACTGACAAGACACTTGATGCGATACTGCCAGTTTCAAATAAGTATTCATTCGTGCTTCAACTGACACATTAATGGCACGAAAGATATAATATGGAAAATATAATCAAATGCATCAATGTCGAATTGATAGAAGAGGAGCCAGTAAAGCAAATGGAGAACCAGGTCAACTTTTAGTCTGAAGAATTCTAACAAGATACTTTAAGTAACTGCATCACAGCTTTTCAAATTTTGACTTACTGTAACTTTCTGAAAAAATGGAGGTCCCTAGTTACGGAAAATTAAAAGAAGTAGAAAATAGGGTGAAAGTAGTCAATCAAAAGGGAAGAATCAAAAAATTGATATAGAACATGAAAGGCAAGAGATTCATGGGACCTATTTGTTGATTTCTTCAGTTCAAGGCCTAAAAGCGGTTTTTAACTTGAAGTGAGAAGTTGATAAACTAAATGAAAAATGAAAATTCATAGGTGACGTCTGGACTACCATAAGGGGGTATGAATTGTTCAATTTCCATTATCATAGGAGAAATCATTTTGAACTAGTATGCAATCCATGGAAGCTGAATTTGGGAAAACTGGTGTGCCCTAATGTGTTTGTGAATGCCAAACTGGTAAAATTGTTAGCTGACCATTATGACCCAAGGCACAAAGCTATATGTGACCCATCTGGAAAACCACAGATATTTTTGTCAAAAGAGGCAATTGGACAGGTTTTCAATTTAGAAGGGTTTTGCAATGAGGAGATCATACATGAGGAATTGGAGAAGGAATTCTCAAGAATGGATACAATCTATAAGTGTTGGAGGTTGCCAATTCACAAAGTTAAACAAGGCAGCAAGCCAAATCCTCTGCAGGATAGTGAGGGACCCCCTTATCATGTGGAATTGTTTGAATCCTATATGAAATACACTTATTTTTTAGTGTGTCAAGCATTGGGAATGGATACCCTGGAGTATATGTCAATTGTGCCCATGATTATCACAACAGATATCCAGTATCATAATTCTCAGCCATTTGACTATGCCTCGTACATTTCTAGGGGGCTTGATTCAGGACTGATGGCTATAAAAGGTGGATCATCTAATTTTTATCTCAGGAATTATTCATTGTTGATGCATCCGGTACTCTATTTTGGACAGGAGTTAGGAGTATGGCCTCCAGAAATGAGAATTTCTCAAATTGGTAAAGATGGTGAAGCATTACTAGTTCAATTGTGGACTTCTATTTGGGATAGCAGGTTTGCTAATGCTAGTTTCATTCATTTTGAAGAATATTTTGTGAAAACATTATACAGATTGTATAATTATCTTTATGATTATTCATTATCTGATAAGAGATAAAAGAGATTTCTTATTGGAAATCTTTCAATAGACCCAATTGATCATAGTTGGGAATTGGCATTGTTGAAGAGCTACGTGTCGAGTTTATGGGTTTGAAGATGCCCATTTCATTCTACCAAAAACAGTCCCAAACAGGATTGCATATCTGGAGATTGTCAGGCAGATGGATTACTGCAGTGTAATGAATTTTAGCTCTTTTGGGAAGTAGGCTTTCATGCCTAGTACATTGTGTTTTGGTGACTTTACTATATTGGCCAAAGACAGATATAATTTGATCCTTGAAAAATTGCTTTAGTACAATATGAAGAGAGGACCACCCAAGAAGAACTTTGACCCAGAAGGATATATCAATTCTGCTAAAATGAAGATAAACTTTAGAGGGTATCAGCATCTGCCCTATAACTTTGATGATATGATTCAGAATCTTGAGGAGAAAGAAGCTAAAATGGTGGTTGAAAGATATAACCAAGGGCTACATGATGCAGAGCAATTGTCTTCAGGGGAAGA
>VDFB02373365.1:14191038-14205177 GCA_007258455.2 Sequoia sempervirens | reverse complement strand
CAAAGGTGTTATATAATTAAGTTTTGAGCTCCTAATGAACATGTCCTTTGTTGGTATAGGTTTTTATTTTCTTAGTGGGATAATTTATTTTCCCTTAGTTATAGGTTTTTCTTACACATTTATTAAGCTTGCTAAGGATAAAAAGTGAGTTAATCATTTAATAACTAGGAGATAGAATGTTGAGTTGTCTTCCACCTTTTAAGGGTGGATTATTTACTTTTTTCATCACTTTATTTAATGTTGACTAGTCGTTATTGGTGGTCAATTCTTATTGGTTGGTTTTCCACCTCCATCCTCTCCTTAGTTCTATATAAACTACTTAGCTTGTATTTTTCATCTTGGAAGCTCTTAATGTAATTTTTTCATCTCGACATTGCATAATCAATTGAAATTATAGTTTGCATTATTTATGTTTTTCTAGTTCATGTAACTTTGATTTTCTCTTTAAAAGTTCATTGGTATTTAATCTATTTGAGATTTCTGACATGGTATCAAAGCTTTGGTTTTGAGAAATCTTAGTTCTTAAGATTTCTAATTGAGATATTGATATTTTCATTTAAAAATATTATAAATTCCCATATGCTCTTCTTTTGCATTTTGAATGATCTCTAGAGAATTAGAAATTTTTTGTGAAATTTAATAATCTCTTTATATTACATATGTTTTGTGTGATCTAGGTTATTACAACATGTATGGTTATATTAGTCATATTTTTTATTGTTCCAATGTATTCAGGAGGCTTGAGAAATTCAATATTGGCTTTTGTTTCATCCAAATTGGAGATCATTTGACATAGTTGTAAATGAGGGTTTGAAGCTCAGATTTGGCGAATAGGTTTCTATAGGAGCATTTTCCGACAAAAAGGACCTTGTCATTGCATCTAGGAGGCCAAGGAGACAAATTTTGACATAAATTTTTCCCATATTTGGTGTTGGGAGCTACCGAGGAAAAAAAAAATTTGCTTAGGGAGTTGTATGGCCTCCTAGGTTGCAAGCCATAAAAAAATGTGAAAATTTTCATTTTCATACATATATTAGTGTTGTATTTAATTTTTTTTTTTTAAATATTATAAGCACTTGGCAGAGCACTTAAATGCTAGCCACTAGCACTAGCACCATCGCTAAAAGGCCACCCAACTACAGATAGTTGCAACTATAAATCGTGAACTATAGCCTTAAAGGCTACCATGGAATTTGTCGCTGCTAGTGGCCTTTATGCTTTCGTAGGGATAAAAACATATAATTGTGACCATTTTTTATATAACTGTGACTTGATTTCATAAACCACTAGTGGCTTTCGAATTCATCAGCTATAGCTCTACCCAGATCATTGCTTAGTGGCCATCATTACTTCCCAACAACCACCAAGGGGCCACCAAGGGCCTCCGATAGATCAAATTGGGCACTTTTGTCAAACTTGCTTATCTTTTAGTCATGATATTGGATTTTTAAAAATGAGATACCACTGAAAGTTGGAGACAAACACTTCCCATCCATGGAGACCTGGTATTCAAACTATTTTTTGGCATTTTTACCAGATATTTCAAGTTGAAGTTGTTTGTTTCCAATTTCTTCAGCAGGCCATAACTTTCACCTTAGTGCTCTATTTTTTGGAAATGAATAGGAATTGGAAAGGTGGTGAAGAGCACTACACAAATATAAGGCTATTTTTTCTAGAAATTTTCTCATGTTAAGTTTATATCATAATTTGTAATTTTGGCTATTTTAAGCCTATTGAGCATTGTATCTTGGAAAAGGATTTGTAAACACACTAAACTATAAAGTGTCAACCTTATAATATTTGGGGGGGTAGTTTTTTTATACTATAAAAAATGGTGGGAATGTATTTGGTGTCTTTTGTAATCATTTAAGGATTGTATCATGGGTTTTTCTGTTCACCCTTTTGTGATAATTTTGGATAAGGCTAATTACGAGTCTTGAAAAAAGGGCATTCTAACCCATCTCAATTGGCTAAAAAAATTTCCTTACCTTTATGGGCTCATGTATGAACCAGACACATCTGGAAGGAAATCAGTATGGGGTAATAGAATTGATCATGTATTAGGATTGTTTGGTTCTCATGTTGATAATGACACTATGTGGGCTATAGTGGACATTGAATATCCCCACACACTTCAAACTAATATTTGGGAGATGTTTAGAGAACCTAAATTTTCTTCATTCCTAGATGATCCTATTGTAAATTACCTCATTCCAATTGATGATCCAGATAATCACAATTCATGTTGGAACATAATGACTAGTTGAAAGGATCAACTTGGCCACAAAATTGAATTTGAAAATTAAAATTTTTGGGTTCATTTCTATAAATCACATGAATAAGGTCTAGATAACTTACGCAAATTATAAATCTTAAACTTAATACAATAAATGGAAAGAATGAGGATTATGATTGGTTGTCGAGAGTGAGAAATGAAGATAAGTAAAACTCAACTCATATGCACAATTTCAACAAAAAATGTGCCACTTGTACACTTGTAATTGCATAAGAAATAATCCAATCATTTAAGTGAACCCAAAATGAAAGAAAACAATATAATAAAAAATAAAATAATATAGCCACCACACACATATGTCAAAAAGTTAAAATATTCAATAATTTATAAGACATTAAGATTGAAGTTAATGATAATTTGAGACCTAGCTTCTTAAGTATTTTATAAGAAAAGAAAAAAAGGATTGTTAATAGAGATTAATAAGGTAAAATTAATTTTTAATGTTACAATTAAGTGGGAGCTATTAATTTAATATATGATAATTGACAAACAAATATTTTATAAAATAAATATTTTTCTCTTACATTATATTGTTTTGAGGTGTATAAATCTATATTAATTATATAAATATATAACCTCTCTAATTATAAAATCCATTACCCCCATACTCATGACCAATAAGATAGAATAGTAACCCTCTTACACATCTTAAACCTCACTTACATGTGTTAAATTTCATCATAATTGTCAATTTGACCACTTTTCAAAATTCATATGATCTATTATCAAGGTATTCAATGTATTTTTCATAATTAGCAAATTGGGAATATATTCTATATTCTCAATTTTGAAAATTTCAATTTAAACTCCTTAATCAATGCTTCTTACATAGTATACTAAGTATTCTAGAGAGTAAATGATAAATAAGTCATGTCGCCAACCTCACATGGATGTCCTATTTCATCCACTCCATGATGTTTGGAAATTATGCATTATTTATCATCTACATAATTAAATATAATTTACAAGACTTAGGATTTGTAAATTCAATGCCACAATTAATCTCAATATTATCCCATTTTACATTTATATTGCAAAAACATAAAGAAAAAATTAAAATAAATCAAGTACTAAAAGATGCAAGGGTCATGGCCTCTTTGCATTGGTGTTTTTTGTGTTCACTATCTTAGTGATATAATATGCAATATTAAATAAAGTGTCAACCTTTTGTATCATGATTATACCACCCTTCGCCTTCTCATGGAAAACTTGATAGTAAAAATCAATATTCTTTGTATGAGTATGGTACATTGGGTTCTTTGTCAAATAGATAACACTCTAACTATCACATCTAGTCTTGACACGTCTTCACTCAAATCTAATACTTGAACACAATATTGATAACCATACTATCTCCTCATAGGCATGTGCCACATATAGGTACTCTAGTTCTATAGTAGAAACATAACCTTAAGTTTCCACTTTTTCATTCAATTGATAGTTCATCTAAATAGAGTGAACATGTAACCACTCATGGACCTCTTTTTGTCCAAATTGCTATCCCAATTTGAATAAAAAAAGCCATGTATATCAAGTAACTTGCCTACATAATCAATTCCATGAAAGAAAAACAATAATAAAATAAATATTGTAAATATTTGAAAGCCCTTTTGAGTTAATTCTAGTGCTCTCTAGTAGGCTATACATCTTGCTAAGAACTCCAACTACTTGTTCAATGTCCATTCTTAGACAAACCATAACATACATTAGGCTACTTATGAAACTAGCATAAGGAAAATTATACATATCTTCCAGATCATCATATAAGTCAAGACACTTATATAATGATAACTTATGACTAACAAGTAGGAATACTCACTATCTTGTAGTCTTGTATAGCAAAAAAATGTTAAATAGTCTAAACATACTTACTTTGACTAAGCCAAAAAAATGCCAACCTAATCCCTATTATTTTCCATACCCAAGATGTGTTTTGTATCCCCCAACTCCTTCATGGCAAAGGTGTTATATAATTAAGTTTTGAGCTCCTAATGAACATGTCCTTTGTTGGTGTAGGTTTTTATATTCTTAGTGGGATAATTTATTTTCCCTTAGTTATAAGTTTTTCTTACACATTTATTAATCTTGCTAAAGATAAAAAATGAGTTAATCATTTAATAAATGGGAGATAAAATGTTGATTTGTCTTCCACCTTTTAAGGATGGAGTATTTACTTTTTTCATTACTTTATTTAATGTTGACTAGTGGTTATTGGTGGTCAATTCTTATTGGTTGGTTTTCCACCTCCATCCTCTCCTTAGTTCTATATAAACTACTTAGCTTGTATTTTTCATCTTGGAAGCTCTTAATGTAATATTTTCATCTTGACATTGCGTAATCAATTGAAATTATAGTTTGCATTATTTATGTTTTTCTAGTTCATGTAACTTTGATTTTCTCTTTAAAAGTTCATTGGTATTTAATCTACTTGAGATTTCTAACATGGTATCAAAGCTTTTGTTTTGAGAAATCTTAGTTCTTAATATTTTTAATTGAGATATTAATATTTTCATGTAAAAATATTATAAATTCCCATATGCTCTTCTTTTGCATTTTGAACGATCTAGAGAATCAGAAAATGTTTGTGAACTTTAATAATCTCTTTATATTGCATATGTTGTGTGAGATCTAGGTGATTAAAACATTTATGGTTATACTGGTCATATTTTTTACTGTTCCAATGTATTCAAGAGGCTTGAGAAAGTCAATATTGGCTTTTGTTTCATCCAAATTGGAGATTATTTGACACAATTGTAAATGAGGGTTTGAAGCTCAGATTTGGAAAATAGGTTTCTATAGGAACATTTTCTGACAAAAAGGACCTTGTCATTGCATCTAGGAGGCCAAGGAGACAAATTTTGACATAAATTTTTCCCATATTTGGTGTTGGGAGCTACCGAGGCAAAAACAATTTTTCTTAGGGAGTTGTATGGCCTCCTAGGTTGTTAGCCATAAAAAATTGTGAAATTTTTCATTTTCATACATATATTAGTGTTGTATTTAAAATTTTCAAAAAAATATTTTTATAAGCACTTGGTATCTAGACTGCTTAAATGCTAGCCACTAGCACTAGCACCATGGCTAAAAGGCCACCCGCTTGCAGATAGTCACGACTATAAGTCGTAAACTATAGCCTTAAAGGCTACCAAGGAATTTGTAGTGTCTTGTGGCCTTTATGCTTCCATAGGGATAAAAACACATAATTGTGACCATTTTTTATATAACTGTTACTTGATTTCATAAACCACTAGTGGCTTTCAAATTTATCAGCTATAGCTCTACCCATATTGCTACTTAGTGGCCATTGTTACTATCCAACAACCACCAGGGGGCCACCAAGGCCCTCCAATAGGTCAAATTGGGCACTTTTGTCAAACTTGCATATCTTTTAGTCACGATATTAGATTTATAAAAATGAGATATTGCAAAAGTTGGCAACAAACACTTCCCTTCCATGGAGACTTGGTATTGAAACTATTTTTTGGAATTTTTACCAAATATTTCAAGTTGAAGTTGTTTGTTTCCAATTTCTTCAACATGCCATAACTTTCACCTTAGTGCTCTATTTTTTGGAAATGAATAGGCATTGGAAAGGTGGTGAAGAGCACTACACAAATATAAGGCTAGTTTTTCTAGAAATTGTCTCATGTTAAGTTTATATCATAATTTGTAATTTTGGCTATTTTAAGCCTATTGAGCATTGTATCTTGGAAAAGGATTTGTAAACACACTAAACTATAAAGTTCCAACCTTATAATATTTGGGGGGGTGGTTTTTTTATACTATAAAAAATGGTGGGAGTGTATTTGGTGTCTTTTGTAATCATTTAAGGATTGTATCATGGGTTTTTTTGTTCACCCTTCTATGATAATTTTGGATAAGGCTAATTATGAGTCTTGAAAAAAGGGAATTCTAACCCATCTCAAATGACTAAAAATTTTTCCTTACCTTTATGGGCTCATGTCTGAACCAGACCCATCTGGAAGGAAATAAGTATGGGGTAATAGAATTGATCATGTATTAGGATTGATTGGTTCTCATGTTGATAATGACATTATGTGGGCTATAGTGGACATTGAATATCCCCACACACTTCGAACTAATATTTGGGAGATGTTTAGAGAACCTAAATTTTCTTCATTCCTAGATAATCCTATTGTAAATTGCCTCATTCCAATTGAAGATCTAGATAATATAGCCTTTGATGATGATACTTTAGAGGAACTTGAGTATTTTGTAGGTCTTGAACGTTCAAATGATAGAGATTTCTCTTCTTGCTTCTCATCCTCACATTGATACCCTATCTCAATCACCTATTCTAGCTTTAGATTCTAGATATTCTTCTTTGAGAGCCTCCAATGATTCTTTGCAACAAGGTCATTTATATCCTCTAGACTTAGCCCATTGGGATAAATTTCTACAAAAAGTCTCTTGTTTGTTTGTAGATTCCCTCATTTTGGATCTAGATGACACTATTGATGACATATGTCAACTCTTTAAGGACAAATATTTGGTCCTTGAAATTATTGCTACTTCAAAGTTCAAGTTTGCTTCCTTGTAAGCTTCCAATAACTTCTTGCAATAGAACACACATAGTGTTTCAGATACAACTTTGTGGGATGATTTCTTGATAGGTATTTTAGACTTGTTTGTGGAGTATCACATTTTAGATTTGGAGGACGCATTTGAGGGGTTATCTCTCATCTTTGATGAAATTTATTGCCTAACTATTTTCAAACCATCATTATCTTTGGATGGTGTTCTACATTAGTCTCTAGGAGATTCTAATTTGTCATCTTCAATAGTATTCCCTAGAACACCTAATTTTATTGTGACAACCTTCAACATCAACATGGGGACAGTTGAGCCAAGTTCGAAGACTTATATTTTTTGCACTTCTTACATATTCCGTTTAGAACTTGGGAGATAGCTTGCATACACCTTTGATGTTGTTTCTTCCTAAGGGGAAGAATATTGTTCCACAATCATGGACCATCTTCTCAATCTAGTTTGGAGCATCTACCATTGGATCTCTTTAGTGGAGGCTACTTAGTCCTTCCCTTCTTCTCTCTCTATTTTGGGGAGCATTCTCTATCTATTTGTGGGAGGAGGCTTCTTCTTCTTTAGGGGGGAATATGATATGCACATGGGTACCTAGCATGGCCTTATTTTTTGGGACACATCATCTTTTACATCCTCCTGAGCTATGCTTAAGGGGGATGTTAGTGTAGGTTTTTATTTTCTTAATGGGATAATTTTTTTTCCCTTAGTTATAGGTTTTTCCTATACATTTATTAAGCTTGCTTAGGTAATAAAGTGAGTTAATCATTCAATAACTAGGAGATATAATGATGAATTGTCCTTGCCTTTTAAGGGTGGAGTATTTAATTTTTCATCACTTTATTTAATGTTGGTGCTTATTAGTGGTCAATTCTTATTGGTTGATTTACCACCTCCATCCTCCCCTTATTTCTATATAAACTCACTACCTAGCTTGTATTTTTCATCTTAGAAGCTCTTAATGTAATTTTTTGTCATCCTAACATTACATAGTCTCTTAGAGTTCTAGTTTGCATTATTTATGTTTGTCAAGTTCATGTAACTTTGATTTTCTCTTAAAATTTTCCTTGGGTTATTCAATCTATTTCAGATTTCTAACATCCTCAACATATAGGACAATGATTAGTAATTGAATTTCAAATAATTTTAAATAAACACGTTGATCACATTTAGTCCAAACAAATTCAAGTTTTAATGTGAAAGGCTTTAAATTTTGATACCACATTCAAGGAAATAGCTTTAGAATAAATGATATGACACCTTTTTTCACAGAGTTATTTTGTAGGATTTCATGGGGTCAACTTGGTTACAACATTGTGAATCCATCTTAAGTCCCTCATTGATTTTTTTCATTTAAAATTTGATAGAAACATAAATAGAATAATAGATGATTACAACATTATTTACATTTATGATTGTGTTTGAAATAGATATTACTAGTTCAACTTGTGCACATATGTGTAGGTATGAAGATGCGGCTCCATCTATAAGAAGGAAATCAAGGTTACAACAATGTCAAAATTGTATCCTTTTGGGAATATTCTTGCTACTTTATTTACTATCTTATTTACTTTAGCATGCATGATTGATGTAATTCACACGCATGCTAAAGTGAGGGGAAAATGTAGAGGAAAAATGTGCATACTTCACCCTTTCCATAGTCATTTTACACTCACTTTGGTCTTTTCTTAAGATATGCCATCTTGACATTCAATACATGTTACTTTTATGTCTAATGTAACATAATTGGAAGACACTCCTTTTGGATCTTTTCACTTTTTCTTTCATTCATTTGTACATTTGTACACATTCATGGGTTGGGTGTGATCATGAAAATAATTATATCATTTAGACATAATTGTGGACATGTAAATCACATCTCCCCAAATTCAAAACCATTTCCCTCTATTTTGATTCAATTTCATCACAAAATCATATTGTTTCTAATCGATTTATGTGCCAAAGTGTTCAAAATTGAGCTCTAGGTTGTCATATTTAAAGACAAGCCCTATGTCAATAGAAACACATTGAAAGAAAAATTGAAAAGCATGGTACAACCAAGTAAGAGTAATGAAAAATATGTATTTTTTGATTATAGGCTTGCATTAGCATTTATTGAACAAATACTACATCAATCATTCATTTTGTCATATTGCACCACTGGGTCTTCTATCACGTGAAAACAACAAGGGGCTTACTAAGGCACACAAAAGTCCAACATTTTAACCTTTACACAATAGATTCATAAAGGTGTTCATCAACACCACATTTTGTATTCATATATCAAGTCAAGGCAAACCATTTTTCTGATTTTGTAGATACAAAGGATGAGATTGTAGTTAAGGGACAAGATTGTGCCAGGCAAACAAAATCGAACAATTTTATTCTTAATAACATTATATTAAATTTTGGTTTGTTACAATCATATGCTCTTTATTCTAATTTCAAACTCAACACTCCATCTACACCAATCACTGCACATCAACTAATTTTAAAAACAACTCAACATAATAATATCCTCTTTTTCATTTACACATTTATTGCTACATGTCTTAACTCTTTTATCTAAATTTGTAAAAGAGTCTAATTAAGGTGTTTTACTCTTGTGAGAAAGCTAATTTTTATTATTCGAAGGCAGTAAAGATAGACCTGCACTATATAACAAAGTGCTGAGCCTCAGTAATATCAAAATCAGTGGGGGTGACTTCTTACCATCCTCTTTGAAAATGGAAGCCTAGCAAGACCAGAAATTTCTTAAGAAAAATAATAAAAGAAATCCAATCTTAGCAATGAAGCAATATACCTAACACTAGCTTAGACTTCATCTAGATAACATGGAAAGTACTGTTTCTTGATAATGCTTGGAAGTTTCATAAAACCTGTGGTTTTGCAGTGGTTCCTTTGAAACAGCGTGCATGTAGAAGCAATGCACTGTAAAACAGTCAACAGAAGTGCACAACATGCAATCACTGTTCATCTATTCTCCAATGGAAACAACTTTCTTACCTAAGCTTTCTAAGACAAGATGATTTTGGTTGCTTGAAAATTGGTGTTTGAGAATCCTCACGCAAGAGGAAAGCTATTTAAAGTCTTTTCTGATACAGTGTGCAAAGTAGAGCAAAAGTTTCTTGACCAAACATTGTAAAATTGTTAATGGAAATTACTTATAAAATTTTGCACTCTAAAATAATAAAATATATGTATAATGTCAACCTTGTACCTTGACTTTGCAACTTTCTTCACAAAATGGGCTATTGAAGATTGGTACCTTATTAAATGATGCAAACCCAAACAAGAAAGTGCATATCGCCTTTCATTTCATTTTTTTCTTTCTATTGACTTAATGTTCAATTTTTTATTTATTTGTAATAAGCTGACCCAAATTATCAAAACTTATCGGTGTTTTCTAGTTCTAATTCAGGTTAATTGTGTATGGAGTTATTTTATAATATGAAGTACTTAGATCACAGGATAAGTGTGTAAAGATGGGGCATAAAATAGTCAAAAGCGTATTTTTAACATTAATATTTATGTAGTAAAAATTGGTGGGTCTGGGGTTAGGACTAGAAATAGATTGAAAAATCAGGCTGGGGCTCGGGTATTGAGGTTTCTGATACTGGAGTTAAAGGACAGAAGCTTGGTGCTAGTGAGATGGAAGTTGTTGAAATTCTAAACAATATGTAGTGGTGTTTGCTAATTTCTGGTTGTTTTTTGGCTGGTGGTTTGCTATCAATGGGCTGATGGTTGTTTAATGTTGTTCCCTTTTTGTTTCAGCTGTTCTTTTTTGTAAAGGGTTCTAGGCCCCTTCAAAACCCATCTTTTACCTCTAATCAAAACATTAATATTTATGTATTTTATTAAATGTAATTGTGTTAATATGAATGTGTTTAACCACATATATATTATGGACTGATATTTACCAAATCATAATATGTACACTTATTACGTCAATAGACTTAACTCTACAATGACAGCAAGACATATAGGTGGTAGTAAATTCATGAAAGAAAAAAAAATCTACTTTCTATTTTCACGTGCAATGATTTTTTATTGATTTTTTTAATTGTTTAAAAAGTGGACAATATCACAAAATTCTATTTTCATTATTTAATTACAATATTTTTTGTTTTTCCCATCTAATAAGTCATACGATGATTTTTTATTTATTTTAAGTTTGCTAATAAAAAATATAAATATATCTTTCAACATATTTTATATAGATGATCTTGAAGATATATATACTAGTAGTTCATATGTATTATAGCTCATACAATGTATATTGATTATAATAAACTTTAAGTTTTATTTTTGTTGAAAACAATACATGCATGTTATATATTGTGTGTGTTATCACACTACAATTTAAATTTACGAAAATCCTACCATTAGACTTGTATATCCAAGCCTAAGGGGTGAACTTCTATTTTCACTCCAAAACCTATGTTCTCAACATAAAGTAATATATTTGTCTTCAAATTTATTCATCTTGCAATGAAATATTATGAAACACTACCAAATTTTCAAATACTTTTTATCTTTTTAGCTATGTATTTTTTTTTTATTGTTTTTTAAATTAACATATTTTTTTAATAGTATTTTCATATGGCTCAAATTGAGAGCTATTCATTCAAATTTTTAAAAGTTATATAGTTTTTTCCTACTCTTCAAATTCTCTAGTGTTTTTTGAGATATTTTGTGTAAGTTAGTTAATATGCACACTCAGTGATTAGATTTTCAAGATATATCCAATTAAAAATAAAATAAAATACATTCAATAAAAAACATAAAAATGAGTATAACCTGTATTACTCACTCTTAGCTATTTTTCTACTAATTGGTTTTAAAAAATACTTAATAAAGCCAAAAATGAGGGGCACACAATAATCGCTATATGTTATATTTCAATAGTAAAACCAAAAATACATTTGTGTGTGTTCAACTTTTGGCCCTCTTATATTAACAAAATGTTAAAAGACGTGATATTTTAGAAACTAGATTGATAGTATTGTACATTCAATTCTTATCACATCTTCAAATTTTGAATGTAGGCATCTCAAATTACTCTTCAAAGTTCAAGTTTTATTGATTTTTGAAAAAAAAGTGGCCACTTTTGACCCTCATTCCCATACATTAGCCTCATGGGCACAAATATTTCCTTTATACCTAGTCATCCTAATTCAAATCTCATTTCCCACTTTCCCATGTTCAATTTTTCAATTGATTTAATTGTTACCCATTGGCTTGCATGTCAAAACACTTCAATTGAGCACCTACAATCTTTTATTTAAGAATAATACTAGGTTATTAGTCTATATAGAATAATCCTAATATCTCATTATATATCATGCACATCATAACTTATATATAATCAAAGCTTGTATCAACATTTTTATCAAGGAATAATATATTATTGGTTTATAATCTATACACTTTGCATTTTTGTTGCATTTTTCCTTGGTGTTTCCAACCTTGTTCATTGGAAATGGGGATTTCTTAGCTATCAAGGAATCTATCACACTCTTTTGTTGCACACTAGTGGTCTCTCCAAGGTGCTTTTGAGCACCCCCCAATTTCAAATATAAGAAAATCCATAGGAAAATGGGTCTTATAGGTTCATAGGTTTAAAGGATATTTTTGGATTGCTAGGACTAAATTATACTAGGAGTACTAGATTTTGCTTGTTTATGATAGAAAAATTATAATAATTTAATAACATATATCAATTTCTCGTCATTGACTGTATTATACAATTGATCATCCATCATTAACTACCAAAGATTGAAAAAAAAGCTAAGTTATTCCAACGCTCTCAATTACATTTATATTTACACCCTCAACTCTTTTTGGGGGTCTGATTGTATATTATTATACTATATTATTTTATTGGGCCTAAATAATTACAAGATGTGATTATTTCCCTATAGTTTGGTGAACAAAATTTTTTGATTCTACATAGTTCTTTGCCACAGGGTTTAGCCTTCATTCTATTTTCTAAATTTTTATTTGATTTTTTCTAATCCTACCCATATTTTTTCTTAGATCTACAAAATTTGCGTGATTTAATTATATTATCCTTGTTATTCAATTATATATTAGTTTTTTTATGCCAAGTTACATCTTCCAAGATTTGAGCTTTCTATTAGGAGTAGCCCTTGCCTCAACCTTTCTCTTGTTATGCCTCACTTTGAGGTACCTCTTGTGGAGAATAAAAATATATATGTATACCTCAATTAGGAAGAGGATTGTGAACAAGATTAACACATGTCAGATAAAGATTAAATGAGGAATGATATTGCTAGAAAGTTGAAACTCATTAAATAAGATGCATAAGATTGATGATGACTTTAGTCATTTAATTCTACTTGATCAACTCTATAGTATTCTTATGACCAAAATATACGAGATGTTTCACTCTTAAGTGTATTATAATTTTTTTTTGTGGATATAATGATCCTAATGATGCTTCCTCTCATCCCACTTTTTTATTTCATTCACTTTTCCCCTCTGTTGGAAACTTGATTTGTTGGGAGAGATTGTTGAAAGTTTATTGAAGATTGTGTGATGGCAACATGAGTTGAATGGGGAGATTAATGGAGATTTATGAGCATATGATGTCATATGGTGTTGGTATTGATGGAAACCCATTATTAATGGCAATCCACAGTAAAGATGCATAAGCATTGGTCTAGTGAAGCTTAGATGATTGAATATTTGTCTGTTTGGAATGTAGTTCCAATGTTCAAAGAACTAGTCTTTTGGTCTACAATGCTTCGTCATGAAGAATTTGGTTATGTAATTTTGAGGTAATTATGGTGTATGTTGGAAGACTCTAAATCCAAATTTTCATGATCTTATGTCTTCCACAGTCAAAGATAATAGTGACAAAGTATCGGTCTAGAAATACCAGAGTAACTATGACATAGTGCATGATTGGAATGATGTGCATTCCATTGAGGATGAACATGTTAGTATGTATATTTTCAAAAGTTTTTGAGGATGTGTGTAGTATGCTTTCTCTAAGTGGCAAGTGTTCTGGTTGTTCATGTGTCAAGTTGTGATTAAATAGATGGTTCATTTTATTGTTACTTCACAAGTGGTACTGACCTAAGTATTTTGGGTTGTGTGGAGATGAGTAGAGGTTGGAGCAAAATTAAGAGAATAATTATAGGTCATTCCAACATATCTTAATTTTTTATATGCTTTGGTTCCCTTCACAAGGCATGTATGATTGAGTTTTGAGCTAATAAGATGAAGTGTTGCACTGTACATGTTTTGTGTTGATC
>VDFB02373365.1:14154544-14190938 GCA_007258455.2 Sequoia sempervirens | reverse complement strand
AAGGAGATGAAGACACTTAGTAGAATGCTCTATGGGGATTTTTAAGACTTTCCAAGACAATATGCAAGCTAGACAAATAATTTTGAAGAATGTGGTGGAAAAGTACAAAAATGACATCATTTTAATAGTAAGGATTGTTGTATAATGGAGGTTGTTGAACCTATGGCTATGTGGATCCCAAAGATGGGATATGAAGTTGCAGAGGATGTAATCATTGGTCTAGCCAACCACATGTTAAGTAAACCTAAAGACACCTTTGAGGAAAGATATTTCACATATGAAGAGAAGTCTATGGAGGTGCACATGCAACAAAGGGGGAAACAAATAAAGAGATTATGTTGAAAATATGACTACACAAGTTTTGGAGATGATAAGACTTTCAAAGGAACAATTGGAGAAATCCAAAGGCATATCTAGCTCTTCGGGATGTGCATTTAGTATAAGAAGATCAAGTAGAACATATACCCCCTCCCTAGTTTCCCCCAAGTCCTATAGGAATCTACCCTCTACTAGTGGAACTAAGAGAAAGGAGCCAACCTATGCTCTGACAAAATAAGAGAGTGCACCAGTAAAGAAAAAGGATCCTCTGGAAAAGTAGCAAGGTGTCACACAACAAAGGAGAGTGAAGGCTAAGGCCACAAGGGAAAATAATTTGAGTGTAAATAAAGAAGATGAAAAGGTAGAAGAGCAACCTCTAGTTAGAAAAAGGAAATCCGATGTAGCACAAGTAGAATCAAGTGCAAAGAAAGTCAAGGTTGACATTGTTGACAAAGATAATGAAGTGGAGGTAGAGAAAAAAAAAAAAGGAATTTAGAATCTATACAAGGGAAAAGAAAGCTAAAGGAGAAAAATTTTCTCCAAAAGAAAAGAAGAAGAAGGATAAGTCTAACCCTCTGATAAGAACTCATAGCCCTATGAAGTTAGATGCGTTGTTCAATGGTATATTGTAGAACATGAGATGTTGGAGAAAATTGATGCTCTATATACCACTATAGATGACATGGACAAATCTACAATTGAAGAAGCAATTATTAAATATATTATTATTCTTGAGGTCAACATGAATGATATTGAAGGCCAATTGCCCGAAGATATGAAGAATGCATTGTATGCAAGAAGAGAAGAGGCAATGAATGAAGATGAAAAATTAAGATCATTTTCCTTGAATAAAGTTAGTGCTAGCCTCTTAGATGAGAATAAAACTAGATTAGCTCAAGTGTATAGCAAAGAGTTTAGGAAAAAACAAAGTGTCACTACACTAATGAGTAGAGACAAAAATAATATTGAGAGGTTAGATCACTACACTGATGAGCAGAGACAAAAATGGCATTGAGAGGTTAAAGAATGAGACTATTGAGAAGATTGCCAACTTGGCAAAGGATTTGGGTATGAACCTAGACCTTGAAGAGCACATGCATAATGATATGCCTGCTCCAAAAGTCAATACATCAAAAGGTGCACAACATGATGATGCTCAACATGAGCATGGAGTAGATGAAGAGAATGTGCAGAATGATACCCTTTCGGATGTGGAAGAGAACATTACAGAAGAAGGTGCTACTGGCAGGACTCCTCTATTAGGAGAAAATACTATTACATAAGGGAAGATTGAAGAGTCACAAAAGGAGGACACTTATATAGAACATGACTCCCCTCCTCTGGAACTAGAAAATACTACAAAGAAGAATACAAAGGTTGTACAAGACAATGTAGAGACTAGCGAGGCACAAAACATAGAACATATGCCTCCTCTGGATAATAATGAAATATTTGTTGATGATGAGAAGGAGAATGAGGAAGAGCCTGACAATGTTGAGAAGAATGAAAAAAAGGATAGTGTCGATGACAAGGAAAAGGCTTTGTAAAATAAATATGTTGATGGAAATTGGTTGGAGAGTCTTTTGGAACCTCTAGAGACTCTTTGAAGTGTCCTTTGAGCATGCAACTATAGTTTCAACCAGTTGTCTCCCCTCAACTATTACAGATATCAATGCAACAAGGACAAGAAGACATGGAGAAAATGTCTCCCCTATACTCATTACAGTTGGGTGATGCATTCCATGCCTCCACTAGGAAATAAATTTTGCAAACACATCAAAAGATCATGGATTTAATAGATGAAGTAGTGAAAGTACTGCAAGAGAGTGTACTAGATGTAAGTATTGATAATTCATTATCTAGTGTACAAAATTTGAAAATTTTGATTGATTCTTTTAAAGAGTACTCTAGTGGACTTGAGGAAATATTGGAGAAATAAATGAGTAAGATGATGAATAATAAGAGGTTTGATGGATATAACAGAGAAGTGTGCTACTACACATCATAAATTTCATAACAACCTTAAGGAAGTGCATACTTGTGTTGATGAGGCCAAGGTGTTATTTCAATTTTGCATGAAGTGGTCCAGTTCAACCAAGAACATTAAGAGTCAGATGGACTCCATTGAGTCCCAGGTTGACAAGGCATCTAGTGCCTATGACCCAACTAATGATGCAGATGGATCCACTAGAGTGGATATTGAAAATATGCATGAACAATTCTTTTAGCTACAAGAGCAAAGAGAAAAAATCATAGTGCAGTTTGGACAACTCAGAAACCTAGTAAATGCAAAGTTCACACCTATATCCAGTGTTTTGATTTATACGTCCAAAAATCATTGAACTTAAATATGGTACCTAACACTTCGAGTGAAGGTGAAGAAATCCTCATGGATTTTGAGGTTGTGAATTTCATGATTGGGCTAGCAAAGAATCACTGGGAAGATGGTAAAAATGTCTAGTAGGCACACCTTACAAAATTTTAGGTGTTATACACTTCTTCCGCTTGATTTGTGTACATTTATTTCATTTCTTTTTATGCATTTTAGATTTCATTATATATATGTGAATGTTAGATGATAGTGTTTCAATGCCAATGTTGATTCAGTTTGATGGATAACACTATTAGGGGGAGTATATGAGTAAGTCTAGTAAATATTTTGTTGATAATATTAAATTATGTATATATGAAAGGGGGAGAAGCAAGCATATATAAGTGATGTCAAAGGTGGAACAAAGATTAGAACATATGTGTGCATCCTTTTCCCTTGATGTCAAAGGGGGAGAATATTTGAGAAGAATTTTGTATGTTGTCATCAATGAAAAAGGGGGAAATTGTTGGAAGTTTGAGGAGTTTTTCATTGATATACTTGTTGGAAACATGAGCATGAGATGTAAAATGTGTAGATATAGTGTTGTCATTGATGAAAAAATTGTGGTTTGAGAGGTCTACTTTGTTCATCAGTTGTTCTGGTATGCATATTTCTTTGAAATGATGACAATCCAGTATAGAGATGTAGATGTTTTGTTTTGATGCAGAACATATGAGTTGGTTATATGGCTAAGTGTTAGAACAATAGTTTTTCAATGCTTTCTGCATTTAGTTTTTGGTATGTGTTGGTCCACATTGAAGAATTTTTCTCTATAGTTCTAAGGAATTTTTGAGGAGGTTAGAGGAGTCTAAATCCAAACTTTCATATTGTTTTTCCCTCTAGTGCAGAAGTTATGAGTAACAAAGTATCAAATCTACCAGTGATTGTGTTTTCAATGTAAAGCATATTTTTTGATAAGTCTGCACTTCACCATGGAAGGATATTTGGTCTTGCAGATTTGTGAAAGTGTTTATAGGTTTCAGTTGCATCTAAGTTCCAAGTGGTGTGATGTTTGGAGGTTTGTGTGTCAATTTGAGGATGATTAATTGGTGAATTTTAGTGTTAAGTCACAAGTGGTGTCGACCTAATATGTTTTGAGTTATGTGGAGTTTAAATAAGTGTTGATCAGTTATGTAGGAGCTATTGTAGGTCCACCCTAACCTATTTGATGCATTATAAGTTTTGTGTTGTGGCGTGAAGGATGTTTTGGGTCAACAAGTCATATTATGCATGGTACATCTAATTAGGGTGACATAATTGATGTTGTAGGTGTTTTTGGATGGAACGGATATAAGTATAAGGTCATTTTGGTGTTGAAGAGTGATGATTAAGTTGTGTGTGAATTCCTAAGTAAATAATTTGAATGTGATGTGAATGCAGAGCATAGCAAAGCATTGGAGCAAAGCAACATGAAGTGTGTTGATTCAATGTTTTGAGCTTCAATGGAATTGTATTTCTTGCATACTATAGCTGCATTTGTAGCAATTCAAATATTGGTAGTGATCCACCCTTCTCTTCTATTTCTTTTATTCTCTAGATAGTGAGTCCATTAGATAGTGAGTCCACTTGGCAGTGAGCCTTTTTGTAATATCTTATAACTAATTATAATATATTGTGAGCTAAACCTCACCATGGTTTTTCTCTTTTTTGGTTTTCCATGTAAAAATGTGGTGTTGATGTGTTATATTCTTTGATGGTTGCTTTCATGGTTTCTTTCCTTATTGCAAACTAAATATGATGTGTGGAGTGAATGTTTAAATGTTTAAGTGGTTCTAGAGAATACTAATTCACCCCCCTCTCAGTATTTTGGGTGTTCAACACTATAAACATAAAATATCCCTCTATGATCCATGTTTTCAACTCAAAGTGTGTCTTCATACTTTAATATTGAAAATTATAAAAGTCATTCATCCCTCCTATCATCCAAACAATTCAAGATATGTCAAGAAATTACTCCAAAGTATTCACATACATGTCCTCACCCAAACAAAGATCCAATCATCCCCATTGAACCTATCCATGAGCCAAATCCCTTACCATATCAAGATCCAATCATCCACGTTAAACCCATCCATGAATCAAATCCATTACCATCTCAAGATCTAATTACCCTTATTAAACCCATCAATGAACCAAAACCCTTACCATCTCAAGATCCAATTTTCCCCATCAAACCCATCCATGAACAAATACCTCACCATCTCAAGGTTTAATTACCCTATCAAACCCATATATGAACCAAATCCCTTACCATCTCATGATCTAATTACCCCTATCAAAACCATCTATGAATCAAAATATTATCGACTTGGTTCTTCCACCTTTATTTGATTTTATTTTCTCATCACCAAGGAAGCTCCAATATAACCCACTCCTTATCCATCTAAAGGAGGATTTTTATCTTATTTCTAAAAAAGGTATCCTATTGGTAATCATATTTTTTAAAACATTCATTATCAAGGCAAGGGATTAAGGCATCACAGGTAGGCCACCTTAGAGCCTATACAAATAAAATAAAATTTAGGATTTAATGGCCTCAACTATATAGCTCGTGATGAAAAAATTAATCAATCCTCTAGTAAGGTTGTTGAAACTTCTAAAATCAAAATAGTTGTCTCCTATCACTCATGTCATGAACTTTCTACCACTAATACTTTTAATAAATCCACCATCTCTATCACTAAACCATTCATTAAATTTAACCACCCACTTTCTACAATCCCCAATCAGAATCATCAAATGCACACATTATTAGAATTCTTTCAACATGATAGAACCATCATCCCATTCATCAAATATCAAGATATGCTATCCCCATGGAACCATAACTCCACATATACACAATTAATTTTATAACAACTTTATACAACTAAATCTATTCATAAGTACAAATAAAATGTGGGTAGGTTATATTCTAATTAGTTGGCCTAGAAAAGTTTAGAATGTCATAAAATTAACTCAAATTATTAAAAGATGGCTAAGACATAACATTGAAGGATTGAAAACTATTCCCATGTTAAATATGAATGGGCCCACTCTTTGGTGAGTTTCTCTTTCTCACATAACCTACAATGGATAGGTGTAAATATATTGCTCTAAGCAATGTAGCTTTTGATGTAAAATGATGGTGTTTTTTTGTGCTCTCTTTACTTACAAAGGTGTGAATACATTGTCACTTAACCATCTAATGTCCTAAAAAAATATTATAATTATCAAAACATCTTTATATGGGGAGTTGAAAAATATAATATAATGTAGGTAATCAACTACTAACGAAGTGGGTTTTCCTTAGCATACAAAAAAATCCGTTAGGAATAGGAAGGGACGCGCTAAGTCAGTTCAATAATCAAACTACCTTTGAGTCATGCTTTTTGACCAAGTGTCGCACGTGTGAACTAGACTAAGATGTACCATTAAAAAATAGGCATAATGTAAGCCTAACGTATTGTTTACCCAAGCGACTTAGAGACTATAATATTTCAAAAATATTAAATAATTTGTTTTATATGAATAGGATATGCTATTTTTGGAGAGATTTAGTTTTTTTTTTAATAATGTTGCAATTAGAAAAGTATGTGGTTTAACTACCACATACGATTAGGCAGGTTGATTCAGAAGCTCATGATTCATGAGGAGGAGAGTTTAGATAGTTTTAATAGGTTTGTAGA
Organism: Sequoia sempervirens; assembly: GCA_007258455.2. Classification (NCBI taxonomy): domain Eukaryota; kingdom Viridiplantae; phylum Streptophyta; class Pinopsida; order Cupressales; family Cupressaceae; genus Sequoia; species Sequoia sempervirens. Next base: position 14,184,581 of record VDFB02373365.1, on the reverse strand, counting down.
GAACGCAGAATCTTCACCAAACAATCAAATATGTACACTCTTGTTCATTGGAGATATATTTTTTCTTTGCTTATTAATACATATTAGCCTATAAATATGAAGGAGGTGATGATGATGGACAATTTTGAGTCCTAGAGAGCAATAATGGATGAGAATAATGCTACATTGAAGAAGAATGATTCATGGGACTTGGTTTTATTGCTTAATGGACAAAATCATATTTGATTCATGGGACTTGGTTTTATTGCTTAATGGACAAAATCATATTAGATGTAAGTGGGTGTTTAGTAGGAAGATCAATTCAAATGGTAGTGTTGAAAAGTATAAGGCATGATTACCTACAAAAAGATATTTCTAGGTTGAGGGGATGACTAATGATATGTTTTCAATTGCTAAGTTGGCATATATTAGGTTTATTTTATCTATTGCAACAACTTTTAATTTAGAGATATAATAGAAGGATGTGAAGACACCATTCATACATGGTAACTTAGAGCAAGAGTTTCACATGACATTACCACAATACTGTGCTGTTAAGGTAAGGAGTCTTTGGATTGTTAATTAAAAATATTTATATTGTCTCCAATAGTCTCGTAGAATGTGATACTAATTTTTTGATTCATTTTTGTTGGGATTGTGATTTTGGAGATCCAAAACAAATTATTGCCTTTATTGCAAACTAGATAGTGATTGATTCCATATCATCACATTGTATATATATGACATGTTATTTTTTGGTAACAATAAAATTATGATTTGTGGTTTGAAGTCACAACTTTTAGTATAGTTTGAGATGAAGGGCTTAGGGCCTATCAAGTATATCTTATGTTTAAATTTTAAAAGTTAGAGAAAAAATGAAGCTTTGGTTGGGCTAAAGTAAGTATGTAAACTCTATATTAGAGAGATTTAACATGTTAGATTGCAAATCATTAAGTGTTCCTATTTGATTGGGGACTAAGTTATCTATAAACTAGTGTCTAATTACACTTAGTGAGATTAAAACTATATTAATGTGTCGTATGCTAGTGTTGTTGGAAGTTTGATGTATGCTATAGTTTGTACTAGATTGTCAAAGTAGTGGGAGACTTGAGTGGTTTTATGGCTAATCTTAAATCATATAATTGGAATGCAATTAAGAGGGTCTTCAAGTATTTTTAGGGTACTTTTGAGTACTCTATTTATTATTCATGATGATTTTATATACGACCAATATTTAGTGGATATTCAAGGATTTGTAGATTTAGTTTGGGTATGATATTTGGACTACAAAAGATCCACTAGTTGGTATATTTTTAGTTTATATAGTGGTGTCATTAGTGTTGATTAAGTGGCAATTAATGATCACATTTTCCACTATAGAGGCTAAATACTTGACAACTACTCATGCTTATCAGGAGGCCATCTAGTTTAAGATATTGTGTTCAAATGTGTGGTTGAGTCAAAGAGTTGTCATAGTCCTTTGTGACAATCCAATTGTCATATGTTTGGTAAGGAACCTAACCTTTCATGCAACTTGTGAGTACAAAGCACATAAATATCCAAGACCAATTTAGTCATGTCATGTTAAAGAATAGGAGGGTGATGCTACGACAAGTTGACACTTTGTAGAATGTTACATATGGATTGATGAATTTAATTAATATAGAGAAGTTTAGGTGGTATATTAAGTCTATGAGCCTTTCAACCCCTAGCATAGTTGGTAATGTTGATATTTCCTTTGCTCTTGCAATGTGTTGGACAATTGAGAGAATGCTAAAAAAAGTGTTTCAACCTTGCATCTTAATGTTAAGAACAAAAAAATATAATTTTGGGGCTATAGAGGTTAATTATGACCCCCAAAAATATCGAAATGGACCTTAACTAGAGAAAACTAGTTATGATGTCATAGGGCTTTATGAGATCTTCAATTTTGAAAAAATGGTTGAATTGATTATAGACATTAAATTTCCATAGTCCATATTATTGAATTCCTTGAAATATTATTGGTTTAACTAAATAAACATTTTTCCATCAATGTTTTAGATCATACTCTATGATCCATCACCAAGATGAAGTGAGCTAGAGAAGGGAATGAATGAATTGGCTCTCTAGACCAAAATTTATGGCCTTTGAAAGTTAGCACCCACCCCACCCCCCAGACTAGAAATGTAAGAGTGTATATGATGCATTAGAGAGCTATAAAGAGGGAGTGCCATATTTGGTGAGTGGATTATGATGAGCTTATGACAAGTTTAAGAAATCTATTTTTTTAGATTGTGGACTCATCTTTGGATTTGGGAAATGGATTTTTATTTGAGATCTGGGTTCCATATTTTGGGTCCTTGGTTTTCCTCTTGTCCTATCCCTATTCACTTTCATTTTACTCATATTTACACTAAATAGAATACATTCACCATCAATTCATCCTTATTCACACTTACTTCCATACATATGCTCCTTGACTTAAAATTATAATTTTAGCCCTAAGCTTTATTTTAGAGTGATGCAAGACCAACTTAGTTTAATCCTCTAAGGAGTGAAGGAAAAATTCCTAGATTCAAATCATTAAATTCAAAATTAAACTTTATTGTCCCCTTCTACTAATCATTATGAGTTAACTTGGCTAACATTTGTGCAACATGTTATATCATGGTATTTAAAGATATTAAATATGTACTTAATTTCATATTGGAGAATAATTAGAGCACACTTCAATTTTTAAAAGGCAATATATCTACACTATCACCATATAAGCCATTTACATATGTGTATGTTTCTTTGATACAACTCATTTCTTAGAGCACACTTCAATTTCTAAAAGGTAATAAAGAATCATATCCACACTATCATCATATAGGACATTTATATATGTGTATGTTTTCTTTGGTATAGCTCATTACTTAAAGTGTACTTCAATTTTTAAAAGGCAATAAAGAATCATATTTGCATCATCATCATCATATAGGGCATTTACATCTATGTATATTTTCTTTGATATAGTTCATTAACATTAATCTAACCTACCAAAGGAGCTTGACCTAGGAGAACCCGCTCACCTATCAAGAAGGCAAGCTCCTAATGGTTTGCCTAGACACTAGCTCAACAAGTTTAGCTATTTGAAAGATGAAGGCGAATAGGTTTTTAGGCACATATTCAATTAGATTGATTTCACAACATAAATCAAATTCGTGTGACAGATTAAGATCTGCAGCCCTCGAGATCAAATTTGCAATACTAAAAAATGAACTGCAAAGTTTTGTAAGATGCCACATAACCTATGATAAATATCATATAGAATCAATTATTTATTTGAGAGTGATGAATAAATATTACACAATTCAACATAATGTTTCCATCATCATTCTTAGAACTACTCATATTTATCCATCACATTTAATTTTCATGTATCCATTAAAATAATCTAGGTTTATTTATATTTAAAAAATTCAAACGTACTTTATTTCATTAAAAAATTAAAAAAATAAAAATTAACAAACGTATTTAATGAGAGTACAATATATCCATCATTTTCAAATCGTGATAAACATTGATGCAAAATAAACCCACACAATTTTCTTCTAGAAAACTTATCTCTCATCCTTTATATGGACATGCACCTAAATATGGCAGCCACTTGAATATGCCAACCACACCGATCTAATGAGGCATTAGGTAAACCATTACCGCACTTGTAATTATTAAGCAACTCCTAAACCAGGGTTAGTTAAACTCGGGTTTCTCAACTTGGGGGAACTTTAAGCCCGAGGCGAAACAGCGTGCAATTGACCTGTCCAACTTGGCGGTGCCAGCAAGGCTAGCGAGATTCACGACGCTTATCTTCCACGTCAGCATAGCATATTAGAGTTCCTTAGTCCAAAGTCCACGCAACAATAAAATAAATATTTATTTAGTAATGCTTACGTCATCATTACATTTACACCCTACGCGCACAGAATTCTCGCCCTTCACACTCTGTCAACACACGGGAATTTCACGGCAATCTTCTCGGTCAATAAACGGAAGCTTCTACCACTCCCTAATGTCAAGTTAAGGAACGGCGTTGACTTTGATTTTTTATTCTTCCGTCTAATTTCCAGTCGTCTTAATTGGGCTTCTAAGAATAGATGTGCTTTTTTCGTACGTTTGTTTGCTTACGTCATTCCTTACATAACTAACACTAGGCAGTAGTAGTCATTGACCAAGGTCAGGATTTCATGTATCCAGTTTAGATACTTATCTAAGCTTGATAAACAAGGAAACTTCCCATATAATTGAAAAGATCATGAAAAATGTTTATTTATTATTTTATTTATAATTTTTTTATTCAAAGGTTTATTGCACTTGGAGTGTAAAGTTAAAACCAACATATTTAGAATCTTAACACAATTAGTTGATTTGAAATAATAATAATAATAGTATTTTAATATAATTAGGTGTTTTGTTTCGAGGTTTATATCATTGATGATGTATAAGTTAGATTAAGTAGAATATTGATTGATATGATAAGATTATGAGATATTGATTCGATGATTGATTGGTTATTTACAATTGATGCAATATTGTCGATTTTATAATTGATGTAATATCATCAAAATCATGATATAATATTAGTGATTGAATTATTGATTTCGTATCAATAGAAAATGTTGAAATATATATCAATTTTTTAATTATAAATCAAAATATATAAAAAGATAGTAATCTCTTTATTAATGTTAATATTATCAAATCAAATAGATTTTTTTGAATTTAAAAAATAAAAATGAAATCTTAATATAATCCTTGATAAAAAGGATGTTAAGATATATGAAAATCTTTTATTAGTCTTAGTATTGCTAGTCAAAATTATTTTTTAGTATTTGTGAGCTTAACAAGAAAATAAATTTGTTAATATGAGAAGATTTGATATTTCTAGGTTGAGGGAATGACTCTAATGATATGTTTTTAATTGCTAAGTTGGCATATATTAGATTTATGTTATCTATTGCAACGACTTTTAATTTAAGTTGATATTTTTTAGTATTTGTGAGTTTAACAAGAAAGTCAAATTATTTAATATAAGAAGATTTGCAACCTTCATAATGAAAGGATTGTTGACTTTAGAATGGTTGGAGCTTTTGAATTGTGGGAAAGGAGATTTGAAAAGCTTGCTTGGTTATTTTGGGGGGATGATTTTGTGAAAGACATGGTTGACATGGACTATGTTAATTTTAATATTGTAAATTATTTTTCCTTCCAATTCTAATTTTTATTAGAGGCATGTAATAGTTACAATCGAAGCTATGGTTTATCTAAATGCTTTATTTTTTGTGGGGTCTTGATGAAGTCTTATAGGTTGTAAAACTCAAGACTCAAGGCTTTTGTCATGATAGTTGTGTGATTGCTAGCACTTATTTGCATTATATGAGGAAATTCAATGTATTGAAGCCTTTTTACTGATGGATAGGAAATACAATTTTATGGTTGATTTGGATTTATGGCTTTGAGAGGGTCCTTGCGAAATATGTAATCAAATTTCTCAAATATAGATATGTAGGTGGTCTACAAAGCTTAAATACACTATTTAGAGTTATTGGTATTGTACCCATAATCATTTCACCATCTTCAAATTTGGTAGTGAATGTTCTTTGTTCATCTTTAGAGACTCATGTGAGGGGGAGATAATGGTGGTCCTTTGAACAACAAATATAAAGATATTGTCATGGATTGGGATGTGGCTTTCTCTTTGGTGGTAGGGAAAAGTGGTTCTTCAATCTAACAAATGTGAAGTCTCCTATGCATTTTTTCTTTTCTTTCTCTCCTCACTTATTGAAATGTAAGTGGGTTTTCTTTGTAATTTTTTTTACATGTTTTTTTTTTATGTATAGTTTGATTAGTGTCATACTTTTTTGGCCAAATTTAGTGGTTTTTTTTTACCAGTATAAATGTATTTTAGGTTCAAAATTGATTCTTGGAAGAATGCAATCATTATGAAACTTATCTCTTAAGATTATAGATCTATGAATATCTCATTTTTTGTAACTATCTATTTTACTAATACAAACTAACATGGTCCCTATTGACTACATTCATTGACCCAAAAAAAACTCCATAATAAAAGTGGTTATTAAAATAACCCAAAAATGCCTTATAAAATTTACAATATAAAATTAAGGATGATCAACATTTCTTTTGAGTATGCCCTACCCTTAATGATGTGAGGAGTAACTTGTCCCAAATTCATGTTTTAAATAAATTTCAAGACCTTTAAACTTACACCATTTTAGAACCACCATATATTTTGTCCTATTTTTATTTCATCCATGGTATATAATATCATTATTTTGTATCATTTTTCTTTTGTACGTTAGACATATGTTGACACTTAAAATTTAAAATAAGGATAAAAATTTAAAACTAATGATAATTATGTACTATCAACCTTTGTTCACCTTTGTTCTAATCAATAGGACAATTAGGGTTTATGTCTTTATTTTAATTAGTCCTCCAAAATATCTATGCATTTTATAAACAAAAGATCAATTGTAATCTCAACCTTTAGGTATTGTATATTGATAAATGGGTGGAGGAACTTGATTAATAAATTGAGGAAGCAAAAGGATGGCGAGTTCAAAATTGAAGAATTAAAGGATGTGTGAGACAAGAATTCCAATATTACTAACTTCAAAAGTAAATTGAGAACTAAAAAATATCAATTTGATTTTAAGGATGCTAAAAATATTTTTCATGATCATGATCAATTCTTACATATCAAAATCAAGAATTTAATTTTGTTAGTGTGGCTTATAAATTTGTTTAATTCAAAAAATGGTGCAGGAGCATTCATGGTTGAATGGTAATCTTGCATCAATAAAAACAAGTGTCACGTAGTGGCTAGTACTTGTCTTTATAGTATTGTAATTATTGTTTTCTAGATTTGAAAAAAGTGTAAGTTTTATTAATGTGAATAAAAATAAATGTAAGTTTTGTTAATTACGCCGAGAAGCATATTACAATGGCATCCACCAAAAAGCAAAATTCAATGTAAGGAAAACTCTTTAGTTTGAATTTGACGTTCAAATGGCATGCATCTAGCATAACTACATTCATTGTATGTAGACATTTTTTCAAGTAGATTTAAAGTAGATTTAAAGCAGATTTAAAAATGGTTTTAAATCGATTTGATATCTTATTCACTCTAAAATACATATTTTTTATATCATAACCAATTTTATAATAATTTCATTTTTTTATTATTAATAATTATAATTAATTTAATTATAGTAATTATTATAATAAATTAGTATTTATATAAAATATGTGGTACTTATTTTCATCATTTTTTTCTCATTGCAATAGTATTTCATCATCTGTATTATAATTATAAAGATTTTTTTTATTTTATCAATTTAATTAAAAAAAAAATTAAAACTAAATACTTAGTGTCATTTAATAAATTTTTAAGTTTTTAGGGTGAACATTTATTTATAGTAGTAACATAAATATGTTTTTAATAATTATAACAAATTTCAATGTATTTATTTGTAATTATTTTTGTTTATTTTTCAATAGTTTTTAGTTTTTTTGCTTTGTTTTTAAAGCAGTTTTAAAACTGTTTTATTCAAAAATTCATGAAGACCTCTACTAAAATAAATTAAAACTAAATATTTAGTGTCATGTAATAAATTTTTAAGTTTTTAGAGTGAACATTTTATAGTAACACAAATATATTTTTTATAATTATAAGAAATTTCAATAGTGTAATTATTTTATTTTTATTTATTTTTCAATAGTTTTTAGTTTTTTTGCTTTGTTTTTAAAGCAATTTTAAATCTGTTTTATTGACAACTTTCTTTAGATGTTGTTATCTTTGAATTCATGCAGACCTCTATTAAAAGAGGTTGTTGAATCATAACCATTTCAAAACTTCACGGTTGCAGGTTTGGCTTTACATTTTTTGGATTGAATTTAGCTATCACAAATTTGGCTTTAGTCCTATTGAAACCAATTGCATTGTTATAATATTGTTGTAGTAAAACAAAACAAAGATTCAAGGAGTTGTAAGGTTTATTGTTTTTTATTTGTGGTTGTTTTATTATTGAGTGGGATGGAAAGTCTCCCAAATTGAGTCTGTTGGACTTGCTAGGGCTCATTTGGTTTGGAACTTGGCAAGGTTACATTTTCTTAATACGCGCTAGAATCAAAACTAGGGTTTGGTTACCTTATCTTGTATCTTTGTGAAGAAAATACATAAATTTAATATTTGATCTTATCTTAATTGAAAATTGTATCACATTTGTTTAAAGAATAAATTGGACATATGTATTGAAAATCAAATTATAATTAAAATCAGTCAATTCAAATATGGGTAGTTTACTATTGTTTTGAATAAGTTGATGAAAAGTTTCAAGAAAAGATAACTCTCGACATATTTTATATATATTAATATTTAATATATGTATGCTAGTTATAGTGTTTTATTATTGTTAATTAGTTCTTTGCATGACCTAACCTAACCTAACAATAAATTCTAAACCATTATCCTAATCCTATACCTATCTCTAACCCTAACTATGGTCGTAACACTATCCATAACTATGGTTGTAACCCTAACCCTAACAATAAAGAATTGTAGAGTGACATTACAAAAAAAATCTATGAATTAATATTGGGAATAAGATTTGGAATAAAGATATTGGATGAATAAAATTTTGGAGCATTATATCTATTAATCATATTTTAGTGATTTTTATTAGTAATATTTTATTTTTAATTTATTTTAATTTTTGAATAGTTTTAACCATAATTTTTACATTATTCTTAATTTTAATCTTAATCCTAATTATAATTCTTTTAAGATTATAATGATTAATAATAATAGGATTAGAATTATAATTTAATTAATAATTATAATAATTATCGTTATTTTAATTTAATTTTTATTTATATTTATCAATGTTTAAAGTTAATAAATAGTTTAAGATTTAATTTAAATTTTTATTTTAATTGTGTAAAATCAAATCATTGGATTATCTTAATGCTAATTTATGGATGTGCTTTAATTTAAGCTTTATTTTATTATTTTAATAGTGTGAATCCAAATTTCTATAAAATAGCTAATTGATTTTTGTGAGATTTTCTTTAATAAAAAATAATAATTACATACATTTAAAAAATTATTCTTAAAAAAGTGTAAACAAAAAAAAAATATATTTATTTTAGAAAGACTTAATGAAATGACTTAATAAAGCAAAAATGAAAAATCATTCTAAAAAAATGTTAAAAAAATAGTTTACCTTACTTTCCCTACAAATTTGCTCATAACACCCCAAACTTCTTAGCCAATTCTATTCAAGAGAAATAATTTTTACAATTTTTAAAGTTAAGTATTTAACATGTTCACTTTTAAAAAATTAAATTGTATTTGAAGAAGATAAAATTCTAGTTTTTAATTGGTTCAAAACCAACTTATTAATAACTAATTAACAAAATGAGTTGAAGAATTGATTGCAATAGTACTATGCCTAACGAAAAGTACTAAAAAATGTTTAGTTTTGTGTTGATTTGATTTTAATAATGTTTTGTTGAATAAGATTACAATATTAAGCCAAAAATATTTATTAAATAAATTGTGTTAATTATTGTGCAAATGGTGTAGTGGAAGGTGGTGAAGAGTGAAGTTTCTAAATTAGAAATTGAGGAGGGAAAAATCATGGAGTGGACTTTTGGTTGCAACTTGTGACAACTCATTAATGTTCCTAAAATGTAGTAGTGGAAAATCTGGGCAACCATAATGAGTGTTTGTCTTTCTAATTTGGGTCCCTATTTTTTAGGAGTGGGAATCCAAGTTGTCATCTAAACTTGGTAATTTCCAAGAAGTGGATTTGAAGATGATTTTTGAGTATTTAATATTTTATTTTAATATATTTAAGACAAAATTTCCATGTAGATGGGAGTGACAGCAAAAGGAAGGTATGGTTGATTTGTTAAAGGGAGAGACTTGACAATTTTAGAGTTTGTCATTTTTTAGATTTTTGGAAGAGAAGGGGAGGCGTGGACTTTCTTCGAGAAGGTGGAAAATACATTTTTCTATAGGTTTTTAAGCTGTTTGCAATAGTAAATGGATTATGAAATCCATGGTTAAACATCAACAAGTTGGTGATTGAAGATTGCAGATTGGAGAGCCAGTTTTATAGTGCAGGGAAATGATTTGAAGAAGAATCTGGAGCTTGTTTGTGAAGTTGTTTGCTATCATATAATAGATTTGCATCGATTTTTTTATGATTTTCTTCAGCCTATGTGGCTACATAAACTTTTTTAATTAAATTTATTTTTAATTGTGAAGCATTGTTGATAGTTAAATAGAGAGGATTTAAAATCTATTGTTGCAAATTGTTGCTCCATGTTTGTTGTTGGTGTTGAAAGATTTTGTGTGAGGGTTGTGTGAGTCCATCACTTCATTAGTGATATCAGAGCTAGTGTTCCTAAGTGTGTAGGAAAAAGCACCGATTGGAGGCGATTTACACCAGGATTTGTGGTGCTGTGTGTGATTTGCATGTAAACAAATTATCGAATGTGAGGTAGTTTACATGTGAAGAACTTGAGGGTTTGAAGATTTTTGTTGAGGCTTTGTGAGACCTTGAAAATGTCAAAGAAGAAAGGCAAGAAGTTTTTCATAGTTGTGTATGTCGGTGAACATGAAGGAGAAAATATTGTAAAAGTATGTTTTGAGGATAGCATGAAGGAAGATGGTGAGATTGTAGTAGAGGATGAGAAGAAAAAAAGAAAGTGTAGCAATCCAAGAGGAAAACAATGTTGCAATAGTATGCTTGGGTGAGAGCATGGAAGAAAATGAGAATAGTGAAGAAGATAAGTTTGTTGTAGCATTGGTTGAAGAAGGAGGAGTTCAAGAAGTGAGCATTAAGGGGATTGTTGTGAGTAAAGTTGCAGCAATTGAGGATGTTGAAGTTAAAACAAAGTATGCAGTGATGTATGAGGATCTAGTGTTCAATGAGGAACCTAATGAATATCAAGAGTTTCTTGAGGAAGAGATCATAGAGATAGAGAAGTTGTTCAGTGCAACAACATGGATAGTAGCATTCAACGGTGAGGAAGAAGATGTTGTGGAAAAAGAAGTCATTGAGGTAAAATATAATTTTTATGAGTTTTGTAATGTTGAATTTGTAAAGGATCTACATTGTGAGATGAGAAAAGAGTTAGAGAAAAAAAATGATTGTGAAGATACTAAGTGGTATATAGATGTATACTTGTAGGTAGAGGCTATAGAGGAAGCTACATGAGAGATCTAGTGGAGGTGGTTGATTTGTGATGGGTTGGAGCCCGTGAAGGAGATGAGGAGAAGAGGAAGCCTTTGAAGGAGGAGAATGGTCTATGGTGGATGTGAGTCCACGAGAGGAAAGAGGAATAGGGTGCACAGTTGGTGGAGGAGGATGATAAGTGTGTTGACTAAGTGTTGGAATAGGTAGAGGAATAAATTCTTCTATCTAATTCAAAGATGGAGTTTGTTGAATGCTATTTATAACCTGAAAGGATGGTCCTACCATTCAACTCCATTTTGTGAAACCAAGCTCACAAAATTTTTCTACCTTGGGTGTCTAATGCAGGAGCATCCACGGTTAAATGACAATCTTGCATCAATAAAAAAAATGTTTAATTTTGTCTTGATTTGATTTTAATAATTTTTAGTTGAATAAGATTACAATATTAAGCCAAAAAAATTTATTAAATAAATTGGCTTAATTATTGTGCAAATGGTGTAGAGGAAGGAGGTGAAGGGTGCAGTTTCTAAATTAGAAATTTAGGAGGGAAAAATCATGGTGTGGATTTTTGGGAGTTGAAACTTGTAACAACTCATTAATGTTCCTAAAATGTAGTGGTGGAGAATTTGAGCACTCATTTTGAGTGATTATTTTTTCTAATTTGGGTCCCTATTTTTTGGGAATGGGAATCCAACTTGTCACCTAAACTTGGAAATTCCCAAGAAGTGGATTTGAAGATGCTTTTTGAGAATTTAATACTTTATTTTAATATGTTTAGGATGATTTTTTCATGCTAGGTGTGGTAGATGGGAGTGATAGCAAAAGGAGGTTGTGGTTGATTTATTGAGGGGAGAGACTTGACAATTTTGGAGATTATCATTTTCAATATTTTTGGAAGAGAAGGGGCTCAACATGGATTTAATTGGAGAAGGTAGAAAATACATTTTTCTATAGGTTTTGAAGGTGTGTTGTAGCAGTAGATGGATTATGAAATCCATGGTTGAAGATCAACAAGTTGGTGATTGAAGATTGCAAATTGGAGAGCCAATTTTACAATGCATGGAGATGATTTGAAGAAGAATTTGGAGTTTGTTTGTGAAGTTGTTTGTTTTCATATAATAGATTTACATATGTTTTGTAATGATTTTATTCAGCCTATATAGCTACACAAACTTTTATAATCAAATTTATTTGAAATTGTGTTCAACATTATTGATAGTTAAATAAAGAGGATTTAAAACCTATTATTACAAATTGTTGCTTCATGTTTGTTGTTGGTGTTGAAATATTTTGTGTGAAGGTTGGATGAGTCCCTCACTTCATTAGTGGTGTCAGAGCTAGTTTTTGTGAGTGTGCAGGAAGAAGTGTTGATTGGAGGCAATTTGCACCAAGACCTGTGGTGGTGGTGTGTGTGATTTGCATGTAAACAGATTATCGAATGTGAGGTAGTTTACATGTGAAGAACTTGAGGGTTTGAATATTTGTGTTGAGCTTTTTTGAGGCCTTGAAAATTTCAAAGAAGAAAGGAAAGAAGTTTGTAATAGTTGTGTATGCAGGTGAACAAGAAGGAGAAAATATTGTAGAAGTATGTTTTGAGGATAGCGTGAAGGAAGATGGTGAGATTGTAGCAGAGGATGAGAAGAAAAAAGAAAGTGCATCAATCCAAGAAGAAAATGATGTTGCAGCAGTATACTTTGGTGAGAGCATGGAAGAAAATGAGAAAATTGAAGAGAATTTTTTTGTAGCATTGGGTGAAGATGGAGGAGTTCCAAAAGTGAGCATTGAGGAGATTTTTGTGAGCACAGTTACAATAGTTGAGGATGTTGCAGTTAAAAAAAAGTATGCAATGATGTATGAGGATCTAGTGTTTAATGAGGAACATAATGAACACCAAGATTTTCTTGAGGAAGAGATTGTGGAGATAGAGAAGTTGTTTAGTGAAACAATAGGGACAATAGAATTCAATAGTGAGAAAGAAGATGTTGCGACAAAAGAAGTCATCAAGGTAAAATATGATTTTTATGAGTTTTATAAATTGAATTTGTAAAGTATTTGCATTGTGAGATGATAAAAGATTTAAAGAAGAAAAATTATTGTAAAGATGCAAAATGGTATATAGATGTATACTTGTAGGTAGAGGCTATAGAGGAAACTACAAGAGAGATCTGGTGGAGGTGGTTGGTTTGTGGTGGGTTGGATCCCATGAAGGAGATGAGGAGAAGAGGAAGCCTTTAGAGGAGGAGGATGATCTATGGTGGATGTGAGTCCATGAGAGGAAAGAGGAATAGGGTGCACACTTGGTGGAGGAGGATGACAACTATCTCGGCTAAGTGTTGGAAGAGCCAGAGGAAGAAAATTTTCTATCTAATTCAGTGATGGAGTTTTCTAAAGGTCATTTACAACCTAAAAGGATGGTCCTACCATTCAACTCCATTTTGACAGACCAAGCTCAAAAAAAATTTCTACCTTGGGTGTCAGATGTAGGAGCATCCATGGTTGAATGACAATCTTGCATCAATAAAAAATGTTTAATTTTGTGTTTATTTAATTTTAATAATGTTTTGATTATAAGGGAAAAATAGGTTTTGAATGGACCCAAAACCATTTACAACAGGTTTTTAATGGAGCTAAAACCACTAACAAGCAGGTTTTAACGGGGACCCGAAACCCACATAAAAAGACCAAGATGCAAAAGCATAGAACAAAGACAACTAGCAATGAACCAGAGGAAAATTATAAAAGAAACAACATGAATACACACATTTGCACCAATATAAAAGGTTTTAAAGGGATCCTCAACCCAAAAACAACCAATTACAAGGGAACTTACATCAAAGAACCACCAGAAATGACCAGGTAACCATCAACCTGTAACAACCAGATTGCAACACAACAGTTATCAACACCAACCAACATCACACTTCCTAAAACATCTAGGTAACCATCAACCTGTATCAACCAGACTAAAACACAACACTTATCAACACCAACCAATGAAACCAACCTCCCCACCCCAATAGGAGAGTTAGGAATTAGAGTAGAACACCAAGAAACCTCCCAGCCACACCAGTAGGGAAAAGGAAACCTCTTGCAACAACACCAAACCCAAAGAGCCAAATCAAACTCCACTTCAAAAGGAGTAGGCTCCCCTCTATAGGAGAAGATTCCATGAAGAACCTTACCACAACTACAGTCAAACTATAACAAAAAACAACTCCGCCTCCATAGGAGCGTGGACCACCTCCAAAGGTGTTGTAACAACAAGGAACAACAACAAGGAAAGAACCTCCACAAATCCACAGACCCCAACTCTACCTCTAAAAGAGAAGGCTCCACCTCCATAGGAGTAATCTTCACCTCAATAGAAGACTTAGACTATAGAAAAGGGACAAAATCCATCCAACTAGCAACAAGGAGCTCCATGACAACCATTGATAGCTCAAGAACATGACCCAACAAGAGACGCACAAGGATAAATCCAACCACCCCAAAAGGGGGTAAAGAGAACACACAAAAAAACAAAAAATTATTTATAGAAGCAGGTACAAAAGAAAAAGAGAATAACTTAGCCACCAGCCAAGAGAGAAGAAACTTATGCGCACTAGAAAACAACAACCTTCCTACCTAGAGAACAACAAAAACCTGCCTAGAAAAACAACCAACACCAAAAAAGAGATAATGGGCCTCAAAAGAAGGACAAGGCAAGGAAATCCTCCGAATAGAGAGAGTAGAGAGCCGACAAGACACTGAAGACCAACCTCCAACCCTACATACCAATCAGGGTTTGAAACATGCCAAAAAATATCCACAACCAACTCCACCAGAGGCATACCAACAACCTTAACCCCAAGTAGCAAACACACCCACACAGAGGAACAAAAGCCCCTAAAGAGCCAGAGAGAGCCCAAAAAACTTGTAGAAAGGGAAAGAGGAGAGGATGCAAAACAAGATAAATCCACTTCCAACCCTACATGCCAGTCAGGGTCTGAGATCAGGCCACCATTCTCCTCTGACAACCCCTTAGAAAGAACTCCAAGCACCACAACCAACACCAGCACCAGCAAAGAGAAAAAGGGACCCAAAAGAAGAAGGACGGGGCAAGGAAAGCCTCCAAGAAAAGAGAGTAGAGAGCTGGAAAGACAATGAAGAACACCCTCCAACCCTACATGTTAGTCAGGGTCTGAAACATGCCAAAAACTGTCCACAAACAAATCCACCAGAGGTAGACCAACAACCACATCCCCAAGAAATGAAAGCCCCCCAAAAAAGGCATAAATGCCCCAAAAAGGTTGGAGAAAACCAAGAAAACCTACAAACGGAGAAAAATGAGAGAAGGCATAGCAAGAAAAAATCACTTCCAACCCTACATGTCAATTAGGGTCTAAAATTAGGCCACCAAACTCCTTAAACAACCCATCAAAAAGAGCTCCCAACAAGGAGGATCTGGGAAAAAACCCACATGGTGAATGTAACAGCTAGACCCGAAAAATAACTCCCTAGCAGGAAAACAACAACACCCATCACCAATCCACAACATCTCAAAAGGACGTCAGCAATAAACAGATCCACAATAGCACATCCCAGGCCAAAAACAATAGCCAACACCACTCCACAACAACTCCACATAACAACACCAACAACAAGCAAGGAGAGCCTGCATAGAAAGGGATTAAAGAGCAGAAAAAAATAATAAAGCTCAACAACAAACCCGACATGCTAGGAAAATTCAAAGGATAGCCAAGAACTCTCCATAAACCTCCTAGCCATAGACAAACTAGACCGCACACTGAATGCAAAAAAATGAACCAGAGCCACAGTAAAATAAGGTGCCCCCTCAGAAAGAGAGAGTTGCCAAGCATCATCGCCATCTTCATCTAATTCAGAGCCACCATTGCCTTATGCATCCAAGGATTTCAAAATCCCTATCCAACTCTTCTTCATGCTCACGTGCTCCATCCCGGTCAATTTGATTTTAATAATGTTTTGTTGAATAAGATTACAATAGTAAGCTAAATATATTTATTAAATAAATTGGCTTAATTATTATGCAAATCCTGTAGTGGAAGGTGGTGAAGAGTGCAGTTTCTAAATTAGAAATTTAGGAGGGAAAAATCATGGCATGGATTTTTTGGAGTTTCAACTTGTTACAACTCATTAATGTTCCTAAAATGTAGCAGTGGAGAATTTGGGCACCCATAATGAGTGATTATATTTTTCCTAATTTGGGTCCCTATTTTTTAGGAGTGGGAATCCAAGTTGTCACTTAAACTTGGTGATTTATAAGAAGTGGATTTGAAGATGCTTTTTGAGAATTTAATATTTTCTATTAATATAGTTAAGATGATTTTTCCATGTTGGGTGTGGTAGATGGGAGTGACAACAAAAGGAGGTTGTGGTTGATTTGTTGAAGGGGGAGACTTATGAGTAAATATGATATTGAATGCAAAATTATGAGTAAATATGATATTGAATGCAAAATTATTACTTTAATATGTTTAATGGATGAATGGAATACATGAATATGCATTATGATGTTATTTCTTTTTAATGCTTTAATGATACAAATGATATATGATGCATATGATTTTCATGTGATTGGCTAACTATGTTTATGATGCACTAAGTTGATGCAGGAAAGAATCAAGCCCTCCTGTGAGGAGAGATAGAGTATTAACAAGGAGAAGAGTTTGGTATGACAACCACTAATGTACCTACTTGAGCTATCACACACTCACAACCTAGGTTAGGCAAGTTAACTCAAGTTAGTTTGGGATATGTGTTGGTAAGTAAACCCTTGGTCATAGCTTTCAAAATGATTGGAATGTTTGAGTAATTTTCTTTGATTTCCTTTGGTTACATTTATTTGGTTTGTATTAAAGTGACTAAATCTCTATATTGGGTATATATTCTACTTTGTGTATTTAATATATATATGAATGGATAAGTATATACATTAAATGTATATATGTATATATGTATATCTACAATAATTCATGTATATGAACATATACGTGTGTGAGCATATGTAGGTAGAAATACCTATGTATACCCATACTTGGATACATCATTTATGGGAAATCGATTGGTCATATATATATATACACTTTGTATATATACTTATCGATAAATATATATACTTACTATTAGATATTAAAATGTATATATTAATATATATGTATATATGTGTATTAAATAATATATACATACATACATACATATACATTAATATATGTGTGTGTGTATGATTGGCAATTGAATTATTTTAATATATATATATATATATTAATACATATATATTATAATGATAGAGCATTATAATATATATATATATATATATATTGGTATATATAATGAATGATATGATAAGGTATCAATGTATATATAAATTGAGTAAAGTAAACAATGTTTAAACTAAATGCTACACATATATAAGCGATGAAATAAACATATAATAACTGCATTATAGTGCATGATATGAGGCGAATGAATTATTATGAAACAACATTCATTTAATAAGTTAAAACAATAAGTATTGCACCTATTTTTTTTGTGTCATACAAAGTGGGTTATAATGCATTTAAATGTTGAGTTTGTTATGTATTGAAAGCCATGCAAAGTCAGATAAAAGAGGTGTTGGACCTAGTCAATATGGCACGAGTTGGCAAGAAAACTAATAGAGTTTTTTTTTTCAGAAAGGTAGCCTCCATTATAGGCACCATGAGCAGAAACTTGACATAACAAAAGCCACACTAAGAAGTAGAAATCTAGTGGAAAACCCTAGAAAATGTTTGACTTGGTAAAATAACCACAATCAAGATGAAATGAGGCAACTCAGCCATGTGTTTGGAACTATTTCTATTTAGGACTGAATATGTGTTTAGTTTTGGATGCTTTTAGTTGCCATGTTTCAACCTATTTGCTTAGTCGACTAGCTTAGAGGCAAAATCAATTTTGAGATTGTGTTTTCAGTTTTAGAGGTGGCAATTGAAGGAGTTGATCTATAGCATTAAGTTTCTCAGAATCTCTCATAAATAGAGGGAAGCCTCTTAGTTTTTGGTATTCAATTGGAATTCATTTGTTTTCCATTGTTATTGTTCTGGTATAGTTTTTATTTGTGTAAAGCAATGTTTGAGTGCAAGTTGTGAGAAGTGAGAGAGATTTCATTGAGTGTTGGAGAGCTATTTGTTTGTAAGTTTTTGATTGTTGGGAAAGAGGTTAGAATTGGAGATAAGCTGAAAGTGAAAGGAGCAACAAGCAGAGTTTGTGACATTGAGCATTGAGTGCAAATTCTTCTTTAGAAGCTAAATTTATAGGCATGATAGTTATTCTATCTATTAATCCTTTCTATGTTGAATTTATGTTTTTGTTGATTGATTTCCAGTGATTGTGCAAGATATTGGTTGTATCATAGATATTAAATCAAGCTTGTGTATAGAGCTAGATTGGATAAAAGTAGTTTTGTGGTATCTTATTAGTATGATACATATATAGTTATAATTATTGTCATGATTGTATGACATAGTTATATTAAACTATCTAGAAGGTATATGCATATGATACTAGGATGATTGCATGTTACTTATATGGTTGCATGAATTATGATGTTAGTAATGTAATGTATGTTAGATATGTCATCATTGATAGGTTATGATGTTATGCAAACCATGTGGTAGTTTATCCTTGAATGGTTACTCATATTTCCTTGAAAGTAGGACAATAGTATATTCCCAAGGGATAGGATATACACTTGAATATGACTATATTGATATTCAACAATAGGGTTGAAAAATGTATTAGTGATAGTGATATATATATATGTATATATTGATTATGCTATTATCTTATACTTGACCAAGAGTTTGTACCTTTTCATGGTATTCTAGTCTTAAAGAAGAGGACTTTACATATCGGCAACCCAAAGTCATAATGTGAGGAGACTATAAGGTGTAGAAGCACAAACTCCTCTCAAGTTGAAAATGTTCTCCAGATTAGATATGAATTTAGTGTACATTGTAAGCATGTGAATATATGAGTCATATTGAAAGAAAGGATTTATGATTGTTTATGAACATGGAAACATAGAAACCTTATAGGACAACTTGGAAAGAACCATGAGAAATGAAGAATAATCAAAAGGGAATGTTGATGAGATAAATCATATTAGTTTGATATACATGTTTGTAGAATTTGATGGTAATAGTCAAATAGTGATAACTGTAGGGTATTATCATAATATCTAGGATATCATAAGCCAAATATATGCTTGCATGAATTGTGATTTTGGAAAATGATATGATATAGAAGTGTTATGTTGAGATTGTTAGTTTATGATGTTATGTAAACCTGTGTTTGTAATGAGGTTTGTTCCTATGATTAGGATAAACCAAGGTTTGGAATAACCTAATTGGTTAGTCATATCACTTGAATGTTATAACACTTTTTGGAATAGAATTCTTATTATGTGTGTGTGGAAAAACTTGGTCAAGAGTTATTTATGGTCATTATATTTACCAAGTCAAGCAAGGGGGTGGGTGAACATATGACACAACTTCATAGAAAGTGAGTTTTATTTAATATTAAATCTTTATTTAATATCAAATATTTAGCCAAAGTGAGTGTAAGTTGCCATTGCGTACACTTGTCAGTTCAATGTGAGCCAATATTGTATAGCTAGTAGGGAGTGTCATGCATGTAGGAAGATATCCAATATATGGAAGCACTAGTTATGTAGGACACAACACCATGCTTAGGTAGGCTTATATTAGAGGGTTAGCATTACCAATCTCTTCATTGAAGGGAGGCCATCTTACCAATTAGAAAGATGTGTGGGGGACTGCAGTAAGTTTGTGGTTGGTGGAAAAGCAATTGGGTGATGCTCTCCCTCATGTAGTTGGTGATTGAGAGTTCGGGATGTATGCTCTAGTAGGGGACATCTCAAACAACTGTTCTCTTGATCCATTCATCTCTTGTAATCCATGTAAGCTCTTGCAAGCTATGTTTTGTAATTATGATCATGCATCTATTTGTAAAATGTGTTTGAAAGATGAATTCATTACATGTGATTATGTAATTTTATTTTATTCATGCAGTGAAATTTGGAATGGGTTTATTTCAAATGTGTAATGTGTTATTGAAATGGAAGCTTTCCTTTATATGTATTGGTGAACTTGATCTTTTTACATTTATAGGGTAAAACTTAGGTGAAAACAATAGGGTAAACTTTGGGCATGTTACATGTGGTATCAAAGCTTACCAAGTTCAACAATGGAACCTATGAGATCATTATGTAAGTGTTCTGCAAAAATTATCAGTGGTTAATAAGTTCTTATGCCATAATGGAAAGGAGAAGAACAAGGGAAACAATAAGAAAGTCAATTTTCCTAAAACTTGTCTAAATTTGGGAGTAGGAAAGAATCATCCCTGGAGGTTGAAAATCCTAAACCAACAAATCATAGAGAGACACCCTTGGATTGTGGAAGTTATGCAACTGGGTTTAGTAGGAAGGTTATGGAGGATTACCTATGAGTACCTCCACCCTTCAAAATTGTTTAAATGACTTTGAGGGTGAGAAATAACTAGAGTGATCCCTCTTTCTAATAGCAACCTGTAGCTGCAAAGAGTCAAAGATTATGGATTAAATAATGATACTATGAATCTATGAATATGGTTTATGTCTATTGGTACAAATTCTTAATTGGAGAAAATAATTGTTAGCATAATTGGAATCTTCAAACAAAGTAAAAAAGTCAACATATTGCAAATCAAAATAAACTAGAGAGATATCTAGGAGGTAGGATAACCATTTGACAATCCTGATTCAAATGAGATTAAAATCTTGCAATGATAATTGAAATCAAGAGTGAGAGTTGATACACTAGAGTTTAGACTAGAGACCATAATGGGTTAGAAAAAGAAACAACTCACAAAGGAAAAGATGAAAAATGACATGATCCCACCAACCAAAATGGGCAAGGTCAATTTGGAGTTAGGACTTGAAAATAAGAAAAAGAAACCAAACAACACTTCAAGTGTCACCAAGAATTTTGGACAAAATTTCTTAGAAAAAGTGGATTGTAAGGAAAACTTTCAACAGTAAAATAAACTATTTAGACATGGCTTAGATAGAGCATAGTGTGGTTGAAATAGAACTTAAAAGTTTTTTAACGAAAGTAAATTTATGTTTAGACCTTTTAAATATTATTTGAAGATGTTCCAAAGATAAATTGGATATGGAAGAAGACCATGTTGGGAACAAAAAGTATTCACAAGGTATACCCAGGGAGGGTAAGTAAGGTGAGTAACAGTCTTTCAACTATAAAAATCCAACAAAAAGGAATGTTAAATCAATTCGATCGATTTAGAGAAAATATATGATTATTAAGAGTTCAAATTTTAAGAATGAAACACCAAGGAGGGGAAGAATGAAAGTATATGGATACAAATAAGTACCCTATTCAACAAAGTTTAATGATTTATTTTCAGTCTGAGAGAACTTTTGACTTCTCCATAAGACATGGTTAAAAAAACCCTATATTCGAAGTCTCATACTCAATGAAAACAACAAGGTTGTTGAAGTTAAAGGTTAAGGTATTGGAACGATTAGTGAAATATTTGGAATGGTCAAGAAAAGTTAGGGACTTTTGACCAAATGAGAGAGAAGTAATTACATATAAATTTTATAATTTCTTGTATCGAAAGACCAATGTGTGATTATTATTGATGCTTTGGAAAAAGGTTAGGTAGTTTGCTTATTCAAGAAAGGTAAGACTATCACCTATGAAATAGGAAAGGGAATATTTGTGAATGAAACCATGCTCCACATGATTTTGAGCTATCAAAAAATGTTCATGCTTGGTAACTATTTATGCATTAATTGTTTGGACATTTTTTGGGAGATAATATCAAACCAACATGATCTAATGAGAATAGTTATTCAACCAATTTAAATGCTCATAAAAAGAGATTGATTGAACTTAAATTGGACTACAACTTTGGAAATAACTAGAGGGCAAAAGAAATCCGAAATATGGATGCCCTAAGATGAAGTATCTCCTCAATAATATCTAATCATTATATTTTCAAGAATTAAATATGGTATAAGTCCAAGGAAGATGTTTTATTTAATTTGAATGGACTATTATGAATCATGGGGAGAACCTAAGTACCAAATTCTAAAGAATTAAGGAATGGGGTGAGATAAATTGATGTCATATTCAAGGAAAACTGAAATGACAAGATTATTGACTGATGCAAAGCCACTATAATCTAGAAGGAAATAGAGTGACATGTTGTAAAGTATGTAACAAGTTATCCAGAATGCTAGAGGATGAAGAAATGATGTCATCACTGACAAGACTTGTATATTCTTATGAAATTCCAGAGAGGAAGTGGGAGATCATTTTAATAGTTTTGATCTTTCTATGTCAATAGATTTGGCATAATGTTATGGTGAACAAACTCACTAAGGTAACTAATTTATTATTAGAAAATTTGATTTGTAGGGTACCAGTCATAACTGCAAATTTATGTGAAGTAGTGTTTGATTGCTTGGTGTTCCTGAGAAGGTTATCTTAGATAGGGACACACAAGTAATGTTAAGGTTTTGAGTAAACCATAATCACCTTATTGAAAATTTGATTAAATGTATGCTTGAAATTGACAAGTTTCTAAGGGCGGTATTATGCACGAGATGGACAATAGTGAAGGGATAGTACTATTATGCTTGAGATGAGTATTAGTATCAGTGATGGACGTTCTTGGCTTTTGAATTGTCTAATGATGTAAAGACCAAAGAAAGGATGGGACCCATGATGCAGTGCACAATGCACCGACATTCCTTTTCTATTTGGGTTACATAAGGGTAATTATGTGTTACCCAATGAGAACATGTTTTTCTAGTCATTGTGGTATGTGTCATGTATGAGTCAATCACTATTATGATGTACATATGAGTCAATGTGAATGTGATGTATAATTCTCTGGAGAGAAATTTTTATTGAAGCACACAAGTTCTTCCAATATGGTAGTAGGGTCACTTAGTGCAAAGTCCAGTAAGGACAAGATTACAGAGGGAAGTGCTACAAGGGAAGATTACTTTAAGGTTAATATAAATTTAGTTATTTCCAACATGAATTAGGAAAAATTAAAAGTAAAACCTTTATTTGACTTTATCTATATGATTGAGTACTTTAAATCACCAGGGATAATGATTCACAGGGGGGGGAAGTATGTTACACATAGTTTCGAAGTCACCAAATTACTTTTATCTTTATCAATAAATGTGATATTGAATGCAAAATTATGACTTTGATATGCTCAATGAATGAATGAAATACATGAATATATACTATGATGGTATTTCTTTTTAATGCTTTAATGATCCAAATGATATATGCTGAATATTATTTTCATGTGATTAGCTAACTATGTTTATGACACACTAAGTTGGATGTCAGAAAGAATCAAGCCCTCCAGTGAGGAGAGGGAGAGTATAACCTAGGAGAGGAGTTTGGTATGACAACCACTAATGTACCTAATTGAGCTATCACACACTCACGACCTAGGTTAGACAAGTTAAGTCAAGTCAGTTTGGGATATGTGTAAGTAAACCCTTGGTCATAGCTTTTTGGGGTGATTGGAATGTTTGAGCATTTCTCTTTGATTTCCTTTGGTTGTTTCTTTGGTTTGTATTAAAGTGACTAAATCTCTATATTAGGTATATGTTCTACTTTGTGTATTTAATATATACATTAAATGTATATATGTATATATATCTACGATAACTCATGTATATGAGCATATACGTGTGTAAGCATACGTAGGTAGAAATGCCTATGTATACCCATACCCATATGTGGATACTTCATATATATGGGAAATCGATTGGTTTAATATATATATATACATTTTGTATATATACTTATCGATAAATATATATACTTATTATTAGATATTAAAATTTATATATTAATATATATGTATATATGTGTGTATTAAATAATATATACATACATACATACATACATACATACATACATATATTAATATATGTATATATATATGATTGGAAATTGAATGATTTTGATATATATGTTAATACATACATACATACATACATACATACATACATATACATACATACATATACATACATATATATATATATATATATTGGTATATATAATGAATGAG
Source organism: Sequoia sempervirens (assembly GCA_007258455.2). Taxonomy (NCBI): domain Eukaryota; kingdom Viridiplantae; phylum Streptophyta; class Pinopsida; order Cupressales; family Cupressaceae; genus Sequoia; species Sequoia sempervirens. Next base: position 14,160,153 of record VDFB02373365.1, on the reverse strand, counting down.
ATGATAAGATATCAATGCATATATAATGCGAGTAAATTAAACAATGTTTAAACTTAATGCTACACATATATAAGTGACGAAATAAACATAAAACAACTACATTATAGCACATCATATGAGGTGCATGAGTTACTATGTAACAACATTCATTTAATAAGTTAAAATAATAAGTATTGCACCTATATTTGCTATGCCATATAAAGGGGGTGATAATGCATTTAAATGATGAGTTTGTTGTGTATTGAAAACCACATAAAGGTAAATAAAAGAGGGATTGGACCTAGTTTATGTGCCACAAGTTGGTAGGAAAACTAATAGAGTTTATTTTGTTTTAGAAAGACATCCTCCATTGTAGGAACCATGAGCAAAAACTTGGCATAACAAGAGCCATGCTGAGAAGTAGAAAGCTAGTGGGAAACCATAGCAAATGTTTGACCTAGTAAAATAACCATGATCTGGCTGAAGTGAGGTGACTTAGCCATGTGTTTGGAATTGTTTCTATTTAAGACTATATATGTGTTTAGTTTCAGATGCTTTTAGTTGCCATGTTTTAACCCATTTGCTTAGTCGACCAACTTAGAGGCATAATTAGTTTTGATTTTATGTTTTCAGTTTTAGAGATGGTGAATGAGGGAGCTGATCTATAGCATTAAGTTTCTCAGAATATCTTATAAATAGAGGGAAACCTCTTAGTTTTTGGTATTTGTTTGGAATTCATTTTTTTTTCCATTGTTATTTTTTTGCTATAGTTTTTCTTTGTGCAAAGTAGTGTTTGAGTGCAAGTTGTGAGAAGTGATAGAGATTTCATTGAGTGTTGGAGAGCTATTTGTTCATGATTTTTTGAGTGTTGGGAAAGAGGTAAGAATTGGAGATAAGCTAAAAGTGAAAGGAGTGACAAGCGGAGTTTGCAACATTGAGCGTTGAGTGAAAATTCTTCTTTGGAAGAAAAATTTTCAGGCATGCTAGTTATTCTATCCATTACTCCTTTCGATGTTGAATTTATATTTTTGATTATTGATTGCCAGTGTTTGTGTAAGATATTGGTTGTTATCATAGATATTGAATCAAGCTTGTGCATATAGCTAGATTGGATAGAAGTAGTTTTTTGGTATCTTATTAGTACAATACATATACAGTTATAATGATTGTCATGATTGTATGACATAGTTATATTAAACTATCTAGAAGGTATATGTATATGATACCAGGATGATTGCATGTTACTTATACATTTGCATGAGTTATGATGTCAGTAATGCAACAAGAATGATAGCATGTTAGATATGTCATCATTAATAGGTTATGATGTTATGTAAACCATGTTGATAGTTTATCCTTGAATGGTTACTCATATTTCCTTGAAAGTAGGACAATAGTCTATTCCCTAGGGTTGGATATACACTTGAATATATGACTATATTGATATTCAACAATAAGGTTGAAAAATGTATTAGTGATATATGTTTTCTGATTATGCTATTATCTTATACTTGACCAAGAGTTTATACCTTTTCATGATATTCTAGTCTTAAAGAAGAGGACTTTATGTATCGGCAACCCAACGCCGTAATGCGAGGAGACTATAAGGTCCAGAAGCACAAACTCCTCTCAAGATGAAAATCTCCTCCAAATTAGCTATGAATTTAGTGTACATTGTAAACATGTGAATATATGAGTCATATTGAAAGAAAGGATTTATGATTATTAATGAACATGAAAACATAGAAACCTTATCAGATAACTTGGAAAGAACCATAAGAAATGAAGAATAATCAAAAGGGAATGTTGATGAGAGAAAACATATTAGCTTGATATGCATGTTTGTAGCATTTGATGGTAATAGTCAAATAGTGATAACTGGAGGGTATTATCATAATATCTAGGATATCATAAGCCAAATGTATGCTTGCATGAATTGTGATGTTGGAAAATGGTATGATATAGAAGTGTTATGTTGAGATTGTTAATTTATGATGTTGTGTAAACCTATGTTGGTAATGAGGTTTGTTCTTGGGATTAGGATAAACCAAGGTTAATGAGGTTTGTTCTTGGGATTAGGATAAACCAAGGTTGGGAATAACCTAATTGGTTAGTCAGATCACTTGAATTTTATATCACTTTTTGGAATGGAATTCTTGTTATGTGTGTGTGGAAAAATTTGGTCAAGAGTTATTTATGGTCATTATATTTACAGTGAACATATGACACCACTTCATAGAAAGTGAGTTTGATTTAATATCAAATCTTTGGCCAAAGTAAGTGTAAGTTGCCACTTCATACACTTGTCAGTTCACTGTGAGCCAAGTATTGCATAGCTAGTAGGGAGTGTCATGCATGTAGGCGGGTATCCATTGTATGAAAACACTAGTTATGTAGGACACAACACCATGCTCAGGTAGGATTATTTATAGGGTTACCATACCAATCTCTTCATTGAAGGGAGGGCCATCTCACCGATTAGGAAGATGTGCAGGGGACCATAGTAAGTCCATGGTTGGCAGAAAACCACTAAGGTGATGCTCTCCCTCATGCAATTGGTGGCCGAGACTTGAGGATTTATGCTCCAACAAGGGACATATCAATCAATTGTACTCTTGATCCATTCAACTCTTGTAAGCCATGTAAGCTCTTGTAAGCTATGTTTTATAATTATGATCATGCATCTATTTGTAAATTGTATTTGAAAGATGAATTCATTACATGGGATTATGCAATGCTATTTTATTCATGCAATACAATTTGGAATGGGTTTATTTCAAATGTGTAATGTGTTATTAAAATGGAAAGTTTCCTTTCTATGTATTTGTGAACTTGATCTTTTTACATTTACAGGGTAAAACTTAGGAGAAAACAATAGGGTAAACTTTGGGCATGTTATGGATTATCCTATTGACCAAAATTGAGGTCTAATTTTGAACTATTTATCATTTGGTGAAGATTTTCCACGAAAAAATAATGTTGAAAGTTATGACCCAAAGACTAGTCAAGGTGGTGCACATTCAATCCATGTGCCTACTTCCAATTGCAACACCTCTACGAATAAAATATAACTCCCAATTGATTGGCTTGGCTTCCAAGACCAAGTTGGGTCATGGTAACTACTAGGTGCTCCATATAGTCATATTTTTTTACCACTCACACACCTCTTACACATGTCATAAATAACTTATCAAATATGCTTTCCATAGTCTACTAAGTAACCCCAATTCAATTACTTCTTATAGTTGTCTTAAGACCGATCAAACATGGTAAAGAGTGCTAACTATGGAATCTCAAGATTCTATCTATGCGGAACACCCTTTTGCATCTGGATACATTATTTATAATATTATATAAATATTAAATAAATAAACTAGACCTAGGACTTGCAACGTGTACAATATCACCTAACCTCTAGTCTTGATAGTTTTATAGGTTTTCCACTATTTATATATGATGTATGGCCATAAAAAATTGGTCCAATTGGGTTTAAATTCTAGTACTTAAGCATTGGATTGTATTGTAGAGTCTTTGCAAGAATTTCTCTAAGGGTTGAAGATAGTTTTATGGTGTTGAGTTTCATATATTGGTGGCCTTTTCTAATTCTTTCATTTCTACTATTAAATGTATTATTTTCTTACTCATCCTATTTATATTCCTTATTTTACTTTTGTTGTGTTCTTTATATACCCATTTACCAATTATTCAATTAACTCATTTATTTACCACATTAAAATTCACCTATTTAAATATATGATGAATATACATCTTAAACTAATTTAATAAAACTTAAACTTAAAATATTTATAATAAAAAATATTAATCTAATTTTTTAATTATAATAAAAATTCTCTTAACAAAAATACGATAAAGACGATGATAATAATAATGTAAATAAATGTCAATAGTGGTATAGTATGATGGTTAAGTTGTTGTGGTGTTGTTCTTGTCATCAAGGTTCAAACCCCACTATGATGTAATTGTTGAATGTTTAAATTGGGGATGAGGTCCCCCATTTGTGGCCTCACCAATTCATAGCTCCGAGTCAAAAGTATTTACCTCTTAAATAAATATAATAATAATGTAAATAAATATACTCATGAAATCATTTATTAAAAGACCATCAAGATGCCCTTATCAATATAAGGTGTAACAACTATACACAAACATTGCTGAGGAAAAAAATTAAATAGCCAAAAGTAGTTGATACTGAAGTGAGAACAATATAACATTAAATTAATTTAATCCAAGTCAAAGGTGGTTGTTTTTGCTAGCTTGTATTACTTCATAATCTAAATAAACTAAAGATCACTCTACTTTCATATAAAAAGATATTGCCCATCTTGAGTATAAAATAAGACATGAAGTTATGATTTGTTATGAAGATGATTACTTTTCATCATATTATTAGAAAGAATATTCGTTATGAAATGTGTGATTAGAATAACATTTGATTTTCTCTTAATAAGCTAACAAACTAGATATCTCCCCTAATACGGTTTGGAATTTAGCTATAAATATATATGTAATATCTTGGTTGATCACCGATATCTTTTAATTATATATACATTTAATATATGTTTGTTAGATAATTTGGAGTGTTTACTAAGATGATGTAATAGTGGGAATGTGACTAGTCGTGTAGTGGTTATAGTGTGTTGTTCCAACTCACTATATTATTATTGAAACTATTATTTGGGAGGCAACAAACAAAATTATTTTTTCTTTTCATAAAAAAATTACAAATAAAAAATAGATAAAAGTGGATGTATGGATTTGTATATGTATCTTCTTATGTGTATATGATTATATATAGAAAATAATTTTTGAATGTTTTTTTGGATTTGTAAATTCTGTTGTTATAAATTATTTAGGTAATTAATATAGAGTATTATTAGATATAAAATTTAATTATATAATGTTAATAATTTTTAAATTTATGTATTAAGTTTAGGATTCTATTGTTTTATATTTGACTACTTAAATTTGTTTAATATTATTTTATACAAAATTAGAAGTCTATAATAGCTTTCTAAATCCATGTTTATGATAAAATTGGAACTCTTTTATAGCTATTTAAGTTTATTATAACAAAACGAATCTATTACCTTTAAATTTAATATTGAATTTTATTTTATTGTTAATTTATTTTTTCATCAATTAAATAAAAATTGCAATGCCATACAAGGCTAAGTCTATCTTCTATTTTAATAAGAAACATATTTTATTGAAAATTAAGTGTTATTATCAACAATGAAAATATCAAGTTGATAACTAAGGTTGGAGATTTGGATATTTGAAATTGATGATAATCACCTTGCTTAATGACTCTTATAAGATCATTATCAATGCTCTTTCTCTCAAGTTGTACCATCTCCTTCAATTATTTCTTTAGAGCAAATTGGATTTATTAAATCTATATATATTCTTAATAATATGATAGTTGTGTGGGAAGGAGTCGAGAGGGATATGCATTATCAACAATAGTCCATCTTTATCAAAATTGATTTCACCATAGCCTATGGCTATATAGAGTGTCCTTTCCTACCTACAATTCTTTAGGCTTTAGGTTTTGACTCTAAATGTTTTTTTGCTAATGCTTTTTCTTACATCACTATTAATGGCCATTA